>JAIFOV010000472.1:21200000-22400000 GCA_020654155.1 Novius pumilus | reverse complement strand
GAGCCTAATCCCAATGAAACTTCATTTCTGGGATAGGTGAATTTCCAGCACTCTGCTGCGAAATGTCGAATTCGTTTTCAATAGAATAATAATAATAATGATGGAAAGAAACATTGATTTCGAAAAACGCGCTAGGTGGTAGAGTTGTTGATTGCTCGTCCGGGGCGGTACCACCGCAACTGTTGATGGTTCCGTAAAGTTCTTTTTCAGTGCGTTTCGGAACCAGGCAGTTGTTGCCGGTTGTTTAAAGTTTATATTAATATTCATTTTAGGTGTGTCGAAACTGTTTCGTGTGACGAAAGGAATCTTTTGAAGCACAACGTTTGGGTCTGTTAATTTCAAAATCTTCATTGACAATGTCGATGCCTGTACCCTTTCGAGTGAAGCGCGTTAGTCTCGTTTTCAACACGGGCCCGTCGCTGTACGTTCACTACCATGATGAACTACATCCTTGAATTGGTACAATAGGTATGCGACGTCTTTGAATGGTTGACAAATTTGGACTCGAATACGTGTTTCAATCGAAATCCGTAAGCACACAAAGCAATTTCGAATTCGGATTTCCGGGGCGGCGTTACGAAAACGAAATTACGGTTTTAAATTTAATAATCATAATTTTAGTAGTACGAGCCTAATCCCAATGAAACTTCATTTCTGGGATAGGTGAATTTCCAGCACTCTGCTGCGAAATGTCGAATTCGTTTTCAATAGAATAATAATAATAATGATGGAAAGAAACATTGATTTCGAAAAACGCGCTAGGTGGTAGAGTTGTTGATTGCTCGTCCGGGGCGGTACCACCGCAACTGTTGATGGTTCCGTAAAGTTCTTTTTCAGTGCGTTTCGGAACCAGGCAGTTGTTGCCGGTTGTTTAAAGTTCATATTAATATTCATTTTAGGTGTGTCGAAACTGTTTCGTGTGATGAAAGGAATCTTTTGAAGCACAACGTTTGGGTCTGTTAATTTCAAAATCTTCATTGACAATGTCGATGCCTGTACCCTTTCGAGTGAAGCGCGTTAGTCTCGTTTTCAACACGGGCCCGTCGCTGTACGTTCACTACCATGATGAACTACATCCTTGAATTGGTACAATAGGTATGCGACGTCTTTGAATGGTTGACAAATTTGGACTCGAATACGTGTTTCAATCGAAATCCGTAAGCACACAAAGCAATTTCGAATTCGGATTTCCGGGCGGCGTTACGAAAACGAAATTACGGTTTTAAATTTAATAATCATAATTTTAGTAGTACGAGCCTAATCCCAATGAAACTTCATTTCTGGGATAGGTGAATTTCCAGCACTCTGCTGCGAAATGTCGAATTCGTTTTCAATAGAATAATAATAATAATGATGGAAAGAAACATTGATTTCGAAAAACGCGCTAGGTGGTAGAGTTGTTGATTGCTCGTCCGGGGCGGTACCACCGCAACTGTTGATGGTTCCGTAAAGTTCTTTTTCAGTGCGTTTCGGAACCAGGCAGTTGTTGCCGGTTGTTTAAAGTTCATATTAATATTCATTTTAGGTGTGTCGAAACTGTTTCGTGTGATGAAAGGAATCTTTTGAAGCACAACGTTTGGGTCTGTTAATTTCAAAATCTTCATTGACAATGTCGATGCCTGTACCCTTTCGAGTGAAGCGCGTTAGTCTCGTTTTCAACACGGGCCCGTCGCTGTACGTTCACTACCATGATGAACTACATCCTTGAATTGGTACAATAGGTATGCGACGTCTTTGAATGGTTGACAAATTTGGACTCGAATACGTGTTTCAATCGAAATCCGTAAGCACACAAAGCAATTTCGAATTCGGATTTCCGGGGCGGCGTTACGAAAACGAAATTACGGTTTTAAATTTAATAATCATAATTTTAGTAGTACGAGCCTAATCCCAATGAAACTTCATTTCTGGGATAGGTGAATTTCCAGCACTCTGCTGCGAAATGTCGAATTCGTTTTCAATAGAATAATAATAATAATGATGGAAAGAAACATTGATTTCGAAAAACGCGCTAGGTGGTAGAGTTGTTGATTGCTCGTCCGGGGCGGTACCACCGCAACTGTTGATGGTTCCGTAAAGTTCTTTTTCAGTGCGTTTCGGAACCAGGCAGTTGTTGCCGGTTGTTTAAAGTTCATATTAATATTCATTTTAGGTGTGTCGAAACTGTTTCGTGTGATGAAAGGAATCTTTTGAAGCACAACGTTTGGGTCTGTTAATTTCAAAATCTTCATTGACAATGTCGATGCCTGTACCCTTTCGAGTGAAGCGCGTTAGTCTCGTTTTCAACACGGGCCCGTCGCTGTACGTTCACTACCATGATGAACTACATCCTTGAATTGGTACAATAGGTATGCGACGTCTTTGAATGGTTGACAAATTTGGACTCGAATACGTGTTTCAATCGAAATCCGTAAGCACACAAAGCAATTTCGAATTCGGATTTCCGGGGCGGCGTTACGAAAACGAAATTACGGTTTTAAATTTAATAATCATAATTTTAGTAGTACGAGCCTAATCCCAATGAAACTTCATTTCTGGGATAGGTGAATTTCCAGCACTCTGCTGCGAAATGTCGAATTCGTTTTCAATAGAATAATAATAATAATGATGGAAAGAAACATTGATTTCGAAAAACGCGCTAGGTGGTAGAGTTGTTGATTGCTCGTCCGGGGCGGTACCACCGCAACTGTTGATGGTTCCGTAAAGTTCTTTTTCAGTGCGTTTCGGAACCAGGCAGTTGTTGCCGGTTGTTTAAAGTTCATATTAATATTCATTTTAGGTGTGTCGAAACTGTTTCGTGTGACGAAAGGAATCTTTTGAAGCACAACGTTTGGGTCTGTTAATTTCAAAATCTTCATTGACAATGTCGATGCCTGTACCCTTTCGAGTGAAGCGCGTTAGTCTCGTTTTCAACACGGGCCCGTCGCTGTACGTTCACTACCATGATGAACTACATCCTTGAATTGGTACAATAGGTATGCGACGTCTTTGAATGGTTGACAAATTTGGACTCGAATACGTGTTTCAATCGAAATCCGTAAGCACACAAAGCAATTTCGAATTCGGATTTCCGGGGCGGCGTTACGAAAACGAAATTACGGTTTTAAATTTAATAATCATAATTTTAGTAGTACGAGCCTAATCCCAATGAAACTTCATTTCTGGGATAGGTGAATTTCCAGCACTCTGCTGCGAAATGTCGAATTCGTTTTCAATAGAATAATAATAATAATGATGGAAAGAAACATTGATTTCGAAAAACGCGCTAGGTGGTAGAGTTGTTGATTGCTCGTCCGGGGCGGTACCACCGCAACTGTTGATGGTTCCGTAAAGTTCTTTTTCAGTGCGTTTCGGAACCAGGCAGTTGTTGCCGGTTGTTTAAAGTTCATATTAATATTCATTTTAGGTGTGTCGAAACTGTTTCGTGTGACGAAAGGAATCTTTTGAAGCACAACGTTTGGGTCTGTTAATTTCAAAATCTTCATTGACAATGTCGATGCCTGTACCCTTTCGAGTGAAGCGCGTTAGTCTCGTTTTCAACACGGGCCCGTCGCTGTACGTTCACTACCATGATGAACTACATCCTTGAATTGGTACAATAGGTATGCGACGTCTTTGAATGGTTGACAAATTTGGACTCGAATACGTGTTTCAATCGAAATCCGTAAGCACACAAAGCAATTTCGAATTCGGATTTCCGGGGCGGCGTTACGAAAACGAAATTACGGTTTTAAATTTAATAATCATAATTTTAGTAGTACGAGCCTAATCCCAATGAAACTTCATTTCTGGGATAGGTGAATTTCCAGCACTCTGCTGCGAAATGTCGAATTCGTTTTCAATAGAATAATAATAATAATGATGGAAAGAAACATTGATTTCGAAAAACGCGCTAGGTGGTAGAGTTGTTGATTGCTCGTCCGGGGCGGTACCACCGCAACTGTTGATGGTTCCGTAAAGTTCTTTTTCAGTGCGTTTCGGAACCAAGCAGTTGTTGCCGGTTGATTCAACTTCATACAAATACTAATTTCAGATTGAACACAAAAACAAACAATCTCGAATTCGGATTTCCGACGCGGCGTTACGAAAATGAACTTACGGTTTCAAAATTAATAATCATAATTTTAGTCGTACGAGCCTAATCCCAATGAAACTTCATTTCTGGGATAGGTGAATTTCCAGCACTCTGCTGCGAAATGTCGAATTCGTTTTCAATAGAATAATAATAATAATGATGGAAAGAAACATTGATTTCGAAAAACGCGCTAGGTGGTAGAGTTGTTGATTGCTCGTCCGGGGCGGTACCACCGCAACTGTTGATGGTTCCGTAAAGTTCTTTTTCAGTGCGTTTCGGAACCAGGCAGTTGTTGCCGGTTGTTTAAAGTTTATATTAATATTCATTTTAGGTGTGTCGAAACTGTTTCGTGTGACGAAAGGAATCTTTTGAAGCACAACGTTTGGGTCTGTTAATTTCAAAATCTTCATTGACAATGTCGATGCCTGTACCCTTTCGAGTGAAGCGCGTTAGTCTCGTTTTCAACACGGGCCCGTCGCTGTACGTTCACTACCATGATGAACTACATCCTTGAATTGGTACAATAGGTATGCGACGTCTTTGAATGGTTGACAAATTTGGACTCGAATACGTGTTTCAATCGAAATCCGTAAGCACACAAAGCAATTTCGAATTCGGATTTCCGGGGCGGCGTTACGAAAACGAAATTACGGTTTTAAATTTAATAATCATAATTTTAGTAGTACGAGCCTAATCCCAATGAAACTTCATTTCTGGGATAGGTGAATTTCCAGCACTCTGCTGCGAAATGTCGAATTCGTTTTCAATAGAATAATAATAATAATGATGGAAAGAAACATTGATTTCGAAAAACGCGCTAGGTGGTAGAGTTGTTGATTGCTCGTCCGGGGCGGTACCACCGCAACTGTTGATGGTTCCGTAAAGTTCTTTTTCAGTGCGTTTCGGAACCAGGCAGTTGTTGCCGGTTGTTTAAAGTTCATATTAATATTCATTTTAGGTGTGTCGAAACTGTTTCGTGTGACGAAAGGAATCTTTTGAAGCACAACGTTTGGGTCTGTTAATTTCAAAATCTTCATTGACAATGTCGATGCCTGTACCCTTTCGAGTGAAGCGCGTTAGTCTCGTTTTCAACACGGGCCCGTCGCTGTACGTTCACTACCATGATGAACTACATCCTTGAATTGGTACAATAGGTATGCGACGTCTTTGAATGGTTGACAAATTTGGACTCGAATACGTGTTTCAATCGAAATCCGTAAGCACACAAAGCAATTTCGAATTCGGATTTCGGGGCGGCGTTACGAAAACGAAATTACGGTTTTAAATTTAATAATCATAATTTTAGTAGTACGAGCCTAATCCCAATGAAACTTCATTTCTGGGATAGGTGAATTTCCAGCACTCTGCTGCGAAATGTCGAATTCGTTTTCAATAGAATAATAATAATAATGATGGAAAGAAACATTGATTTCGAAAAACGCGCTAGGTGGTAGAGTTGTTGATTGCTCGTCCGGGGCGGTACCACCGCAACTGTTGATGGTTCCGTAAAGTTCTTTTTCAGTGCGTTTCGGAACCAGGCAGTTGTTGCCGGTTGTTTAAAGTTCATATTAATATTCATTTTAGGTGTGTCGAAACTGTTTCGTGTGATGAAAGGAATCTTTTGAAGCACAACGTTTGGGTCTGTTAATTTCAAAATCTTCATTGACAATGTCGATGCCTGTACCCTTTCGAGTGAAGCGCGTTAGTCTCGTTTTCAACACGGGCCCGTCGCTGTACGTTCACTACCATGATGAACTACATCCTTGAATTGGTACAATAGGTATGCGACGTCTTTGAATGGTTGACAAATTTGGACTCGAATACGTGTTTCAATCGAAATCCGTAAGCACACAAAGCAATTTCGAATTCGGATTTCCGGGGCGGCGTTACGAAAACGAAATTACGGTTTTAAATTTAATAATCATAATTTTAGTAGTACGAGCCTAATCCCAATGAAACTTCATTTCTGGGATAGGTGAATTTCCAGCACTCTGCTGCGAAATGTCGAATTCGTTTTCAATAGAATAATAATAATAATGATGGAAAGAAACATTGATTTCGAAAAACGCGCTAGGTGGTAGAGTTGTTGATTGCTCGTCCGGGGCGGTACCACCGCAACTGTTGATGGTTCCGTAAAGTTCTTTTTCAGTGCGTTTCGGAACCAGGCAGTTGTTGCCGGTTGTTTAAAGTTCATATTAATATTCATTTTAGGTGTGTCGAAACTGTTTCGTGTGACGAAAGGAATCTTTTGAAGCACAACGTTTGGGTCTGTTAATTTCAAAATCTTCATTGACAATGTCGATGCCTGTACCCTTTCGAGTGAAGCGCGTTAGTCTCGTTTTCAACACGGGCCCGTCGCTGTACGTTCACTACCATGATGAACTACATCCTTGAATTGGTACAATAGGTATGCGACGTCTTTGAATGGTTGACAAATTTGGACTCGAATACGTGTTTCAATCGAAATCCGTAAGCACACAAAGCAATTTCGAATTCGGATTTCCGGGCGGCGTTACGAAAACGAAATTACGGTTTTAAATTTAATAATCATAATTTTAGTAGTACGAGCCTAATCCCAATGAAACTTCATTTCTGGGATAGGTGAATTTCCAGCACTCTGCTGCGAAATGTCGAATTCGTTTTCAATAGAATAATAATAATAATGATGGAAAGAAACATTGATTTCGAAAAACGCGCTAGGTGGTAGAGTTGTTGATTGCTCGTCCGGGGCGGTACCACCGCAACTGTTGATGGTTCCGTAAAGTTCTTTTTCAGTGCGTTTCGGAACCAGGCAGTTGTTGCCGGTTGTTTAAAGTTCATATTAATATTCATTTTAGGTGTGTCGAAACTGTTTCGTGTGATGAAAGGAATCTTTTGAAGCACAACGTTTGGGTCTGTTAATTTCAAAATCTTCATTGACAATGTCGATGCCTGTACCCTTTCGAGTGAAGCGCGTTAGTCTCGTTTTCAACACGGGCCCGTCGCTGTACGTTCACTACCATGATGAACTACATCCTTGAATTGGTACAATAGGTATGCGACGTCTTTGAATGGTTGACAAATTTGGACTCGAATACGTGTTTCAATCGAAATCCGTAAGCACACAAAGCAATTTCGAATTCGGATTTCCGGGCGGCGTTACGAAAACGAAATTACGGTTTTAAATTTAATAATCATAATTTTAGTAGTACGAGCCTAATCCCAATGAAACTTCATTTCTGGGATAGGTGAATTTCCAGCACTCTGCTGCGAAATGTCGAATTCGTTTTCAATAGAATAATAATAATAATGATGGAAAGAAACATTGATTTCGAAAAACGCGCTAGGTGGTAGAGTTGTTGATTGCTCGTCCGGGGCGGTACCACCGCAACTGTTGATGGTTCCGTAAAGTTCTTTTTCAGTGCGTTTCGGAACCAGGCAGTTGTTGCCGGTTGTTTAAAGTTCATATTAATATTCATTTTAGGTGTGTCGAAACTGTTTCGTGTGACGAAAGGAATCTTTTGAAGCACAACGTTTGGGTCTGTTAATTTCAAAATCTTCATTGACAATGTCGATGCCTGTACCCTTTCGAGTGAAGCGCGTTAGTCTCGTTTTCAACACGGGCCCGTCGCTGTACGTTCACTACCATGATGAACTACATCCTTGAATTGGTACAATAGGTATGCGACGTCTTTGAATGGTTGACAAATTTGGACTCGAATACGTGTTTCAATCGAAATCCGTAAGCACACAAAGCAATTTCGAATTCGGATTTCCGGGGCGGCGTTACGAAAACGAAATTACGGTTTTAAATTTAATAATCATAATTTTAGTAGTACGAGCCTAATCCCAATGAAACTTCATTTCTGGGATAGGTGAATTTCCAGCACTCTGCTGCGAAATGTCGAATTCGTTTTCAATAGAATAATAATAATAATGATGGAAAGAAACATTGATTTCGAAAAACGCGCTAGGTGGTAGAGTTGTTGATTGCTCGTCCGGGGCGGTACCACCGCAACTGTTGATGGTTCCGTAAAGTTCTTTTTCAGTGCGTTTCGGAACCAGGCAGTTGTTGCCGGTTGTTTAAAGTTCATATTAATATTCATTTTAGGTGTGTCGAAACTGTTTCGTGTGACGAAAGGAATCTTTTGAAGCACAACGTTTGGGTCTGTTAATTTCAAAATCTTCATTGACAATGTCGATGCCTGTACCCTTTCGAGTGAAGCGCGTTAGTCTCGTTTTCAACACGGGCCCGTCGCTGTACGTTCACTACCATGATGAACTACATCCTTGAATTGGTACAATAGGTATGCGACGTCTTTGAATGGTTGACAAATTTGGACTCGAATACGTGTTTCAATCGAAATCCGTAAGCACACAAAGCAATTTCGAATTCGGATTTCCGGGCGGCGTTACGAAAACGAAATTACGGTTTTAAAATTAATAATCATAATTTTAGTAGTACGAGCCTAATCCCAATGAAACTTCATTTCTGGGATAGGTGAATTTCCAGCACTCTGCTGCGAAATGTCGAATTCGTTTTCAATAGAATAATAATAATAATGATGGAAAGAAACATTGATTTCGAAAAACGCGCTAGGTGGTAGAGTTGTTGATTGCTCGTCCGGGGCGGTACCACCGCAACTGTTGATGGTTCCGTAAAGTTCTTTTTCAGTGCGTTTCGGAACCAGGCAGTTGTTGCCGGTTGTTTAAAGTTTATATTAATATTCATTTTAGGTGTGTCGAAACTGTTTCGTGTGACGAAAGGAATCTTTTGAAGCACAACGTTTGGGTCTGTTAATTTCAAAATCTTCATTGACAATGTCGATGCCTGTACCCTTTCGAGTGAAGCGCGTTAGTCTCGTTTTCAACACGGGCCCGTCGCTGTACGTTCACTACCATGATGAACTACATCCTTGAATTGGTACAATAGGTATGCGACGTCTTTGAATGGTTGACAAATTTGGACTCGAATACGTGTTTCAATCGAAATCCGTAAGCACACAAAGCAATTTCGAATTCGGATTTCCGGGGCGGCGTTACGAAAACGAAATTACGGTTTTAAATTTAATAATCATAATTTTAGTAGTACGAGCCTAATCCCAATGAAACTTCATTTCTGGGATAGGTGAATTTCCAGCACTCTGCTGCGAAATGTCGAATTCGTTTTCAATAGAATAATAATAATAATGATGGAAAGAAACATTGATTTCGAAAAACGCGCTAGGTGGTAGAGTTGTTGATTGCTCGTCCGGGCGGTACCACCGCAACTGTTGATGGTTCCGTAAAGTTCTTTTTCAGTGCGTTTCGGAACCAGGCAGTTGTTGCCGGTTGTTTAAAGTTTATATTAATATTCATTTTAGGTGTGTCGAAACTGTTTCGTGTGACGAAAGGAATCTTTTGAAGCACAACGTTTGGGTCTGTTAATTTCAAAATCTTCATTGACAATGTCGATGCCTGTACCCTTTCGAGTGAAGCGCGTTAGTCTCGTTTTCAACACGGGCCCGTCGCTGTACGTTCACTACCATGATGAACTACATCCTTGAATTGGTACAATAGGTATGCGACGTCTTTGAATGGTTGACAAATTTGGACTCGAATACGTGTTTCAATCGAAATCCGTAAGCACACAAAGCAATTTCGAATTCGGATTTCCGGGGCGGCGTTACGAAAACGAAATTACGGTTTTAAATTTAATAATCATAATTTTAGTAGTACGAGCCTAATCCCAATGAAACTTCATTTCTGGGATAGGTGAATTTCCAGCACTCTGCTGCGAAATGTCGAATTCGTTTTCAATAGAATAATAATAATAATGATGGAAAGAAACATTGATTTCGAAAAACGCGCTAGGTGGTAGAGTTGTTGATTGCTCGTCCGGGGCGGTACCACCGCAACTGTTGATGGTTCCGTAAAGTTCTTTTTCAGTGCGTTTCGGAACCAGGCAGTTGTTGCCGGTTGTTTAAAGTTCATATTAATATTCATTTTAGGTGTGTCGAAACTGTTTCGTGTGATGAAAGGAATCTTTTGAAGCACAACGTTTGGGTCTGTTAATTTCAAAATCTTCATTGACAATGTCGATGCCTGTACCCTTTCGAGTGAAGCGCGTTAGTCTCGTTTTCAACACGGGCCCGTCGCTGTACGTTCACTACCATGATGAACTACATCCTTGAATTGGTACAATAGGTATGCGACGTCTTTGAATGGTTGACAAATTTGGACTCGAATACGTGTTTCAATCGAAATCCGTAAGCACACAAAGCAATTTCGAATTCGGATTTCCGGGGCGGCGTTACGAAAACGAAATTACGGTTTTAAATTTAATAATCATAATTTTAGTAGTACGAGCCTAATCCCAATGAAACTTCATTTCTGGGATAGGTGAATTTCCAGCACTCTGCTGCGAAATGTCGAATTCGTTTTCAATAGAATAATAATAATAATGATGGAAAGAAACATTGATTTCGAAAAACGCGCTAGGTGGTAGAGTTGTTGATTGCTCGTCCGGGGCGGTACCACCGCAACTGTTGATGGTTCCGTAAAGTTCTTTTTCAGTGCGTTTCGGAACCAGGCAGTTGTTGCCGGTTGTTTAAAGTTCATATTAATATTCATTTTAGGTGTGTCGAAACTGTTTCGTGTGACGAAAGGAATCTTTTGAAGCACAACGTTTGGGTCTGTTAATTTCAAAATCTTCATTGACAATGTCGATGCCTGTACCCTTTCGAGTGAAGCGCGTTAGTCTCGTTTTCAACACGGGCCCGTCGCTGTACGTTCACTACCATGATGAACTACATCCTTGAATTGGTACAATAGGTATGCGACGTCTTTGAATGGTTGACAAATTTGGACTCGAATACGTGTTTCAATCGAAATCCGTAAGCACACAAAGCAATTTCGAATTCGGATTTCCGGGGCGGCGTTACGAAAACGAAATTACGGTTTTAAATTTAATAATCATAATTTTAGTAGTACGAGCCTAATCCCAATGAAACTTCATTTCTGGGATAGGTGAATTTCCAGCACTCTGCTGCGAAATGTCGAATTCGTTTTCAATAGAATAATAATAATAATGATGGAAAGAAACATTGATTTCGAAAAACGCGCTAGGTGGTAGAGTTGTTGATTGCTCGTCCGGGGCGGTACCACCGCAACTGTTGATGGTTCCGTAAAGTTCTTTTTCAGTGCGTTTCGGAACCAGGCAGTTGTTGCCGGTTGTTTAAAGTTCATATTAATATTCATTTTAGGTGTGTCGAAACTGTTTCGTGTGACGAAAGGAATCTTTTGAAGCACAACGTTTGGGTCTGTTAATTTCAAAATCTTCATTGACAATGTCGATGCCTGTACCCTTTCGAGTGAAGCGCGTTAGTCTCGTTTTCAACACGGGCCCGTCGCTGTACGTTCACTACCATGATGAACTACATCCTTGAATTGGTACAATAGGTATGCGACGTCTTTGAATGGTTGACAAATTTGGACTCGAATACGTGTTTCAATCGAAATCCGTAAGCACACAAAGCAATTTCGAATTCGGATTTCCGGGGCGGCGTTACGAAAACGAAATTACGGTTTTAAATTTAATAATCATAATTTTAGTAGTACGAGCCTAATCCCAATGAAACTTCATTTCTGGGATAGGTGAATTTCCAGCACTCTGCTGCGAAATGTCGAATTCGTTTTCAATAGAATAATAATAATAATGATGGAAAGAAACATTGATTTCGAAAAACGCGCTAGGTGGTAGAGTTGTTGATTGCTCGTCCGGGGCGGTACCACCGCAACTGTTGATGGTTCCGTAAAGTTCTTTTTCAGTGCGTTTCGGAACCAGGCAGTTGTTGCCGGTTGTTTAAAGTTCATATTAATATTCATTTTAGGTGTGTCGAAACTGTTTCGTGTGACGAAAGGAATCTTTTGAAGCACAACGTTTGGGTCTGTTAATTTCAAAATCTTCATTGACAATGTCGATGCCTGTACCCTTTCGAGTGAAGCGCGTTAGTCTCGTTTTCAACACGGGCCCGTCGCTGTACGTTCACTACCATGATGAACTACATCCTTGAATTGGTACAATAGGTATGCGACGTCTTTGAATGGTTGACAAATTTGGACTCGAATACGTGTTTCAATCGAAATCCGTAAGCACACAAAGCAATTTCGAATTCGGATTTCCGGGGCGGCGTTACGAAAACGAAATTACGGTTTTAAAATTAATAATCATAATTTTAGTAGTACGAGCCTAATCCCAATGAAACTTCATTTCTGGGATAGGTGAATTTCCAGCACTCTGCTGCGAAATGTCGAATTCGTTTTCAATAGAATAATAATAATAATGATGGAAAGAAACATTGATTTCGAAAAACGCGCTAGGTGGTAGAGTTGTTGATTGCTCGTCCGGGGCGGTACCACCGCAACTGTTGATGGTTCCGTAAAGTTCTTTTTCAGTGCGTTTCGGAACCAGGCAGTTGTTGCCGGTTGTTTAAAGTTTATATTAATATTCATTTTAGGTGTGTCGAAACTGTTTCGTGTGACGAAAGGAATCTTTTGAAGCACAACGTTTGGGTCTGTTAATTTCAAAATCTTCATTGACAATGTCGATGCCTGTACCCTTTCGAGTGAAGCGCGTTAGTCTCGTTTTCAACACGGGCCCGTCGCTGTACGTTCACTACCATGATGAACTACATCCTTGAATTGGTACAATAGGTATGCGACGTCTTTGAATGGTTGACAAATTTGGACTCGAATACGTGTTTCAATCGAAATCCGTAAGCACACAAAGCAATTTCGAATTCGGATTTCCGGGGCGGCGTTACGAAAACGAAATTACGGTTTTAAATTTAATAATCATAATTTTAGTAGTACGAGCCTAATCCCAATGAAACTTCATTTCTGGGATAGGTGAATTTCCAGCACTCTGCTGCGAAATGTCGAATTCGTTTTCAATAGAATAATAATAATAATGATGGAAAGAAACATTGATTTCGAAAAACGCGCTAGGTGGTAGAGTTGTTGATTGCTCGTCCGGGGCGGTACCACCGCAACTGTTGATGGTTCCGTAAAGTTCTTTTTCAGTGCGTTTCGGAACCAGGCAGTTGTTGCCGGTTGTTTAAAGTTCATATTAATATTCATTTTAGGTGTGTCGAAACTGTTTCGTGTGACGAAAGGAATCTTTTGAAGCACAACGTTTGGGTCTGTTAATTTCAAAATCTTCATTGACAATGTCGATGCCTGTACCCTTTCGAGTGAAGCGCGTTAGTCTCGTTTTCAACACGGGCCCGTCGCTGTACGTTCACTACCATGATGAACTACATCCTTGAATTGGTACAATAGGTATGCGACGTCTTTGAATGGTTGACAAATTTGGACTCGAATACGTGTTTCAATCGAAATCCGTAAGCACACAAAGCAATTTCGAATTCGGATTTCCGGGGCGGCGTTACGAAAACGAAATTACGGTTTTAAATTTAATAATCATAATTTTAGTAGTACGAGCCTAATCCCAATGAAACTTCATTTCTGGGATAGGTGAATTTCCAGCACTCTGCTGCGAAATGTCGAATTCGTTTTCAATAGAATAATAATAATAATGATGGAAAGAAACATTGATTTCGAAAAACGCGCTTGGTAGAGTTGTTGATTGCTCGTCCGGGGCGGTACCACCGCAACTGTTGATGGTTCCGTAAAGTTCTTTTTCAGTGCGTTTCGGAACCAGGCAGTTGTTGCCGGTTGTTTAAAGTTCATATTAATATTCATTTTAGGTGTGTCGAAACTGTTTCGTGTGACGAAAGGAATCTTTTGAAGCACAACGTTTGGGTCTGTTAATTTCAAAATCTTCATTGACAATGTCGATGCCTGTACCCTTTCGAGTGAAGCGCGTTAGTCTCGTTTTCAACACGGGCCCGTCGCTGTACGTTCACTACCATGATGAACTACATCCTTGAATTGGTACAATAGGTATGCGACGTCTTTGAATGGTTGACAAATTTGGACTCGAATACGTGTTTCAATCGAAATCCGTAAGCACACAAAGCAATTTCGAATTCGGATTTCCGGGGCGGCGTTACGAAAACGAAATTACGGTTTTAAATTTAATAATCATAATTTTAGTAGTACGAGCCTAATCCCAATGAAACTTCATTTCTGGGATAGGTGAATTTCCAGCACTCTGCTGCGAAATGTCGAATTCGTTTTCAATAGAATAATAATAATAATGATGGAAAGAAACATTGATTTCGAAAAACGCGCTAGGTGGTAGAGTTGTTGATTGCTCGTCCGGGGCGGTACCACCGCAACTGTTGATGGTTCCGTAAAGTTCTTTTTCAGTGCGTTTCGGAACCAGGCAGTTGTTGCCGGTTGTTTAAAGTTCATATTAATATTCATTTTAGGTGTGTCGAAACTGTTTCGTGTGATGAAAGGAATCTTTTGAAGCACAACGTTTGGGTCTGTTAATTTCAAAATCTTCATTGACAATGTCGATGCCTGTACCCTTTCGAGTGAAGCGCGTTAGTCTCGTTTTCAACACGGGCCCGTCGCTGTACGTTCACTACCATGATGAACTACATCCTTGAATTGGTACAATAGGTATGCGACGTCTTTGAATGGTTGACAAATTTGGACTCGAATACGTGTTTCAATCGAAATCCGTAAGCACACAAAGCAATTTCGAATTCGGATTTCCGGGGCGGCGTTACGAAAACGAAATTACGGTTTTAAATTTAATAATCATAATTTTAGTAGTACGAGCCTAATCCCAATGAAACTTCATTTCTGGGATAGGTGAATTTCCAGCACTCTGCTGCGAAATGTCGAATTCGTTTTCAATAGAATAATAATAATAATGATGGAAAGAAACATTGATTTCGAAAAACGCGCTTAGGTGGTAGAGTTGTTGATTGCTCGTCCGGGGCGGTACCACCGCAACTGTTGATGGTTCCGTAAAGTTCTTTTTCAGTGCGTTTCGGAACCAGGCAGTTGTTGCCGGTTGTTTAAAGTTCATATTAATATTCATTTTAGGTGTGTCGAAACTGTTTCGTGTGACGAAAGGAATCTTTTGAAGCACAACGTTTGGGTCTGTTAATTTCAAAATCTTCATTGACAATGTCGATGCCTGTACCCTTTCGAGTGAAGCGCGTTAGTCTCGTTTTCAACACGGGCCCGTCGCTGTACGTTCACTACCATGATGAACTACATCCTTGAATTGGTACAATAGGTATGCGACGTCTTTGAATGGTTGACAAATTTGGACTCGAATACGTGTTTCAATCGAAATCCGTAAGCACACAAAGCAATTTCGAATTCGGATTTCCGGGCGGCGTTACGAAAACGAAATTACGGTTTTAAATTTAATAATCATAATTTTAGTAGTACGAGCCTAATCCCAATGAAACTTCATTTCTGGGATAGGTGAATTTCCAGCACTCTGCTGCGAAATGTCGAATTCGTTTTCAATAGAATAATAATAATAATGATGGAAAGAAACATTGATTTCGAAAAACGCGCTAGGTGGTAGAGTTGTTGATTGCTCGTCCGGGGCGGTACCACCGCAACTGTTGATGGTTCCGTAAAGTTCTTTTTCAGTGCGTTTCGGAACCAAGCAGTTGTTGCCGGTTGATTAAACTTCATACAAATACTAGGTGTGTCGATTTCAGATTGAACACAAAATTTCAAAATCTTCATTGACAAACAATCTCGAATTCGGATTTCCGACGCGGCGTTACGAAAATGAATCGAAATCCGTAAGCACACAAAGCAATTACGGTTTCCGGGGCGGCGTTAAAATTAATAATCATAATTTTAGTAGTACGAGCCTAATCCCAATGAAACTTCATTTCTGGGATAGGTGAATTTCCAGCACTCTGCTGCGAAATGTCGAATTCGTTTTCAATAGAATAATAATAATAATGATGGAAAGAAACATTGATTTCGAAAAACGCGCTAGGTGGTAGAGTTGTTGATTGCTCGTCCGGGGCGGTACCACCGCAACTGTTGATGGTTCCGTAAAGTTCTTTTTCAGTGCGTTTCGGAACCAGGCAGTTGTTGCCGGTTGTTTAAAGTTCATATTAATATTCATTTTAGGTGTGTCGAAACTGTTTCGTGTGACGAAAGGAATCTTTTGAAGCACAACGTTTGGGTCTGTTAATTTCAAAATCTTCATTGACAATGTCGATGCCTGTACCCTTTCGAGTGAAGCGCGTTAGTCTCGTTTTCAACACGGGCCCGTCGCTGTACGTTCACTACCATGATGAACTACATCCTTGAATTGGTACAATAGGTATGCGACGTCTTTGAATGGTTGACAAATTTGGACTCGAATACGTGTTTCAATCGAAATCCGTAAGCACACAAAGCAATTTCGAATTCGGATTTCCGGGGCGGCGTTACGAAAACGAAATTACGGTTTTAAAATTAATAATCATAATTTTAGTAGTACGAGCCTAATCCCAATGAAACTTCATTTCTGGGATAGGTGAATTTCCAGCACTCTGCTGCGAAATGTCGAATTCGTTTTCAATAGAATAATAATAATAATGATGGAAAGAAACATTGATTTCGAAAAACGCGCTAGGTGGTAGAGTTGTTGATTGCTCGTCCGGGGCGGTACCACCGCAACTGTTGATGGTTCCGTAAAGTTCTTTTTCAGTGCGTTTCGGAACCAGGCAGTTGTTGCCGGTTGTTTAAAGTTTATATTAATATTCATTTTAGGTGTGTCGAAACTGTTTCGTGTGACGAAAGGAATCTTTTGAAGCACAACGTTTGGGTCTGTTAATTTCAAAATCTTCATTGACAATGTCGATGCCTGTACCCTTTCGAGTGAAGCGCGTTAGTCTCGTTTTCAACACGGGCCCGTCGCTGTACGTTCACTACCATGATGAACTACATCCTTGAATTGGTACAATAGGTATGCGACGTCTTTGAATGGTTGAAAAATTTCGGACTTGAATACGTGTTTCAATCAAAATCCGTAAGCACACAAAACAATTTCGAATTCGGATTTCCGGGGCGGCGTTACGAAAATGAACTTACGGTTTTAAAATTAATAATCATAATTTTAGTAGTACGAGCCTAATCCCAATGAAACTTCATTTCTGGGATAGGTGAATTTCCAGCACTCTGCTGTGAAATGTCGAATTCTTTTTTCAATAAATTAATAATAATAATGATTGATCGAAAGGAACATTGATTCCGAAAAACGCGCTTAGGTGGTAGAGTTGTTGATTGCTCGCCCGGGGCGGTACCACCGCAACTGTTGATGGTTCCGTAAAGTTCTTTTTCAGTGCGTTTCGGAACCAGGCAGTTGTTGCCGGTTGTTTAGAGTTCATATTAATATTCATTTTAGGTATGTCGAAACTGTTTCGTGTGATGAAAGGAATCTTTTGAAGCACAACGTTTGGGTCTGTTAATTTCAAAATCTTCATTGACAATGTCGATGCCTGTACCCTTTCGAGTGAAGCGCGTTAGTCTTGTTTTCAACACAGGCCCGTCGCTGTACGTTCACTACCATGATGAACTACATCCTTGAATTGGTACAATAGGTATGCGACGTCTTTGAATGGTTGAAAAATTTCGGACTCGAATACGTGTTTCAATCGAAATCCGTAAGCACACAAAACAATTTCGAATTCGGATTTCCGGGGCGGCGTTACGAAAATGAACTTACGGTTTTAAAATTAATAATCATAATTTTAGTCGTATGAGCCTAATCCCAATGAAACTTCATTTCTGGGATAGGTGAATTTCCAGCACTCTGCTGTGAAATGTCAAATTCTTTTTTCAATAAATTAATAATAATAATGATTGATCGAAAGGAACATTGATTCCAAAAAACGCGCGTAGGTGGTAGAGTTGTTGATTGCTCGCCCGGGGCGGTACCACCGCAACTGTTAATGGTTCCGTAAAGTTCTCTTTCAGTGCGTTTCGGAACCAAGCAGTTGTTGCCGGTTGATTAAACTTCATACAAATACTAATTTCAGATTGCACACAAAAACAAACAATCTCGAATTCGGATTTCCGGGGCGGCGTTACGAAAATGAAGTTACGGTTTTAAAATTAATAATCATAATTTTAGTCGTATGAGCCTAATCCCAATGAAACTTCATTTCTGGGATAGGTGAATTTCCAGCACTCTGCTGTGAAATGTCGAATTCTTTTTTCAATAAATTAATAATCATAATGATTGATCGAAAGGAACATTGATTCCGAAAAACGCGCTTAGGTGGTAGAGTTGTTGATTGCTCGCCCGGGGCGGTACCACCGCAACTGTTAATGGTTCCGTAAAGTTCTCTTTCAGTGCGTTTCGGAACCAAGCAGTTGTTGCCGGTTGATTAAACTTCATACAAATACTAATTTCAGATTGCACACAAAAACAAACAATCTCGAATTCGGATTTCCGGGGCGGCGTTACGAAAATGAAGTTACGGTTTTAAAATTAATAATCATAATTTTAGTCGTATGAGCCTAATCCCAATGAAACTTCATTTCTGGGATAGGTGAATTTCCAGCACTCTGCTGTGAAATGTCGAATTCTTTTTTCAATAAATTAATAATCATAATGATTGATCGAAAGGAACATTGATTCCGAAAAACGCGCTTAGGTGGTAGAGTTGTTGATTGCTCGCCCGGGGCGGTACCACCGCAACTGTTAATGGTTCCGTAAAGTTCTCTTTCAGTGCGTTTCGGAACCAAGCAGTTGTTGCCGGTTGATTAAACTTCATACAAATACTAATTTCAGATTGCACACAAAAACAAACAATCTCGAATTCGGATTTCCGGGGCGGCGTTACGAAAATGAAGTTACGGTTTTAAAATTAATAATCATAATTTTAGTCGTATGAGCCTAATCCCAATGAAACTTCATTTCTGGGATAGGTGAATTTCCAGCACTCTGCTGTGAAATGTCAAATTCTTTTTTCAATAAATTAATAATAATATTGATTGATAGAAGGAAACATTGATTTCGAAAAACGGCGCTTAGGTGGTAGAGTTGTTGATTGCTCGCCCGGGGCGGTACCACCGCAACTGTTGATGGTTCCGTTAAGTTCTTTTTCAGTGCGTTTCGGAACCAGGCAGTTGTTGCCGGTTGTTTAGAGTTCATATCAATATTCATTTTAGGCGTGTCGAAACTGTTTCGTGTGATGAAAGGAATCTATTGAAGCACAATGTTTGGGTCTGTTTATTTCGAAACCTTCATTGACAATGTCGATGCCTGTACCCTTTCGGGGAGGCATGTTGGTGGAGCCTACAAAACTCCTGTGTCAGTGTACGTTCACTATCATGATGAACTACGTCCTAGAATTGGTACAATAGGTATTGGGTTGTCTTTGAGTGGTCGAAAAATTTGAGACTCGAACAAGTTGTTTCAATGGAATTCCGTAAGCACACAAAACAATTTCGAATTCGGCTTACCGGGGCGGCAATACGAAAACGAAATTACGGTTTTTAGATTAATAATTATAAGTCGAGTCGCGTGAGCCTAATCCCAATGAAACTTCATTTCTGGGATAGGTGAATTTCCAGCACTCTGCTGTGAAATGTCAAATTCTTTTTTCAATAAATTAATAATAATAATGATTGATCGAAAGGAACATTGATTCCGAAAAACGCGCGTAGGTGGTAGAGTTGTTGATTGCTCGCCCGGGGCGGTACCACCGCAACTGTTAATGGTTCCGTAAAGTTCTTTTTCAGTGCGTTTCGGAACCAAGCAGTTGTTGCCGGTTGATTAAACTTCATACAAATACTAATTTCAGATTGAACACAAAAACAAACAATCTCGAATTCGGATTTCCGGGGCGGCGTTACGAAAATGAAGTTACGGTTTTAAAATTAATAATTATAATTTTAGTCGTATGAGCCTAATCCCAATGAAACTTCATTTCTGGGATAGGTGAATTTCCAGCATTCTGCTGTGAAATGTCGAATTCTTTTTTAAATAAATTAATAATGATATTGATTGATAGAAAGAAACATTCATTCGGAAAAACGCGCCTAGGTGGTAGAGTTGTTGATTGCTCGCCCGGGGCGGTACCACCGCAACTGTTAATGGTTCCGTAAAGTTCTCTTTCAGTGCGTTTCGGAACCAGACAGTTGTTGCCGGTTGTTTAATTATTGTTTAATAATTGTTGTTTGTTCATATTAATAATAATTTTAGGTGGAATCCGAACTGGTCCTTTCACAAAATAACTGAGACGAAAAAGTTGAATCACAAATTATGTTAGGCGTATACCGGGGTGGGATATTAGTGTCGCATCCTCTCCTCCAACGATCTGTTCTGTATATGTTTGATTATTAATCTTGATTGTCCATTTCTTTGAAACAGTAATTTTCTCCATAATCTAGAAAGAACAAGTCAAAGGATGGATACATTAGGAACATTTTTCTTATGTAATGAGTTTTTTTGAGGTTCTACTTTTTTTATAACACGTTATTCAAAAGTTACATTGAGTAGAATTTCAAAGTCCCCTAAACATGAACAGAAAAATATACTTTCTTGACAGGTTGACATTGTTTAGGAATCGCTATGAAAATATTTGACGGATCGACAACTTTGGATTATTTTCCAAAGAAATATGTATTTCGTTGTAGGTTTCATTCCTTATGAAAATTGAGCACAATTTTATTATAATAAAATTGAACATTGACCGAAGAGTACCGACATGCCATAGGCATCTTCACCTATTATGTAGGGTGTGCGGTGCATACAGGTGAAATGATCGTAGGGAGCCCAGGGCACCTCTCGCTACGGATATCAAAATTATTAAAAATTGGAAAAACCCGAGTGAATATCTTTTTCTAGTAATCGAAATGTGGAATAAACCGATTGAAGACCTTCTCTTTTTTAGTCATCAACAATTGAAATAAAGCGTGGAACCTTTTTTTTTAGTTATTGGACAGAGCATTTACCATAATTCTTGCACGTTTGCAAGTACTACATGGGCTAGAGACGTCTCTGAATCAAAACCTACGCAATTTTATTCCGATAGGCGAATCCCGATAGAAAACTATATTCTTCTTTGGACGAGGAAGATTTCTTCTCCTTTTCTTAAACCGATATAGTAGTTCTCAACAGACACGTTGAAAGAATCGTAGATGGCAGCACATCACGGAGAACATTTATGTTTTGATACTTTTCTATTGTGTGCAATGTCTATTAGTATTATTAGTCGATGATAGAATACATTCTGTCATAGATAAAATAATATATCAAATGACAAACTTAGTACTAATATTCTGTGAACGTGTTCGACTTTCGCGCACCCCGGAGAGTATTGTGAACTAATAACGAACGAGCCGATAATATAGTTCCCCATTTATCGACTTCTTTGCTAATGGTGGCGCCACCCCCGGCAGTAATCTTAACCATTCAAGAATGTTCATTAACCCCGGGGAAATAACTACATTTAAAACATTTTTTCATGAATTCAAATATTTATTCATAACGTCAAAGATTTACATATATACCTTTACATGTTCATATAACTGATCGATCTGCTGAAATGAAATCCTTGACATTCTGTAGAGTTCTGAAACAAAAACCAAAATCAATATTTGTTTTTTTGAAAGAAAATTGTAGGGCAAAATCAAAACGATTGATACTAACAAAATCAATGTTTTTCTGATAAAGAATCCAGTATGAATATATAAACTACAAATTAAATAACCCAATTTCAATAAGAGAAAAAGAATTATGGCAATGAACACTACAAAATTGAAGTATATGTAGGTACATTAAAATAACAAAAATTGGATTTCCATAATCTGAAAAAAGAAAAGAAAATTATCAACAAAAAATAAAGAAATCTATTAATAAAAATAAAAAATTCTCATCTAACAAAAATTCTGTCTTAAAAAAACAAAATAAAAAAAACCTAAACTGCCATATCATTTTTGAGAATCATAGTAATATTTCCTTCGTTCGAAAAATTATAAATGATTAAAAGGACTCGGGGCGAATAAATATGTGGAACAAAACTATTCCTTGAAAGTTTTATAATAGTGACACAATTACTGTTAGGTTAATGTAAACCATATTCCAATTCATTAATTTAGTTTAAAAACTTTCAACACATTATGTATTCTAAAAATATTGGGCTAAAGGGTAATAAGGATTTAGTAGAATAAAAACATGTACAGAATATCTACTTACCTAACGCCAAACTCAAAAACAACGCACAAAACAACTGAACAGAAACAATTAGATCAAAAAGACTTCGTAAATATCTAATTACTGACCTATTGGTTATTAATATTTTGTCTGCATTACCTTAAGCGCTGGATGCGAAATATCAACGTGTACGGCTTTCACAGAATAGTTCTAGTAGTAGTACCTCAATTCCTCAATTTCCTATTTCGGATTCCAGATTCAGAAACAGAATATAAAAACCGAACGTGTACGGGCAAGCTTATAAGTAGTTGCGTGTAGGTATGCACCACTTTAGATTATCACCGACAAGGTCACGTCCGCTATATACACGAATGTCACCCTGAAGCTATTATTGATTTGCTTTATTTTCAGAAAAATGCAAAATTAACTTCAGTAACATTCGTAACAGTATTAATCTCGGATATCTGACAAAAAGATAAAAATAAAGAAATCAAGCGCACTCATCTGTGAAGGCTCTTTATTGGTCAAGGTACAAGAGCGGGATGGGTATTATGTAATTTAATTCGTGATAGGTTTATTCAGAATTTTCTCAGGTATTTGTTTAACGATCAATAAAACAAATTCAAACGATAGTCGAGCGGTTAGTCAAAATGTCTTTACCTAAGATTGTTTTCGTTCTTGGCCCACCTGGTGCTGGAAAAGGAACCCAGTGCCATAAAATAGTAGAGGTATGGTTGTAGCTGTTAGTCATCAATTTAAACTGACTATATTGAATGTTCAACATGTCCTAGTAAAGTTAGAAGTCCTACTTTTTTAGCATGCTTAATACAAATGATTATTATTGGCATGATCCTTTACAATGATTGTTTAGATTTGTCATGTTGCCAAATTGTGAAAGTGCGCGTTAAGAATTCTTCCTTTTTTTGTCATTGGTTATAAGGGTTTTTGGTAATAATAAACGGGAAAAAATCCCAGGAGTGAAGTTTAAACGACTGCTCTGTTTAGCCTCTAGTATTTTTAGCTACGTTTGTATCTTTCATTTCTTGTTAAGGCTATGATTGGTTGTCACAAAAGTCAAGTATTAGTTATCCGCACTGGTTATATATTGCCTGTTACATATTAGATATTTGGATGTTTTTAATCATATTTTTGGTAGTTGACTCAGTGTGACATGGACTAAGGCAGTCTATACTTTGTACGTCTGTGTCCAGCACTTTTTATCTGTTGATATAAAACTGGGGCTAATGACCAAAGCATTGAATAATCAAGAAGTTGTACTCAGCAGACTATGTAATCGGATGTTGCCTCATCTTTATGCAACAATATAAATTTAATCCAATGACAAGTGGCCAATAGGTTTGAACAAAAATCATTTATATAATAACTATAACAAGATCATGTACCACAGAATTGCTTGTTGCAATGATCAAGGCACACTCCAAAACGTGTGAACATAACTATCACATTTTGAAAATACATTGCTAGTTGGATCGACAACTTCACACAGTGCTTCACATATTTAGTGTGGCATGGGAATTTGCCAAAGTTTCAATCCTCTGCTGTGTCACCAGTTGTCATTTCCGGCCAGATGGCACTCTTTGCAACAAAGGGGGAGGGAGAAAGATCGGTTATGATCCAATCAATCGTCTGTGTATTCTTTTGCTGTAAAGTTCATTATTGGTGGTAGTTCTCTGATGTGGTTCTTGGGCTAACAATCACACTACTAAATAAGTTCTCTGCGTGTGCAAAGAAACAGTTTCTTTTATTTATCCGTTTGATAATATTGATCAAATATTGTGGCGAAAATCTTAATCTCCGTTGTTTTTTTTTTGTATTTCTAACGGATACTAAAAAGGAATTGAAAAGGAATCTTTGACATTGTGGATATCTAAGTTAAGAAGTTCTGTTCAGTCGCATCCAGCGTGTGTAAAACCTAAACGAGAAAGAAAGTTACATTCTTCAAATAACATGAATACATTTTGGAAATTACCTTTACCATTAAATATTCATCATCTAGAGTCTCGGATCTATTCAATTATGGCATTCCTTCCTAGTATAATAATAACGCATTCTTTCAGTTAATTGTATAACATTTTTTATGTAGCACCATTTCTTGAAAGCATTCTACTGCTCTGCTGCTCATACATCTTTTCATTATTTATCAGGTGATAATATATGGCATACTTCGGATGCCTTCTCATCAATTTTATCGGCTGAGGTCGAACTAGTTCTCACAATACTGCTGTCAATTTTTTTAATCACGCCTGTAAACATTTTACACTTAAAGGTGTTTTAACTTCGAGTAAACGCAGATAAGCCTGTTGTTTCCAATCGGACGGGTATTTTTGCCGTTGTGAGTGCGCAGAAGAATGTTTTTGATATCTTTATGTCTGGAATGTCTATCTAAACATTTGTCATAATAACCAAACAACATTTTTTCTCTCTAAACAATTTCATTGTAAATACAACGGAATGGAAAAAATAGAGTAATATTGGCTATACCAAGAGTTCTTTCCAACGAACGAATATCACGATACTGGTGCATTGATAACTGAATGAATAAAAACTCCGATATCTTCACTTCCGCCACTAGGCACAAGCGCAAGTTTTAATTTTGCTTGGCATGCAATTTTTTACCATTGATCATGTACTTTAGAACCTTTAGTCACTTTGGTGTTAATAACAATATCTCAATTTTACTATTAGAAATATGGATTTGTCCATTTATCTGCTGGAGATCTCCTCAGAGAGGAGAGAGCTAAAGAAGGATCACAATACGGCGAACTAATCGAAAATTACATTCGGGAAGGAAAAATCGTGCCTGTGGAAATAACGTGCAGCTTGTTGGATAATGCGATGAGAAATTCTCAAAAAGATAAATTTCTGATAGATGGGTTTCCGAGAAATAAGAATAACTTGGACGGCTGGAACAACACTGTTGCAAAAAAAGTAAAGTTTCTTTTTGTTCTTTACTTCAATTGTCCTTTGGAGGTAACATCTAAAGTTGTAAAACTTTCAATATATTAAAAAAAATTTCAGGCCTGTACTGAACGTTGCTTGGCTAGAGGGGCTGCCGGCAGTGGTAGGTCTGATGACAACATGGAAAGCCTGAGAAAAAGAGTTACGACGTTTTTATCTGAAACTTATCCAATCATTCAACATTATGAGAAATCGAATTTGGTTGAAACTGTTGATGCAACAAAGTCTCCAGATTTAGTCTTTGATGATGTCGTCAAAATTTTTGATAGGATTGAATTATAGCTGCATTAAATTCCAATACGAAATCCAATGAATTTTGTCACTAAATAATTACCTAAGATGTCCATTTCTATTGATATTAAAACCTCAGCATTAAATTTCTCATCTACTCCATGTCATTTCAATTTATTTGCTTTTTTTAGCCACAGTGAATACTTTTATATTACAATTGTTTTGTATTTGAAATGTAAAACATTATAATTATTTTTATACAATTGTTACGAATAAACCGCTTTTCAGCAAAGGGCTTGAACTATCCTTGATCCTACTAGGAGTACAAATAAAATAATGAGTATAAATAAATTTATTCGAAATTGTTTTGAATAACAACACTAAGTGGAGAATGTTAAAGGATAGTAAACATTCATTTTCATGTCAACTCCGAACAAAATTGAAAACAAAATTTACATGTCAAGAACAGGTACATTAACAAAAAAAGTGCATCATATTACAACATTTTTCTACTAAAACAAGTAAATATTCACAACAACAAAATTGATCCATTGCTCCCAAATGTTAGAAATTGGAATTGCACTTGAAGGATAGTGGCAAAGAGAGCCACTCTAGAATAGAAGGAGTTAAATAAAAATGTTTAAAACAGCACCAAATGTAATTTCAATCAGTTTGGTGCTTTTTATCAGATTCATGTTTATATTCAGTAAACTAGGCGAATTAGGCGGCCGCCGCAAAGTTAGATTGGTAAATAAATAATAAATCTATTTTAAAATATAAAGACTAGTCTTTATATACCTCGGAAATTGGGCCTCCCATCGATATGAATCGTGGTGCCATTTATCTCTGAATAAATGCTCTTCGAGAATAATTTAGTGGCGTAATCCATAAAAGTGTCTGATTTTTGTTAAATCGATATATATTAAAAAAAATTTTCGAAACGACGATGAGGGTCCACACCTTTTCAATTTTAACTTTGAAATTTTATAATGCGTCACCAAATTCAATTTTGGCACAATTTTTAAAACCTCCAGAGGTGCCCTGCTAAGAATATTCACACTACAAATTTCTCGACTTGTTCCGTTTCAAAAAACTTGATTTTGAGTTCATGTCAATTTCGCAAATATAAGAAAATCTTAAAAACTTTTCTTTTGTGAAATTCATTCAAAAATAATTTTCGTTTGAGGACATAGCTAGTAAAGTTTCGTTCACGCCAAGAATGACGGGGGTGTAGGTTTTTTTTAAATTTTTTTTAAATGAAGTTCAATCCCAAAATAGGCTTGTTCCAATCGATTTATCATCAACAATATTTAATGTCACTGAAAGATCGACTGAAGATACAAATGTTTTGCTGCGGTAATAGATCTTTTTCGGCAATACATCGAAATAAAAAAAAACTTTAAAAATTTTTTCCTTTAATTAATGGAATGCTATTCTGCTGAAAGTAAAGAAAAACATTCGTGTATAAAAAAATTAAAAAGCGTCCACCGAGACTTACAAATAACTAAAAAAATCTTCAAAATAGCATTAGACTAATTAAAAAACAACAACACGACATAACTTCTAATTACATCCTTCATTAAACTCGTAAAGGATAAAATAAAAACCATAGTTATTTTATTGAGAATAAATACCTCATTCACTTAAATTCTATAGTAACATTTACTATAGCAGTCTCCGCTTTGTTTCAGCTCCACCAATGCTATAGCAGTTTGAATTTCCGCAGTAGTAACAGCTTTTTTTTTACCATCGTGGAGACAAACGAGAACTGATGGTCGGTTTTCGTTTTCAGTAATATTCTTTGTGTGGCAAGAGTTATCTATTTCAGTAGTATCTAGTGAATCATCCCAATTCAACGGTTGTGCCAATATTTCTTGTCCATTTTCACTCTCTTCATGTTCTCTGGCGTATTTGACCGCTTCTCTGAGCCATCTCTTCTTTGGTAGTTCTTTATAATCCCTGCTGTAATCGACTGAAAAAATAGACACAACTGAATGATTATTTATTCAAACATCGCGCATGAGAATGCCAGAGCGACGGTCTCGTTTGATAGTTGAAAACATTTTTGGGCGCCACCTCAAATAGAGGTAATTCACTTCAAGTATCGAGGTTTATTGTATACGCGCGTACACTTTGCAGTCGTTACTCGATATCGAGGTGTGTTTCTTTTAATAAAATCGTGTTTCAGGATTTCGAAAAGAAATGTCAAATAGAAACCACTTAATAATAAGATAATATCGCTCACCTGAGTCTTTGGCGCTGCACTGTTCATCACTATCGCACAGAGCAGAGGAGCCTTCCACGTCTGATGGCGGTGGTGTATTTTCAATGTCTGTCTGATTAGAGTTTTCGTTTGGACTCAACCAATTCATAGGCGATTTATCTCCAAACGAATTGATTCGAGTTCTTTTCGGAGTCGTCTCCAATTCACTGAACGTATTCTTCTTGATCCTCCTAAAATATACCAATCATTCTGCAATGTGAAAAAAATGCTAAGGTGGGTTTTCGTTACTTTTCGTTATTTGTCAACCATGCTCTCACTTCAGCATGGTGCACTTCATCGAAATTTCGATCAAAGTCTATTTTGCTCGCAGCATTGAATCGTTTGACCTGCAAATCGGGGTGAATGTGACACCGCCTATTTGCGTGTGTAAACCTCTGGTCGCATCTTGGAGCGCCGCAAATAAATGGTTTCTCACCAGTATGAAGCCTTTGATGTGTTTTCAGTTGACCAGATTGAGCAAACCTTCGACAGCATCTGGGATAATCGCATAAGTATGGTTTTTCTCCTGAAAATAAAATAAAAATATAAAAAAGTGAGCGCACACTGCTTGTGTGCATGTTTTTTTTCTACCACATATAGGTGACGGTTGACTTATCTCATCATCACTCCAACTATTCTGCAGATAAATTTTGAAGAACCAAATGCGTTTTGATTTAAATCTAATTTGCTTATATATAATCAGGTAATACTTAATACTACAAATTACTTAGATAATTTTCACGAATTACTTATACATTGATGTTTCCAATCTAAATGAAAATTGTCAATGAATTAAATCTACCTGACAAGAAAGATTAAATTGGAATGTTATTGACTTTTATATATTTTGGCTGCCGTACATTCAGTTTTGTATGTATAGAATACGGAGACAAAGTATAAAATGCATAATAAATCAAGCATCTTAGGTATTCTATATCTTGCCTATGAATTTTATTCAACATTCATATGTCAATTGAATGGTTACTGCTTGAAACCAAATTGTGGGACTTCTCATGATAAATAATGTTATTGGATAATTATTTGAAATATTGAAGTATGATCATGTAAAACAGAGAATATCAATTATATATTCATCCAGGATAAAGCGTTTCAAATTAATTTTGCACTCATTAAAATTGAATCACGTTTTTCCCTTCTTCCAAAAAGAAAAAGAAGTAGGAATATATAGGACCCCAATGTTTCAATAACACCAAGTCAAAAGTTCATTCAACCCAGGTTACATGATCTACACAATAACTAATATCTTTTTTCCAACATTAAATTCTGAAATAAGAACTGAAAATGTTTCAATGTATTCTCAATACCTTTTATGAATCACTTAATCGATGGTTTGCATACAGAAATAGCATTGTTTGGGTCACAGTGAAAAAATTTAAATGTCGTTTAAATGTCCATTTCCTACCTGTATGAGTACGTAAGTGGGCTTGCAGCGATTTTTCCCTAGGAAATACTCTGCCGCAGTAACTGCATTTTATGGAACTAGGGGATGTCGATCCTTCAAGAATCAGTGCGTTCAAACAATCTGCCCTGGGCCTACCCCTTCGATTTTCGTTGGGTGAAATCAAAATTAATTCACTTGACGAATTCCCGTTACATGATTCTTTGTCCAATGTGTTAATTATCCTAGGCTTTAACGTTCTGTTCGGAGTTACATTTTCAACTACACCATAATTCGAAACACTTTTGTCGCGTTTCGGGGTGCGAAACATCGTTTAAAAAACAGGGTTCGCAAAAATTATTTTACCCTACGTACATTTCTAATTGACCAAACCAAAACAAACTATACAACTATTGTTTCAAGAATCTGACGCATAGATGGCACTGTTCGGAGAGAAATTAAATGCGTCAGCATTCATTTTCAGAATTAACAAAACTACATAAATAGAATACATTAATTATCCGTGATCAATTGATGTTTTAAATGTAGCAACAAAATCGGAGGTTTCAAGACTGATATTTAATTAATTATGAGTCCACTTGAATTCCCCGCCATTTCTCAAAACTCGAAAAAGTCAAACGCGTTCACAGAAATTTAGTATCAAGTTTGACATATGACATATCTATGCTACCGCTTGATTCTATAAGCACACAGGATTGTTTTTTATATTATTCTCTTGTAGAAAATATAATTGAGGGGATTTTTTTTCTGGCTTTATGTTTCTATTAAATATACTTGTTTCCTGTGGGTCAGACTGAGGGAAATCAGAATGGCGGATCGTATTAAGGTATGTATTGAAGTTGCGAAATATATGAAACGCTGAACATTTTGTTATCATTTTCAGCATATACCTGAACAAAAACTGAAAGCTTTTTCTATCGGTACCATGGGCAAAAGAGCTTTGTCAAAAAGAGAGCTTGAAGAGCAGCGGAAAAAGGAAGAGGAACGAGCAGCTGCTCATGTGAGGAAATATGTAGTAGTGCAAGGATCTTCATAAATTCAATTATGTTACAGGTTTTTCAAGAATTCGTTGAAACATTCCAAGAAACCCCTTTGAATGGGGGCAACAAAATTTGGGTTAAAGCTGGAACTTATGATGCAGGAGCTAGAAGTAAGTTCAAGTGATTGAATTCGTAAGGAGTTAATGTCGCTGACAGTGTTTTGTTATTAACGTATGAAAATGAGAGCTATATTCAAGCAGATAACTAGTTAGTACCTGCAACTGTCAGTCTCAATCAAGTGACTGAGGTTATCCTTCTAATGGCTTGTTTATCAATGCCCAGGTAATGTGGCATTCACATGGATCGGTTTTAGTCGTATGAGTAGATAGTATGGCTAAAATCGATTATGTAAATAATGAATCAATTTTTGAGACTAGGCCAAAAATTTAAGCCTCAAGTTTATTTATTCGATTATAATTAATGCCAGTACACCAGTTGTTAAAAAACACAAACAGGGACCTGAAATTAATCGCCAACCCTTTCTAGTATAAATATAGGAGTTCCAAAGGTATTGCCTAGTTCCCAAGTGCAATTTTTCACAATTTTATTTATTTTTCACCAAAAATTTCAACCGAGGAATCATTAAATTCAAAAGTACAAACAGATTCTCTTTTTACTATACCCAAACTCGGTTAACAAAGTTACGAAGTAATATTAATTGTTGTCGTTTCGTCTATAGAAGAAGATACAAAGGATAAAGGGAAGCTCTACAAACCTCAGTCACGTCTAACCACACAAGATAGTCTGTCTTCAGCTGAAAAGGCACAAGCTTATGCCAAGTTATTGTCATCAGACAAAAAACCGGAACGGCTAGGCAAAAAGAAACCTCCAACGAAAAGCAACTTGGAAGCGTTCAAAGAAGAACTTCGCCAGTATGTATTTTTGGCATTTTTTATGATAATCACTTTTGATGTGCAATATTGAAATATCAAAGAGTTATTCATAAATTTATCCTTTAAGGATGCAAGAAGAAAGAGAAGAACGTCATAAATACAAAGGTGTTATTAAGAATCCAATTGACAGTGATTTAGACCTTTTCATGAGGAGTGGAGAGTTGGGTTCTTTTGATAATGGTGATCCAACAACTACCAACATTTACCTTGGAAATTTAAACCCAAAGGTAAGTACTAGAATAATATATTGTTTCGTCATTTTCAACATTTTTTATAGGTTTGCTCTAACAGTTTGAATATTCTTTAAATTGTAGGTACTACACAAAGATTTGGTGGTTAGAAACTGAACTGCTGGTCTGTTGGAACAAACCTTAACAATGTTTTATTATGTTTATAAAATTGAATTTGACTTTAAAATTATAGCTGAAAAGCATATTAATTTCATAGTGGAACATCAGTAGTGTTATCAGGCATTTCAAACTTAATTTTTTTGCAATGATAATTTTCATGACTCGAATTGACAAAATGAATTGAAAACCCACTTCGAGTTTGAAATAAATTTTTTATTCATGAAAAAGTTTATGATTATTGCGTATTTCTTAGATTACAGAACCTCAGTTGATGGAAATATTTGGTCGACATGGTCCATTGGCGAGCATAAAAATTATGTGGCCAAGATCTGACGAAGAAAAAGCGAGAGGAAGGAATTGCGGCTTTGTCGCCTTCATGAGTCGCAAAGATGGAGAAAGGGCCTTACGACATTTAAATGGCAAAGAAATCATGGGTTATGAAATGAAACTTGGTGAGTTCTCCATAATGTCGTCTGAATAACTTCAATATTAAACGAAATTATAGGTTGGGGTAAATCAGTGATCATTCCCCCATATCCAATTTATATACCTCCTAGCCTTTTGGAGCTTGCAATGCCCCCACCTCCGTCTGGACTCCCATTTAATGCTTTACCAGCCCCTGAAGACAAGGATACTCTACCGAAATCAGTTGAAGAACTGAATCAAATTTTGCAGAGGGCCGTTGTTAAAGTTGTTATACCTACTGATCGGAATTTATTGATGTTAATTCATAGAACTGTGGAATTTGTTATACGTGAGGGTCCCATGATTGAAGCAATGATCATGAATCGGGAAATTAATAATTTACAATTCAGGTAGATAAAATTAATGAAGTATATTCATTATTGAATGTTCATGTGCAGTTTTTTATATTAATGTATAAGAGTAATAATGTTTGATTCATCAGGATTGCTTTTATTTCAGCAGTTAAGAGATGAATATTAATTGAACCATTTATATTCCAGATTTTTATTTGAAAATCAGAGCCCAGCTCACATATATTATAGGTGGAAACTTTATTCCATTTTACATGGAGATTCCCAAAAAGAGTGGAATACCAAAGAGTTTCGGATGTTTAAAGGTAACTCAATTTTCAGTGATTTCATGTTTACATGATTTCTTTCTTAGGTGGGTCTATTTGGAAGCCTCCATTGATGCATTGTTATACTTCTGGCATGCCAGATGAATTAGTATTAGATGATGATGGCAAGGAAAGTACCAAAGGAAGTTTATCTGTGAGGTATCCAAAAAAATTTCTGTTTATTAGTAATAGGTTGCATTTGCATGGGAATAGTGGGCGGGTGTTACAGTATTAAACTTCTGGAAGTTATTCGTTAAACAGGGACGCTTATGTAGGACAAACAGATTGAAAAAGAAATTTTTGTTTTGCTTTTCTAGTTTGAGAACTTACTTCAATTATTAAATTTTATTTTCCAACAAAGTCTGTGTTAGGCATTGGTTTTTTGAATAGTTCGTTCTTTTCGGGCTGTTAAATCTTCATTCAACTACTTATAAATCTCTTATATCCATTATTTTGTAAGTAACCATAAAGACCTTTTTCATTGGAATCTGTCTAATGGGTCGCAAGAATTGAGCCAAAAGAAGAGTGTTATCATTGGTGACTGATAGTGAATTCAGAAATAACGCAATCAGGAAGGCTTAACAAATATTAAAACGAAATAGTTATCCGAAGTATCTGATCAAAAAAATATTCAATGAACAATTACACATATTAATTTCATATATACAATGATTATCAGAAAACTATGCTGACATTAAATGTGAATGTTTAAATAAATATCCTTAATTTAATCGACAAGCCAAAAACCCAAGAAAATGAAGTTTCTAATAAATATATCAACTGACTAAAGAAACAAGATGAAAAATGAAAAAGTTAAAATAGGAATTCTGCATTTTTCAATTGTTGAGATGAATTTTATCTGCATTTGTGTTTAGTTTCGAGTATTAATTTTTTCACTGCAATTCATGGAAGTTGTGTTTAACACTTGTATTATTGTAGATAATTTAAATTATATAATTCATATCAACTCGAAAGGAATATCGTACTAACTCAGAAAAAAATGATTTCAGTCAGAGGGATAGGTTAGAGGATTTAATCCGTGGTCTTACTTTGGAAAAAATGAAAATTGGAGAAGTAATGGTATTCTGCATTGAACATAGTGATGCCGCAGATGAAGTAGTCGAATGCATTACGGAATCTTTATCAAGTCCAAACACGCAAATATCGAAAAAAATCGCCAGGCTGTACCTCGTGTCAGATATACTACATAACTGCGGTGTTAAAGTGAATAAGGCTTCGTTCTACAGAAAAGTGTAAATCTACCTTAATGTATTGAACTTTGTATGTTTATTTGATATCATTTCGGTAGATTTGAAGGAAAGTTGGTTGAGATATTCAAACATGTGAAAAATCATTACGACAAATTGGAAGGAAGACTGCAAGCTGAGGGTTTCAAAGTGAGAGTGTTGAGAATTTTGAAAGCATGGGAGGATACAATTTTTCCACCAGATTTTATGAATAAGCTGCACAATATTTTTCTTGGTATTGGAGGAGTAAGCACAATCTCCATTTGTGAACTATCATTTACCTTAAAGTTTTGTTACTTCTTTACTATAGGTTCCTAAAGAAGAAGGGGTAGTGGATCCTGTTTTGAATATAGACGGTGCTCCTATCCAGGAACAAGAAACAGATGAAGATATGCCTCCGATGGATGGAGCAGCTTTGTTAAAAAACGTCATGCAACATTATAGGAGTCCAACACCTGAAAATGATATTGATATTGACGGTCAGACTTCACCACTGATGAGGAAATGAGGAAACAAAATACTTAAAAGTCTATTATTTTAGGAGTTGAAATTCAAGATACAAATTTGGATAACAGTACAAAAACTCCAACACTACCTGGCTTTATTGTGTCGAAATGGGAAACAGTGGATCCGGATCAGATTGAAGCCCAAGCGATGACCACGAGCAAATGGGACTTGTTGGAGAACAGTGGTGATGGGAGTCGAGACAGCACTCAGCATGAAGGACCAGATATTGACTATTCCGATTCTAGGTTAGATCATGATGCCTTTACATTATCTAGTGATAAAGACAATATTATCTCTTGAAAGACTTATCTATCTAGAATTATAATTATATTTCGTGGATAAGAGTACCAGTTCTTATTAATGCTTTATCTTACTTTATGCTTAGTTCGATGCCTTTTTTTCCAGGAATATGACAGAAGAAAGGCGTACTAAATTACGAGAGATCGAAGTCAAAGCAGTTCAGTATCAAGACGAACTGGAGTCTGGTCAAAAGAGTTTAAAGAGTGGATGGACGGTGCCGCAGCAAGTTGAACATTACCGACGCAAATTACTTCGGAAATCGGAAAAGGAAAGAAGGGACAGAGAGAAACCCACAAGTAAATCAGAGAAACATAAAAGGGACTACGATAAAAGTGATCGTAAAAGTGCGGCGGACAGTTCAGATGATGAATCTTACTATAAAGAACTGTAAGTATAAAACCGAATGATTCGGCAATGGTTTTTTTATTGTTTGCCGACTCGTTCGGGGAATTTATTTCCATCTATTACAAAACGATTCTGAAATGTGAATAATTTTGTAGTACGTCTAGACAAAGTAAAAATCACGCAAGAAGTTCATCAAGTGGTTCAACGAACAAGCACAGGTAAAATATCTAAAATATACGTTACTAAATCACTAATTTGAAATGATAGCAAAATCATCAAATATGAGTAAAAGCTAAATGAAAACACGTTATAACCTATAATTTGAACAATACACTAACATAGTATGTCCCAAGATCGGTTACCAAGACGGAAGAGGGAGTTTTCTCTATAGTTTTAGCAGAATATCCCAGAACAGCAATTGTCCGTTTTTCAATTAGCAAAATATTTTAGGAAATTTTCTTCGCAACTTCACCCATATTATACAAGTACACATGGTGACCCAATTTCGAGTTTATACGCCAGATATGCAAAATTTATTCAAACATAAAACTCATCTTATGTCTTCGGTTATTATTTGAATAGGGTGAAGAATATTTCGACATTCTACAGTCACTTTTCTGAGGATTCTTGTCATTCCGTTTTCGAGTTATAAAATAAAAGTTATGTTTTTTCAAGTTACAAGTGTTTATTGCATTGGAGCGAGTATATTTTTCTCTTTCGATTCATGGATAACGCGAAAGAATTTACTAGAACACTGCATATTATCTATACGATAATACGATAGGCAATTTTGTGACAAATAATTTTAACTGTAGAGAAAAACAATTAAAAGAATCAAAAATATTTTGCAATATCTCATAAATGTTGATAATATTTATCTAAACAGTTGTAGTCGAAAATATATAAATTGTGTTTATATAATTTCTGGTAATAAGTTAAAAAAATATTTATAATAGTTGAAAATATGTTCTCTGTCGTTTTTTAAATTTTGTTTATCACAATCCTTGAATATTCGTTGATTAAGTGGGAAATAGGAACTTTTCAATCTGAGTACTACGCAGCTTAAAACAATCACCCGGTATGGTTATAGTTTTATAGATATTTACGCTTAAATGTGGTGATCGACCATTTGAATCGTTATACAATTGTGTTTGTGATGAAATGTTTATTAATGATTTGTGTATACTTAATTTTATAGGTCAAAAACTCCTTCACCTCAACGTAGCAAGAGATCGAAACAACCACCAACGCCACCGAGCCCTCCAAGGATAAGACGACATTCTCCATCTTCGTCGCGTTCTAAAAGACAAAGATCCATTTCTCCTTCGAATTCAAATGATAAATACTCGTCTCCACGGAGTAGTAGACATGGCAAACATTCTCCCTCACCTCCCTTTAAATCATTGAAATACCGAAGAAGCCCTTCCCCTGTCAAATCGAGTAAATACCTGTCATCGTCACCTCCGTCTCTTTCATCTAAATCTAGACACCGATCACCAGATTCCTCTAGAAAACATCGCCATAAGCATAAATACTAAAATGCATTTTTTACGATATGAATAATTTTAAGATAAAATTACATTATGAACAGAAATAAATTATTTGATTTATACTTCTTGAGTTTCTAAGTCTTTTTGTAGAGTTTTGGAGGGAAATTTCCGAAGTCATTCGTTTTCTACCGAAACAGTCAAATTTCATGTCCTGTCATTGTATAGTGGACACATGTATAGTTAAAATGAAAACAATTGGAAGGAATTTATTGAAATAGATATTAAAATTGAGTGTCCGTTTTTATTCAACCATACGATTTACAGGTATTCAATATAATTCATCTACATGCTCATTCAGCGCAATGAAAATTTGGTACTTAACAATTAGCAAAATTGAAGAAAATTTGAGCGTTCGACTGAGATGAAGCTGACGGGTTATTAGTTTCACTAGTTTTACTGATACAGTTTCACTAAAGTTAGACTATAATAATGTCAGCAATCTAAACTAATAATAGAGTAGATAATGCAATTCGCGAATTCTAGAGCTATGTTGGGCAACTGGAATCTCCCGTACTTGCATTCGGAAATGTGCATTTTGTTTGAGTTTCAGAGGTACTTACTGTGTATGAATTATCATAAATTTCAGTTTTGTTGTTAATATGAAAATAACATAGCAATTCCTATTGATGAACGAAAAACTTGCACTTGTGAAAGGTAGATATAATAATTTAACATAAAATATTGAAAATTTTGATATTTGTACAAAGAATTCCGATTATCTCATTTTTTTAAAATAACTTATTTCCTTAAGTGCTATATACTCAATTCCTGACATGGTTGAATTTATTGAAACGGAAAAAAAATTAAAATGTGACGTCAGTATTTCGATACAAAGACTTCACCTAAGAGGTAAAATTTAATATTTCCATTCACCGCTATCAGAGGGCTCGGGGAAATGAATCGACGGAAAGTCGAAGTTATTGTTTGCTTGCTTACCGTTTTATAGAGTAACAGCCTCATCAATTCAAATGTATCGTTATTAGTTGGTATGTTAGTTAATTTATTATTATCGTTAATTCAGGTAAGTGTGTTACGTTCCTAACCATTATCACTGATATAGAAACTAACATAGTTAATGAAAAATTCGAAGTTCGTTTTAAACATGGTATTAAAAACGGTACATGATATAAAATAGGATGCACTCTCCTGCTCGGCTCTAACGTATGTTAATAAATAACGACAAAGTACCAACACACCATAAAAATGAATAGCAGCAGGAAGACAACAATTTTCTTTTAAAAGTTACAATTATGAGCACAATTTTGAGCCGACCACAAGAGGCGACCGCGCACGGGCAATGGTATATCAAATGTCTGACGCCTATCGTCGGACGGCGACGTCGTTTGACCGGATCGACGTTGCGACGACCGAGTCGGGCGGCTCGACGGTGATCGAGTAAAAAACGAGCGCTTAGCGCCTCTCACCCGCAATAACGGCCATCGATTCAAATATATAACATATTTACTATTAATCTATAAGTGATCATTAGAAGTTTATTTCATTTATTAACTTGCGAAGTTCATCACATATTATTTAAATGCAGGTGGACAACTTTGGTTTGTATCAAAGGGGCGAACGAAAGGCAGACACTTCTGTACCTCGTTGGAATATGATCATTTTGCACGAGCTCTGATAAATATTTCCAGTCGTCTTCTAAGACAATTATTTTAACTATGTATCAGCTAAGGAAAAAGGTCGTCCATTTCATTAACTTACATTAAATTTGTTCCCAACAAAAAACTGCTTAGCAGTTGGAATATTCACAAGTGTACAACAATTCAACAATACTTTCAACGAATAAAATATGCATTATAAAAGTATAAAGAACATTACCACATTATAGCTAATTTTTTCCTAAATACCGTTCCATCCATCCATAAAGCTCATTTTAACACGTCTATATTATATGATACTGATTTACAAAATGTATCCGGTATTCTGAGAATCCTTAAAAAACTTTACATAATGTGCTCCCAAAGAGTACGCAACAAGGGGATTATTTTCTGATAAAAAGAAAATGCCATTTTTCAAAAGACTACCCGAATGTTGAATAGTCTGTGTTGATTATTCAACAAAATCACTGATAAACTGATTCGAAAGGGGAAACGGTTAGTTGTGTGCCTACCCCACGAAATGACTTTTTCGGCAACCTAAGGAATTATCCAGAGAATGATAAAAATTTGGGAGTCTTAATTTTTATAAAGTCAATTAATCGGAAAGTAACCATCAACCATCATTTTGGCGAGTGTTCTCAGGACGGAAAGTATTTTCGCCTAGTTTCACCACAGTAGCATTGAATTCTGAATATTTTTATCCTGGTGCATTTTTATTAAGGTTGAGGCTCCTATGTGGTTTGACACTTTTAAGAAACATCTGACATATTCATGGACTTATATTAATAGGTCCATTTGGTTGCACTATAAGAATTCATAAACTTGCCTTCATTTGTGCATACTCTTTGAAAAGCACTTTATATATCACACTGTGCTTGGCACATTTTAGGAAAACCTTTTTCAGTTCACGACTGGCTCGTATATATTTTTATACTCTTGAAGAGTTAATCAACTCCTACTTCAGTCATGTTTTTATACATTTTTGATAATATGCAAACGTCGACTTCTTTGACTGTAAACAGAGCTTCTTTATATAGTACTCATCATCATTTTTTGCAGTTATATAACTGAAACAAGTGAGAAAAGAAATAATATCTATCTTATGCTGGTTATATGGTTTGCAACCAGCTGTTGGAAGGAAACAATATAATATACAGATTAAAAAAATATACTCGAAGAAATTATGATATATTATAATATATTATCAATTGCTGATAAACAATAACATTACCAGTGACCAAATTGGAAAAGTTGGTTTCGAAGTAAAAATCAGTTTTTAGATGTTTATTTGCTTTTAAAGCAGTGTTTCTTTTCGTGCTAAAAAATTAGAGAAGTAATGAAAATTCATTTTAACATTCCTTATTTAATAAAGATGTAAGAAATAAAGAATCATTCATTCATTGAGTGATTACAAAGTATCTTGTGTGGAGATGAACCAAAAGTAACTTATTTATTGATATGCATAGTAATATTGTTCGGAACACAAACGATAGGTATGATATTTCTATCCATTGCGTTAGTTCTTTCTGATTCCTTATTTGAATCAATCGTTTAATTCTGAAATGTTTGCTTTATTTATTTTTGGAGATATTGTTTCGTTTACTTGAATTTGAGATACATTCTCAGTACATTGCTCGATCCACTTGCACTGAATGTTATTATGAAACTATGTTATTTATATAATTTTGAAATCACCTGTTGCCTCTACTCCTAATTATCTATTGTAGGAATTATCAATTACAAGAAGTTCCATTGTTTTAACCCTGGATGGCAGATCTGCTTAGTTTTTCGTATATTTTCAATATGCATTGCACCATACGTTAATTTTTATACAAACAGTGCAAATTATAATAGCCTATCGAAATATTCGAGATCAGGAATGAGCAAGTACTAAAATTTCGGATGGCAATGAAGATGATTAGCTAAAGAAGTCGCCGTTCGCAACACTCGTTATTTATCACTATAAATATTACAATTATGCGATAGATACAGTACTTATTACAGATCCAGTTTGATTGTGTTCGGAAAGGAGGATCACGGTGCGACCTTTTTTCTTAGAGCGGTGCCTGCCTTTGATCTTCAACGGCTCAATGTTCCACTGCAAGGCACAATCGCAGAGGGGGCCGCTAATGTATATATATAACGTAAAAATTACAGTAGGAAGTGTAGGTTTCGATCATGAGCAAGTCCAGAAAGGTCCGTTAACGCAAACCATTTTCATTGCACTATAATATGCGGCGCCGAAACTAGAACGGCAACCGTTGCTACTATTGTGAACAACGTGAAAATGATAAGGCAGAATCGATCGACGACCATCGCTGCAAATTTCCAATCGCTTATCACTTCGGCTTCTTCATCTGACTTTTTCATACGATTCGTGATGAACTGAAGCTCGCGTAGAATATATTGCAGGTCACGTTGTGTGCCACTGCTTGGTATGGCAGAGTCCTCAATGGTCGTCGGATGTCTCATGAATCCGCCACCTAAACTGGTCGTCATAGACCCATGATTTCCACCGGAGATGTTCCGAAAATCGTCGTCAATGTCAAGTACGTTGGCTAACAAACTCTTTGACGAACGTTCCTTTAGTTCCAATTCCTTCATCCGGCTGTTCATAAGGATGTTCTTTCTAGTTATTTTTTTACCTGGCCGACTCATTCGAAGCGTCCACGGTAGCCACTGTAGGAAAATCGTCTTAATCTGAAACGCAAAATTCGTTGAACTTTTCATACTATCAGACTCAAAACAAATAGTTTTGCATCTTTCGCTTTTTCCTCACGGATACCGTTATCTTGGTCTTTCGCCGAAAAGGTTGCGATACCAAACTAAGCAAATACTAACCCACTGAGGCATTTCGTGAATGTCGGGCTTTCTATGATGGTAGTTTAAAACCACGACAGTTAAAACAACCGAAGAAGCTACCATGAACATGATGCAGTTGAAGTAGGTCCCTGAAACATTTTTATAGTTACTTCGTGTCCATTTCCTTCATTTCAATATAATTTCAAGCTAATCCGCTACTGAACACTATAGGTGTACTAATCTACACATCAATTTCTTTCTCAGAAAAATCCATAAGGATCTTTGGTATACCTGACAGACAACAAACACACCATTTTCAGAATCGCTACATAAAACACACCAAACTGTTTTTGTGAATATATGTATGGCAAATTTGCTACATATATAGGGTGTCTGGTCTCAGGCGGGACAACACTTACTTGAAGATAGACGGAACATTCCAGAGTTAGGAAATTAAAAAAATTCTCGCATTTCACTTAATTTCGAAGATAAACGCTGTTCAATGGAAAATGAAGATATTTACAGAAACGAACTTTTGAACTTGTCCTACGTCTATAATTTTTTCTATGATTGGTGATATTCTTGCAACGGAAACCATCCGAGGAAAATATAAGGAAATTCCAGGCATGTCATGATAAATTTCACTTCCACTTGGAAATTCAAAGTGAACAAAATTTTGATCCGCTTGAAGCATAAATGTACTTTCGGGATGAACAATTGAATTGTATGGCACACTACCTGATACCATTTCCTGAAAATTTCATTCTTTGTTAATGGCGTCACTCCGGTGAAGGAAACAGCGACAACAAACAATCGGAACTCTTTTAATGCATTTAAACAAATGAAATGCTCTTGTTTTTCATCAGGTGTTGTAAAGCCTGAATTAGGTATTAAGGCATGAATCTCCTAACTCTGAAATTTTTTTTTTAGAAATACCCCTAGGTAGGATATTCAAAATCAAGAGTGTTAGAGAGTCAATAAATGCAAAATTTTCGACAGTTCATCTGTGATGTTTCCTTCAACGAAGTCAATACATATGGTACGATGCTAAATAAAGCTTGGAGAAAATTGAAGTAATTTTGGTACATATGAAAAAGCTTAAAAATGGTAAATGAACAAAACACGAATGCGGTTTAGATATATGTAAAAACATTTTCGGAAAATATGGTTCACGTTCAAAATTAAAATGTGAAATTTTTCATGACGGGTTTTCATATTGTTTTTTTTTTCATTCTCTAATTTGAGTAGAGTACATGACAAAGTGAATGAACGGTTCAAGGGAATGAATATTAGAAGTCTGGATGTATTTTATGTGTGCGAAACGAAAGAGGTAGTGGAAATGGATAGCGATGAGTTGGGTCTGTAGAGTGTTGTTGATCAGTTTGAATGCAGTGCGGAAGGCGTAGGAATAATTATTATGAGTGAAGTTGAAGACTGTGTAGACGCTGTCGTCGTTTGGAATCACTTCCTGAGGTTATAAAAAGTTGTACGAGCGTAATTGAGGAAATTCTCGGTGATAACGAAGTCTTGAGTGAGGGAAATTTAGTGACTTAGAGAGGCAGTTAGTAGATAAAGGAAGTGATGGGATTTGTGTACCTCGAAAGGAAATGTGTGATATATTGTTGTTGTTTTTCGATTTTGGCTTCCGTGTCAATAGTATCATCAATTGTTGAAAGTAAAATGGAAATCTGACTATAAAATATGTATTTATAGTCTTTCGAAACATTTTTACTTCTCATTGAATTCATATCTTTAAAACTAAGGTGCATTATAGTATTTTTAATATCACAACCTGAATGTTCAGGATGTCTTCATGTACATAAGTGGAACAACCTATGACCAGACGCCATTTTCACGTAGTATGATAATGGAGTACATTTCATTATAGGATGATCCTGGAAATAAAATCCCTTTCGTTCATTCCGATAAATTCAAAAAAACCATAATATTTCTCTTTTATTAAGAGTATCCTAAAATCCATGTACAATTTGTCAAATATACCCTGGTGACGGAAAAAACACAAATGAAATCATCCACAGGATACGCATTAAATCGTCCAAGTTATCAGGTCGTTCCGGGGAAGTACCATCGCACAGAATATTACTTCCGTGAAGCTGTGGGTACGTTTCGGAACCTGGCGGATGTCACCTGGTCACAAAACGGACAGCAATAACAACCTTCATAAAGCCATGATGTTACCGCTTTCGCTGAAGCTACAGTCGAGAATAAGAACCGATACTGCAGACAAAGGCAGTTGAATCCATCCGAACCGATTGAAAGGTCCCATATTAATTCTAAAAATTCGTGTACTCAGACCATAGCATTGACAAAATTGGAGTTCAACGAGTGTCCAACCAGAAAATTTATTGAGTGTCCTTGTGGCTCTCGCTCCTTCTTGTCAATAGTAAACACTATGAGTAACAACTTTTACCACTCTTCCTTTTCCCCGCTGTTGAGGTATAACAAAACTGTTATAACGTCCTCTAGCGAACAGGCTCAACTATTTGCGAAAATGTTTGCAAAGAATTCGGTCGTGGATACAGTGATTACCGAGCCATCCACAATACGAAGGATGTAGGCAAACGTGTCTGAAGTGAAGTTTCATTCTAAAACAGTGAGACGCATTCTCAGAAACCTTGACAGTAAGAAAGCGGCAGACCCAAACGGAATACCAAGCATTCTTCCTAATTGAGTCCAGTTCTTTGCCGTCTATTCAAGATCTCTTACCATCATAAAATGTTATTGCTTACCGGAAAATGCAACCCACCCCCAAAAATGGGAAGAAGAATTCACTTGAAACTTTCCTTCCGATTGCAATTCTATTCGTCATCTCAAAAGTAATGGAATAAACCATCAACATCGAATTAATCAAGTGACGCAGTGGTGGACAAGTGCAACGAAGAACCATGGGAAATCTCTCGATATCTCGAAAGCGTTCGATCACGTATTGCACGATGCTCGACTGAAAAAATTCATTTCCTTCGAACCACCAGAATATATTTGGTTCTGGATAGAGTTTTCTTGTTGGCAGGCCTCTACGGGTCGTGATGTATAAGGCGTATTCCGGAAATACCCGGTTAAGACCGGTGTTCTTCAGAGACGTTCTTCCTTCTCTACCTCAATGATTTGCTGAGCACAACTGAAAACAAAATCTTTAGTTCGTTGACGACAGCACGCCTGTTGCTTCCACCATAACTAAAACAATTGTTGCAGCATATGTCGTTCACCAAAAACGATGCGGTCAAATAAATTAGATCAATGATGTAAATTAGGTTTTCAAACCTAAGCCAAATTTCATTGTGACGCCGAGCAAATTTGTTCAAATTTAATGCCACAAAAAGGCAACCATCGCCTTAACCTAGAAGACCCCATCGATAGTGACTTCTATCCAAATGGAAACGAGTCATTAAGACCGCCGATGACTTGCACCTATTGGGTGTCACAGTTAATTCGGCAGGAAGCTGAATTATTTGTTTAGCGTAAAACGCTACTTCCCAGCTTCTCCTACTTCACAAATTTCATGTGCGGCCTTGAGTATTGTTCACATGTCTAGGGGTTGGCCACAAAGTACTTCCCCGAAATCCCTGATTCTATCCAGAGGAGAGCGATTCGGCTAGTAGACGTCCATCGGCTCAGAGATGATCTGGCTGACCTCAAGTTTGTTTTATTGATTGAATTGGTTTACTTCAACAAACCGTCCCTGGCTTGCCAAGTATCCAATGAAACTTTCTTGCTTTGATACATTTTTTCTCCGGTTTTTATCTGATTATGAAGGATCTAGACAATTAACTTCAGATTATATGAGCCATTTACAATCGATGTTTCAGACTGAGCCCTTTTTCAAGATATGAAAATCTAAGATATTTCGCAATGTTATTACGAAAATTTTCTTAAAAACCTATAATTTGACAAGGAGTAACGAGGATTGCGACTTGATACTAATAAAGTTTCTTGAAATAATATCGACTATATTTTATATCTGTTTTATCGTTTATCGCGAGAGAGTACCGTTTTATATGGATCATTTCAAGAAAGTCTTTTTTTTGTAATTTGAAATTTTTACTGTATCAAAATCATATTGTCCTAATGTTCATACTTTAAAGTATTAACGACTGTTTAATCTCCCGTTCAATTTTTGTTTTCTTTGTCCAGTGTAATGTTTGTCACAATTTTAAAAGGAATATAATATAGGATGTTAGATTTATCTTTTTTTTTTGGTGATTCTCATGTTAATTTTGTAAAAATTTGTTTTATTTAATTTTGGGGTTTTTGTGCTATTTTTGAAATTTGGATATAGTTTTGAAGATGTTAGTAACATTTTGAGAAAGGTTTAGAATGTGTGGTATTGAGATATATGCTGAATTTCCTCCTTTTTTTTAAATTTGTGTTTAATGTGTTGTATAGTTAGTTGATTCACCCTCGAAACTGAATCCAAAAATTGCTTGAATTTTTTGGATGATCGTTGTTAGAGAAAGAAACAAATTCACAACAAAATGATTTAGGAAGGAAACCAATACAAATAGGATACTCAATTTTAACACAACACATTGCATAAAACATAAAAAAGCCGTCATAATCAACTACATACAGAGATCAATCAAACATACATCACCAATTTACAGACCCACTATTCTACACTCCATCAAATCATTACTTTTAAAAAATAATTACCTATTATCATTCATAAATAAAATCATGAAAGAACGACTGCACAAACTCTACGACACATTGAACAAAAATTCTGAGAAAATAGAAGAAAATTCAGCATATATCCCAATCCCATACATTTGAAGCCTTTTTGAAAAAATTACCAACATTTCCAAACTGTATTCAAATTTTGAAATAGCACATAAACTGCGTATTGAAGTTATACAACTTTTTATAAAATTAACTTCGGAAACATCAAAGAATTATAAATCTGACATCGTATACCATATTCCAGGTAAAGATTGTGATGGCGTTTACATTGTACAAATGAAATTTAACGACTGTTTAAACGATCATAAATGCTCTAAAGTAGAAAGAAAATTATACAAACATAAACAAAAATGAAAACACACGATTTTGACGCAGTAAAAATTTAAAATTACGAAAAAAACACAAAAGCGAAGGATTTTGTTGAAATGATCCATATAAAACGGAACTCTCCCGCGATAAACGACAGAAGAGATATTCGAAATTTAACCTAAATATACTGGACATTATTTCAAGAAACATAGTTTGTATCAAGTCTCAATCTCCGTTATTCCTTGTCAAATTATCGGTTTCTAAGAAAATTGATATAATTTTCATATCTTAGAATGGGTTCAGTCCGAAACGTTGATGGTAAATGTTACATATAATCAGAGTTTTATTATATACATATATAAATTCGAAAAATTATTAGGAATATCAACCAGAAGTTTCTTTGAAGTATGTCTCCTGTCAGGGATAGAAATTCTACCTTCCTCGGGAAGATTAACCAAAAAGAAAAACACATTTCGTTCGAATGGACCTGCTGAACAAAACGTGATTTTCTTTTTGGTTAATCTTCTCGAGGAGGGTAGAATTTCTTTTCCTTATAGCAGATATATTCCAAAGAATCTTCTGGTTGAAATTCTTTATAATTTCTCGAATTACTTGTCCCTGTCGTTCCTTTTTAAATGTCTATAGATATTCGGGCTGAAACTTCGGCCGAGGAAACATGGTAGTATCGGAAGGCGACTTCATGGTGATCGAGCAGCCCTTCCGAAACTCCCATGTACTTGTTTAATTTATGTCATTCGTTTATCTTCCGGAAATTTATTAACGGGTTTAGAAGGGTTAAAGCCATAGAGTAGACCACAAGGAAGGTAGAAAGTCTCAATTGTAGAGTCGGATAAATAATTTGAGATTATATTAAATTTTAACACGCAGAACTAGTTGTCACGTTTCTAAAGTGTGAAACGTTTCAATTCCTTCCACGTAGATTAGTTACCATTTATTCTTCTTTTTTTAAACAGAATCATTTATGTTGTCCACTAGAAAATGATAATTTGTGTTTCGTTGAAATGAGAAATATCACTCCTTCAAAAAATTATTTTCTAGCAGAATGTGAACTCAGAATTCGGTTATTTAATATTTAGTACAGTAGTTATTTATAAATCTTATTCATTAAGCTGCCTTTCAGCTGTTTATCATCGTACAGGGCGACAATTTCCCCGCACAAGTTTTATTAAAATTCAACTATTTTCGATAAAACAGTTTCGTCGCGAGTGGCGTCATGTAGGATTTTGAAACGTGGTATAGTCATATAGTAACTATTGCGTGAACGAGGAGGTAACGATCTTTCCAAGACATTGGCCGAAATATATCGAAACCAACAGTAAGGTTATAATGAAAAAGTACAAACAGTTAAGAAAAATGAAACATTAACAACAGAACATACAGATCAAAGTACTCCTAGTGGGACAGAGCCATTTGATACTTGGAGGTGAAAAGGTCTTAAGCGTTATGTAAGAGTGACTGTTCGCCGACGTTGGATAACAAGAGCTGGATAGCGCCCTGCAGCGACTTGATCACCTGAAACTTTAAACGGTGGTGAAAGAGTGCTTGATTTTTTGTAGATTACTAATATATTGGCAAGTGGGTTGGCCAGAACGGATTTCAGGTTGGAGAAGGATTGTTCGTTCGGATGAAACTTTAATGTCCGATTAGGTATTAGTAATTATACACCTCAGATTTAAACCTCGGTCGTTGTATAAAGGAGGACGCGCACTAGATTCGTTTACGTTCGACTCAACCTCTGGTACGTGGACTCAGAGCAATCTGTGCCGTAATCGGCGCCACCAAATATACACCCTCCGAAAGCTCTTACTTCAAACGTGTAGGTACTATGTCTGAGCGTACGTAGGCGAAACCAGTACGCGTCCTCCTTAAGCCAGTTACTAAGCTTTTTTCTTGTGACATGATGTTTCTTTCGTCCTCAAAACTTAATTCGATATTGCTTCAGCTATGATGCAATGCGTACTCAAGTCGACCATGATCGAATGAAAATTCCGAAATTTTGTGACCTTCGTTAACTTATAAATTTGAAAACTAAATTGACAGGGCTGGCAGCCAACCAACCATTCATGCACTCACATAAAGCAGTTTCGCCGGTACGTTAATGAAATAAGTGGGGTTGTGGCCGGGCGAAGTGCTGTTCACGTAACTGATATTATAGGTATATTATTACTTTATGATAATTATGATAGGTTTCAGTGTTACTTTTATTAACGGGCCGATGCTCTTTCTTGGCGGAAGAAACATCGCATGCAGACCGTTGCTAGACGTCGCCCGAGACGAAAAAATTTGGGAATGTTTGAAAATTGCTTTTTATTCATTTCAAATGGGCGACGTATGCAACGTTCAATCCCGTATTCCTCAAGTGCGTCGCAAATTGGTATTAAAGACAATTGCGCAGAAAGTCTAACCTATCAGGGGCACGGCGTCGGACGTCTTGGTAATCACATGCGCCACCAGCAGCGAAAAAACAGTCTGTGACAATAGGATAGTCACACCTGGAACAGATGACAGTGCGTCACATTACGCGTCTGACCTGTATCCTGTGCCGCGATGTGGAGTGGGTCACCGCGTTGTTACTGATCAGACGGCATTATTTTGAATTAACCGTTGAGAAACAAAAAAAACATGTTGGAGAGAGATAGATAGAGAAAGAACGCGTGATAGATAGACAGAGACCTTCCTTCCTCCCAAGTATCGGGCTCGTCCCGGTTCAAAGAACGATTCAAAGAGGAAATGTTCAAGATCGGGATCTCGAACTGAACTGGAATGGAATCAATTTCATTGAACAGCACTTCGCCCGAGTCGGTACCTTCTTTTACATACTTCGATCTTGTACAAAAAACATTTCTTCTTTGATCGAATCCGGAACAAACAGACAGAAGCTTTTTCCACAAACGCAGTCAATCACATTTATTCATTTAAGAAACATTATCATCATCAGGCAGGCAGCACTGAGGATGTAGCCAGCACAGGCAGGTCAGACAAGAAACGAACGGTACCTAACAGAGGAATGGCATCAGATACTTGAGGCAATGTTTCTGCCACTAGGTTCAGGAACACGGTCAACGATAGCAAGATGGTCACTCCTGCAACAGAACAGAGCTTGAATACAGCTGATGAGGATGGCGGTGGTGACGTTGATAACTCAATTCTCTTCTGAATATCATCCTTTGTCAACCTCATCATTTCGCTGTATCGACTTACCTTTCCTTATTAATACACTTACTTTTTACACCATGAATATAGCTTTGACAGTAATCGTTTAGTAGGAAAGGAAAAATAGCAGTTGTAAAAATAAAAAAACCGAACGACATTAATAAGGGGATATGTGTACAAGACATTGACGATGCTTAAATTGCCACATGCTGAAATAAATCGATAAATGATGATGAACGCCCTCCAAGTATCAACCGGCATCCCGTAGGGGGACATTAGGGCGTCAAACACATGATGCTCCCAGCATACCTATCAATGGAACGGCATCTGAAGTAGTTGGTATCTTTTCGGCAACTAGGTTGAGAAATACAGTCAATGAAAGAAGTATGGTGACACCTGAAACGAAGATTCGCTATTTTGAAAGTGTAAGTTGGGGTAATTGTCTCGATGCTTGTCAAATACGATCAAGTATTTGCTTGTCGTCTGTGTCAATCGAAAATATGTCACCAGGCAGATGTCGGTTCGTTAGGTTGAATACTTTTTGGAAAGTGAATCGTGTGTTTATCGAACATGTCAGTGTATTTGTTACATTGTGCTTGGGCATCTCGTCGCCCTGTACTTGATGAAGCCGCTGCGATTTTACATATTGCATCATCACACCAATACAAATAAATGGATAAATAATAAAGGTAACACTAACGGAGAAACAGTAGGGTCTTTTAGGTACCTAAGGTGAGTTTTTCGCCCGAATCCGGAGGTAACGTGAAGCCCAGCAATGCCATCGATGATATGAGCACACAAGGAACTATGAGATTGAAGAAGTAATACAATGTACGACGCCGTATCTGGATGGTGAAAGTCACGTCGACGTACGGCTCTGGACAACATTGGTAAACGATCGTGTTCTTCTTTCCAGGCATTCCTTTTGGAAAAAAAAAACATTCGAATCAGTATGACAAACGGTTCACGACTACTGTAATTTTTAACGTACCAATTAGATACCATTCGCCGTTCGTAATGAAGTCGGATAGATCACCACCATCTTCGGAATTCAGCACCAAATCGAGCTGCAGAAGATCTCATACATATAAAGTACGTTTGATTAAACATATAAAGAAATCCATTCAATTTCAATATGAACGAGTGATATCATCAAAAATGCATAGAAGAGAAATTTATTTGAAAATAAAAAAATCTATTTGATCACTTTAACAACCGACTTTGACTCTAGATTTATATTGCTAAAAACTTTCAAAAGTTACTACCAGGGCACGTCATGACGCGTCATGAAGTTCAGTTCACAGATATCTTTCAAATATTGTTTGCGTTTAGTAGCTAAAGTTAAAAATTGCGCAACCAGGGCATTTCCATGAAAGTTACAAAGACAGTATACCTTGGATTCGGTCATCTGTCATTTGTTACAACAAATGGGCGAATGGTACAACGTAGGTCGAACAGTTTCTGCGCTGTTCATGAAAGAATCGTGATACCATACAACATTTGAAAGAACTCCGTGATCAGAACATCGTCACTTCCCTTGTAAGACTACTAGGCTTTTCGAATAGCAAGCTGATCAGAACTTAGCACCTACTTATTTCACAAATTGCATTTGCCTCAGCTTAAGAAAATATGAAATCAAAGAAACACCTTGGCAATGGGCTCCCCAGCATAATATTCTTCCGGCATCATGCAAGGAGTAGTCATCATGCAAGAAAAAACTAAGTTTACAGCATTATGAATGGATAAACATTGGCTCACCGGCAAACTTATAAGGGAGTGTAAAAGCTATTCAGTGATTCATTGGGGAATAACAAAACCAGAAGATTTTCTCACAATAGAACATATTACTTCTCTGAAGTTTTTTCAAATAAATATTGTTATCTACATGCGTGTTAACATTAAAACTAATATATACATTTTCCAACTCTCCCCTTCTCCCCCCTTCGCCCCAAATTCGTGCCTAAATACGGACGTGAGGCTTGGTGTTCTGACAATAAATGTCATGCTATTTTATTTTTTGCTCAAATAAATCCAAATTCTTAAAGAAGTGAATTGAAGAAAAACAGTATCCATACACTTTGTGGATGGTAATGAGTTAATGAAGAATAAAGAATAGTCTTTTCTTAAACAAATTGCTTGGGGATTATTTTTCTGCATCATTTTAAATAATAACTAAATAACATACTAGAGTCTATACCTTTTGAAGTGATTTATTCAACGGTTGGTTTCGTATACTATTTACCTCGTAAATAATAGTGATTTGAAAATTATGGGTCATACCAAGAATTATTAAGACATTTTATAGTGATTACTCAGAGAAACCTCTTCAAAAATCATCTAAATTTTTACCGAGAATACCAAAAACTCACAAAATCTCGAAAGTTCGCTATGTACATCTGTTTCCGTAACTGCTGTGGTGATTTTGTTTAGCCTCCCTATAGATACCGTAATATTTTCAGAAGTTAATTCTTATTTATGGCCAAAATCCATTCCATTGAAGTTTTCAATTAGAGCCATTAACGGCAACGATAGCGCCAAACAAAAGAGATCGTGAGTTTAACAGTATGCGTGTGTAAGATCGTTACATCACGCGGAAAATGATAGGGTCAAAAAACAAAATTCTTATTGGGATCATAATGGTAGAGCTGGTTCAAGATGGTAGATCTGCAGACCCCCCGACTTGAGGCAGGTTGCACCGTATCTACCATAGGTTCCGTGCAGTTCCAGAACCATGACAGATTTTGCTGGATCAATAAAATTAACCCTCAACAGACATGATGTCTTACATTCCGTAATCATTCAAACATTAAGCTGGGCACTGACATACACTTAGCGTAGAACCGAGCAAAAGTATTCGATAATCAGTGCCTGAAATAAAAATCGAACAAAATGGCTTGCATCAAGCATGTGATGCTCCATCAATCGGTCGGTTTTCTGAAGAGCGCCTTTGATGATAAAAGCTCCAGTCAGTGCCAATCCATACGCGCTCGAAGTGAACCTCACCTGCACTAAAGTTCTCAAGTCATTTTTTCTAGATTTGCCAATAAAGTTTCCTTTTCTTTTTCATCATCTTGTAACCCAAATCACAAAAAAAGAATTCTGCAATCTTCAAAACCTAGGTTTTATTTTTATATTTGAATCATTTTCATCATAGTATTAGTCACAAATCCTAAAAATTGCCGACCTATTTTTTATCATCTCATTTCATTCAATTGTACTTCTACCGAAATCTGGAATTGTAAAAGTACTTTCACGATGAACAAGAAAAATCAGCACATTCAGCTTGAAACATTTATTTTTAGAACACCTGAAACCTTATTTTTCAATGAATCCCTTGCAAGAGTTCAGCATCTTATATTTTGAACATGCATTTCATCATGCAAACTTTACGTTTCGAAATACCTAAAAATATTTGTACTTTTATATTGCCCTGAAATATAAAACTGATCCATCAATGAGATTGATAATGTTAATTGCTGATATGGTGTTCAGCGCGCTCTTCAAAGATGTAACAAATGGAATGATTAATGTTTATCAATAATCAAATAACATTAAGGGTAAATTGACTGTTATCATTTTTCCTTATCCGTGACAGTATGTATCAATATATCTGCCAAAAACTTTGCTTGGGAAATATTGGGATTGGTTCGAACAGGTTTCAAAATGGGAGAATATGCTGGAATAAATTTCCGGGTCGGAACACTTTGGTTGACGTAAGATAGTTGCGAAGTTAATAGCAGATGCACTGATGGCTATTTGCTCCATGCAAAATAGTAAATCTAACGATACAGTCACATGGTTCCCTAGTGAGTTGTGGCCGGTGAGACCGTGTGTATTCAAAAAGGCTTCGACAACATGGCGCGGCTGCAACGGCGTCTTTTTTTTTGTTCCAAGCTATTTCTAACATTTAAACGGAAATCCTAGCTTCTAAACGTGCACTAGGCCTATCGCAATTACAATCACTAATAGACTGATGTTTCTTTCGTTCGGTAAGATATAACATTGTGCAGTAATCTCCGATCGACAGCAGCAGAAGTTGATTCTTTTAAACGAAAAGATGTGTTTTTCATTAAGGTTTGTCTAACAAGGGAACTATGTGCAACCACTTGGTTATCACAATATGTTTCGTAGCTTTCTTTGTTTTACGTTTATTCGGTAAATGAATGACTGAAGGAGAACCGTCTTCAAATGAAAAATTGGTATATACCTACTGAACACCTGATTAAAGTGGTGTTATATAAATAATTTTTGGCACATATATTTGCATAATTTGGATTTGACGTCATATGGTTCAAAACGAATATCTTAAAAAACATCAAATTCATATTTGGTATTTAACGTTCTCCAAGCGACCACCAAACTGTGGTAATCATCCAATAATTGACCAACAAAGTCGACTGGATCCAAACCAACTACCTATTAGTAGAAATTAAAATTCTGGGTGATTTTAACGCTCACAATTCATCACGGCTCGAATTTTTCATTTCACGATCAGTTGCAACCTAAACCAACTTGTTGAATATCCAACTCGCACCCAAGACCAACCTTAAGTCCAGTCAAGAAAAGTGTAGCATGGAATCTTATATTCCGTACTCAGTCAAACCTTCCCATATTAGAAATCTATGGTTCAAAACGAAGTGTGAGGCTACAGTTGCAGGTGAGAACCTATAATTTAGACAATGGTGATTGAATCCGTCTGAACCGAATACAAGGCCCTACATTAACTCTAGAAGTGCCTGCACTCAGACCATTGCGTTGGAAAAATCGAAGTTCAATAAAGGAATAACCAGCAAACTCTTCGAATGACCCCGTGATCCGGCGCCTTTTGGGCAACGGTTTGGAGCAACGCCTTTTGCCACTCATTGTTTCCCCCGCTATTGAAAGATGACGAAACTGTGGTTACGTTCAGTGGCGAAAAGGCTGAGGTGTTCACAAAAATTTTCGCAAGAAACCCCATTGTTTGAGATATTAGGAATTTTTTAGAGAATTTTAATTAGTAAAAATTCGCTAACAGAACTTTTTGAATGAATAAAACTAAGGAAACCTATTTCGATCGATATCTCGCTAAACGGTTGAGGGGAACTGAAATTCTGGCTGTAAGACTATTTCTCGTGTAGTACAATGTAACTGCAGTATCGGCCGAATTGGCAACACGCTTAACCTGCTCGGCCTTTCAAATCAAACTTGAAAATCACGACGTCTATAAAGTTCAACGTGGTTACTGTCATTGAGCAGATTAATAGGAGTATTTCAACGAAACTAAGAACACATAAGGAATCAACAAACAAGATGAGATCTTTTTCAGCACGAACATCAGATTAAACACAAAATTGACTTTGACTCAAACAGAGAGCATTTTAAAACAAGACTTATTAGAGAAGCCATCGAAACTGAAAAGTAGGGTGAAGTAAATAGACGAGACGATGCATATTACTTGGCCTGTTCTTGGAAGACTATTATCACGACACTGAACACATCAAGCTCAAACGCCAAACTAGTCAACATCGAAGGTTTTTAAGGAGAACGAACCAAAATTCACAGTACATCAAAGTAACCAAGATGCCATCGAAATTATTTCTTGCAGAGGAGATATTCAAAACCATCAAAATTCAACACCAAATGACAGTTCACGCTGTGATTTGTGAAATAACTTTGATCGAACTATAGGAAGTCATGGCACATCATACAATCTAAGAAATTATCAATAAATTTCCATTAGTTTGCGTCTGCCAACTACAACGAAAACAACTTTGATGTTGGTGAGAACGAAACGTTGTATTCAGGGTGATGGGTCACCCTGCGTCGAATCCTTTGAAGGTGCATTGTGCTCTCACGTTATCAACAAATCACTTTTCATACTTAATCGTAATTAGATGTCTACGAACTCGTTTAAATTACGATAAAAACACGACGACGATTATTGTTTTTATTATGTTGCGAAATAGGCAATGTTAATTGAAATAATAACAAGTGGGAAGGGGAATGTTGAAAAAGAATAACCCAATTAGCTGTTCTGAATACGCGTTGAAGTAATTTCTGTCACACAAGCTAACCGTTGTTGAGTCAAGAGGGATAGCCGCCCGAAAAGGGGAATTATGAAAGTCGAAAAGAATGAATGATACTAGAAAGAACCAAGAGAAGAGATTTTGCCTTCAGCTCGCATGCTCTGAATCCTTGTGTCTGTTTCCATACGAAAATACACGCCTACTTCAACTTTTCAGCGTTTTTAAGGCCTTGCTTGCATAAACTGTTAAATACCAGATTATTGAATTGTAAGTACTGAATAAAAGATTCTGTTATATGCATATGAATTTTAGTTTCTTTTTGACATTTATGACAATTAACAATTATTTTTATCTTCTTGTGCGAAATGTTGCTCAAATTATAATAATTCAATGATGTGAGCAGGTTGGTCAAATTTATTTATATTCATTGTTTTCCTTTTTCCCTTCAGATAGTTCATTTATTTTTACGTGCCTTCTACCTTACAAATTTGAATGAAAGATAGAGTTATAGATATCAGGCTCAATACTTGTACTAATGCGCTCACAAAAGAGTCACAAAAGAGAAAACATTCTATTATGAGCTGAATAAGCATTAACGTAGGAAGAAAATTATAGTCTATTTTTCGTAAAACTGATGATCTTAGCTGTCGATTGGAGATTGGTAATCCTGCAAAACGCGTGTGCTCAGTGAGCCAGCAAGTGGTAAAATGACGCGAAATGTGAGTGCAGTTTGTAAGTTTGTGTATGTGATTAGTAACAGAAAAACATGTAACGTAACAGCTGTACCTGGTTGCCGTCATAAGTCCAGCTACCAAACTTCATGTCACAGTGTTGGTCATCAAAGGGGAACCACGTAATGTCTATCTTGCATGTGCTCTTGAAGATACCCGGAGGGACGTACAAGCAGCTGCCGTTATGTTTGACCACAACGTTTGTTTGGTAAGTCCCGTCGAAACCCTCATCAGCACTTTATAATAACAACACAATATATTGTTAAAATGACCATTGTAGTAATTCAGTCATGCTGCTGGAAATTTCAACGATTTGATTGATCCAACAACTATTTGAAAAGGATATTTTGAAGCCCCAATGGCATGCAAAATGCAACAAATAACACATCAAGTTGTGGAGCATACCACATTAGTGAATAGCAAGACATTTTGTTTCTGCAACGAGCCCAAGATAAATTCGCTTCGCGCTGCAAAGCGAACTCCCTTAAGCACATATAATTGAAACACATGTGTTTTTCTGGCACTACGCTGGCCTTTTCACAGCGTTTTTGCTTCGATCAGTAAGAACGTTATTTCCAGACTCCATCGTGGAGGTTGACTCGAATGTCGTAGACAAACTGATTTTTCAGTAATTTGGCAATTTTTTCTCTCAATTTCGTGTGCATTCAGAGGGGAGTTTTCAGGGACGTCCTAACCCAACAAGAGTCAAATTTTAGCTCGTTGCCAACTAAATTCCTTGAACGAAGAGACATAACTAAAGGTACTGATGATATTTCAAATCGTATATTCAGAAAGTTGAATGAATTCATTCAAAAGAGAATGTAATTGGCTGCGATTTAGTTTATCGACTCCGAAAGGTTAGAAATTGCTGTGGCCTACAGCAACGGCTAGCTGTCTGTGTACTTCCCACTGATTCATATAACAATCACAATTTTCACAATTTCACAATTTTTACCTGGATTATTGGAATGTAATAGAACCTGAATGCTCTATTTCGTATTGGCACGTTACTTAACAAAGTTAAGCGCATCCATTATTTCACTGGGAAACTAAGAAGATAATGGAAATGATGAAATGAAACATATTTGAAATATGCTTTCTCCCATAAAAAATTTTATAACTGAATATTGAACATAAACATGTTTACATATAATATATTAAATCATGTCAAACGGACTAAATGATTTCATTGATACTACGAGTTGAATAAATTCTGTTAATGAGAGCTATAATAAAGACCATCTCGGATTATGCCATAGAGCAAACAGGTTTTTTCTCTCATTTAATACAGAAAATTTTCCATGAAATCGATACATTTATGATGGTGTGACAGTTAATTAGTCATGCCATATGTTAATTTTCTCTAAGGAAACTGAAAGCGTTGTGAAAGAATGAAAATGTAGAGAAGCGAGTTACTTATGCCACTATAACTTGTTACCTGTTATACATGAGAACATCAGGTTTCCAGAGCTTGTTCGGCGTTATCCTCAAATCCTTAACTCCACCATACTCAGACTCGTTCCATCGTAGGTTGTAATCATTCCATTCCTAAACAAAGTAAACCGATAGGTGATGAGAATTCAAAAACTCAATAATCACGGCGAACATCAGATTCGAAGTACTGTTATGGCAGGCTTTTCATATATAATGATATTTCTTACAAACAACAGTAAAAGCAAGGTGTCGCATAGAAAGTGGCAGTAGGGAAAAGTTCGATATCGTGGTGAACATTTCCTTACATAGCATATCACGAAATTTTTTTATTTGCTGTAAAATGTCCTTTATTGATACGTTTTCTTCTAGCCCTGGATATTCTGGAAACTAACAGCACATTTTTATAAAATTATCCAGTCGCTTTTGAAAAATTATTCATGCCTATTCGAATTTTTTTTTCTATACGTTAGCAAAAATCCACGTATGTTGAAACAAAACTTATTTAGAGGCTCTACCCCGTCCCCTCTCATAATAAAATTGAAGAAGTTGAAGGAACGCGCAGAATAGTTGACCAAATTTCAGTCGAGGATTTTTGTCATAGGCACTTCGTGATATGCTTTGATCGTTTAACATGCACCACAAACATTTTGAATAAGCGAAGTGACATGCTGGGGAAATCAATTTAGTACTTAATTTATTAGTAAATGTTTTATTGTATCTTTTATTATGATGTTACTTTTATGTGAACTATTGTGTTTGGTCCATATCCTAACCAATGAGAATGAACTGAAACACCTTCACTGTTATAATGATCATATCTAACAAACCACTCTGGAAGCACTATCGCAAGTAGTGATGGGAGATATCGAGTAAAACCATAAACACCTAAATACGATTCATTGAAATACCACATCATCCTGGCTAAGGGTTCTGTTCAAGATTTCACATGTTTCATCAAGCAAAAATAATAAGATTAAAATTTACTGTTGTTAGTTTATACTTTGATTGTATCTGCAATAAAATTTCGGGTATTATTTTGTGTTCCGTAGAGTGCAATCAGTTGATAAAAAACATTTATATATTTCTGTAGAGTGCCATTCATCAATCTTTCTTTACAAGTTATATACAAAGAGAGCTTGACATTGTCGCGTTGACGTGTGATCACTAGTCATCGAAAAATTCACATCGACCTTATTTCATGGAAGATCCTTACGGCGGTCTAGAATAACGTTTGAATTTCAAACAAAAACGATATTTTGAAAAGAAGCTATTATTAGAAATGGTAAGAATAACACACGAAGATCATGCGAGTGATAATAATCGAGACAATCCAAATTTAAGTTTTGTTCATTTCCCTATCCCGATAAATATTTTGAAATTACCTGCACATGAAATTTGAGTATGTTTCTTAATTTTCAGTAGAATTTTAAACAGTACGATTCATTACTGATTTCTCATATGTATTATATATTATTGCTAACAAATCATGTTATAATAACCCACTGGTATCAACACGTAGACACTAATTATTAAATTATTCAATAGTTCCCAACACTAATCGTGAGTTATACAATACCGCTCATACTTCCAGAATAATTAGGATTACATACTTCACTGTCTAATGAATATGTGAAACTATTTATAATTTATGAAGCTTATAATTACATGAATTATTTAAAAAAATTTCACACACACGGCAGTAACAAGAACTAAAATGATTTATAAAATGATACTGAGGAAACTGTATCGTCAAAACGCTCCCAATATAATTTAAAACATAAATATTATAGAATTAGGGAGTTCTCTGAAAGCTATCGAGTTCAAAATACGAAGATGAGTGAAAAAAATTCTGGAAAAATATCTCAAAATAGTATCTGATAAAAATGATGGAGTTCCAATCTGTTAGAGGGTCTTTGGTGACCAGTAGAGCATCGCTCAAAAGAATGACCAAGACGTTCCTCCATAAGTCAGCGTTTGTTGTATTTGGATATAACAGTGTCGGGAGATATTGAAGTTCCCCGAATTAAATTAGTGTTTCCCTTGAAGAGGACATCGAAAAAGTGAAAATACTGATGGAAACACCTGATTCGTGATATTAAATACTGTATACTCATTTCTCTCAAGAATTCATTTGTTGAAGAAACATTTGAAAATGAAATAAAACATTGTCAATTGAAATCAAAAACATTGTCAAATGAAAGGAATTTTGTGAATCGAGAATCTCCTGATTCACTGATCCATAAGTACGAGGTGTCAATTAAGTACCGGGACGGCTGGGTATTTTCTAAAATACTGTATATCGCAAAACGTCAAGGTAGCTTTGAATGAGAGATCTAAAACTTATCTTCAGTGTGACTGACTTTGAACTTCAGTTTGAAGGTTATTTAAATTTTAACTTTTTTTCTTTCAGATAGAAGTCCCTAGTTTTGACAAAGCCAATCCTAAGTACCTAAGAGAGTGGAGAGGGGGGGAAGGGTACTTTTGAGTTGTTACTTAGCACGTTACGGAGTTGGGCTTGAGTTGCGCGACCAATAACCTCCTACGTCGAGCAAAAAAGCTAGTAATCTCCCGCGGTCGCCAGTTAAGACTTGTTGTTGGATGTAATACATCGTTTCAATGATATTGTGCCAATGATAACTCGATAACTTCGATTTTTGTGTTTTGTCCTCGTTCTAGGTAGGGTGCGATAGGCAAATAGTAAAACACTCCTAGGACCCATTTGCACGGTCTAATACTTATGGTGGGCGTAAATTGGAAACCGATTGTAAGATAGGTCACACTTTCATTGTACCGCATGAGGGTTAGTTAGGCATCGATTCATTGCGTCAACAAGGAAGCTTTTCACAACGCGCAAGATTATAACTCGACTTACAGTTCCCCCCCTATATCAGCTATCTAACTTTGAGATACGTTTTAGATGATAATGCGGCAAAAATCCTTGAGTTAGGTTACATAAGTCGTGATTACTGTTTTGGGTGCAAACGGGCATAAATATGTTATCTTTATCTGTTGGTGTAATAGCATATTAATGTCTACTGGTTACCAAGGGCTCTGTACGTTCATTTGTACTTGAACTAGACTTATTCTCAAGCTATTGATATGAGTAATGTTTGAGTGAAATGTTTGTGGTTGTACTTCTAAGAGTTTTTATGAACAACTCATGGTGTAGATTCTGGAACTGGAAGTGAATTGAGAATATTCGGAAACAAGGCAATAAGGGTTGTGCTGAAATACGAACCACTTCAGTTTAACATCAACCAACAAGTCTGGCCGAATTCCAAGTTCAACGGAAGCTTGCTGAAAGTGAACACGTTATCAATGATCCTACAAGTCTTCGGCACCATTTCAATTTGCTACCTATAACTCATCTCTTTAAAAGCTAAGAGCTGATCTTGGAATTCCACTCATTTTTCACATTAACATACAGGCTGGAAAGTTGGGTTACCAGATAAATAGAAAGTTAACGATCAAAATTTTGATGATACAAGGTTTTTAAAATTTCGAATTAAACTGACGTTCCCAACCTGCATATCTATTGGGATTTGGCTATGTTATCAGAAAGCGAAAAATACCGTCAGAGCTATTAGTTGCGAATTCCTCAAAACGAAGTTACACAACGTGGCAGTTTTTATGATGTATTTGCGATGGTGGTAGGTAGAAAAATTCAAACTGTTACTAGATAACTCAACAGGAACAATTACCAAGGGGTGACGCTAATAACGTTCACTGCACAGCATACAAAAAGAACTAGCTCATAATTACAGAAATAGGATGAGCACGCCATCATTCAGCTGGGGTCGATCGGCTAAAAGGGATGAAAGAAGATTGGAAATTTTTGCTCAACATAACCAATCAGTCAACTGCCGTGTGTGTATAAATGTTAAGTTATTTAGTTGGTTTTCACTTACCAAAGAAAGCCAAATATTTGTTATTAGGAGTTGATTCTTCTCGTCCTATGGTGAAACAATAAAAGGGAAACATCGGTAGTTAGTCACAAAACAAAACATGCATTTCGTTAGGTCACTGAGTCTATACATCTTTTCAGCGAAGACAAATATACATGAAGATTTATAGCGTGTGTATTGGAAAATTCAGTATGTATAAGACTGAGTGACCTATTTGAAACGGATATGCGCAGACTACATAATTGCGAAGACTACGTCTGCGCATTTTCCTGAAAACTATACACGTCCATAGCCACATAGACTAGGAACAGACACTGATCGTAGTTTTTATTCAGTGTATGTTCGGATTCAACATTGCGGATTCCGTTCGGACCAAATGGCACTTACCAAATTCAACCACGCATTCGTAGTCAGAATCTGATTCTTTTCATCCTACACAAGGGAAAACATTAAAAAACAAGGAAACATTATCTATCACAAAACCAACAGGGAAAATTCAGAGAATGCTTAGGAATCACGGGTGTTTTTATTCCAAACACCCAAAAATCCTGAGCGACTCATAGTGGTAGCAATGCTCTGTACAAAAAAGCAATAATTTTGAATCCGCTATTGCATGGGAAGTAGCAAAACACCAAATAACTTATTTTACCGAAGATGAAAGTATAACTGTTGTAGGAGTTGCACTTTGAGTCGAATTTTTGTACACTGCACATTTGGATTTCTCACAAATATAATCTAACCGAAAGATAATATTCAATTAAAACTCCTTGGCTGGCATAGACGTGATTATTTTGCCAGAAATCCTGTCGGCACGCCAACGTTTTAGTGTATTTACCGATATTTTGCAAACAATATAGAAAATATAGGTCTTCATTAGTAGCTGAAACAAACCTCAATATGTTTTTTCCATTTCAACCCTGTATGAATTGAGATCCCCACTGAAAATTCTGTAAAGTGATATTCAACGTACTGAAATAACTTTAGCTTTTTGTACGTTTGAAGGTTATATAAAATCGACTGGGTGTAAAGCCGACTTTCTTAATGTTTCGCTAGCACAATTGGCTAGCTTCTTTAGAGGTTTTTTCATCACCTATGTAGAAAAGCGCTTTAAGTCTGAGGTTGTATTTATACATGCCATCCCCGGTTAATGTTGGTGAAAGCATGATGCCCGTCATCCTTCTAACCCATATGTTTCATATGCGATATCATCGCGTTGATCTGACGTCAGTTTGGACACGTACATTCCTTGAGATCTTCCTCTATCTTGATGGAACTGCTAAGGTACACGCAGATATCAACTAGCAATTTCAGAGCCTGCAATGACCAATGACATCATCTGTGATGAGGCTAGGCTTTTGGCCTCCGGGGGGAATATTACAACAGATCGGTCAGTGGTGTCATAGATACAAACACTCGTCAATGTTCAGCAGGAGGAAGGAGGCTCTCAGGCTGTACTAATAAATACTCGAATTAGGTAAGTTTCCAAAAAGAAAACAGATCAACTCGATGACACATTTTGAGTAATTGATGTAATGTTAATAAAACCCCCTATAAAAGAATGTTTTAAATATTTGAACTTCTCAAACGTTCAATAGTAATGATACATGAATATGAATTATATTGTATTCTACTTCTCAATGGAACCAGATATTTGAAGAAATAATCAGTAGTTGTTTTTCATAGCCGAATGAAATTTAAAATTTTAATTGACCCGCCTGTATGTAAATATCTCCTTGTTAAATATTTGTTTTTCCTTGGATCACAGTAGAATAAAATTTTTTTCTAGTAGCTTTGCTACACGATACTTCTGATACAATTCGAAACTGGTGACTGAAGCTGAAGGGATTAGGAAGTGAACGTCCCCGTTGGACAGAGTACACCCCTTCAACGATACTATGCCTACCATAACTCAAAAAGAGCGTTCTTCCAAGTGGTGTCCTTGTTCCAAATAGGGTGCGATATGTAAACAAAGCGAAATACTTTTTCACAGCTGTTATTCTAGTAGATTGTCGAGAATTGGATCATTGAAAGTCCCTCACCAAATGTTCAGGTATGGAAAACATAAATTCGCTAATGCAGGTAGGCATAACTTTTTTTAATGGACCACCTGATTTAACAAGACTATTGTGCATTTTGAAATCTTTTGGTCACCATAATTGTAACATTGTAACAAAGTGGGACGACAGATTTCAGCATTTGGTGCTACCGTACACATTTTTTCATCATTCATTGTTCAATGCTTCATTATTCAATAGTATATGATGATGATTTAAAATGTGAAATTCGCCTTTCTGATGTAGCGTTGTATTTGCAAGTGTGGTGAAACTTGAAAGCTAGCAAGCTAGCAAGCTTTTATCACAGCAACATATCATTCAATGATATTTATTACAACCTATAGCGTTATTGACACGCTCCGCTTTTTTAGCAGTAAACGAGGCTTTATATGAAGGAGATTTTTCTAAGAATGAATAAATCCGTGCAAATCTTACATTTCGTATAAATCGGAGCTGCACATTTGATCAATTTCAAATAAACTAAAACGTTATAAAATAACATACATTAAATGCACCTATTGATACAATAACCAGAGGTTTTAAGTTCACCTCTTCTGTTCAATAAATTTTCGTTTATTCATTTGCAAAAAAAAAGATAGGTACTAACCACGTCTATGATCTGTTGCAGAGTTAGGCCAAATTTAACTTCTAAAGCTTCGGATTCGTTCGCTACGGGTCTTTCCAGAACGTTGTAAAGTCCTAATAGGTTGTTGAGCAATTTTCTTTCATGTGGACCTTGTCGTGTATCTGCAACAATAAAGCCAATTAGAATTGAATGAAATAATTATCAAATTCACCAATCTATTTGATCCTCTGGAGTTCATGATAAAATGGAAATATTGCGCTAAACAGACTGGACAGGAATGAAGAATATTTTCTGCAAAATTCGTAATATCTTATTGATTATGTAAATTATCTACAAGCTTAATCTGATATATTTAAACTATCAATTGTTGTATGTAAAAATTTACTTTTTCCGGGAATTTTTTGAGTTAACAATCGATCGGGCCGAGTGACATTCTTCTTAAATTTTACGTTCATTCTGATTTAGGTATGAAAACGAAAACTAGCTGTGTTATCTGATAAAAAGACCTATATCTACAGTCGTAACCTCTGTTTGATATGAAATGTACGGAATATATTCGATAAACCAACACTTTTGTTGTTCGGGTGTAATTGTGTTGGAATTTCTTTCTAACGTTTCGCGTGCTCGAGTGGTAGGCATGTTCAGAGGTCATCTTTGACACACTTAACACAATAACAATTCCTACGTCTCGGGTGGTATTTATAAGTAGTCTTCGAAGCTGCTTTAATGATGACAGGTGAAGTTACAGCACTATTGACGGATGAAACGTCAAGAGATGACGTTGCAGCCCCGATTACGGATGGCGTTGTGATTTCAAAAGATTAAAAGTGTTCCACGAGACAGGTACATAGGCTCCCGCGGAACATTGCCCTTAGATGGTGCAGCTCCTTTTCTAGCTCCATCGGTTGACACGCTCAACGAGTATCCTGATGACCTCATTTTTTTGTCCAGGATGATGATTGAAGGGAACATGTAGGCATCTGTCAGTGTGAGTCGGCTTCCTGAATAGTGTGCGGTCTAGTTCTGCACGCACACATTTCACCAAAACGTTCAAAAGAGGCAACTACTCAGCTGGTGCTTCCTCTATTGTGAACCGGATGTTCGGATATGGAATCTTCAAGTGATCCAAAAACAACATTCGTTTCGTCCTTCTATGAGTCCATACGACGAAATTATCATTTATGTACCGGAACCATACTTTCGATAATTTTTTTCTCAAATTGTTCCACCTAGAACTTCTCGATTACACGATTCATTGGACTTGCCATTGTGGCGTCGTCAGTTTGTTCATAAAACTGTATCCCATACCAAGTAACTTCCTGTAAGACATGTTCTGAAAAGTTCAGTTGTGTCCCCCGGGAATACGTTAGAGATGTAATTCTGCACAAAGCCAAACCACCAGTCACTAACCTAACCAGAGGGGAGAAAAAGGCTGTCAAAACCTTGAAAATTAAATTTTTCACAAAAGGCTTCTCGCCTTTTTTCGATTGTAGATAGCTCTCGATGATGTATTAAAGAAATAAAAAATAAGTAGAAGTTAAGATATAAAGCTTTATTTGTTGACAAGAAAACGGCGCCCCCATACGAAATAAAAAGCAGGAGAGACTTTTTGTCACAAAATGAATAAGGAATTCATCGACGATCCGAAGATAATGAATTTGAAATACCTCAATAGCATACCATTTTTTCCGAAATGGACAGAATCCATATGCGCGAATAAATTGTGAGTATATTAATAATTATTCCATTCGCACTCTGTTGGGCAGCGATCGATTAGAGCATTCCAGATAAACTAAAATATAATCTTGTGAAGATTCATTTCACATTGGCAGATTATCAAACATAACCGACACTAATTACCATGATACCAAAAAATCTGTTGCTTTCCTTACGTTTGAATATCTCGAATTACATTGAATGCAAATAAGCATTCCAACTGATTCCAATGAAACAGTCAAATCCTTCATCAGTAGTAAATTGTAAATGCTCACCAGGAGGCATCGTGCAGAGAAGGAAGGCTGTGGCCAGCAGTGCAATTACTCGTTCGTTTCGGACCATCTCTACGTAGATCCGAAATGGCTCATTTTACCCCACGTCCCCCAGACTTCGCTGTCATACCTCTGCAGGCAATGATAGGAAGGGTACACGTTCACTTGCAAATATTTTCGGATCGTGTCCTCGCTACGCCACTAGCTCAACCTGGCGCGCCACACGCGCGGAATGTCACTGGACATATTACGATCGAAGAGTGTACAGGGGCTTGTGCTCCCGACCCGACTACCGAATATACAACAAGCTCGTTACCGTTTTCGGACTTGAGACGCTTTCCCTTCGCAACCCCAAGTCCAGTCTATGCCAGAATCCCCCAATTGCCAGATCGATAGGGACCTATTCTGCCGCGCGCACCACGTACCAGGGTTCGAGGCCACCTCCGGGTCGTGCATGCGCACCTAACATACTTGTTTGATCTCATTACAAAATATACATACCTTTAACGTGCCTGCCTCTTAGTACATCTTGATTATCTCTTCGAAAATTACGATTTTAATTGCAATAAGCCGATTTTTTTTTTTGAGTTGCTTAAACAAAAAATTAGTAAGAATTCTGGCATCGCACCACAAAGTTCAAAGGGTCTATTGATGAGAACTCTTTACACTCTCTTCCATATAATTCACCTTGAGAAAGAGGCCGTATCAGTTCATTATTAAGTACTTGTATACGTATGCTGTCATGATAATAAGGAATGTGAGTTTCATGTAGGCATCCGTATTCCGTAAACAATTTTTATTGTCTCAGCTGAGGTGTTCTCTATAGCAATCGGATCATTTTCAGGCTTAAATCTGTTACTTATGCACACAAAAATTAATCTTCAGTATGCACCTATATGTCCAGGGGATATAAAAGCTTTTGGAACAAAAAAAAACTGTATTTGTAGTATATTAAATCCATGAAAGTATTTCATTTCAACATTAAAAATCAAAATTACTTTTTGGAAGATATAAAAATATCTTTCAGAAATGTTATAATGTTCTGTATTAAAATATGTACTAGAAAAAGCCATATATTTTCACTAGGAATTCCAAATAGAAAAATTAAAATTTGTCAAAAGATGCCATGTATTACAAAATTTTCTCATGGCTACACACGCATATCGTCAACACCTTTCAGTTATTTCAATTATTTCTTCAATACAACTACAAATAGAAAAATTATAATTTTCACTTGATAATTCGAGATCAGTATTCGAATGAGAATTGAAATAGAAAATAGGATTACTATCACTACTTATGTGAATCATAGTCAATTTTTCTGAGTTTATAATCGTCCACTATTGGAAGATACTCAATGAAGGTTTCATCGTACTAATTAACTTCATGAGCTTCATTCTCATCTTAATATGAGCATTTCTGAGCTCGTCGAGAGGATCAAGACGACGAAATCAAATAATTGTCTGTTTCCATCTTTTTCTTTAAGTTGTTCATTATTTTAAATAGATTTTTGAATCTTTTTAAGCAGGAACGAGCGATTTAAAATTTATGTTATATTCTCTGGTATCTGGGTTAGTACCAATGTCTGAACTGAATATAATTATCTCACAAGGTTTTAGTGGTAACATACTAAAAAAAGATACGATTGGAAATATAACTGTATTCAATATATTTCACTGGAACGAGAACGTATTGAGAGTATCGCAATAATATAACTGAACATTACAGCATAATATGGGTGTTTTAGATTCGACTGATTGAATAATTACAAATTAAATATTATATTAAAGTCAAATTTATCACAATAATTGCGCAGCAACGGGTTGCGATAAACACATATGTTCAGCACCTCTGATTGGTAATCTATTCATTGAAAAATGGTGGATCATTTCTGGTATTGAGTTGAAAGCCTTGCTGAATTGTCCTAAAATGAAACAGCCATCAACCGCGCTCTTCTGTATTCTCATATGCATAAATCCCTTAGCACTCCTAAAACACATATTTTAAAAGAGGAAATAAGTATGAAAAGATATCACTCACTTGAGAGACAAGGAATAATCTTGCTTAGTTGATTCGCTATTCCTCACCAGAAAACTGCCTTCCTTCAAGAATCTTAGTACATTTTCCGCGTCCAATCTTCCGATAGCGCCATGAAACCATCTTAAAGAAATTTCCATATAGCAATGTTTCATTGAAAACAGCATTTCTTACTCTTGCTTTTCTAGAGGTAGATTTATATCAACCGTTCTGCCGGAATCAACTGAAGACTTCAGCTTAAAGTTCAATGAAAATCCCAGGCTGAGCCGATGGCGGTTTCCCAGTTCGCCCAAATTCAAACTAAGCTTAGGCCGAAACGGGAACTCTAAAAACAAATATTCCTGATTTGCAAATGTAGTAAGAAATGATCATTTGGAAAAAGTACTGCACAATGCGTTTCATAATTATGAATGCAATTGAAATATTATTAGACAGGAATTATCCACATATTAGCAGATCTTCAATTTTTGATTATGACTGAAATATAGATTCCGGATGCCAAAGGACTATTGTAAAAAAATCTCGGCCTTCTCTCATATATTCATATATTCCTCACCTTCTCTATCAGCATCCACCGTACTCTGGACGAATGATTCTTCCGACGTGCATTCATCGTGTGATTGCTGAACCCTCAGTCTCCGTCTCAGTTTCGGCATATCAAATGGCAATTCCCACAAATCTATAGATGTAGTGCTACCCGAAGTACAAGCATCTTGACTAAGCATCATTGCTCTTCTGCGTCTCAACTTAGGCATGTCGAAAGGTAGATCGGAAAAATCCTGAGAATTCGGATTTTTTGATTCTACCATCGTGAGACCGACGGTCGATTTAAGTTCTAGGACGATGAAAATATTTCAGTTTTGAACACTATTCCCCGACAAAGAGCGACTCACCTTCTCTAGAATGGATGGAAATACCACTATCCGAACCCTGAATTCTTGAATCGCTGATCCGAAATCCAAGGTTTTGCAAATTCTTATTTTGTGGAGGTCGGCGTTTTGTTTTGCTCATTTCTGGGATGAATACTTCTTCGGGCGAACATTTCTGAGAGTTATTATTCTTATTGTTTTCAGAAGTTTCCGAGTTTGGTTCTTGCGAGGATTTATCCGAAATCGGACTCAGAATATGGAGTTTATTTGATTGAGAATGGAAATTTGTTGTCGGAATAATTGGGAACTTTTGAATACCAGTCGAATCTGAACTGTGAGAACTCAGAGACGATGAATGCCGGCTTTCCGAACTTGTAGTGCTACGATTTCCTTCGCTAGTGCTACTTTTGATACTTTCCATACTCCCACTACTACTCGTGGTCATACTTTCCGTACTGGAGTATTTTGGCCTCCTTCTCCTAAACTCCAAAATATTCTTTCTAGTATCCCTACCTCTTTTATATGGAAGTGACTCTCTTTTTGGCCGATCTTTAATCTCCATTACTTTTTCTCTCGTGCTATCAATTGTTTGTCGCGGCCTGCCTTTAAACACGGGAATGATGTTTGTGTTTTCAAATTCTTTATCAAACGCGTCTCCTGGTATTTGGAAACTACTGCTACTGCTGGCAGTCGATCGAGCTCGCGATGATTTTACAGGCAAATGCGCGTCCTTAATACGAGACCTTGATTGATACGGAAGATTAGGAGTGCTTCTGATGCTATTTAGTATTAAATCTTTGCATTGAAATTTCGCCGATAAAGGCGCAGTGGACGGCGGCGAAGGTGTGTAACCACCGGGTGGCAAGGATAGTATACCGCAGCTTTCAGATAATTGACCCTCTGTTATGTGCATGTTCTGTAGGAATGATGCCAATAATATTATAATAATTTATATCATATTTATGTGAGATTTATGAAAATATTATGAATCACAAAACAAAAATCTATCTTGATTTTGAATTTTCACATGATTTGAAAACTGCCTCCCTTACATCGATTACAAACTCCTCTTGTTGATTACACTACAGGTGACCTGTGGGAAACATGAAGTACAAATATCTTTGACGCAAATAGTTTGACTAAGAAATTCAATGAAAAAATTGCCCTTTTACCACAAATCACCACCGCTACCGCAAGAATCGGTGATAACAATCAACGCCCCACTTTGCTCGTTGGTTTTGAAATACAAAATTTATTCACCTAAAATTCAATTTTTCCTACATTTCATTGCTTTTTCCAAATGTTCTTTGCATTGCTTTCTGTGCCATCGAATACAGCACATAAAATTGTGAATGTTTCCACAGAAATAATCTTCATAGAACATGGCGTCTTCAAAATAATCAATTAAAAATGAAGTTGATGTAGATGATATTTTCGTTACATCAATAATATGAACAAAATTACTTCCGATGTGAAAAGACATGTAGGAAATGATCAAAATACTTTTAAGGCATCCTGTGCCTTAGTATTCACATATTCCCTCAAGAGAAAGTTCATAATATTTTCATCAAAGTCAATTATATCCACCCACTTCGGAACTTACCTGTAGTTCTTGCGAAATACTATGTTCATTTATAAGGTTTTGCTTCAGTTTCGGATAATGCACGGGAACGTTGCCTAGCAAATGACGATGCTTATTTTTCTCGGTAGCATCACTCGTCTGTTCCCTGAGCTGTACTAAGGCCGGATGGTTTGCTACTTGATCTATCTGGTCGAGGTCGTCTTCAGATTTATCAATGAGGCAGTCAAATGCAGTCTCATAAACATGTCTTTGACGGCTCATGTCGTCATCTAATCCATAATCGCCTGTCAGACAATTATCACATGCGGGAAAGATATGACGTTCGGTCGCAGCCAATACTTCTGCAGCATCCTTCAAACCGGTGCTTTGTGTTTCAACACCCGAATTTTTTTGTTGCCTTTCCTGTTTGCGAAATTTAACCCGAGGTTGTTTTGAATTCGAATTTTCAAGGCTACCAGATTTTCTCAATTTTCTCTGACTGCTTTTAGATTTCTTGGTGATATGAGATTTTGTTGTTAACGCACCTATATTTCGAAATATACTTTTAAATGTTGTATCAGGTTTTTCAGGTAGTGTTGTAACACATTGGGAGGTTTCTATGCTCGTCTCAGGTTTATTTTTGAACAAGTCTCCGTAATAATATGGAGAAGGGTGCCGTTTGATTTCTGTTTTAGGCGAACTGATTCCAAGTTTGAGGAAGCTGTTCTCTCCTTTGAAACTGTCCGGGGAATTGAGAACTATTGGTTTTGCAATTGAAATTTGATGTCCGAAAGGCTCGTCATCAGATGAAGTTTCCGAAGACTGTTCTAGTTAGAAAACATTCAAACGTAGTATTGTTTCAAATACCACTTATGGTTAGTTATATTTACCGGTGGTATATGGCTGCGAATATTCTCTGTCAGGACTTGTTAAACAACTTGCATCATCTTCCGGTACAATTGATGCGGTTTCAGCTGCTTGTGGAATGGAACGCTCTTTAAAAGTTGATGTCTGGAACAAGCAATCATTTGGTGAAAATAATAAATAGATAATAGATAGATGGCCAGCCTCCGGTCCACATCCTCCTCGCTCCCCCCTTTAGGGCGGTCCGATCACTCAGAACACTCAGAACAAACAAACAATAATTTTTATAAATGAGATGAAATACCCACCTTCTCTGTCTGTGGACTGGGGTTGGCATCGGTAAAATTTAGAACTAATGAACCTATGAGACGTTTCTTATCGACGTTGTCCGCTGGAAGGCTATATTCGTCGCAAAGGATGATCTGAAATTATTAAGAACGTTAAATTTTATAAATAACAACCATACAAATTGAAATTTTTGACCTTTCTTGACTATAAAATTTTACTTGAATACATGAATAAACTGAATTTTAGTAATTTTTTTCTCGCGGTTGCCCTGGCACTGATTAAAAATTCCACTTCTCGATTACACTATCACCCCGATAATCACACATTCTCAACATTATTAATGAGGGCGAAAAACAACATGCAATTTTTTACAGTTCTGCTAATCCTGATGACTAGGATGTCAGCAGGAATAGTAGCCGCATGTCGGAAAGTATTTCCTGATAGGAAGACTATCAAATACTCACCTGGATACTATGAATTAGTCGAAGTCAGTAGAAAAAACCTAACCTAACTCAGAAGAAATAACAAACCCCACTATAAACCACCCTTTCAACTTTCATTGAAATACTGTAGGGAAGATGACTCATCGGAGATATACAGAATGGTGGAAGCTGACATCAGTGCGCTCCAATAGGAAGGCTAATCGTGAGCATGCGAATTGAAATATTTCAAAGTTAGCGAAATCGATTCAGATCTTGCGCATTAATATACGCACTCGCTTGACGCTCATTTTCCTAACCGTATTGGGGTGCAATAACTATTAATACAATTGATATCTCAACTCAATGCGTCACCTTCAAAATATACTCCTTATACATACTATAAAGAGTATAACCCGGCGCACTCGCCATTCTGTAGTCCAATAAAATTTCAATATATTTATTAGAAATTCTGACTCCATAATCTTCACCGACTGGACTAATCAAATTAGGATTGAAAAGACTTCAATAACACGTCTAATACCTTGACGTCATTCAACACTTCTAGGAAATCGGATGAAAATTTATCTACTCGGCATCTAACAGCTGATTTCTACATCGAATAGAGAAAAAATATCAAATTCATCTATTTACATTCATGAATGAGTCATGAGTCTATAGGTAATGAATTCGCAGTTTGGTTTATGCGAGACTTATAAGTAATATCATTGAGAAATATGCGTGAATCCAGCACGAAAATTTTTGGAAGACCTATCACAAGTGAAAAGGAAATTCAAGCCTCTGGTAACCAACATAGCCTTATAGGCGAGTTTGCCTGTAAAATATTCCTATCCTAAGATCTTATATCCATGGTACCAAGTTGATGCTCTCGAAGTACCTATCTCTCTCGTATGTTAAGTGATTGGACTTGTGGCCATTCCATTGATCTCAAGTGAAAGACAAAAATAGAAGCTGAGTAACGAAAAATTGAGCTGCACTGACCTTTTTATCAAGGGTTGATGATTCGTCGTTACCTCTGACGAATCTTTCGAATTTGAAGCTGTTGGATCTGTAGAGTTCGTTATCTGTTCGTTTGCTGCAAAACTTCCTAGTTAGGACGCTTGATCTGCTAGATTTACATTCTTTCACGGATTCCCAATCGATACTGAATAAACCATGCGTTTTTTTGCTATTTTGTGCGGATCGTCGTCGAGATTTACTTCGGCGGCGACATCGAACGAGAACACCGTTCTGTGAGGCAACGATTTCCTCTTCAGATTTTGTATCCGATCGAGCTCTTTTCGTAAGACCTACACGTTTTAGCACCCTTTCCATAACCGTGACGAATGTAATACTAGAAGGCACTGTATAAAACGCGACCCTGTTCGGCGCGCAGAAACTAAAATCTCATTCAATAGCTATCTTGGCTCTTCCGATGCAGAAGTTGCAATTTGTCTACCGCAAATTCGTTAATATTATAGTGAATATCAAAAAATACAAATACAGCAAATATCACGATATTGAATAATTCTGCCAAGCAATAGTGGGTAAATTAAATTAAATTAAAAACAAACGATACTAAAAGGAAACATCTAGGGATAAACCTTGAAAAAGTTTTTCAGATATGGCAAATGCGTAAAGACTATAAAAATTAGCATCTTTAAGTTCATATGATCAATTCCACAGGAATTAAATTTAACCGTATTGAGTTCCCGCAATATTTCGCACTCTTCAACACGTTTTGAAATTAAAAATAGTGTTCCTGGGGGCACCATAAAAACTGGAATGCCAGTAGTAGGCATTAATTGCAGATGATTTATCAATAAAATGCTGGTTAATTTGGTCACGTTCACATAAATTCTGAGGGAGCTTATTTGAATTCTTCTGTTTACCCACCCTCAGTCTGTTCAAGAACTGCCCCATATGGTCTACACATACCGAATCTGGAAACGATTATGCTGGCAGAGCAACTAGTTCAAAATTGGATTAGTCATTTCGGAGTCCTATTGGAACATTCGGATTAAGGCCGAATTTCGACTCAAACATCTTTCAGAAAGTCTGTCATTTACTTGAAATAAGAAAAACAAACACGACATCGCCACATCCTCAATCCGACAACATGGTCGAAAAAGTGAACGGAAGCTTAGGACCAAATCTTAGGATGACGGTCAGTGAGAATAGCAAGGTAGATAATGGGCGATAGCGGTAGTGATGGGCGATTATAACTAAAAGTCGATCGTTCAATTCAGTCGATAAATTTCGAAGTCAGTCGATTATTATCGACTGAAAGTGTCGCACCGCACGCGATTCGTATTACTAATCACTAAATCAGTAGAAATGGAATGCGATCGTGTTAGTGGTGAGCTCTGTTACTCCATAAGCCACTACTTACGAGTTTAAGAGTACACTTATAATGTACTCGTGAAAATTATGAAACATATTCATGTCTGAAGAAGTAAAAATCCTGAAATACTTTCACGAGTTTCGATATAAAACTGAAGGACCTTTCCGCATCGCGTCAATCGGTTATGATCCACGTGCCTCACTCTACCTTCCAATCGATAAATACCAACTGACATTATAAATTAAGTATAATAGATGCAATATGCAAATACATATAGCAAAATACCGTCCAGCTATGATACAAAGAATTCTTTGTATCATATTAATCAGCAATGCGGCATTCCCTACTAATACCGGATATCGCACAGAGTCGCATAAAATCGCAAGCGCAACGTACACTGAAATTAGTATTCAGTAATTCGTCGTTTGTTATTCGAATAATCGACAATCGAATCAGCGATCGCTCGATTATTGATTTTTTTTAGTAACAATCACCCACCACTAGTATGCAGTGGACCTGAGCCAATGAGACGGATTTTCTTATGAAATTGAAACAATTTGGAGATATTTCAAGAAGACCATTAAATTAATAGTCGCTTTATAAAATGCATCAACAGAGGAAAACCAATGAAATAGACCAGAAAATCAATACAAATAACAGTTTTAATTCAAAATTAACTACAATATAAATCATGATATACATTCTTTCATATCCTATCATACAAAAGTCTTAAAATAATCATAAACATTTCAATAGGTTCATTTTGAATGGCCATTTAAGAAAATGGAATGCGATCAACAGTAATACATGATTAAATTTCAGGGGAGGTTCAAAAAACACCAAGGGGGGACAACAGATTAACGAAATACACATACAATAAAAATAGATCTTAAACTATTAAATCTACAGTAACATATAATCAAAAAATATAACATACAGAACAAGAAATAACTCTCTTACGTTTCAATAGGTGCATAATTCCTGATAGGACATCAATCAACAACAAAGGGAGCTGCAGCATCAATTCAAACATCAAAGCGCGTCGCGTCATCGTAGAAAATAGTATGCCTATGGAACCATCCTTTTCTGGGTTCCATAGGATTGAATGTATACTTTGCTAACCGTTTTTGTTAAGGTATAAGTAAAAATGGATGAAAACTTATTACTGTAAAAAATTTGAGTTAAACCTTACTACAAGGCCGTATGCGCAGTACACGCTCAACACTACTCCTATTAGTTTAGAAGAATATGAGAAAAAACCGACAGTTCCATAGATCGATCAATACGTTACCTATTAGAATTGGCTCCTTTTTTCGCTGATCAACTGTTTGATGGAATTAAATCTACGGAAATAGGGGAGTGCCGTTTCTTATTCTGTATATATTCTTTGATGAACTATATCCTTCATTACAGTAATACTCAGAAAATTCCGAATATAAATCATCGCGCAAGCAGTATATGTATGTAAACATATATACATGTACATTAAATAAAATTTGGCTGCTGCACATTCTCAATGTGTTAGAAAAAAAAAATGGACATAACTACCTAACACCTATATCACTTTTTTATAGCATCTTGAATGCCAAATGTAGGTGCAGTAACAACCTTTATTGGTGAATCGATAATAGGAGGATCATTGAAATTAAATGCGTTATCACTAGTTTTAATGAAACGTGTCCTCTTCAAGGGGGGCTGGTCATCTATATCAGGTTCTTGGAAAAACATTTTCGGTTTATTCGAATCTGAACCTATTTTACCCAACCACTTGCCAAAGTTCTCCATTAACTGTTTGAATAAACTTTCGTCTTTCCAACCATTGTCTGCTCTATCCAGCAACTTCAGCAACTCCTAAGAATGATAAGTATGAAACAGTATGACAAAAAAAATAATAAATCCCATTGAAATATGGACAAAATATGTTAGAAAATTACAATATGGAGTCGGTTATCCAGATCTTTTTAACCGCCAACAAATCGTCTCGTGAAACTGTACGAATCAATCAGATATTATATCATTTGTTCGTTGGAAAGCTTGTTTGCCAATCCACACAACAAAAAATATTTTTAGTAAATATATATGAACTGTTTATTTTGAAAATGTACAATGTTCGTCCTTGACGGGACGACGATGCGTCGGATATATACGGATGTAGCAGTATTAATTATGAAAACGATCTTCACGTCATGATATAAAATAATAACTGAACTTTGTACTCGACTATGCCATATCAGCTACCACAGTAGCCGTCTTGATATGATGAGGCACCACAAGGCAACGACGACAATACATGATACCAATGAAATATAAAATTTAAAAAATGAATACTTTTTGAAATAAAGAATGGGGACAAAGAATTTCAAAATCTCGAAATGCGGCTTTCATTCCAAAGCAAATTAAAAACGATGTTTTACACTGTAATTATGCAATTCCATTTATATATTTGACGTACCTTCTCAGTTGCATTTTCTGATTCTCCGATCTCGGGCGATATTAATGGGTCTGTATCATCTTTAAACACCAGAAACTCATCCATATGCAAATCTTCATCAAGTTGGCTGGATAAAAGAGCTCTCCGAGTGCCCTGCTCCACTTCATTCATTTCTGTTTGTGGTAACCGAATATTTGGCAATGAGACAAGGAGTGCAGATAGAAGTACGACCATAACACATGTGCTTGGTTTTGCCTTGGATGTCGACGACTTGAACAGTAACTCCTGTAGCTTACTAAAATGCGACATCAACTTAGTATTTTGTCTCTGCAGCAACTTTATTCTTTGCAAAAGATACTTCTTTTCTTCTGAACTTCTCTTTACCCTGAAAATTTAAAAAAATACATAGTTGCACATAAATCTATACTTGCATTTGCAGCAAGTTGAAAGTGCAGTTGCGTTACATGTACATGTTAAAAGAGCCAATTACCCGATAAAGTAAAAAACGGAAAAATGAAACAATCATATTGCCAAAAAAAAAGAAATTCAACCTCGTTATGTTTGGACAAGAAAACCAAGCGTCAAGAAAATTAATCACCTTTCTTCTAATCCATCAACATATTCCTTTTTCCTTTTCCTGGAGTCTTGCGCCGAAATCTTATTTCGAATTTTACGTCGAATCCTCTTGAGTTCTCTCTCTTCGTTCTTAGTAAGTGGATAATGGGTTGGCAATTGTATACCTTCCTTTAGTAACAAACGTTTCTCCTCAGTAGTTAAATTCAAAGCTGGATATTGTCTGTCTGTAGATGAAACTACATCTACGTCCTCTATAAAAAAACAACGAAGTCCGGATTTGTAGCAAATAATGTATTATTACACACCTTCAAACGATTCTGCGTGATAAGACCTTACTTTACAACCGTTAAAAGGGCTATCTTCTGTTGACGACGTTACTTTGACATTCTCGGTTTTCAAATTAGCAGCACTAAGTATTTTAATACTTTTAACATTTAGTGGTAGCAGCACTGATCTACCATTTGCTGTAGTGATATTATGAACCTTTAGAACTCTTTTTGGTTTTAGTGATTCCGAAGGTGTGAGATGCTTCAATTGGGCTGAAATGAGTTACAATTGACAATGTCCCAATCGGAAACGACAAACACTCACTTGGATGAAGAATAGGTTTAGTAACTACAATTTTTTTATTATTAGGATTTTGTAGGATGATTTTCGTTGGTCGGTTTTGTCTTGGAAGGGACGGCGCTTGTTTCGCGGTGGTCGAATTAACAGTGGCATTGGATTCCAAAAGGGACATCAGAAACGAATCATCAATTTCGCCAACACCTGCTGAACTTCTGCAAACAAAGGGTAAAATATGCTGTATAAAAAATATGGGTGGCTTAATTCAATATATTTTCCAGTTCTCGGATGAAAAATTTCGTTCCACATATATTTAATCAGGCAAATATTCTTGTAGATGATAAAGATTAAAATTAAAATTTCAAAATAATCGACTTCAGATTTAAATTGCGAAGAATGATTTAACATTATTACATCTTTTATCGCATTATAAATAATTTTATTAGTAATATTAAAACACAAATTAAGTTCTCAAAAAAGAATCACTTTATTGTAGAAATGGTTTAAAGGACATACGGACGCAATGAAAAACAAGGTTTTTGCAAAATTTTTTTGAATATTTACCCATCGTCGGTGGAATCATTTATGCTGCTTTTTTCGCTGTCGGAAGTAACGCTACTTGGTGAATATATTTCCTCAGCATAATCAGCTTCATTTAACAGAATCTCGTCCTTGATATGCACTGCATTATTATCGATATTTGATTCGATATTCGTACTTCCTGCACCAAGCGATAGAACTGAATCGAAGAAGTCCGATGTCTGGAAATAAGTATTTTTTGTCACGTGTGCTGTCAAATAGTTCAAAAAAATTGGAATGTACGTAATACGACCAACCGTATTTTTTCAATATTTTTTTTAGAAATTTCAAAAGGATTTATCAACATAATTCAAGTTCTTAAAAAATGCAAGCACCCTTTTTTAGTGAATTTAGTACATTTAATTCAACTTTCGTGTTCGTACGATTTTGTGCATTTCGTAAAATTAATATAAACTCAAAAAAATTCTTTCTTTTAAAAATTGAACAAATCAAATAACTTTCATCAAATTCGACTACAATTGCGGAACAAGATACCTCATACAGTTTTTAGCATGTGTGCAAAGTGATATGAAAATTCAGTATGACCGACCATGGTAAAATTCGAAATTTGAAGTAAAAGAGTGTATCCTGGTTGCTCTAATTAACGGATTTCAATAAAATCAAAAGTGGTCTACTATGCTTCATTTTTTATTTATTGTTACAAAGTTTCACGAATTATTACGGATAAATAAGTTTTTTATTATTCAAAACCATTTTTGCGCATTCTTTAACTCAGCCAATTCAGTACATACAAAATTGGAACTGACCGCACTGATTTAAAATTGTAAAAATTAAGATGATGAAGGAAAACTTTTGATTCACCTCAAAAAATAAACGAGAAAATTATGGCCCTATTATACGTGATTTCATAGCAAGTGTTCAAGAAACGTGATTTTTCTTCCAAAACTGGCTATGAATTAGAAACATACAGTAATCAATTTTGGGCTTATAATGTGAATTCAAAGTTATCAGTTCAGCTCACTCATTCATGGTCAAATAAAGAAGCCAAGTATGCAGAGACCAGAGCACACTAGCAATCAATAGTTGTATGAAACCTATTTCCAGAAGCTATTCTTAAAATAAGCTGCTAAATACAATAATTCAGTGATTCACTTTAGCAACAACCTGCCCTCAACTCCTATTGATAAAAATTATATGTATTTAAAATTAAATAAGTTGTAAGATTCCTAAAACAAACCTCAAAAAATAGTAATAAATTGTATATTAAAATTTGAATTATTCACATGAGCTCACAAGAACATAGAACATTCAAACACAGAGCAAATTGACTGATTTGAAATAGCCAATACCTGCTGATAAGTTTCAATGTTATGAATTGATCACTCATTTTTATTATTGTGACATATTATTATTATGAATTCAATGCATCTGAATGATGCAAAAAAGTGATTTCAAAAAACTATAACAGCTGTTGTTGTTACATGAAATGTTACTGATCTTGTGTTAATCAAAAGTTGTTCTACAGAAAAATTGGGGTAATTAAACAGATTTGAATTATCACCATATGCCAACAATTAGCATGACTTTCATTAGAAAATCGTTTTTCCTATCTATGAATATCAAAATACAGGGTTGAAACCTACAATCACTTGAAACAAATCAGAAGTGAATTCCTGCTGATAACAGAAATAGGTCGAAGTGCAAAGATAAACATTGCATGGTGAAGTCAACCAAGTAAAACCGAAATGCTCTAAGCCTTGCATTTCCAATACATGTTTCCAGAATATTTATCAAACATACCTACCATAAGTTCCGGAGTGTCGTAATCGAGGGACATGTCGATGTTATCCATATCGACTCCGGAGCTCACTTCGCCGTCACTGCTGAAAATATCGTAAAGGCTCATATTTTCTATAACTTTAAAACGACTTTTAAGCACACTACTGCTTACTCAAAAAACTACTTTCAATATCAATATTTTTTCCCAATATTTCTTATCAAGCAATATGTATCTCATATTCGCCTTCAGTAGAGCCGGAACGAGAACCAGAGCCAGCGCGGAATAGGTGACGTCGATTCCAAATACCGCGGGGTTGCCATACTGCGAAACGTAATGAAGTCTCAATGATCCGGTTAAACCGACCCCACTATGAAAATAAAAAGTCTATAATGGATGAATTAAATGTAATCAGTCAACTCTCCTTCAATAAGCACCGATCAAATAATTACGCCGCTCTTATCTTTCGATAATATTAAAAGTGTGAGGCAGTATCATTCCGTTCACCTAGGTAATCGAATTCATATTGGCAACAACGTACTATCATATTTTAATCCTAATAGCATAGATAAAAGCATTCAGTAATAACACAAATAGACTGTGCACGTAAGGAAAAAATTTAGCACAAACTTGGTGGATGACCAAGAGATGGCTACGAGTAATTGGTGGACGTCCCAGAGAGGGCTGCAGATGAACAAATGGGTCGATTGCCACCAGATGGCGCGTTGAACACCTCAATTGTAGGAACTATGCATCCGCGATTCAATCGGAAAACATAGTTCACTACCTGCGTTTCGTCCCGGGCACACGTACTAAGGACTCATCAGTATAGTCAGTATAGTATGGCTGATGTACGTGTGCCCTGCCATATACGCTGGGGAAGAGAGCCCCCGGGATGGACTGGAGCAGGAGACCTTATAAGCCACGACGGAATGGCGTATAACGAGATCGTTACTCGCTCGCGCCCCATCCGCCGACCGGTGGCCAAGGTCCCCACACCACTCCCCCCCAAGTGATGGACGTCGGATGGAAGGATGGGACGACAGGATATGTGTGAATCCCCAGTGATCGGCGGCACAGCCGGGTGATGTCCACCTGCGCAGACCTGTGCCACGGTGCCGTTCGGCTGGGTGATCTGCACCTCGGTGAAGCCGGTGAGCACCGCATGCTGTGACCGATTGAGGATCACGTCGGGGTCACCATCTGTAGGAACTATGCATCCGCGATTCAATCGGAAAACATAGTTCACTACCTGCGTTTCGTCCCGGGCACACGTACTAAGGACTCATCAGTATGGCTGATGTACGTGTGCCCTGCCATATACGCTGGGGAAGAGAGCCCCCGGGATGGACTGGAGCAGGAGACCTTATAAGCCACGACGGAATGGCGTATAACGAGATCGTTACTCGCTCGCGCCCCATCCGCCGACCGGTGGCCAAGGTCCCCACACAATATGTTGTGGACGACCACCAGAGGCGCTGTTTTTATATATTATATAAGGAAATTTTATTGGAACTCTGAGCAACAAGATATTATGTACACCTCTTCATACATTTGAACGCCTCAATATCCAGAAATAACAATGTTTGTATTTCTTAAGTCTTTCATATCACAGAACCTTACACTTTATCTGTTTCGTCAGTAATTGGGCTATGTAGCTAAAATAAAAGAAGCCTGAAATACTTCTTAAAATACTATAACTACTTACAGCTTCTGCAATATCAATCCAATCAAGTGCTTGTACTATGTCATCGTCATTACTTGGAGCTTTGTTCCAATTCCAATACATGAACTTTTCGAAAATGTGATCTACGTGGAACCTCCTTTCCTCATTTTGAGTTGCAGGTCTAATTGTTTCTGATAAAATGATACCTTTGTATCCTTTTGGCAGTTCCATTTCCTTACCCAATAGCGGATGTCCTCTGAAAGAAGCCTTAAAAACTGTAAAGAAATGACAATTAAATTCTATAGCATTAATTGAAATTGAACTGAACTTAATATGTAAATCAACACAAAGCATTCATTAATTTGAACTGAAAAATATGAACGATAAATAAGTCAGCATCTCTTAGAAATAATTTCTTAGAGAATGCTAACAAATTTGAATGAACCTTTCTTTGAGTTATAGCTATATTTTCTCTTTTCAGTAAATAAGGAAGCATAATACGAATAAAACGTTGTGACTCACGATTATCCTCAATTTTTTTTTGCTGAAAATATGTGGAAACCTTAGCGTCACAATCAGCATGTATTTTAAAAGGTACGCTGTGGACACTTTCTGCAGATGAAACTTCGTAATGATTTTTGTTTCTAAGTTTTATATGAATTGCCATTTTGATTTCGCGCCACAATGTGACAACAAAATAACATTTTGTTTTTAACATAGATCAGAATCAATGTATAGAATAGAAGGCTCAACCGCTGACATCACAAATAATGAAATGTCAAAATCAATTTACAAGGTGTCAAAAATAAACCTTCGGTCATAGACAAGTAAACCTTATTTACCTTTGCTTTCAGTTTTCGGTAAAAATTAGGTTCCTTTTTAAATTCGTCAATTACTTATATTAAGGCTAATATTTTATTCAATTTTAGATTCACCAAACTCGAAAGTACTGTCATCCTATATAATGTTTCGCAAACCGATTAAAATTAAAAGCAATACTCCAGTTAAAGGTACAGAAAGGTTGGTATATTGTAATTTTTCGTCATGTCGATTTCAATGCATTTTATTCCAGAAAAAATATAAAAGAGAAGATTCAAAAACAATATCCAATACTAAGCGAGGTTGATTTGGAAAACTTGCTGCCAAAAAAAGCAAATGTCAATAGTGTTAAAATACTTACAGCTTCAAATGAAACAATTCATGTTTTCACTGTGCATAAACGGCCCGTGTGCTTTGAACATCAAGGAAAACTCTTCCCATCTGTATATCTTCTTTGGCAGTATCCAAATTTAGTACATAATTTCACCACACACAAGGAAGTGTTCACTCACATAAATTCAGGTGCCGATTTGATGTTGCCTGGAGTGTTAACTCCACCTGCTCATACTGGCCTTCCAAAATATGGTAACGCATTGCAGAAAAATTCAATTGTTGCTGTGAATTTAATTTCAAATAAGGCTTCAATTGCTGTTGGTGTTGCTAATATGAGTTCAGTAGAAATGGGATGTTCAGGTGGAAGAGGAAAGTGTGTTTCTATTTTACACATTTATGGTGATAATTTATGTACATTAGAAAATCAACCTTCCTTACCTATCCCTAGTTTGGGGCCACAGGAATGGCTTGAATTCAAACGCTACAATGAGGATTTTCCTATGTTGGGGGGAGTGAAAGAAAATAAAGAATCATTGAAAGAAGAAAATAATGAGTCTATCGATAATGAGAAGGATGTTGATCATAATACAGTCAGTGGTGAGTTAAGTTATTTAAATTATTCAATTACTTCTTAAGAGACTGAGCACAATGTTTCCCACAAAAATATTAAATGGAGGAAAGTTTGGGTGCTCCAGACTCAACTATTTTATCACAAAATTTTGTGTAAATCTCAAATATTTATCTGATTAATTAAACATGGATTGAGATTAACTATCAGCCTCAACGATTTCATATTGCATTTTCCAGTATTTCAGAGTATTTATAATATAGTAATCAAAATAATAAATTGTTTTTGTTGGGTTGATTTTATAGTCAATGTGTTAGAAAAAAGAAAGTATGGAAATTATTGATGATGTTTAAACGATTCTTTAAACAGGGGATGACCCACAAGAAACAAAAATAAATGATGTGGAATGTTCTACCATCATTCAAACTACCGAAACCGAGGATGAATTACTTCGATGGTGTTTTATGAACGCTATCAAATATTCCAAAACTCTGTCACTGCCGATATTGACATCAAATTTCTATAAGTTGCAATTACTTGGCGCTTGTTTGCCGAATAAAACCTTGGATATCAAGAAAACGTCATACAAGAAATTAAAACCGTTTTTGGATGAAATGTGTCGGGTAAACATTAACATTCCTATTTATTTGAACATTCTTTGAAAACAGATTTTAGGAAGGCTTTATAACTATGAAAGAGGTCAAGAAAGGAGTTGAATCAATTGAATCCATCAACAGAGAAAATCCAGTATTACATGCCTTTTATGTGTCACCAGGGGATAGACCTGGAGCTAGAAACGAAACTGATACAGCAGATGTCCAAACTACGGATATAATTGAAACTTACGTAATTACACAATCCGTATTACCGGTTTTTAACAGTGGCTTAACAAAAAGACGGTGAGTTTAATTCGTTATTTGGTTATAAAAATATTGACAAAATATTCACCAGAAAAGGTGACCAAATTCTAGGTAAAGAGGTGAGAACATCGATAAGGGAATATATTAACAATAATAAATGTCAACACGAAAATCCCCGGTAATTAAAATGCAGTGATTGTTTTCTTTTAAATGTGTGATCTATCTTTGTAGTTTAATTTGTCCAGATGAAACATTATCTGTGATCACAAAGACTACAAATCCAATAACATGGGAAGAATTATATGAAAAAGTATGCAGTTCAATGAGGAATTGTTTCAAAGTGAAAACAGGACTCGAAGAAATTTTAAATAAAGGAAAAATCAGTCCAATTGTTATCAATGTGGGAAACCGAAGTGGAAATAAAAAAGTCACTCTTGTAGAAAACTTAGAATTGTATGGAATCAGAGTTCCTGAATTTGCCAAAGAGTGTCAACATGGGGTAGCTGCTAGTACAACAATCATTCCTTTACCTGGCAAGAAGACGGAGCAAGTACTTGTTCAGGGAAATCAGGTCTTATTTGTATATAATTTATTGACAGGTAAGATTGTTTTTTCAATTTGGAATTAATATTCTATTTTCCATTCACCTTTTCAGAAAAATATAAAATTCCAAAGAGGTATATAAGAGGTTTAGAAAATGCTCCAAAGAACAAGAAATAAAGTACTCGATTGTTTAAAACTATATTACTTTACATAACCTCATTTAGTTTGTGTAGTTTTTCAATTTTTTATAGGGTTGGTGCGCAATTGTGAACTAGTTTTTTTGGAGTATATCGGGGATACAAATTCTACGTTTGAAATATTGCGAAAGTAGAATTCATCCAATCATTCATATACCCCTCTAAGGTTAAGGTGGATCTAAGTTGATGTCTAGGAACCGTATGTGGCAGTTTCCTAATAACAGGTTTGTTCCAACTCGCGTTGTTAATCGTCAATGTATTGTCACGATTCTGCGGTGTTCTCAAAATTTGCTATATTTTAATTCCGTAAATGATGAAGCTAAATAGGGGTGACGGACGATTTGATATAGGGTGTTTGAAATTGTTACTCCACCTCTGATTCTCAGATCTGGAATATTAGCAAATTTTTTATCCTACTGAAATTGTTTGAAACTTGATTGGTCTATATCTAATAATTCTGTTTGAAGCGAAATCATTGTTTTAAACCTTAGGGTTTGAATCATTTGATAGGGTTCATCAAACCTTTTAAAATAACAGAAATATTCGTTCTTAAGGGGAAGACTTACAAAATTCATAAATTTCAAATGTTTGTTCGTTTGAAATTCTCAGTTCCTTTCCTTTTCCTACATCGCTTTATCGGAAAATCTTTAAATTTTTTGCAACAGTTCCATACTAAGGGAACTACGTCAATCTAAGTAAAACTGCATTTCACATTGACAAATAATTTAAATCCTCTATACACTTTGCAATTCACGTGTTTATAAATAACGATCTGTCGTATTTTGAAAATTTTTACCATGATTTTATTATGCTATTAGTGATTTTACGGCAACATATTCCACAGTGGGCTTTGTATAATTTCCACTTGTGGCAACTTGGATACTAAAATTTGAAGGCTAAAAAACACTAGGTTTTTGACAAGTCAAATTTAGAACTTAACTTTAATAAAATCGATACACTAAGAAATTGACTAATCCATTTAAATGATACCACTAATTAACATCTTAAATTAACAAAAATAAATATTCCTAACAATTTCAACTTCCACATAAAAAGTAGAAGGGAAAAGAGCCCAAGTTAATTTGCTACGAATCATCATATATTGAGAACAAATTTAAAACATGCACAATTCAGGTTAGGATTAAAAAGAACAACTTCACCTTTAACTGAGGAAAATCCAAGTACGGTGTTTATTCATCTAACGCTGTACAATTCATTGATCACTTCCTGAATACACTTGAATGCAACCAATTTCCAAACAATATGACGACGATTTACTGAATGTAAGCCCAAAGTCACTCAATCTAAATGTACAGTCATAATATTTGGAACACCCTACGTAAAAAAAATCTATTGCTGTGTTTAACTGAAGGTGTATAAATTTTAACATGAACATTTCTCGACAGCATGGAATTCATGGTAGACAAATTAGGTTTCCCCCCCTCCTTACGGCAGTGCTTAGAACGCGAACAATAATAAGAACGCCATCATAAGACAAAACAGTCCCATAGCTTCTGACAATGCAAAACCCAAGATGGCATATGAGAACAACTGCTGTTTCAAACTTGGATTTCTTGCATATCCTATGATCAATGAGCCAAAGACAGATCCAATACCAGCACCTGAAACAAATTAATTCATGATCAATTTAAAAGCACCCAAGAAAATGATAGACGAATTTCTGAAGTTTATAAAAGTAGATCATCTTATGACACTCCATTACATAACTACAATACAATTACATAATAAAAAATGTGAGAAGTTTGAGAAACTCACCAGAGCCAGCTACTCCAACAGTAGCAGCACCAGCACCAATATATTTTGCGGCAGAATCGATGTCTCTCGATACTGGGCTAGTTTGGAAATGGCGCACTGAAGCTAGGATTGACGGTTGTTGTTGTTGTTTTTGTACTAATGGCGATTGAACTAATAACTGCGATTGGTTAAGTGTTGTGCTTAGTGGCCTCAAATAAGCTTTCGATGACGAGACGAGCTAAAAACAAGACAACTTTTGGACAAACTGTACTCAATTATATTATTAAGAGATTTCAAAATTATGACCAGACATTTGATAAATCAAAAGTACTCCCAATCCAAATTCAACTGTTTAGTAATGACTCGTTGGACTTGCTTTAAATTTAACTCGATATAGAAAGTCGGGTTCACTTACGGCGCTTCGTGCAACTGGGGTGATCAATTTGGCGCAGGCGAACATTTTGATAGGACGAACGGGGAAGCCTGAAAATTCAAACCGACATTACGTAACAAATCACGATAGGCGACAATTACGTAACGAAACACATTATTCACTACAATAAGAATTAACAAATTTCTGAAACGAAAAATGAAACATATTGCACATAATTATTCGAGTTTCGGTGTCTGATTAAATAACTACACTTTGGAACCAATCTGATAATGGCCGCAAACCGATCGGCTTTCAGAAGAATGTTGGATCAAATAAATACCAATTCAGGAAAATATCGCATAATTAATTATAGTAGCATTATTTCACTTTTTACCGCTAAGTCAAAGTGGAATGATGATTTTCTTCACTAAGAGAAAAACTCGGATTCTGAAGAAGCCACTTACTAAGCTCAACGCCTTAGTACAGTAACGAACAAACGATGACGACAGATGAAGGTGGTGAGTTGGGGATATGACCGAGAATTTCCCAAACGCATGCGCAGGCAGCGGAATCATTTATTGTGAACTACAGAGCAAGTATTGTGAAGCGCATGACCATAATTAGAGAATAGAGGTTTATATCGAGTTTAATGGACTAAAATTTATAATGATAAATCATTCCGGAAGATGGCCGTTTGATCGAAAATCAGCTATTAGACGTCCAAACTAAACGGTGGCGGATTCAAAGGGGATGACCACTCCCTGTTTCTTCAGATCTCTCTCCCCAGATCATTCGGCCGAACTCAATCATTTCAGCATTTCGAACACTGAATCCGTGAGAAAAATGTTTCATTATAAGAGCTAACTGAATAAGTGTCGTTTAAGTATGAACTGAAAATCATTAGGAATTTTATTACATATCAGGAACAATGTATTAAATTTAAAATTGTTATAACTCCGAATAATAAGTAGAGTATAATTGAATAACAAAGTACACTAATATTTTTTATTGAAAACGCTTCTTACTATAATTCTTACTTCAGTTAAAAGTAGTACTGATTCTGTTTCTATAGGAATTCCACCAGACGCGCATATACTATACTACGCATTGACATTTCTATTCATTATATCGCTCAGAAATCAATGCTTCTGTTGACGAGGGTTTTCCATTCTGAGAAAAATGAGAAAGTTACAGCATATTTTCTATTTTCTATAACAATAAATCTTTTAAACATTTGTAAATATCCTAATAATGTAGCAGGAGTCGCCACCTTTTGATGAATGACTAGAATTGAAGCGTGAGGTCACAGAGTCGACGAAAAAAGTCCAGCCAAAATATAAGGTATAGCTGTTCTATTATATTCTTTCTTCTTTGCCATAATATAATTCATTTTAAAAACTATAGATAGCCTATTACACGAAGATTCCTTCGAACTCGGAATTTTCGCATTAGTACTTTTTTCTCTACTATTAGAATGAAAACTACTCGTTTCTTAGGTAGTCTGCCTGTTTCAAAAAAATTATCGACATGTGATAAAATGATCACTAGTTACTAAGCACATCATTGGGAGAAAGAAAGTGACAGTTTGAAAATAAAATGAGGTTATAATTAATTCATTTTCATTTTCACGTGTGATTATTGCTGTGTGCTATTTACAGCTGTTCAAATTTATGTCTTGTATGTAACAGCAAACTCTTAAAATTGTTGTCCATAAATATGTCTGCGAAACAAATTAAACAAACGGTTTCTTCGGTGGAAAAAATCAGTTATAATGAATCAGGACCCAATACCAAATCAAAAAGGAAAAATGGCAAGAAAGGTATGTCAGACAAATATATTTTAGTAGTACAGTCAATTCCGTTTATTATGACTTCGTTTAGGTTGACCAACCGCTTAATATGAAGTAATCGCACAACGAAGTTTAGTTTTCGTGTAATATTCTTTATAATAAAGTCAGATACAATAACTTCCCTTATAGTGGCATATTGCTTATTATGGCCCATTTTTAATTATGTCCGATTATAGTGACTGTTATGATTCTTCATATCTACACATATACTAGTAATGTTACAAATATTCACACATTTTGTAACATTCTCCTTCCCATTTGTATTTGCGAGAAACGATGCAACTAAACTAAACTAAAACCAAGTTGTTTATGGGTGTAATGGATATTTCATGATACTTTACCTGAAATGATTTATTTTTAAATGTATTCATTGTCAAATTTTATTAATGGACTGAAAACTTTGAATGTTGGATGGAAAACATTTGATGCAAGCACTTCCTGAAATGCGTTTGTTAAAAGATAACGATGCAGACTTATCCAAGAAAATTAAAATATTAAAACTACCGAAATTGTCCAAAATGATATACAACAGGTACACAAAAGTGAAAACAAAAGCGCTATTTGATAATGTGTCGCCAGAACTAAAGCTATGTTATCGCGGTGTCAACCGAAAAATCAGCCAAACAAATGTCTGCTAAAAGACAGACAGCATTACTTAACAATCAGGCTTTCTAAATCTTTCAATTCTGCATTTAATTTGAGAAATATATATGTACAAGTATGAACTATTTTGAATGAAAGTATAAATTATTCCAATTTAATGTTCTTGTTTTTTTTTCAGGCAAATCAATGGACGATGGCTGGATTGAAAATGACAAAGAAAAGAGTTTTGATATTTCCGAAAATGTTGAAGGCGATAGTATTCCCGTGAAAAAGAAAAATAAAAATGATAAACACAAGAAGTCTAAACAGATAAAAGATGGCGATGAAGCAGCAGAAGAAAGCGATTGTGGGAAGGACGAAGAAAGAGAACTTAGTGAACTCAAACGAGCTTCTGACAATGAATTTGGAGATAAAGAAGAAGAATCTCCATTAGCTGAGAAGAAACTTACTCATAAAGAAAAAAAGAAATTAAAAAAACAACAAGAATTTGATAAACAAATGGAGACACTCCTGAAAAAAGGGGGACACGGACATTCGGAGCTTGACAGTAATTTCACAGTATCTCAAGCCCAAAAATCCAAAGGTCAAATTGAAGCACTCGAAAATGCTGTTGACATTAAGGTCGAAAATTTCAGTATATCAGCTAAAGGAAACGATTTGTTTGTTAACGCTAACCTTCTCATCGCTCAAGGCAGACACTATGGATTAGTGGGACCCAATGGGTGAGAGATATCATGTTATACTATAAAATTAGCGTATGAATTCGTATATTCCATCGAGTGTAATAGACGAAAGCTGCAAAGTCAAATCGCAACACGTTTGCATAAACCAGTGGCGGTCCGAACCTTCGATTTTGTTGTTTTCTGCTCTTTAAAAAAAAAGAAAAAATAAATGTACAAAATTTACACCGCGCACGCATTTTAGCCGCCGAAAGACCAGCAAGTACTGCATAAACAAGTCTCGGGATTACTGCGCGTATGTGCCTAAACACACATTTTAAATGAATGAAATTGTGTCGAGTCAAAAGAGCGAGACTTTGCCCGCCGCCGATGTAGACGTTTGAGTACGAAACCACATGAAGCAAGCTGAGTTTGATCTAGACGTCGCTCTTACCCATGACGCCCTAACTCTTAAGGATGCCACTTGCCTTATGCGAGTTCGTGCTCAAATAAATACCCAACCTACTTATGTCGTAATACTTTCTTAATGAGTAAACACTAAAATTATTAGCGTTTTATGCTTAAACATTAAAATTATTTTTCAGTCACGGTAAAACAACTTTACTACGACACATTGCTCAGAGGGCGTTCGCCATTCCTCCAAACATCGACATTTTATACTGCGAACAAGAAGTTGTGGCCGATGATTTAACGGCCGTCGAGTCAGTCTTGAAAGCTGATGTGAAGCGTACGGAATTGCTGAAAGAATGCAGCAAACTAGAGGAAATGTTCAATAATGGAGATTTAGATGTTCAGGATAAGTTGAACGAGGTATATGCCGAATTGAAAGCTATCGCTGCAGATTCGGCGGAACCGAGAGCACGTAGAATTCTGGCAGGCTTAGGTTTCACGAAGGAAATGCAAGTAAGATGGTGAATGTCTTCAAATTTTTTCCATTTAATTTCGTTTTGGTAGGATCGCGCAACGAAAAATTTTTCAGGTGGGTGGAGAATGAGAGTTTCATTAGCTAGGGCGTTATATGTGGAACCTACACTCTTACTCTTGGATGAACCTACAAACCATTTAGATTTGAACGCTGTGATTTGGCTTGATAAGTGAGTAGGCTCCAACTGACCCATTTATCTAAAAAGTTTATTGCAACTCGCGTTGTAAACCGTCGATGTACTGTCACGGTCGGTATTGAAGTCTTTGTTGGAAAGTGGGCACTGAGCATTTATTGACTGTGCTTATTTCTAGAAGCATTTTGGAATTTACCCAAAATTCAATTTTCAGTTATCTGCAGGGATGGAAGAAGACTTTATTGATAGTTTCGCACGACCAGTCTTTCTTAGATAATGTTTGTAATGAGATCATTCATTTGGATAATCAAAAATTGTATTACTATAAAGGTAATTACTCAATGTTCAAGAAAATGCATCATCAGAAGAGAAAAGAAATGATAAAGGAATACGAAAAGCAAGAAAAACGGCTAAAGGATTTGAAGATGCACGGTTCTTCTAAAAAACAAGCGGTAAGTCCACAATTCAGCGAATAAATGAAAATTCAAATATAGAAGAGTCGATATTTCATAGGAAAAGAAACAAAAAGAAGCCCTCACGAGGAAACAAGAGAAGAATCGGACTAAAGTGCAAAAGCAGGAAGAAGAATCCACATCAGTCGAATTACTTCAAAAACCGAAGGATTATTTGGTCAAGTTTTCGTTCCCTGAGCCTCCGCCACTGCAGCCTCCCATTTTAGGATTACACAGTAATAACATCAGCTATTCGATAGAATTAATTTTTATGAATGAAAAATATGTATTGGGTGGCGCGCGAGGTTAAGATATAATAATGTTGATAGTTATTTTAACGACCAATGAATTATTTTTCAGATTTAAATATTAAATTGGGTTTTTTCTTTTAAGATGTTACTTTTGCTTATGATGGACAAAAATCTTTATTTATTGACGTGGAATTTGGTATTGATATGAGCAGTCGCGTTGCTATTGTTGGTCCAAACGGAGTAGGGAAATCAACATTTTTGAAACTTCTGACCGGTGATCTATTACCTCAAAAAGGAGAGTGCCGAAAGAACCACCGATTAGTAAGTAGAGATCCTTTAATATCATGTTGCTGATACTTATATAACAGAGGATTGGAAGATTTGATCAACATTCAGGAGAACATTTGACTGCTGAAGAAACACCTGCAGAATACTTAATGAGGCTGTTTGATTTACCTTATGAAAAAGCCAGGAAACAACTAGGTACTTTCGGTTTGGCCAGTTTTGCACATTCAATAAAAATGAAGGATCTATCTGGAGGCCAAAAAGCGAGGGTTGCATTGGCGGAATTATGTCTCAATGCTCCAGACGTTCTTATTCTAGTAAAGTATAATTGATTTGGATTGCAACTTTGATTAATACAATTTTTAAAGGATGAACCTACAAATAATCTGGATATAGAATCTATTGATGCACTCGCTGAAGCTATTAATGAATTTTCGGGTGGTGTAATAATAGTGTCCCATGATGAAAGACTGATAAGGTAAAACTTTTCCGCATTTTCTTAATTGTAAAATATCGTAATTTTATAATTCAGGGAAACCGAGTGTGCTCTTTACGTCATAGAAGAACAGACGATCAACGAATTGGAAGGGGACTTCGATGATTATAGAAAAGAGTTGTTGGAAAGTCTGGGAGAAGTAATTAATAGTCCTAGCATAGCAGCAAATGCAGCAGTTCAGCAATGAACCCGAGTATTTTTTTGATATGGTTAACGTGATACTATATGAAAAGGAAGTGTTGCTTCGAAATGCTCTTGTTGCACCAACTTATTCAACTTTATTTTCGAATTATAAATGATTTGACCCAGGATGTCTTCAAATCATTGCAATTGATCCCCTCTATCTAAATGATTACCCTGAAGAATTGTTTTGTTTAATTATTTTAATACCACAATAAGTTGATCTAGCAGTGTTCTTTCTATTGATAATTGATAATTATTGATATTTCGACTGGTGATCTTCAAGTTTCCCTTCAAATTGCAAACAGTATAAATAAAAGAACGGTTCAATATACGACGTTTCACACATCACATGTTACTATTGAGCGGTGGGCCCAGACTCCATACTTTTGCGCCCATTGTCCTTTGAGATTCTGAGAGGAAAACACTTTGTCAGAGAATAACTATTATGTCTCTGGAGTAAAGCGCCGTTCCCACCCTTAGATCATTAATCAAACTTTATCAACGAGAAGGAACCTTGGTATCCATTCGTTCCCCGACAGGGACAGTAGTCGTGTCTTCCGTTAAAGATGAGAGGAACGTGTCATTTTATGGCGATGTCATAGGAAAATATTTTAGCTAGTACCAGCACTGTGTAATAAAAGTTGTCAAAAATATCTAAAATACATATTTATTTGAAAAACATTGATACAAATATCTCAAAAAATATGCTTTGAGCTATAACAGCTTTTTAATAATCAAATAAGTATTTACTCAAGTTGTTCTTTCAATTCATGAGGAAGAAAAACGCCCTTTTCTGTTATAAACGCTGCAATAAGAGACGCTGGGGTAATATCAAAAGCAGGGTTCCAACAGTTGATGCCAGTAGCTGCTATTCGATGCTCTCCCACGTGTGTTATCTCACGATCAGGACGTTCCTCTATCATGATTTGATCACCGTTCGGTATCTTTTTATCGATTGAGGTAAATGGAGCTGCCACATAAAACGGTACACCGTGGTATTTTGACAGCACTGCGATCTGATAAGTTCCAATTTTGTTAGCTGTATCTCCATTGGCAGCCACCTGCAAATAGTACATCTCGAACAGTAAAATTGATACTTGGAATAATATGACGAATATGCCATCAGAAATTAGCTAATATAGAGCAAAACTAAAAAAGATCAATTGTGTGTAACTAAATTTAAATTTTTAATTGTAAATGGAAAAAGTTCTGGTACCCTGTCAGCTCCAACAACAACAGCTGTAATATTCCTGTGTACCATCAAAGCGCCTACCATGCTATCAACAATCAAGGTAGATGGTATTTTATCATGTACCAACTCGTAGGCTGTCAATCTGCCCCCCTGGTTGTAAGGGCGAGTTTCAGTGCAATAGACGTGTTCTGAAATAAACATATATTTATGTAAATTATTGAATCGAATGATATTTGATAATTCACCCAAACGTCGAATGCTAAAAAGACTTCGAATAACCCCTAGTGCAGTTCCATAGCCAGCGGTTGCCAACGAACCAGTATTACAATGGGTAAGTATTCTAACGCACCCATCTCCCGACACGTTACGAAGAATTTCCTTTGCGCCATTCTCTCCGATTGCTTTGTTATCAGATATATCATGTTCCAACATATCTTCAATGCTGCTGATGAACCTGAAAATGGGACGATGAATTTTAAGACAAGGAACTAAAATGTTGTGTAATTGCTACTCTTGAAATTTCGCCATTAAAAAAGATAAGTTTCGGTACTCTTATGAATGTCAATTTTTTTTTCAAGGATAAACTGATAGAATGAATCAAAAATTTCCCATATGCTTTATACATGGAAGCTTTTATTTACACATATATTGCAATTGTGGAAGAGAAATACATTTTTATGTGGTTTATTAAGAAAATAGTAAATTTCGCTATTTGGAAACGAGCTCATAAAATAATCGTGACATCATATCAGCTAAGAAAAACAAAAGGGTGAAAGCAATGAATATACAAATTACGGACATCGAAGAAATCGGGAACTGGTCAATGCATCATAGACGAATATCAAATATACTACTCAGGGACAGGACAGCCACAAACTGTCATTAATATAGAGCGGAATTCGTTATTGCAAAATCAACACAAAACTGTTTATTTATGGATACCTATATATTGTTGTAGTAATGATTTTCTCGAGCGCGAAGTTTTTTCAAAATATTCTATCTTTCCAATGAGCTGTAGTTTCACAACTTTCAGGAGAGTGCTCTGTCATTTAATTCGGCCTAATCAGCGTCTAATTGATTTGATGGTCGGTTGTCTTAGTGAAGACGTTTACTAATAAAGGGCCAAATAGCAAATAACAAGTTGTTTCGACTCTACTGCCACTTGATATCAAATGGATGATTTTATATCCATTGTAAAATAGACTTTTACAATGTTAATGTTTTTTCTCCCTTTTACCATTTCCTGTAAAATGTCGCCGTATTCTTATTTCATATTCCGTTTCCGGTTTAAATAATTTCAAAAAAAAAACTTAAAGCCTCTTCATAACGCAGGTCTTATATGCTTACCTTGTATCAAGAGACCAAGAAATCATATTGCGTTGTGAACTAACTTGCTTCCAATTTGAAACTACGACATCCTTGACTTATACCGAATGACAAATTATCAATATTAATAAACAATCCCTAATTATAAAATTATCAGAATGCAAGGAACAATAGGGTTTGAATAAAGACGTTTGTCAGTTGATAAAATAATATTTCAATTAGACAATTCAAAGTTAGCTTTATCGAATTCCATGTCTTTTATCAAAAAGAATAAGAAGGTGGAATGCCATCTTGACTGTTCCGATTCACAATTATCTCGGAATCGGCTTGCACTTACTGTTATCAGATCTAACATTCAATATTTTTCAATTCCATAATCGTTTCATTCTTTTCACGGCATTGGTTTCTATATACAATATCGTAATTTGTAGCTACAGGTACACATACTTCTCTAAGAGTGAAATAATACAATCGTGTTGTATTATCATTATTATATTCAATTGGAATGATTGTTACCCTATCAAAAAAATTTCATAACAATATTAACCGTCGGTAGGTTAGTAAAAAAGTTTAATGAAAGTGATATAGCGGAAAGTTCATTAAAATGGTGGCGAAAAAGCTTGCAAACATGAAACACAAAATCACTATATAATTAATCGAAGAACACTCTCAACAAAAATATTTATAAAAAAATCGGTCATTTCTTTTAAGAGGCGTTCTGGTCCTCAAACGCACTATTTTCATTAAATCATTAAAAATATCTAACAGGATGAACAGTTGGATACCTTATCTGGAGATGTTGAAGCTGGCCCTCAGTCTCGTTAATTCGTTCATCGTTTCAATAATGTTGATAAATGAAACAATATACTGCGAACAATTTAGTACCATCCACTGAATCAAATTAAAAACTCGCTTTTATTGTTGATGATTTAATTTCGCAATTTTCAAACCATTCAATACAGATCATCAAAGCTTTTCATGCAACTGCAGTACTTCTTATATGATTTTGTTTCATGGCTTGTAGTTCAAAATTCTATCAATTAATTTTCAAATATAATTTGAGAAGTTTCTCATAATTAATTTTTTTTTCGTTAGAAAATTATTTTTACTTACAACCTTGAGCAGGCAAGTGTATATGAACATTTTCCAAAATTTAATATTCTTTGGAAACCAGAAATCAGTATGAAAATATGTATTCATTTACTTCTATCTATAAAAAGTTCCTGTAGTCTTGTGAATTTACGTCTAAAAGTAGAAATAATTATTTCAACAGTTGGCATCTTTAGTCTGTTTTTTGATCTTGGTCTTATACAATACAGTTTACCACAGTGCATGTATACCTGCAGTTAAATCTGTACAAGCGATGATTGAAAATCAATGGTTAGACCATCATCTGCATAACATTTCAAAAACATTGTCACAAGTTTTTTGACTAGTAGACCTGAGTGAACATATATGAAAATATTTATCCAGAACTATTTTAAAGGAATAGTTATTCATTCTTACTAATAGGGATATGATCAGTACTTAAATTTAAAATATTACTTATTTTCCATGTCCTCGAGGGTGATTTTGTCATTGAGAGCCAGCTCATTAGCAAGTCCAATTAGATCATCAGCAGCCTTTTTCATATTGACAGCAGTCGGCCTGGATGAAACTAGGTAATTTAGTTTTCCCTCAATGTCTTGTCTTAATTCCTTCTTGGAGTCATATTTCATATTTTGAATTTCAATAGCCAAACTCAAGCATCCAACTATAGCAATTGCCGGAGCACCTCTTACTTGCATTTTGTTTATGGCTTTCCAACCATCTTCAACCCCTTTTATAGGTATATATTTGGACTGCGCTGGCAATAGTAATTGGTCCAAAATTTCCAGCTTCGTTTTTTCGTACTTTATAGCACGCAACGTCATTTTGATTTTTTTGGTTATCTATGAAAATAAATTTTTAGTTTTTTCTTATGATAACAAAAAAAATGTAATACTTACGGAAAATGTGTTCAGCGAGGTGAAAGAGGAACAGAAGTCATGAACCAGCGCTCAGTCTAATAAGGAAATGAACTTCCTCATGGTCACAAAGATAATACCGCAAATTACTTTGCTGTTGATATAATTAAGGACAGATAAATGATAAGTAAATTGTCAAAATCCATGCAATTGTGCTTCAAACAGACTTGATGTGCTTAACATTTTTAACTTGGCTTGTGGTCAAGTAATAATAAGACTTTCATGAAAAAAAATGCAATCGACCAATAGCGCTATTCAGTTTTGTCGTTCTCTCCAATCACAGCAACGCTAGCTTTATTTCAATTCTATACTTCTAACCTACGCGAAATAAGAATACGTTATTTCTATATGTTCTGTGATGTCTATGACATGAGCTGGAAAATCAATAAAACAATATAAACAGTATCATTAAAGCAGTATATATTGCTGTAATATGATAAATATTCCATTAACTTTCGAAGTATTGCTTTATTTAAATTCGTACTATTTCGGGCTGTTTTCAATATGTGAAATTTGTATGAACCTGGTGAAATTCGTCAACAAAAACGGAGATATCGAAAGATTCGAGATGGATTTTACTGTGCTAACTTGTGTTTGTGTTATAGAGATATTTAGAGTGATTTTAGCACAGAAAGGCAGTTTGACAGAAAAAAGTAAATATTATATTAATGAAATATTACACACTAATTTGCTATTTATTTTAGAATGGACTGTTTTCCTGGCACTTTTTTTGACAATTCCATCGGCGGTGGGTGTCATCTACCTTTTATTTTTTCAAACCGAAATTTTGAGATTCGAATTTATTTTATGCACAATTCAACTTAGTATGGAATTAATGGAAATTGGTACTGGAATTCTGGTTTTGCTTCCATTCTGTGAAACTCCACAATACTATTAGTTGATTTTAATAAATTATACTTTCTATTTTTTTCTTTTCTTTATATATTACTTTTTTATTTGCATTTAGTTCCTGCAATTGATTAGAATACATTCTGCGTTTGATTTATATTGTTAATAATGTATGTGTTTTTTGACAACAAAAGGAAATCATCTTAATTAACCACCAATTTTCAATATATAAAAGAAAGGCTTCAATTCGATTCTTGTTGGCAGGACTGCACCCGCGAAGCCGCCATTCACAGGCTTCATTCGGATTATTCCAATATCTAATGGCTTCACTTTGATTTCGCGAGGCCGTCTATCGTTTCAGACGCCTGACTGTAAAAAAAAATAACTAGCAGTACTTATACTAAAATGGCGCCTGACAATATTTCTACCTACAATGAATAGAATTAGTACAATGGATCTGTCATATCCAGCAATCATAGAATTTTTTCTGTCTCAATCTCTACCGGTAGATAGCGCCATTGACTAATAATACCATAATTATTATTAGTCAATGATAATACAACCATCGATGGTCTGTGACCAGACCATCGATACCAGGGCTGAACGGAAGACCAGAGAGTAGAGAACAGTTATGAGACTAATCTCTGCTCCGTGTCTCTGCAGCTATGAGTTTTGGCGCCGCCAGGGGAAGTTTCCTCAACTAATCAGAAACGTCTCTTTCTGCTCTAACTTTTGGCCCCACGAATCCCAATTGTTCCAGATAACACTTTCTTCTTAAAACAGAATAAAATTGACTGTTCAAGAAAAGAGGGTTTTATTTCAATAAGATTTGACAAGTACAGTGCTGATAAATCACTGATATCAATGTGATGGGTGGGCTTGTTGTCTTGCAAATTTAACTAATTTCGAAATAATTTTGAACAACTTTAACCTTAAATTTGGTTACGAGAGAGCGATGAATTCAGTCGCTCGTGCCTGCCTGTCATCAAGCCACATACGGTACATATAAAAGTGAAAGCCACCTTTACCTTCATAGGCAATTAAGGTAATTTGTCTATGATTATCTTAATCTTGTCGCGATCCCCCTTTTGTGGAATTCCGAACCTCTAAGGGTTCGCGTACCCAACTTTGAGGAACGTTGGTTTAATTATGACAACTGAAATAGATGTACTCATTAGTAATTATACATTGTTAGACCCTGAAATATACCAATTATGGGTAGATGGTCATACTGGTAAGTATGGAAGTCAATATGCTTTCAATTTATAATAATGTCAAATGAATTTGTTTATTTATAGCCACAGACGCCGTTGCTATATTAAATCAAAGAGGTTTAGGACATGATACTGGTGCCTCGCTTGAATTAATTGCTAGTGACGTGCTAGATCACTACAGAACATATTCTTTGCTAGAAAAACTGTTGATCAATCCTAATAAACTTCAAGAACAGTTAGCATTTCAGATTGAACCCCAAACTAGGAAACTTTTGATAGAAAGGTTTGTATATTTTTATCATTCATTACAATTACTCAAGTTGCCCAAATTTTAAAGGTACTATGACTTTGATGATGTGGTTATTAGAGAATTACTGGGGAAAAAATTGTCTTCCAAACATAGAAAGGATTTGGATGAAGTAGCTGAAAAGGCTGGTGTACCTCTTAAGTCATGCAGGTAAATAGGTGTTTATTAAAATATGTTTAAGCTTGGACGAATTTTTTAAGAAGACAATTTGATAATGTGAAAAGGATTTTCAAAATGGTGGAGGAGATGCCTGGTCCTTTAGTGCAAAATATTCAAAATTTATTCTATTTACCAGATGATTTAGCAAAAAAGTATGCCTGTATTGTTTTTGTTGGCTGTCTTAGATTTGACACCACAAAAAGAAAATTGCATCATTTAAAGTTCGCATCTTGGAAAAAGTGCGCTGAAGTCATAATGGATGAGTGGACATATAAGCAACCTGGTTATTACTAATACATTTTATATACCTCATAACTTTAATGTAATGAATTGTTTAGGCCCTGAATATTATGATACTGAAATGGATAAGGAATTCCTATTGGAATTAAGAGAACTCAAAGTTTTGACTGACAGGGAGAAAGAACATAAACAGTGAGCGTTACAATAATAACTAAATTCAAAATAATATTTATTTTACAGCTTAGTTTGCAATAGCATGAGGTCTCTCATGCTACAAAAAAAATTTCAAGATTTCGAAAATAATTTCAGGACATTTTCTAGAGCGTTGTTGACTCTTTCAAGTACTCTACACCGTTCAAGAGATATGAGAAATCTTTTCGTGGAACTGACGACATTCATAGATTGCTGGAAACAATTTCAATTGAGCAATAAGGATATGGAAAATTTTCTGCGAGTCTATTTTCAATCTGCTTTGGAAATTGACGTTTTCAGAGAACAAGGAATAAAAACAACATGGGAGAAATATATGAGAGTTATTTCTGTTTGTATATTGACAATGTATAAAAATGTTTAAGATTTATATCAGGTTTGTCTCAACAAACAATTAATTAATATTTCTTATTCACTTCTGAAGTAAAACAAATTTTTTTCTCAAGAATTAACACTCGAGACAAATGTGGAGTAAAGATAAAATACTAGATGTGTAGCTAGTAAACTGAATAACATAAAATGTAAATAATTTTTTAAGTTGCTAGGTCTTGTATAGTCAGATACCAACCCGAAATTATTTTAGATTTTTAGTCTTTCAAGTTTATGAAACTTGTAGTTAAATTTTTGTCGCGTTTTCAATGCTGGCGATCTTAAGACCACAGCAAGATGTCGCCATCCTTCCCCACTGTCGACGTTGTATTTTCTCAACCTATTGAACACTGAACAACTAAAATGGATCGAAAGGAGGTTAACATAAGTTTAGCAGCTACTTTTGCCTCCAATCCAAAGGTTTTGTGGTCGGTATGTCTTGTAGCTTACGTGCCTAATTAAGAAAGAGTGTTTAACATATGTCACCAATTAAAGCTTTTCTAGAAAATTTAAATTTTCTTTATATAATTTTGTCAATGTATATACAGGTTTTTTTTCGAAACTTGATACACATCAAAGTACAAAATGAAAGTATGCTTTTACGCCTGCTCGATCTGAAATCGTCTCGTTGCTGACGTCATACTTTAAGCATACCATTGTGGTCGTACCAAAGTTCAGTATGTAGATATTCTTCGGTCGTACAGTATTTCTCCTCACGCACGACTAAAGAATATATTACCGTCCCAAGCGAAAATGATCATCCAGTGCGCGTTACAGAAATATCAGATATTTTCTGTCGGTCTCACTTCTTCTATGCGATATATTCTGTGAATGACAGTTACAAGATACTTGACATTTTCAAGCAGTTCAATTCCTCGAAAATTAGGTAAACTAACTAGAAACGTGCAGTTTCTTGATAAATACAAAATCGACAACTATTCACAACAATTGAAGACCTACATAATTTATCTATATTAATAGTGAGATGACACCGGTTCATATAATATCGTAATTATGAGTGAAAGAAAATTTGCTAGGGGTTTGGGAAAGCCTGGAACAGCTGCCCAATTGAGGGAAACAGTGTCTCAAGTAGTAAGGGAGACCACCGTACAAGTAAGTTCGATAACTTATTGTTTCACCAGCATAAAACTGTTTTAAACTGATGAAAAGTATGCTATAATGAAAATTAGAAATTGGGGTACAGTGTGGTGTATTTTGGTTGAATTTAAGCGTTTTTAGATACGTCGTCATTTTGTTGGTTATTGACTTAAATAGATATACTATTTATAAATTTATCCTAGACTGACGTATCAGTTTTGTTACCGCCTTCTCCTCATTTCCTGTTTGATTTGAATCATAATACATACCATTAAGTTATTTAAGAGTATTTCTTCAACAATAGTACCTTCAATAAACGAATTATCATTTCAATCATTAATATCAAGTATTATGTTTGTAACAGGAATCTTTCGTAGAGAAAAGTAACATTTTGCATTTATATCAGGAAGTCCAGTTGTCAGTGTTTATTTCATCATCAGTTTATCTTTGTATGTGCGTATGTGACACCAAAAATAACGATTAAATTTTGTTTTAGTAAATTTGTCATTTTTTTTTTATTTTCATTTGTCATTTCATATTTAACTATTGCAGAGGCGTGCCAAGTTTTCGCAAGTGTTGAATTTTGCATTATTTATGTCAGTTTCACGTAAGTAACTCCAAATTGCACTTCTTTTGTGCTCAATCGACATCACTATATAATATATAGAAGTACTTTAAGGAACAATGAAGTGAAATTAAGAATCAAAAACCCATAAACCAATGCGCTTTACTGAATGAAATACTAAACGAATGCGACAAGTTATTGGCAAAAGGCGAAACCTATAAGTCTATTCTCATGGGCAAGGTATCAAAAAAATATTAAACCAACACTATTCAAGTTTTGGATTGCGCCAAGACTAAACAGAAATTATATAATTCTCATCAAGAGTTTCTTTTTTGTCTTAAGAACAAAAAACATACAAAAAGTCCCGTATTAAATTACACGAAAATGATTTCTCAATAGGTCGGATGCAATTTCAGTTTGCAAATGAAATATTTTTGCAAAAGAGCAACGGTTGCACCTCCGAAAAGTCCGTTATATAACTTCAATATGTCCGTGAAGAGAAGGAGGAGGCATATAGTTTGTAATTGTTCATTGAAGATTTTGTGGAAAATTAAATGCCCTTAGTCATTCTTATAGATATAGATGATTTCAGATTATTGCAGAAGAAAACAATACAATGTTTGTACAATATGTTTTACAAAATAGCAACCTGCTCCTGGACCAATTCTAATACACAAGCAGAAGTTTTAGTAGGTTATTGTTTGGACGCGTTGTTTTACGCGAACGCGTGCGTATTATCATTGTCGATACTTATCAGTTGTGATTCCACTTCCGTAGCGCAATCATGATTCATTAGAGTATTTCTGATTTTTTTTTATTCATCGCATAACAATGATTCGTGTTAAAATAGTTCGTGTTATTTTAGAAGGAATCGACGAAAGTGAAGAAACTTTTGATGTAAAAAATAACATCTTATTCATGGTTTCTTAAATGCTTATTTTTCTTTCAGATAAAGCCGCACCTAGTTGAACCATTAGATTTCGAGAATTTTTTATTGAAAAATAAAACGGTGTTGCAGAATGATCCTCAAAGAGAGCTTCTTCTATATCCAGCCGACGATATTTCCGTAAGAGATATATCAAATAAAAAATTTGTATGACATTCATTTTGCCTGCAGCAAGTTGTTCTGCCCAGAAGGTATCGGACACTCTTCCCGAACATACCGAATAAGAAAGAAGTGGAGAATTGCAGTATTCTCACCAAAGAATGCATCAACACCTACTCTTCTAACTGGCATCTGGTGCATTATAAATACAGTGCTTATTCTGGAACCTACCTCGATCTTCCCAAATTACCCGCTAATAAATTAAAAGAAGAACAGTATGAAATCGATATAGATACCGATGCAGTCGACGATATTAAACCAAGTCTAGATAGCGTCACCAAAGAAGGATATTTATTCAAGGGACCAGAAATCGGTTCTGAACGTCATTTCGTAAATTTAGGCTCAAAAAGTTTTAAGAGACGGTACTGTTATTTGAGGCAAGAGGTAGATGGAACTTATATTCTAGAATTATATAAAGATGAAAGGAAAGGGGAAGCGAAAATAACTATTGTTATGGATTTCTGTACGGAAGTAGTGAAAGTAAGTTTATATTCTCAATATACGTTAAGTAACGTACTGGTTTTTCTAGAATTTGAAAAGAGGACGTTACTGCTTTGAATTGCGAATGACAGCCGGCCACAAGTCTTACTTGCTGGCGGCTGAAAGTGAGGAGGACTTGATTGATTGGCTCAATAAACTAACGTCGATTTTACACCACAACAAACTACAAGAAGAAAAAAGGGTTGCTTCACTAGAAAGAGGTAAGCTAAATTAATTATTGATTAGATCTAATGAAATAGTCGCATATTGTTACTACTAAATAACAATCGATTCTGATGAAAATTATTTGACTCATTCTATTTTTTTGGGTTTATGTTGATTTTACGAAATGCACAAAATCTCGCGGACATGAATGAGTAAATTTACCAAAGAATAAATTTGATCCTATAACTCATATCGATGAGACGCTTAGTTTCCGAGGCATTCGCAGGAAACTGTTCCCGCCCCTTCTCGAAGCCAATATTTAAGGGTGTATGTTTCACTCAATTTTAGGCCCAAATTCGCCGTATTCTGAACAACTTTTCGAAAAAAATCTAATTACCTGGCCTAATACCAAAACGTTCAAAGCAGGTGATAGCCCTTCCGGTGAAGACTTAGAACAATGCGCAGCGTCAGTACCAAAAGTTCAATACAAAGATTGACCATATAACTAATATTTCAGTAATGGGTGTTGTATAGACAGAAGCGACGCAAAGCCTTTTTTGAAATCGCATTGAGAACTTTCTAACTTTCAGATCGAACTTCTCCACCTTCGTCGCCTCAAATGCAGACATACGGCACGTTGAAAGGTCTCGAACAAAGTATGAATCCGCAATTGATCAAATACGCTCGCGAAACTGACATCAGTATTGCCTCTGCTCGGAAAGAAAATCGTGACAAATTTTTCCCGTTGATCCCACAGTTAGCGTTCAATTTGCGACAATCGGCAAGTTCCAATCAGACAAATAGCCTCGAACCATACAAGGAAATATTTGGATATCGAGTGTTAATATGCTGCGATAGTATCAAATTTAAACTGCAGGTTGTTGATGAAAAGAACATTCCCAATCAGGTTGAACCCTATCACACGTCTTTGTGCCTTTTTGACGCGAAGGCTGGTCGAAAATTGACGGAGAATTTTCATTTCGATGTAAACAGCGCTACAATTAGAACCACAATGACAAAAGGTCGCATTGAAGAAGACGTTAGCAATTTATTGCCCAAAGATGTGTCATATGAATGGCTAGCTTACCCCCAGAGAGCACTTTTGAGTGTGTCAAATCCTCATCCCGACATTTTTATGGTAGTAAGAATTGAGAAAGTGTTGCAAGGAGGAATATATCAAAGTTCGGAGCCGTATGTAAAAGCGGGAAAAGATTCTAAAATTAATGTAAAAACTTATCGAAACATAGCGACATCTTGCCAGCGATTGGGCAATTACAGGATGCCGTTTGCGTGGACTGCTAGACCTTTATTCAGGTAAGAATTCAAAACTTTTTTGTTTTTCATAAATGCTACGGCAAATTTTTTTGGAAAATTTATAAAATATCCCACATGTTCATTGAAGCTAAACAAGAGAGTAAATTGAAGTGATAAAATGCAAGATACGTTAAATTTCATTTTTTTAGAGGTTCAAGCAGAATTTTAAGCAAAAGAGATCATTTTGGGTCATTGTAAGCAGTGGAAATTTTATCATGTACACTTTCAATTGCGACTGATGCAAAACAGAACAGATCTGCCAAAAGGCATATCCAAAAAATATGCAACCCGTTTTATGTTGTGTTGTCCGCTTTATATTTGAAACAGTCAACTCTAATTAAACACCCCAAACAAGGAGAAAATAATTATATTTGAAGTCGCTGTAAAAAAGCCTATCATGTGCAACGTACTGCCTCTATGTGGAATTTTGAAACGCAAATGTTTATAACGGTTTCTTCATCTTCTGATAAGAACTTTTGGTTGATTTTCAATATTATAAGTCCAATTTCACAAATAAATAACAACGTAGAACTCTATAGATGTGGTTTCAAGTAGAGCTTATTTTCAAGTTCTGAGTGGATCTACATGCGCTACACTTCAGTTGATGCCTGCCATATGTTGTTCGTATAACACAAATGTCACTTCGTGCTTGGATTTTTTCGTCGGTGTATTTTGATTGGTGGATTGTAGAAATCTCAAACAATCGTGTAATTCTTCAGCAATGACTTAGTTGAAGACATTCCATCATCAACATCTATTTCTTTTTTGTTTCTATGGAGTTATCTGTATTTCGTTTTTTTTGGATGCTCTACAATCCCCCCCCCCCCATTCGTTTTTCTCATCCTAGTTGAAAGATCTGCATATTATGTATATGATTTATAAAAGTAATTAGTATCATGTATCTTTTCAGATTCACTAACGAACTGGATACGACTTCGGAATTTGGTCCCATTTATCGACAAGAACCAAACAAACTGAGCGATGATGAGATGTTGAAAATACTTTCAGAATATAGAAAACCGGACAAATTTAGTAAATTCACGATAATACCTGGAAGTCTTCATGTCAAAATCTCGTCTATCGTGGAGCAACCTCAAAGTAACCGGTCAAATTGTTGCAGAAATATTTTCATTTGTGAAGTTTCCAGACTCACTTTCGTCTTCATTAGCTCCACTGAAACCTTTTCCATTGCCGCCTGCATCTGAGCCTATTATTGAAGTGGTTGAATTTGGCGGATCAACTGAGAAAGACTTACACCCGTACTCTTTTTTTGTTAATCATCTCTATGTGTATCCACTGAGTCTCAATTTCGATACACAAAAGGCTTTCACTAGAGCCCGAAACATAGCATGCGTTGTGGAATTAAGGGATTCAGACAGTGCAGATGCAACAGGACTGCAGGTTTGTACGTTAATTGAATTGCCTATAAATTTTTAAATCATTTAGTTTTTTTTTTCTAACTGCCCCTCTGACATCGATTAAATATTCATAAACGTCCTGGCTTCGAGAAGGGTTGGAAAATTTTTTTTTTACAAAATAAAATTCAAAAGCTTTTTTCATATATTTTGCATCGATATGAGATACAGAACCAAAGTTATTGTTGATAAAATTCAATATCCGGATAGTTTGTCTGAAATTTTGTTAAAACCGTCTTGAAATAACAAAAAAGATTGGAACTCTTAGACGTTTGTAACATGATCTACATCCCAGAAAGTTGTAAAAGGTGCCATCGTTCATTTTTCATGCAGCTTAAACGCAGAACCATCTTTTTATCGAGTTACAATTTCGTTTTTCTTTCTACCTTGATATCTCTTATTTTTCAGTGTATCTACGGGAGACCAGGTCAGCCTCTTCTCGTGTCTTCTATTTCATGTTCAGTTCTTCACCACAACACGAATCCTTGCTGGTATGAAGAAGTAAAGATTCTTTTGCCGATCAAAATACTCTCGTCGCATCATCTTTTATTTACATTTTATCATGTTTCGTGCGACATTGCAAAGAAAAGGGAGAACGGAATTGAAAGCTGTATTGGTTATTCCTGGATGCCAATAACACAAAAAGGGAAATTATCAGTGGATATGCACAATTTACCAGTCGCAGCCCAACTGCCACCAGGGTACCTCTCTGTCCATCCTTTTGGATTAGGAAAAGGGGTAAGTCGTCTTCCGCATGTAGAAGTTTGGATGACTTGAGCTATAATAACCTAATTACTGTTTTCATAAAATATCGATTGATTGAAAAATCAATAAAAATAATGGAGTGTCTGCAGAAAGAATAGAATATTATTCAGTGGTTTAATTTTTTCGTATCTTATTTTTAATTTTTCTCTTGAAAGCGGGAAGAAAAGTAATTACCCAATATTTTCAGAATGCAGGACCGGCAATCAACTGGCTAGACGCCCAAAAACCTATTTTCTCCACGAACCTGACTCTCATCTCAACTGTGAATACGAAAGATCAACACCTTTTCAATTTTTTTTCGCTGGCTGAACGTTTATTAGACCCAAAGCCGTCAGGCGTACCCTCGGATAGCGAAACAATGAAAATTCTGAAAGCTCTTCACGCAATTCAGTTATCAACTTTAATCGCTTTTTTCTCCACAATTATGAACGAATTGTTTCAATTATTGATACATACAACAAATGAAGATATCAGCTTAAACGTTATTCGTGTAAGTGTGAATTTGATTCATATGATCTTTGAAGCAAAGCGGACCGATATATTAAATATCTACGTCAAGTACGTGTTCAACAATCAAACATTAAGTGAAAAAAATGTGACCACGATCCATGAAGAATTGTGTAAATATCTGCCTATCATCCTGGACCCAACCAACACGGATTTTCTGCTCGTCAACAAGTTTATGCATCATTCGAATTTTTTCTTCGATATCATTGCTAAAAGCATGGCTCAGTATCTGTTGTCTTCCGGAAGGATTAAGGTAAGACAGAATTTTAACACTTCATTCGTTTTATGACGGATTTGAAAACTGTCTATTTTTTACTAAGAGTGGATTAAAAAAAAATCGTATAGCATTGGCATTCTATATACCTTTAATGGGCGTTTTTTTCAATTTCTTCCTTAATTTGTTATAATATTGTATAATTTAATTCTTAACGTAGATGCATCGTCACGAACGGTTTCCACGTGAATACCTCAAAAAAATTAAGGAATTGGTCAGAATAATTATCACGTATATTATGGATAATTATAAGGAGAAGGAGCTGGAAACTAAAGAACTGAATAGAAGTCTGGCACTCTTTCTGAAAGTGAGTATAATTTTCTTTGCTATGTGAATTCATGAAAATCTTGAGAATTTCCATTATTGAGGCAGATTTAGCGCCAAAAAACTTTTTTTTATGCCCATATTCTCCATATGACGACTTAAGCGTTCCTTCGAGTTTTCAAGAAAAATGTTGATATCGTTGTTATGATTCTCTTTTACAGATTAGGGCGCTGTTGATTCGTTTTCAAATGAGCCACAGCACAAAAATACGACGAACGACCATTCCTTTTATCCACTCAGGAGAGACATATTTTCATGAATTCACAAAATTTTTACTACCATAATTTCTAATTACTGCATCGCCAATATTTTTTAGCGTTGCATATCCCTAATAGATCGGGGATTCATCTTCAAGTCTATCAATTCTTATATGGACAAATACAATCCAGGCGATCCAAGAACTTTACAAGAATTCAAATACAACTTTCTAGAGATCATTTGTTCACACGAACATTACATCGCATTCAATTTGCCAATACAACACACAAAACTGAGCCCGAAAAGTCGATCTCCAGTTGCCTTGAATGAGTTTACACTGTCTGAAGAATTCTGCAAGCACCACTTCGTCGTCGGTCTTCTGTTACAAGAAGTAAAGACCTCCCTCAACGAGGTTATTCAAGTGAGAAAATTTGCGTTACTAACGCTTCGCAATCTGATGGCGAAACACGAACTAGATGACCGTTTTGAGACCAAAGGCCAGATGAACCGAATCGCCCTCATCTACGCACCATTGCTAAATATAGTTATCGAAAATATTTCCCGCTTGGACGTGGTCGCTGATAAAACAGATGAGATCAATGCCAGTATTGTTAATCCAATGTCATCGAGCGGATCCTGTTTTTTCAGTAAAAGCACGGCAAGTGAATCGACACCCAAAGGCCATCGTCACAGGTTTACGATGCATATAGATAAAGACAGCCCTGCCCATTTCAGAAATTCCGCGTTCTACGACGCTATTGCAGGTCAAGGTGAGTTCATGCTTAAATACTTCGCTTATTAAATAGGGAGTTGTGTTAAAATGTTCATAAGTAACCGTTTTGAATGCAGAAAAATGCTATCCTTACCATTCTGTATATTCTGTTGGCACACTTCCTCGTAGAAGTAAGCAACCAAATTACAAACCTTTTATTGTCGATGTTATCTGTAATGGGAAATTTTTCTCCAAGTGTATTATCTGAAACTTTTCACTTCTCAGATACCGATATGTTACATTTTTTTCGTTAAATGTAAAAAGTAGTTTTTCATATAGTGGAATGTTCGAAAAATGAATATTCACTGCAGAATTATTTATTTTATGCTTCCGTCAATTTTTTGTCCGGCCCATTTTTTTGCTCTTATATTACGATTACGCCTTCGTTTGTTTTGTCGCCGATTGCCAATGGCTAATCTGATAGCCAAACGAACATAAGGAGCCTTTTCCATAAGACTCATGTCATTCCACTCTACTGCCGATATTACTGCCACTACGTTGGCAGGTACTGTAGGATGACGAAGTCTAGCATCTCTTAAGTAGTTGAAGAAAGGATTGGACGTTACACGCCCTTTTCTTAATTGTGTAAATGATTCATCGCGCAATTCAGAAGGCATGTTGCAATTAGGTAATTTTGATTCTGTCAGGTTTACTCATGTTACTTGATTCATTGGAAAACATGAAAAATCCATGGGCTGGTCACTGGATCGGTAAGAGAGATACGTTTTTTATTTATTTAATGGCCAATCTCGAAGATACACCTTGAAATGATACGTTACTAAAAAAAAGCCGCTTATTTCTAAGGAATGCTTAATCAAAGTGTCCGTCTCACTGAATAAACTTAAGTCTGGTTTAGGTTAAGTATCGACCCTTTCTGAATGCCTAAAGCACCATCAAATCATTTACAATTTTGATATCATCAATAGAAACTAGATATAAATCTATGTATAATTATTTTTTGTCGCAGCACTCATAAATGGTCATTCGTTAAGCGTCGATTCGGACATTTCTGCGATGTCGGATTCGCCTTCAGATTTATCGCAGGAGACGGCAATCGTTAATGGTGTTAACAAATCACACGGTCGATCTTCGTCCGTCCACATAAATAGATATGACAAATTTCAACCGTCCGAGATCAGAGATCTGCTGTCAATGTTCCTTTTTGTTGTGAAATACCTCAATGAAGATCAACTTGTTTCCTGGTGGCAAGAGTTTGGTGAAGGTGACGTGATCAACTTCTTCACCGTATTGGAGTTGTGTCTCAATTGCTTCAAGTATCCAGGAAGACGAAATGTCTCAGTGATAAAATCGCAATCGACCGACAACGTTAAAGGGAAAACAACGAAAGCACACACTTTACCTGCGCGCATGAATCCTTCTGAAATAAACCACGAAGGAACTAGTACGTTGGTCATTTACACAAATAATCGAGACAATTTGCTCAATTCAGGTTGTGATTAACATAATGTACATCAAGTTTATAATAAGGATTGTTTTTTCCTTAGTTGAAGACGAAATTCAAAAGAAACAGCAGGTTATTTTAGAACAACATTTGGCGACTGAAGTTGGCATGATAATACTTGATTGCGTTGGCCTCTATACAGTCAATTTCAAAAAGAATCTGATGCATTCGAATGGAGATAACGATATGATGAGAAAAATCTTTGATGTTTATTTGACGTTTTTACAAATTGGACAGAGCGAGAGTCTGTTTGGACATATTTTCGCCGCTTTAAGATCTTTTATCAACAACTACTCCACAGCACTTTTTCAAGGTAAGATTCTAAAATTTTTCAAGAAATCGATATTGGTGGTTATATAGTAGTATCTCTATTTTATATTATATAACAGCGGTTTTGGGCTTAAAATTTAATTAAAAAGACACACCCCTCAAGTGTTTGTGCAACCCACCCTGAACCAGTTAGTTTAATTCTGATTTACATTTGTGATTTTCGATTTATCGACTAACTGATTATTAAATGTATTGTGCATTGCACCCTTAACTTGTTTAATTAATGGAAAAAAGTACAAAACGAAAAAAATGGTTTTTTTCGCGACAATTTGCATATTTATAGTACTAACAAATATATACTCTACTATAGTGCAACGAAATGTCCTCACTTTTCGTTCATTCCACGGCAGTTGTTCCTTTTGCAGGTAACGCCACACTATGTGGCCGTTTGTGTTACGAATTACTCAAACATTGCAATAGTCGATTGTCCAGTATTCGTCAAGAATCGTGTGCCATACTTTATCTTTTAATGCGCAGCAACTTCGAATTTACAAGTCGCAAAGGCCTCACAAGAGTACATCTGCAACTTATCATCTCCGTTTCACAAATGTTGGGTAACGTGATTGGCTTAAACAATGCCAGATTTCAAGAGAGCTTGTCTCTAATCAACAGTTACGCAACCAGTGATAAAGCTATGAAAGGAACTGGTGAGTTGATTACATTTGCTTCGTTGGCACACATGATATTGAGTTTTTGTTAATCTACAGGTTTCCCAATTGAAGTAAAAGATTTGACAAAGCGCATCAGAACAGTTCTTATGGCGACCGTTCAGATGCGTGAGCATCATCACGATCCTGAAATGTTAGTTGATCTTCAACATAGTTTGGCTAATTCATACGCTTCAACGCCTGAGCTCCGTCATACGTGGCTGGATAACATGATTAAGAATCACGCCAAGGATGGCAATTTTTCGGAGTCCGCTTGTTGCCAATTACACGTTGCCGCCCTTATGGCTGAATATTTGAAATTGAAAGGTATCCAGGACTGGGGAGCGGAATCTTTTGCTAAAATCTCTAAGAACATTGCCAAGGACGAGAAGGGCCTAAAACTAGATTCCGGAGTTCAAGATATTCAATATACCGAGTATATTCTACTTTTGCAGCTTGAGTCTTGTGTCGAATATATTATCAGGTCCGAGCGATACGAGATTGTGGGTGAGTTTTTGTTTCTCATATCCATTTTCAGTAAATATCAAACTGCTTTGATATGGATATTCCATGGGAAAATATATTCATGTCACGTTTTCAATACGGTAACACAAAAAATAGGAATTGCAAAAAATTACAACAATATAGATTCAACCCATTAAATAAAAATATAATTTGAGCTAGAATATTATCTGCTTTTAAATTGGATTGAAACATTTGTGGGAAGTAGCAATCAATTTTTTTGAAATAATTAGAGAGAGATTCAATGAAATTTTTACACTTTCTATCTTCAGGTGAAGTATATAAGTTAATCCTACCAATGTATGAAAAGAAACGAGACTATGAATCGTTAAAAACTGCCCACGCTAAACTAGCTCAAAATTACGAGAAAATCTCTGGAATCAACCGTTCGGGCAGACGTTTGCTTGGACGATACTACCGAGTAGCGTTTTACGGTCAAGCATACTTTGAGGAAGACAACGCGATAGAATATGTGTATAAGGAACCAAAAGTTACGTCGCTGAGCGAAATCTCAGAACGTTTACAGAAGCAATATGCGGACAAATTTGGAGCAGAGGTCATAAGGTTGATCCAAGATTCGGCGCCGGTTGATCCTAGTACGCTCGACCCAAAATTTGCTTACGTCCAGGTAACGCATATCACGCCTTACTTTGAAAAACACGAACTCGAGGAACGGCAAACTGAGTTTGAGCAAAATCACGACATAAATTGTTTCATGTTCGAAACGCCGTTTACGAAAGAGGGTAAAGCGAGGGGAAATCCGGAGGAGCAATGGAAGAGGAGAACTATTCTTGAGAGTAAGTATTTGTTAATATTATTTGCTTTAGTGTTTTTTAAAACTAGTTGAATCGGCATAATCAGGTAGAAATGTTACTTTTCGCCTTATAATCGATTCGACCCATCTGACAATGCCGGATTAATATTCATTGCAACTTATACATATCTCATTTTTCGTAGCATCTTATTCATTTCCGTATGTGACAAAGAGAATAAAGGTGAAATCGAAGAGATGTCTAGAATTAAGTCCAATTGAAGTGGCGATTGATGAAATGCAAACTCGCGTTGCGGAATTAGAAGACGTGGTTTTTACAAAACCGACAGATGTGAAAAAGTTGCAATTACGTTTGCAAGGTAGTGTTTGCGTTCAAGTGAATGCAGGTCCCTTGGCCTACGCTACCGTATTCTTGGATCCAGCGCTGTGCTCTATGTATCCAGAAGAGAAAGTGGAGGATCTGAAAGACGTATACCGGTATGATTTCTAGATCTAATTTAGACCATTGCAGAACTCTTAATATTTTTTTAGGGAATTTGCAAAAATTTGCTACATGGCGTTACAGATTAATAGCAAATTGATTGTTTCTGAACAACAGGAGTATCATGAAATGCTACAGACAAATTATAAAAAATTATGTATAGCGCTGTCGACTATGTTTGGGGAGGCGTTGTGGCCTTACGAGGAAACGGGGAGTTTTAAGAGGAACAGTATGGCGCTTTATAGTGCTATAAGTGGTGCTTTTCAGAATTCGAGCACAGCTTGAAAAGTTGCGTTCTGCCATGACAAGTCGGGTGATAATAACATCGTTTAGTAGTAATTTTGCCGTTTTTTATATTCGTTGAAATTTTATTGTCGTTAATTATTAATTGACATAGTTAGTAACTTATAAACGGGGCATCACATATAAAATCTTTTCACTAGACATAAGTATTTGATACGTTTCTACTTTTATATGGCCGTACACAAATTTTTCGATAAATTAGGAAAATTTGAAAATATTCTGGAATGTTTTCAATTTTGTTGTTTGACAAGTTTATGTGTCTACAGTGTTATCTTGTCACAGCCATCGAAGATTGGAACCTACTTTTTCCAACCAACATTTTTTAAGTTGCTTGAGAATATTTGAAAATATAATTTCATTCAAGAACAAACGATATTTCGATTAAGTTTATTTGCAAATATAACAACTGATGACATATTGGATATCATAAATTCTAAATATAACCAACTAGGCCAGAACACTGAAATGTTATCCTCGCGTGTTAAGGTAGGCACATGTCCTCATTTTTTATCGTTTTATCGATTTTATTTTTCCAAATCATGGAAGCATTCCCATACGAAAAATATCGACGTAGTATTTATTCATTAAGTTTTTTGTTGCATTCCTCCCGTATTCATTCTACATAATCGAAACGTGATTTTAGGTGCATTAGATTTTAGATAAATGTTTTGTGTGGGCTGTGAGAATAAGGTGTTACATGTCCGTCAGATTTCGATGTATTCGAAAGTAAAAAAAAATAGAAACAACATAGAAATAAATTTTGTTTTCTTGATCTCTATCAACAACTGGATGCCGTTCTTAATGAAAAAAAAGTTAGCTGTTCGGATTTTTTTTAGTTTGGGCAGGCAACGAGTGGACAAGAGGACTATTGGATCCAATTCTCGTGTTACCACCCAGACGACTTGAAGCCTCTACCCACTATCAGGATTTTGTCTTACCATCAGGTTTGCTGAAAACTCGCTTCAATTCACTCCGTTTACTTAATAGCTCGACCAACTTTCACGTTTCAGCGTATTATGGGTACGGTCTTGGGGCGTTACGTCGTTATATCGTCAGTCAGGATTTTCAGTTCCATATGGGGATTCTCCTTTAAGTTTTCGATCGACTTATTTCTGCCGGTATTCTAGTTAAAAGCGAAAAATGCTTTTTTTCGGCACCAACTAAATTATTTGGATTTTTTGTAGATCTTCATGGTTTGCGTCCCTATTTGGGCAAGGTGGCTGCTATCTTGGACATTCCCTCCCCAATTAATGTTTCCTTGCTTCGTTCATTCCCTGATATGCCCGCCTGGTGCCGTCGATTTATTTCGAACTTGGCTGATTTAGCCGAGTGTTTAAGTAAACGCTCTATACCCTAATTATGTTATATATAAAGAATAATGGTAGTTCAATGATGGTAATTCTTTTAACGTTATTTCATAAAATTATCGTCCGTTAAGAAGGGGTTTACTCCTTCAAAATCGTCCGGGTAATGAATTTTCAACTTAGGACCAACAGATATAATCCTTAGAATTGCCAACTTGTGATCTCCAACTTCTAACCGTCCCGGCAATCGACAAATTCTCGCACGAGACGGCTGTGGTTCCGTATGTTTATGGTTATTTCGCGATTAGGATTTATTCAGTTTTCGTTTTATAGATATTTGTGAATTGAAAATAGAAACCTAAAGAAGACGCGACAACTTTGGCTTGCACCTTATGTTTTTCCAAGTGGTCTGATAATTTTTTTCATTACTAGCTGGGAGTTAGACTTGTCTGTCAGTAGGCAACCAATTTTTTTCCTTCTCATTTGTGGATTATCAAGTATTATATTACATTAGCGCTAAGTTTGGAAAATATTTTTCAGGAGTCAATTGTAATTTGGCGGCCTTTTGTGAGTAACGCCTGGAGCATGATGCCCTCTTGCCCCCTCCTGCCACAAGTGCGCTACGCCACTGCGAATAGCGAACGCAGATTCGGAATGTAGCAGTCAGTAACGGGCTGCGGCAGTTCGTGCCCGGCCGCGTGAGGTGAGGTTGTCGTCCGTTTGGCCCGTGAACTGTGAATTGCTTTTACGCACATGACGTTTACAACAGTGTCATGTTAACATGACAGAGTTCAATCTAATAAACCCGTAAGTAGATCGATATACTGTGTGAATATTTCGGACTATGCTAACGATCGTTCGTTTTCCGAACCACATTTATTCACATTGTAGTCGGGTTTGTGAATCAGGAGTCAGGAACATCCGAACGAACGACCTTATTGAGTAACTGAGATATATAACTCTATACTATTTCTACCTATAGCAATTGGCCTTCGTGTACCTGCCTTCAGCCCAAACAGTTTTCTGTGAATTGTATAAATACAATAGGCAAAAGGAATTTCTCGGAAATGTTGACGTCATTCATTGTTTGTAATATATCTGATGTACAATAAAAATAGCGGTAGCAGCCACGACATTCAATTCGAGAAATGATTTACGTAATTCGTTTCCTTCTGGAAATGTGAAAATAGTAAACATAGATAATACAAATCACTTTTCAATAGAGAACATGTGTAGTTAGATCTATACCCAAAGTGAAACACCAATGTGGTAGATATACAAAAATTCTTCATGCTTAAAATTTCCAATACATTAATGTTACTCCCAATGTGATATGTCACTTAATTGCGGATGTACCTATATCGGAACCTGTGTTGTTGCTCGTTCGCAGTGACGTAGCGAGCCTTGGAGGGGCCCTGTATTAAAATAAGTTTTGCGATTAAATGCTAAAAATAATGAAACAGTAACAAATTGAGTGCTAAAAAATTAAAATATGTATTGAATAAACTGTTAAACTTATAACACCACCTCCATTTAGTACGAGTGAGTTTATCAAACATTAGTGAATTTATCAAACAGTAGCGTATCGCTTAACGTATTTTGTTTACTTCCTTTGTGAATAAATAATGACGAAAAAAGAAACTAATGAACGTCAATGTCACGTTTACCGGGGATTTCGATTTTCTTTCATACGATATGAATTTGTTCATGAAAATTTTTCATTATGATTTTCAATTACAATTCCAGATTTATGACAAAAGACGCCACTGATTGAAATGTACGTTGTTGCATGGACATTTGGATATTTACTGCGCTGCAGCGATAATACCATTATTTTGCATCAACGTTAAAACTAAACAATTAGTGTGAACATTAAATTATAACATTGGAAGGTCGTAAGCCGGCTTCCAGTTTTAGACCAACCGATCTACAATTAATCTGAATTTCCAGACAATTGAACGCCGGAAACAGAAAATATGAGCTTATAGAGAAATTTATTGCTAATTTTTTTCCCGGTATTTCAATGGCGACTTAAACCTAAAAAATTCGCAAATTGGTGATAACATAAAAAGTTTTCAGCAGCATGTCAAAGTTTACGAAACGGCGTTCAGTCTTTCTCATTTGCACTTTTTTCGACACAACGTGACTATTGGCATTTGGTATTTCATTTCGCGAAGAGAAATACATCTTCATCAATTTAAATAGAGAAATAACTACATTTTTATTGGGTTCTTGTGATCCCAAATCACGGTTATGAATCAGTTATTTATTGAAATTCGTTCGCTAACAACTTACGGTAATAAATCCATCCAAATTTACTTTTTCGTGCCGCCCCTGGGGCCAGCAACCAAGAATAAACATTCATTGTACACGCTAATGAAGCCTCGGCAAACCATAATTCATCGAATTTGTGGCATGGTATCTACTACTATAAAGTAGATGATATCAAATTGCGTTGCGTTTAATTGAAGATACAAATATATTGTTTGTTTATGTTTAGTCCCAAGAATCTGCTCACGAACATTCTAAACCCCTGGTCACACAACCGCGATGAAGGCAGGACAGGAAGCAGGGAATTACCAAAAACAGTCGTGCGTTATTAACTGAAAAGCGCCTTCTTTGAAACCCAAAAAGTAAAGTAGTACTTATGAAGCTTGCCGTCAAAAGTCTTTTTTCTATGCACAGTGTATCTCCTTAACGCGTTTTTCACAGTTCATAAGACAGTTTGAACGCTTAATTTCTTTCAATTATTAGTTTATGATTTTCGGAACGAAAAAGGAAGGAAACTTGGAATAATTTTTGGTATTGAGGTGAATACGTTTGAGTCCGACTTCCGAGAGCGACTGTACAGAACCGTAGTACACATTCTGTTTTGTCCATTATTTTTATCATTTTATTATTGACAACAAGAATTGCGGCAAAAAGATAATTAATTCTTGCATTTTATGAAGTTGATTAGGGACATAATCACTAGTTATGTCCACAAGAGCATCGAAAATAACAGAATATTTTTCGTATGCGTTACGTCGAGTGGAACGAATGGACCAATAATAATAAACAGTATGAATATTTTAGCGTTTATCGATAAAAAATTCACTTCTGCGACAATTGTTGGATAATGTTTATATCTGCATCATTTATTATTTCTGTATTCATTTAGTTTGTTCGACCCGCCGAAACACCAAAGTAATTGCTGTGAAACCTCTATTATTGAGAGTTGCTTATTCCACTTATTACTTATTTCATTGAATTTCCTCTATTAATTGGACTTTTCGAACCTGGTTAAATGAGCTCTGATTTCTAGGATTTATTCGATGTTAATTCTATAATATTGAGACTCCGTAGATCAATTTCCTCAATAAAGGAGACAATTCAATCAGGTCCGGACAGGAGAAGTTATGCTTTTTGTTATTGGTACGACATGTTCTTTCAATTTCTGGTACCTCATTCGCATCATTAATATTCAATGAAATATTCGAACTAAACTTCTCATCTGTTTCTATCTACTTGGCATGGGTTTCATTTCGGTGTCACCACTTTCCCGCACGGATTAAACCTGCTTTTTTGCAAAAGCTATAAGCATTAATTTGATATATGTTGAATAAAAGTCGACACAGTTCTAATTTTTGAGGGTGCTCACTTGATGTGTTTTGCCTCTGTTTGTTTCATCTAACGTTAGTGATCTAAATAAAGCGGCCGTGAATTACTTCTTAACAGAAGTCACTCAGCTATTCCGTATTCGATCAAGAAGGTAGTTTATGCGTCAATGTTTTCATTTAAATGCAATAAGAAAAATGTAGTACACATGCTTGATTATAATTATTTTCTCCGCAGAAACAAATGGAGTGTCACCATTGCACCGGTTGCTCCTTACCTTACGAATTTTCGCTCTAGGCTCAAAGCTCATTTCAGATGCATATTTTGTCGGAGTGTTGAAGGCGACAGCAGACCGAGTACTAAAAGATGTAGCATCGGCTATTGCTCCTTTGTATGATAAATACATTTATATGCATCAGAACAGTGCACAAAAATTTTATGCCATTGCTGGGTTTCTCAGAGTGCGTGCGGCAGTTGCTGGCACTCATATACGCATACAAAATCTATGTAAGTAACAATTGCCTGTGTTTATACTTGATATCTTATTATATATTGTAGGTTGTTTAATTGGTGAAGAATGCAGGACAGGAAGAATTACTTCCTTTTAAACGTTCTAGTTCATGATCAGGGTTCTGAATTTGGTGGTGACTTGTTATTCTGATGTTACCTATTTTATCTGAGAAAGTATTGTAAATATAATACATTAACCCCGGGCTGCCTGTCGAAAACTGGTCGCAATTACTTTTGATTAATTATTACATACTCCCTGAATAAACGAAAACGGTGGTGATGAGAAATTTTAATGAATTATGAATGTGATGCAGGGCAATATGGAAACAAGTAATAATTCGGCGATAGGGCCCATCCAAGTAGGTCATATTAATTGACCCTTGCATTTACTCCTGCAACTATACCGGAGCAAAAATATAGTCAGGCCAACTTTGGAACTAGAACTATTATTCAGCAATTTGTTAAAAAGAAATAATGTTATGGATAAATAATTAAGTTTTTTTTGTATTAATCTTGCAGGATATTTGGAGTATGGAAACGTAGAAATACCATCGGTGGTGGAATTTCCAGACAATGAAGACGTCATTGTGATAGATAACAAAAATGTCTGCCAACGAGCATTATTTCAATACTCCATATTCTGAATTAATTTATTAACTGGGGATTATAATAAATATATTGATAATATATTACATATTTATCTTTATTGTTTAATTTTGGATAAACTTCCTGTAGATTAGAATTCAAAAACAGGTTAAGTTTGCAAGAAACGACTACAAATTGGGAAAATAAGAGATTTTAATTATCTATTAAGGTAGAATATTAAAAAATCATTGCAGATTGAAATATATGACAAAGGCAGGAGAACCAAATTATCGCTAATTAAAAAAAGTCCACGCTTTCCATTTTAATCTCATTCTTTTCCCTTTTCTTCCCCAAATATTCGGCGATAGTCAAATGTTGAATACAAACGAACCAAATCAAATGTGAAATTGGAAATTTAATTCACCTCACTTCTAACTCAGGGCCGTATTCTAGGCTATCTCCCCTACTTGAGGCGGAAGATATGGTAATATCGGAATTTATTATGCATAAACGCACGCTACACCACCAAATCAATTATTGAAACGATTAATTGCATTTTATTTAGAGAAAAGTGAATAATAATCAGGCACTGATAACATATCATGCGTGTGCGCTGATATGTTCGAATGAGAACCGAAAGATTGCTAGCAATCTTAGTTTCACAATCTATCCTTCTGATAAACTTTGTGAGACGCAGATTGTAGGTCGATCTCGAGATTGGTTCTATCCTTCGATAGTTTTCAATTGGGATTGGAATTGAATATTAATTTCGGGTGTAACGAACAAATTTTTACTAGCGTCGACCGGTTGAGTTTGGAAACGATTGACCAACTCGTCTTATCGATACTGCCTGCATGTACAGTCGATCCACTTGCCATTACTGTCAATTGGAGAACATCATCAACTTAATTAATGTTGTTAAAACATATCGCTTTTTATCGGGAGTGGTGCTTGGAATGGGCGCAATTTTATGTTATCTCTCTTTTATTGAATTTATAAGTTATTTTTGGATTCTGCACATTCGCATCTATACGTGTTATCTGTATCTATAGTAAAGATACGACAGTTCAAATTCTGATTGGCGACGGGAAACATTCATTGCGTTTGCGGAACAGGGGTAATAAGTTCACAGTTCGAACGTAAACGAGTGTAGTGGGTTATTGTTCGGAATACATTGGGAGGATTGGTACGTACTCATATTGCAAAACCTAAATAATGCCGCTTACGATACTGTCGAACTTAATTTTGTCATTTATGAACCACTATAGCTAGACGAACTGACTACTACGCTTTAATATACGCGTGCCAGTTTCTTCATGCTATTTTCGAAAGTCTTAAAGTTGAGCGGAATTGAGGGAACATCATTGGCGTTTATTGCTACTCCTGAGTTTCGTCGCAATATGAAATCAAACTCTTCCTTATGAACTGCAACTTCAGTCAAATCCATTGTTATTAGTTATACAGATGAACATATAAAAAAATGGTGGATAGAAATTGATCTTGGTCCTTCAAAATTCCTAGGTGAATATGTATTCCGTGTAGAACTGCAATTTTAAGGACGGGATGAGATGTCTCCGAATCGAGCGGATCTGAAGATTTCCGACCACAATTATAAATATTTATGTAGATCGTGGTGCTATTATAATAATAATGATAGCACTTCATTAGTACTTTAACACAACTCTCAATACTTGTACTACAAAATATCTGAGTTTTATCAATAATGAAGAACATTTAAGATAAGCTAGTAATTAACAAGAAATAAGAAAAACAATTATGAAGGGACTACATGAGACCAAACAATAGTTGTTTAAACCATTGCAAGGCTAAGTTGTTTATTTTGATAAAATTCTTTATTTTAGACGAAAGATTTGGAAAGATCATAGAGTTTTGAGTTTGAGAATAATTCCGAAACCTACCTTTATTTCCTACTCAAACCAAGCGTAGGACTTGGTTTGAGAGAGAAAAACGGCGAGTAAAATGGACTTAATAATGCGTGACACTTCCCGAGTTCAGGACACATAATAATTCTTGAACTCTTCGGCAAGTCCAGAACGCGTTAGATGAGGAGATCATTTTTATATAGATTGTAAAAAAACCCAGAAACGTTCCGTGTAAATGCGCAAATTCGAGGGCGAACATACGCACAATGTTCGAATTTGTCCCATACGCCCTAAACCCGTATCGATCCTACCAAAAGGGCAAGAACATTCGCTGCCTTCGACCCAAACAAGCCCGTTTGGTGCGGTAGAAATTTAGCTTTGGAAAACTACTCAAAATTCCGTACCACCTGCTATCGATAAACCAATGAATTCCGTAATATTCCAATTTTTGAAACATCTTCAAGTTTAATGCTCCTTTTCAACATTCATCAATCAAAATTACAGCGCGAAATGCTAACGGCTTAAAATTGAAAAGACTCTAAATTTCCAATTGCTTCACGGATCATAATATTGAAGTTCGATTCTATAGACGGAATAATTTGGAATGGAAAATTTTTCTGAAATTTTAAGGTGAGTTTCCTAAATGAGGAGGATGTCAATATTATGACCTGTAAGAAAATTTGGAGTTTTTTAAACGATCGTTCTTCCGAATATTTAGGCGGCACTATGATTCTCATTTAGCAAATATAACATTTTTATTTGTCCAATATTTTATTTGAAGTCCTCAAAATTATTCAAATATAGACCCTATAAATTACCAGTCGGTTCCGATTATCATTTACTTATTTCAGAGCATTCTTGGTCGGGATTTTAATGCGATTCATTCATTCGGTGGTCACTCTATTACGAATGGCTTTGGTTCTTTCATAAATCGCTTCATTGACGACTTCGATTCTGAATTGAGTTTGCCTCAAGAACCCACCCATTTTGCAAATGAGTCGCGTTCTACTGTTATTGGTTTTCTTTTATTAAAGAATATCTACGGATTCTCGTCAATTGCCGTACGTTACGAACTCAATTCGGACCATCTCACGGTTGCTCCTTCTTGAAGATTCATTACAAAATCCCGAATTTTCCCTTCTTTACAGTGAAACTGATTGGAATGAAAGTCGAGAACACTCGAGCTACCTGTACTCACAATAAAATTGATCATAATAATATACTGATGAACCTATGAGGGCGTTCTTTGGTTTAAATTATTTTTCAAGGACAGGTACTGTTCAAGTAATCCTTTTTTCAGGACAGTGCGGCTTCGACAAGTGCCAAGAAGTATTTATAGGTAGTGGAAACTGTTTTATCCGAAGATGCGGATGGGTAACATCCAGGTGGAAGCCAATGTGGTGCCAATCTTTCTTCTACTTTTATTTGACCAAATTTCTTCGGCTGATTCTCACTACACTCATCAATGGGCTGTGCATATAGAAGGGGGTAAGGAAGTAGCGGACCAGGTCGCAAAGGATCATGGATTCATTAATAGGGGACTGGTGAGTTGTAAAATTTGAATACATGAAGATATTTACACCGAGCTAAATTTTGCTATAGTGTAGTTGGGTGCCAAGACGAATTTTGCTACGTTTTAACGTATACTTTTCAATACGGAATTAATATTATGAGACTGTTATGATTTTGTCCTTTTGTTACCATCGTCATGTATAATCACCCCATTCCATTGAATCATTTATCTCTTCTGATCTCTGTTTATGATGAAACCAGAGAAGTCGAGCGGCTTCTATTCGCGACGACTCGTTGTTGTTCATTCGCCGGAACTTCCGTCCCGCTAATATCATAAATACAGCCTGCTAAGATGAGAGGATGCCCACCAAACAAGAAGGAATCTGATTTATTGTTGAATAAAGCTGATCGTCCACTAGGTCGATGAGTTGAGGAGCGCGGCGCGCCGCCAGATCGTCCGTTTAGAAGAGTTTGTCGATTGCGCGCCGCGGCGCAGGACGGTCCAAAAAACTTTTGAAGCGGGGGACCCAGTAGACGAAGAGCGAAACGGAGTCAGGATTTGCTGCTGACAAAAAAAAGGTCAAGAGGCCATTGCCAAATGAATGGTAGTTCTATTTCTTGAACAACTCAGCGATAAAAGCGTGACCCACCTTATGATTTAGGACCAGTTATCTTGTAGAAAGACGGAAAATAAGATTTGCTTCAGCGTCATCATGGACGGATCCATTTGAGTTAATTTTGCAGTTAGTCCCACAGCAATTAATCAAGTGAATTTTAAATGAATCAATTGAAATTGAAAAGTGACGCACATGTGATGAGGATAATTAGTGCAACAAACATTATGTTTTTGTTACAAAACGTTTACAGTAATATAGACCAGTTTCAAATTATTGATGGAGAGCAATTTAAACACTTGAAAAAAAAAAAGAAACAAATTGATTATGGAGAAGACATTCAAATTGCATGTCTCCAATATATTGGCACCATACTAGATGTAAACAAAATGTCTTCTTATGATAGTTAACGTTGGTGGGGTAATTTACTCAGTTGGCAGATTTTTCATCTACATCTTCTTGTTGTTTGTTTTTCGAAAACGGCGATCTAAGGTTCATCTGAACAGAAAATCACAGCGAAAAAAAATTAGAAACGAATAATGAAAATCCGGGAGCTTTAACTGTTTTGGTGGTCATGATATGCGTGAAATATCACCCCTCCCTCTCGCAAACCCCATAAAAATCAACCAACCTTAGCTAATATCATTCGTAACGTTTTCGATAGAGATGCAAAGAGAAACGATGTAATGGGATCCAGAAAGGATAATATTCAAATGAGTTCCTTCTGTTCCTGTCACCCCAAGACCACGATGTAGGATGCATATTTTAATATGGAAATTTGTCGATTATAGATTCTTGATAATTCGCTCCAACCACTCGAAAATTGAGTGCAAAATTGTTTCTTTCGCGCTCAGATCAAGAACAAGATAACATATTATTGATAAATTGCTCAATACCAACTGTCATCCTTTGCGTTCAGCCCTAGGTTATTTGAATGTAAATTAAATCTAAATACCACTGACGGCAAAGTGAGTATTTTGGCCCCCACGGTATTATTTACATATTGACAGGAAGTTCTACGAACCACCAAATTAATACATGGTTTTAATTTAATTCAGATTAATAGAGCATCTTGTTTCCATCTGAATAGCATCGGTTATCCCTTGTTAATGCATTTAATATTTGCACCATATATTATAGAAGGTTGATGAGAGCATCACTAATTTTTTGAATTCATATTCGTTTAATTGTTCCTTTTGCTATTCACAAATGAATCTTAATTCATCCAAACTTATTTGAATTTAAAAAGTGAAATTCACATCTATAATGCGATCAACCTATACGTTACATCCGTGTGTTCACAATACAAGAACTGGAAGTAGCTTTTTTCCAATAAATTTTAATGATTAATACTACAAGATATGTTTTAATAATTGTAATAAATAGCAGAAATCTTTTCATTCATAAAAAGAACATCGAAAGAGAATTAGCTGAATTTTGTTGTAAAATAAGATTTCTTATATTGTGTAGTTGTCTTATTATGTGCGCTTTTTCGATAATGTGATAATATGAGGTTTGTTCCGAATAAATTGTTTTAGCGTCCCTTGAAAGGAGGTATCATTATTTCATCAATTGTTGATGTTCTGGTTGCAATTTGACCAAATTTGACTTTATTGCTTCAATAAAAGGTCTCACTTTAAATAATTCATCATAATCCGAACTGTCACGGGGCTTCATTTGAGAATTGTCATTGAAATGTATGAAATTTCTTAGTTTATCAAATCGATTTCGAGACATCACATTTACAATTGGCGAATATCTCGTAGTTCTGCCCAGTACATCCTGTAACTCGGCATTTTGACTATCACGAGAGAGATCGCATTCATTCCCTGAGAGCCGAATCTCAATACGAGTCAGTAGTTTTTCCCGTGTTCAATACTCCACTACGGGCTGCGGATTTTCTCGCTAAACTACCCTCTTTTCCACGAAGAAAGCCCGCAGGGGAAAAAAGGATACGCAGTTCCGGGTAGAGAGGCAGTCAAAAACGAGGAGCTGAAGACGAAACATCAAGAAACGTCATTTCAATTCCCCCGACACACAAGTAAGCCGTCGCAGGACGCCTGGCAGATGTGAAACAATATTCCCAGAATTATGCGTCAAATTCTTGTGCAAAGATATGAAACAATTCGTAAAATTTTAAAAACAAATAATATTGTTACTTTTCATCGCCTGAACTGTCATATTGAAAATTTATTGGTTTGGGTGGTATGCCCTAAGCGATTCAATCCCTGGGATTCATAATTTTAACATCATTCAGGTTGGCTAGTCATTCGCGAAATTTCGACGAGTTCTCAAGAGTAACGATGTGCTCCGAAACGAAATTACCCCTACGATCGAAAATCAATCAAATATTGAAAATTGGCTATTTCATGCGATGTAACGTCACGCGGAAAATCGATGCGTATTTTCAAATTCACAGGATGCCAGCCGATATCTAATCATCTCTTATAATCGGCAACGCCCGTTAACTGTTGGAGTACGGGGTGATCTCTTTTGGATTTATTACTTTCACTTCAATCGACCTGCCTTTATTGGGTCTCGAAATCACCCTATGTTAATAATCGCGAGAGTAAATTGACAAGGATTACGCAAGATCGCCATCGTTTCGTATAGTATTCAATTCATCGTTCTGTGTAGCCCCAAAAAGTTACAGCGTGATGCCCGGAGCGAAACAGACATGTTCCCTTCTTGAAATAAATTACGGGTCGATTGATCCTCCAAATGGAAGAATGTCGTTACTGCTTCAAACCTTGTTAATGTGCTTAAAGTGATTTCACTATCCGAAAAATTTTGAACAAGTCGATGGTTAGATTGGCCGTCAGAGGATCCCTTAAGTACAGTTTCTTCAAATGGACCGCCTTAATTTTCATTATAATTCCAATTCGCCAATTTTTTCAATCACAGTATGAATCATGATTGAAATTTGTAATAATTGAAACCTTCATTACACATCTGAAATATTACAATCACCATTTAAGCGTACACCGCCTGTTCTGATACTAGCAGGGATAAATTACTCTTTCTTTCTTTTCAATTGCAAGCGTATATATATATCTTCAATTCAGTATGATTTCAACGAACTCTAACGATATCACAGGAAAATCTAAACACACTGGTACGGGTTTTTATGAAATGGGTTATTATAGTTATAGGGTTATATTAATGTGCATGAAGTGATCTATTCTATTTCCGTACCGACTTTGGATATATCGAAGGAGAATTCGATACGTATATAGCAATCGGGCCGCCCACATAGGCGGTCTTTTTCATTCTCTTTCATTTAGTGATTGAAATTGTAATTTTTGTTTCTCTACGTAATTCTTGATATGCATCCATTTTTTTCAGATTATCAAGGATCATTGGCATTTTACTCACAACAAAGTAGCGAAACGATCTCTCACACCTAATCATAAACGACGCTTGCGATTAGCGGTGGACACAAGGGTAAAATGGTCGGCACAGCAAGTGGCCAGGAAACGCATCAAGAGGGATCTAGCATTACAAGACTCCGACCCGAAATGGCCGAGCATGTGGTACCTGGTAAATCAATACTTAAAAATCACTAAATTCTTGGTATTTTTCAAATTTTCATATCCAGAACAGAGGAAACGGTTTAGATATGAATGTTATACCAGCGTGGCAGGAAGGCATCACCGGAAAAGGCGCCGTTGTAACAATCTTAGATGATGGCCTCGAAAAAAATCATCCGGATTTATTACAGAACTATGTGAGTATATTATCATTGTATATATCTCAACCGGACAATCAAGTTCATCGTTAATTAAATTATTATTACATATATAAATTAACTATATGAACGAATATTGCGTTTCCAGAATTTTTCAAAGTTTCCGATGATTCGAGCAGATATTTGTATTTGTATGTATTTCAAGAGATTTGTAAGTCATAACTGACATTGATAACTCAACTTAACCATAACAATAACAATAGGTTCACAAATACACGCACAACATAATACTCATTCTGAACATACTACTCAGCTGCTTCCAATGAAGCCAATTTGTGCTTCAAGAACAAGATGAAGATTTTACATTTTCATTAGCTACGTTAATTTTGAGAAAATAATAACTTTTTAAAATGAACCCACTGAGTTACATTGATTCTTTGTATTTGTGTTTGCTGAATACCTAACATAAAAACGCGCCCTTCAAGATTGCGAAAGCTCATTTTCCAATTCATGTCCTATTATAATAGGGATATTGAGATGTCGAAAAAATATATGAAACATATCAATTTCTGGTATAACGAAACAGTGAATTCTCGAATGCCTATATGATTTTATATTCACGACACTATTCCCAGGATATTTGTCGTTTCCTTCGCCCGCATACAACTGTACTAGGATGTTCGAATTTCGAATATCCGCAACTTGCAAGTTCGAAGAATTCGGGTTATATTTCAAACTTTCCAATTGATATGAATATCAATTCACATTGAACCTGTTATCGAAATGCAAACGGTGCTGTTAAGTAGCGTTGAGGAAATTCCCTGGTGTGAACTAAATTCACATTTGTTTCTTCGGATATGACATCTCATGTTAAGGTAACACTGATTAATATGCAAGCAGCTATTGTTGAAGAGGAAGGAATATGAAAGTCGATACAACAAACTTTGAGGGGCATATTATGACAGTTTCACGTATACTGTTTAGCCTTTTTTTAACCGCTTTGCATGTTTTTTAAGAACAACGCACCACCGATAGAGATCTGTCGTTTTGCGGAGGTACATGGTGGGTGATTATTATAACAAGCGACTAAAGTTTACGCCTTACAAGATTTACATTAAAGTTCAAATATGTTTAACATGTTTTTCTGCAATAAATCAATGAATAAAGAAACGTGTAAAATTCACACTGGAAATTAACTGTTATTCTAAACAATCTCTTGGGGTGTTTTGGAACCGTTTATATAGGCTTCAGTGGCGCAAAGCAATATTTTTTTTATAGAGATCCATTTAGCGGATCAGCAAAGAGATAGCATGGCGGTTAGATCGATGGTTTTCTTCTATTCAACTCGGCCGAATGTGCGCATACATTTTAGTCGTTGAGCGACCAGCGAGTACTGTAAGGGCCTAAACCATACACTTACGCTGAAAGCGCATACTGGAGCCTCACTCTCTCACGTAGTCTCATCTCATGTCTCATCGTAGTTCTGTGGGACGGAAATAAGAATTCTATTGAAAAAAAAAACAATCCTCAATGAACAGCTGTCTCACCCGTGCAAAATTCCATTTTTTCCAACCTAAAAATGATGAAAAAATCCCCTGAATATATCACAAATCAAAGGACCCTTTTAATGATTATCATAGTGCGCATGTACGGACATATTCGTGGGAATTGATTGGCACTGTAATTCATTTTCGGAACGGTTTAATTTCGTAGAGGATTACCGCGAAGAACATCTTCAATTCCCGCCGAAGACTTTTGAGTGCACAGTATGTAACATTCACAATTTATTGTGGGTCGTATCATTTGTTCGTTTTATGGGACGACTCGCTTGATTAATCGAGGGGAAGGCGATGAAAGAGTTCATCAAACGCCGGATTTCATTTGCATACAAAAAGAAACGTCAACAGATTTTCAAACTTTTGGTTCCGAGGAAGCGTTATCCTTTTGTTTCATGTCTCAGCAGGAATAGGAGGAAAGAATGCGACCCTCATTTTATGTTATCTGACTCTTGAGTCTTTTTTCATTCCACAAGTCTATTGCATTATCTGTTGTTTATTAATCCTTCTATGATGTGAATACATAATGATTTTCAAGAGAGTTATTCCAAAAATACGTATGACAGGTATCAGAATGAAATGAGACGGTATTTTTGAAATCGAATTATCGTTTTTATTGAACAACGGGCAACATTAAAAGAGAAGCGATAACGCTAAGCACTTTCTCGCATTAAACTGTGATATTCCTCTTGGCGAACCCTGTGATGGCTGAGACTTCTTCGAAGAAAGCTGGAAACGACATCCATTCAAACGATTCAAGTGAAAACGATTGCGACTGATGAATTTCATGCATTTTGAAACTTTCCGTCTCAGTAACCAACAAATAATGTTCAAGTTCATCAAACGCTGAATTTCATTTGCATTCAGTAAGATGAATCAATAGATCTCACCGAAATCCACTTTTCGGTATTTCCGCCTTATTCACGAGTCTTTTAGTGATTTGAAATGCATGCACACAGTAGCGGACTGAATCACTATAAGGGGAGCACGGCCAAGTAGGTTGATTGAAGTAGGAAACACAAAACAATTTATGAATTTTTCTGTATTCCGAACCAATTAAAATAAAGTGTGCAACGAAATGTTTGCTCAAGAAAAGACTGAATTGCATCACGTTTTATGCATGAAAAAATTGTTTGCTTCGATCGACGTTTCGCTCTGTTGATGTTACTTCTCTTTTGTTGATTTTTTTTGTCTTGATTTACTGCCATCGTTGGCTTCATTTTTTTGGTGAAAGCAGTCAACAAACGTGATCTTGATGGAAAAATTGTGTCTACATAATAAATCAAGTAATCTTCGATTGTTGAATTTGAACGATTTTCTATTTTCGACAAACAGTAGATAAAATTATCACTGATACCTAATTAATAAACGACAAAATTAAGATTTCTGACGAAAATCATCTATGTGCAACAAGGGCAACGCTCATAACTGTCCATCTGTCATATCTATTACTTGTACCGTTACAAATCATGAGATACTTTAGATGACTTGAAAGCGGCGATGCGTACTGACGTGGCATTGATCACTGAGGATACACTGGAACGAGTGCGGAAGAGCTTCCTAGGCAGAAGGACATGATCTTCCTGACTTCATTTTCTCTACGTAAAGTAAATAGCGTATGCCCACAACTATGTAATTTTGGTTAAATAAATAGTATCTTGATATATTACTATGGTTTTTTTATTTCCAAAATGCAAATGATTCTCGTGGTCACCTTGTACTTTATTAATCCATGCCTTGAGCCTGAGTATTGTAGTACCAGATAGAAGATACTACTAAGGTTTCATCGTACTTCAGTAATAATAGAGAGAAAGAGGTTTCACTATCGTTGTTTCGCTCACGGTGCCCATAACGCTACATTACATTACAGGTCGCAAATCCATTAGTTTGTATCCACCCTTAACTTTCAAAGAGCAACTCCACATGTCTGATCTTAGATCAGACTCTGGCACGGCGTAATACCGTAAAGAAATGTCCTAATTGGCGGTATTGAAATGCCAATATTTTCTGAGCTATGTGTCAGGTTCAGTTTCCCCATTGGTGATCAAAAATACATGTGGGCATGGTCCGAGTTGCCCAAAGAAGATGGGAATCATGTCAGTTCGGCCGTGAGTCCAGAAACACATGCACTTTCGTGAACCCTCTTGCTTTTCAATCTCGAAGCGCTCAATACATTGTATTTTATGCATAAATGTCCATGGTTACCTCGTAGTTATTTTATCTACAAAATTTGTTCATACTAAACACAACAAGTTATTCGAACTCTGTTTGTAGGATCCTATGGCATCCTATGACGTTAATAGTCACGATTCTGATCCGAGCCCACGTTACGATACAGTAGATTCGAATCGTCACGGAACTCGTTGTGCTGGCGAAGTAGCGGCAACCAGCAACAACTCAGTTTGCGCTCTTGGCATCGCCCATGGTGCCCAGGTGGGCGGTGTACGTATGCTAGACGGTGACGTAACAGATGCCGTTGAAGCTCGTTCGCTCAGCCTCAACCCGCATCACATCGACATCTATAGTGCTTCCTGGGGTCCAGACGACGACGGCAAAACCGTAGATGGACCAGGCGAATTGGCTTCCAGAGCCTTCATTGAAGGCGTCACCAAGGTATAACTTAAGGCCGAAGGCGAAGAATAGATGGCCAAGTGACGCGTTTGGTGGCAACTATTTGCTGACGGTCCTTACGAGAAATACGATTACTAGGAATAATCATTAGCATTTTGGCTGAAATATTTCATCACTTCTGCTTCTATCGGGAATTTATACTAACTGGCTATTTAGGATTGTAGATCAAATTTAAAACCCACTATAGTTTGAGAAATTTCGATAAGATGTTCAAAGTTTAGTTTACCCTCTCTGGATCAAAAAGCAATCCGTATGTATTTTATGTAACTAATGTTATTATTGCCCATAGGGTCGGAATGGAAAAGGTTCAATCTTCATATGGGCATCAGGAAACGGTGGCAGAGACCAGGACAATTGCAATTGCGATGGTTACACAAACTCGATTTATAGTTTATCAATATCCAGTGCGACTGAACACGGTCACGTTCCTTGGTACAGTGAAGCTTGTAGCTCAACATTGGCGTCGACTTATAGCAGCGGTGCCGTTGGGGAAAAACAAGTTGTTACTACGGATCTTCATTTTTCGTGCACCAGTAGCCATACAGGCACCAGCGCATCAGCGCCTTTAGCTGCAGGTTAGTGACCATTAAGAGAAGTTCTATTCCTTGAAAGCGTTGACGCAGCAGGGTTCTCATCCATCTAAAAAATATTACTGAGCTATTCATCTACATTCATAAGTGGCGTTTTTTGAATGACGCCAACTTGATGCACGTTCAACGAAATGTTAATCAATCAATTCTGTTTTCCACAAAATATTCAATATTGAAAACGAAAATTGCAAACTGGAAGAAGAAAAAATTGCTTTCCAGAATCTCGGTAATTGTGGGGTACATCAAGTAATCTTACATAAAATTCACTACTTGGATTACGGCATATAAAAAAAGGTATAATTATATGATTGTCAGAAAATCGAGCTTTCAGGTATATGTGCTTTGGCCTTGGAGGCGAATCCGAATTTAACGTGGCGCGACATGCAACACATTGTCGTTAGAACGGCTAGACCGGAGAATTTGATCTCACCAGATTGGCAGACGAATGGCGTGGGTCGCAATGTTTCGCACAGCTTCGGCTATGGTCTGATGGATGCCCATTCAATGGTACGATTAGCTAGGAACTGGAAAACTGTACCCGATCAAAACAAATGCGAAATAACAGCGCCTTACAGTCAGAAGGATATTCCAGCAAAGAGTGTCGTCGTTTTGAAGTTGCAAGTAACAAAATGCGAAGGTGTTGCCATCCTGGAACACGTCCAAGCGAAATTGACGATATTCTCGCAAAGAAGAGGTGATCTAAATATTCAACTGACCTCGCCGATGGGCACTAGGGCTGTTCTTCTGGCTCATCGGTCACACGATAATTCACGGAACGGTTTCAATCATTGGCCGTTTATGTCCGTCCATTCGTGGGGCGAATCTCCCATTGGAATTTGGGAGTTGGAAATTCATAATGATGGAAGACTTCTAGGTAAAAACAAATTTCCTCTTTTCGTAAATTTTTATTCATTTTGACTCATCAAAATTGTAAACTAACCTGTATGAGTGAAGAGGAGGGAAAATCATGATTGTTAGCATTCAAATTGATATCTTCAATTTCAATCTGACAAAATTCATTCTACATCGATTTTCCCTTTTATCTGTGGCTTTTTGTTTTTGGTAGTTTCCTACTAACGACATTTTCAGGCCGGGCTTCGCTGCAAAATTGGTCGCTGGTGCTGTATGGTACGAAGGCATTTCTCCCGACCTCGGAAATGACGTCGAAATCTATTAAACATAAGTCAACATTATCAAGAAAAAAGACAAATAAAAAAAGTAAAAATAAGAGTAACGCAAAGGTTGTACAGACAACGAAACCTTCAAAAATTCTATATAAGAATCGTACAAAACTGCTTCCAAGTCCTTCCAGTAGTAAATATAAAAAAGTTGTAAAACCAACAACCGAAATATCAACGTATTATTATTCCATTAACAGCAGTAAATACAAAAATTCGGAAGATGGTGTAAAACAGTACTTAAAGTTCGTGAAAAATGTTACCATTACTTATCCGATTCTGATACCAGCGAGAGATATCGTGAAATCGCAAGATACTATCAAAAAGTCTACCAAACAGAAGGAGAAGAGCCGAGACATAAATTCTAGTCGAAACACGAAACTCTACACGCCCAAACCTCAATTAACAACTTCTCGTCCTGTCGCAATCACTCACATATCTAAAACCACTGGTAATTCCGAAGCTCTTGTTATCATGAAATATGTATTTTTTTCGATAAAAATTCTTTCTCCTATGTCTCAATTTTTGTTGTATTTTTTAATATGTCGAATTCATTTTTTTTTTCGTTATTGTTCGCATGATAAAAATTGCATGCGCACGTACTCTTTATTCACATTCTTTTCATTTTTTTTCATTTTCTCTCTATTCTTAGAATATTCTTCCTCTAAATGTATATCTTCCTTTCTTTTTCATGAAAGATTACTTCCTAATTTTGATCATGGTGATGTTCTATCGCGTATAACTCAATAAAATATTAATAGCACCCTCCCCGACCAAGATGAACGTAAAACGCACCGCAATTTTGATCACATTTTTGAAATCCCCCTCAGGCAAGTCATGTCATGTTTCTATAAATATTTCACGCAATTCGACAAAAATCCCCATGATTTCTTCAAAATTATGTCGTCAGGCTGCTCTCTCTCTACCTTGAATATACCGTTACCTATATTATAAGTCCTATCGAGTTTATAGTTTCATACCTTGAGAAATGAGATTATCCTTTCTAAATTTTGCAGGGCGTGTTTCTATGATAATTTACTCTCATGTGAATACTGCCTTATTATAAATGGAGTATGAAGTAGAGCAATATCAGAAATCCATTCCCATTTGTGGATAAAAGAGATCCCGATTTTTAGTTGGTTTTTCTTCTTCGATTCCAGTAGAAGATTTGATCACCACTGCAATGGTATTGCCTGTGAAATTCCAACTTCGATGCACGTTCTCAAAATCGATTGGAATGTGTTTTCCTTATTACTAGTATTATGTGCATGAAATAGTTGAGTAGAATGCCCAATTGGAATTTTGTATAAATCATCATTTTGATATGGTCCACTTCAAGTATCTATTTTAAGAGATTTAAACGTTTCTGATCTACCTTTCAGTTCCAGCAAACATTACCGGTTGGACGTTAGTACTTCATGGTACAGCCAGAGACCCAAATGAAGATGTGACGGTTCAGGAAATGACAGATCGTCCTAATAATATCGACTCTATATCTCTGAATTTCTGGAAAGGCGATGAGGTAAAACTTATTGCTGATATAACAGATTTTATTTGATAAAAGTTACAGATCCGCAAGGATACTTTGGAAGTCGGAGAGGGAAGTAAAGAATCTTCAGGATGCACAAAATCTAAAGGACAATTATGTTTAGGTTTGTTCATTATTATGATTTCTTGCCATGCATTTTTATGTAACTTGAAGGATGCATTAACAGTCCTAGTAATTTCGAGTCTAACACCATTCATAGTTGTCATAAGCTTTTGGTGGCAGGAAGCCAACATCATTATAACACATATATCGGTTGTAGAAAAACAATTCAGAGAAAGAGAGATGATATATAATTTACAATATTCCCGACAGCTGCTTGACAACAATTTTCATTATTTCCATCCTCCAAAAATTAGATCGAAAGTCTCAAATTCATGCAAACAATATTGCATTTCGATACTTAGTTACTCAAAATCGACAGTAAAGGAGAATAGTAACTTGTCCTTTGATGAGGGAATGACGGTTGACGTTCCACCGACTCTGACCAACTACACTCTCCAATTGTTTTCAGTTGGTCAAAAACCTGTCATTAGGATAAATTGCTTTCAAAATTTGTGTAAAAAGGATATTAAGTATATTTGTTACGTTTGTACTGTGTATCTATTTATTATATTGTACAGTCTATTAAAAAACATTTGTGAGCTAGAGCGTCCGACCAAAGATTCAATCGCATCTTCGATATTTTTGAAGATTCTTGATTAACGATATTTGTTTACAGTGGAGAATGTCAAAACTAGTTCATTTTTCATTTAGAGCTGCTCATCCTGTAAACTGATCAACATTATAAATACCTCAGTAATCACGAATCTTTGATGAAATTGAATAATTTTTTATGTGTTGGAAGGTATAGTCATGCTATTCATGAATCTTCGAAATTAATAGGGATTAGGAAGAAATATATCTTCATCACCCTATTGAAAAATTGGAAGCAAAATGAACGGTAATACTCAAAAGCGCAACTATATTTAATTTTTTTTCGACTGAAATCTTTGGTTGAATGATCCAATTGTTCAATTAAATGTGGGGTGTCGTCTTACTGATACTGTTAGTTAAATACACCTGTGCCAAATGGAAAGTGAAATGACACCAGATAAAAAAAAAGAGAAAACAGGACTGGCCGTATCGAAGATTCAAGTGCAATTATATCAACGTACCAATTCTGTTAGATGAAGCTTTTGGACGAAAATGGTGTCTTTTGGTCATTTGTGTCCTTGTAATTCAAATTATGAAGTTTTCTGTGATTCATTAATTTAAATGTATATAATTGTGGCAGAGACTTATATATTTATCATCGTTATTTCATGAAGTGTAGTTCCTGATGATTATGTTCACCATTGAATTGATTGAATGTATGATGTTTTCATCTGACTGACGTATTGTGCGTGTTACTTTATCACTTATTTTATTCACATTTTGTGACAGTTTTGTCGGAATATTAGCTCAAGGCGTGAATGGCGGATGTTTGTTCTTCTCATAATATAGGTATAGATGTCTGTAACTAAACCATAGTTTTAACTTGAAATTAGATTTTTGACAAGACTATAGGAGATAAAACGGCCTTTACTGACTCATTCGTTTCGGGACCGTTCTCTTCACAATTGTTTGTGGGAGGTATAGAAATTTCGAGAGTGCCATTGGCGGGCGAAAATTTTTAATATTTTATTCGGAAGTATTCTGTTGAGCCTAACTTAAACATGTTAATATAAAATGTTTGTGAACTGAATAAACTTGAATGAATTGTGGACGTATACATTTATCTTGATTGCCCTATTTTATTAAGAATGCAAGTTCCATCATTTATAAAATGATGGTAAGGTAAGTGTTCGGTGTGAGCATGTTTCAATTTGCTTTGTTTGCATGAATTTGTTCGAAAATTGTTGTCGATTTTTGTTCCATTTTCATTCTAAATGTTTCTGTTGATTTGTGATGAATTACAGAATGTTCTCCGAATCACTTACTCAAAAATGGATCTTGTGAACCGAGTTGTCCAGTGGGCTACTACAAAAAGGATGTTACCAGCCGAAACGTAAAAAGGTCTTCCAACTTCAGTTGCGGCGTTTGCCATTACACTTGTAGAAGCTGCACGGGTCCCTTGGACTATGATTGTGTTAGTTGTTTTCCCGATGCCGAACTGATGAATGTCGGTCAGAATGAGTACTATTGTTATCCAATTTCGATAACCTGGATAGTACGAAATCAGTCGATGTTCTATTTGTTTTTCATTATAATGTTCATTTTGATAACGTTGCTTTTCATAACAATGTTGTGGATATTATGGAAATTTTGGAGAAATCAAAAATTAGACCAGGCTTATATGAACACGTATACAGACTATTTCGTTAACCAACAAGGTAAATAGATCAAATGATCAACTCAATTTAGGTACGACATTTTTTGTGAACGTTAGGTATTATATAAATGAAGAAATGTTTTGATAAAATAAAGTATTTGAAAGCTTTTCATTGGTTGTACTTGATAAATTCATGAATCCTCTAGTATACCGTCAACAAACACTTGGGACACTTGAGGAACCCATGCGTCCAGAGATTTAGCGCATCTGAAATGTAATTTATTCATTCATTTCATAACAGTAAGATCAGATGGAGAAGACTCGTGCAATTTTTTCCAAAATCACAATTGGCTCCTCCAACTCCTTCAATCTCATGGTCTAACTTGGGCTGATTGTGACATCGCCTTGGAGGGATGAGTGTACGGGTATACAGGAATGATATTTAATATTCTGTGTTTCAAATATATTTGAAATTGAGTTCGGTGTTATGTGAACTATTCTGGTTTCGTTCAACAAATTTCTTATTCCAATTGTCTCTAAAATACATAAAATACATAAATAAAGGTGGTTCTGGAAAGGGCCACTAACCTTAGAACAATATTCAGTCATCGGAATCATCTTCAGCAGAATACAAAGGGGCAAATACTTGAAGTTTTGTACTTTGGAAAAGAAGGAACGCATGTTGATAATATTAGAAATTTTACTTTAAAAATGAATGCAAATACAATGGTTTCATAAAAACATTCCATATGTATACATAGTGAACCAGGCTTTTGTGTAAAAAAGTGTAAATATAACGATCGAGCTATCTTTTATAGAGTTGTCGCATACCAAACGGGCCATCCTATGAATCGAAAAAATATATTATTTATTAGTTCATGTTTTTGTTATTGACTAGGTGCAAGATATGTATGATTGATTGTGCAGGATTTTAGTGGCGACTGCGTTCGAAATATTAGGTATTCGTTTGTGTCAGGTCGTTATCGATGTATCTCGAACACATTCGTCATTTGTAGTCAAAAGGAAGATATGTATTGAAGTGAATTTGAATTTTGTTATACGAGTATATAAAAGTATTCGCCCGAAGGAAACAATATCCGAATTCTCTTCCTCTTGTTGTTGTTTCAAAGGCGGTAATACTGGTGTAGAGAACTTTTCGAATATAATGAAAAACATCCTAACTGCGACAGCTTTATTGACCTGCAAAAAACTGTACCGAAGAATTGTCAATCCAATCGTGCAAAAACGAGGTGTCCTCCCGCATTAAATTCAGTAGTACTTTCTCTCTTCCGATGTTTTTCGGCGACGTTCTAGAATCGGATACATATATTTCTAGTTTTAGTCCAGATTAATTGTTCCGGGAGTCAAATCAGAAAATGGTTGCAAAGAGTCATTCGAATATTTGACGCAATTATTCGAATGTTCTTTGATTTTTCACAAATATTACTAACAATGAGAAATATAATTAAGCAGTATCAAACTTTGTATACATAATATATCATTTAATGCTAACGTTCGATTAAAAACATTTAGAGAGATTTAAACATTATATAAGAAACTATATAATATAGTCTAAAACTATTGCGATCACACGATGTTCTTATAAGTAATATTACTTTAAGTACATCTAATTGATATGTAATGTTTCATCTCCAATATAATTGTAATAATACATTTATTATAGTTGGTGCTTCATGATATGTATTCATAAGTTTCTTGCTTGGCGGATTCCTCTGAATGCTGCCGAGACAGTGACAGGCTCGTAAGAAAGTCAATAGCAACAAGGGGGACGGATCTAAATGGACTCTGCTGCTTGATATTCATAGATAATAAATATGTCTTAACTCATATATAATGCAAAAGTGTCGTGGTTTTAAATTTTCAATTTTGAAAAGGGAAAGCGAAATGTACATGCCACGATAAAATTTTGTAGTCTTTCTTACAAATACTTCCAAAGTTATACGAATATTTTCAACCCCCAGTAAATCTTCAAGCAGTTCTCAATTTTATGTCGAGATTATAATAAAATGAAAAATAGTGTTCATTCAAAGGGATTCTCAATAAGGGAGGTAGGAATAAAATGATTTGCTAAGAGGCAAATGGGGTTGCGGGTGGGCGAAAAAAACAGCAGCAGGGTCGGGTATGCTTCAGTCCAGGAAACCGGTGTTCACCAGTTTCTCAAGGAAAAATTTTACATCGCCTAATTCGGAATCTTTGATTCCTAACGACTTTAACATCCCTAGGTCGCCGTTCTCCACAGCCATGAAAACAGACCGAAGATGCTCCAGGTCTGACCGCATCAAGTGGAGTGCCGCTCCGAAGTCCTCGATAGTTTGCGATTCTGAAAGGAAGGTATAAATGTCAAATAGATCAACCTGTTATATCCAGCCAGTGAAAAAAGCCAGGAAAATATATTGAATCAATGATAAAAAGGAATTTGGGAAGCAGAATATTTTTCATAAACTCGAGTTGTTGTTACCAATGCGTTCGCAATACATACTTGTGAATTCGGTATAATAGAAGCAGAAAAAGGTAAAGCGCTAGACTAGAAATGTGATAATATTTGCTGGGTGTTTATGTTGTTTGATAAAGTTTAAATTTTTCCGGTGTAAGGTGTGAATTCCTCGAATATATATTCTGCGAATGAAACAGTTTGTCAAAGTTTTTGTTCCCTCCCCCTTATTGAGTGACACTTTACCGGCCTATTTTGATAGATTTGTAATGAAGTAAATAAATATTCACTTTACGGAGGTATTTTTGTACAAACCCTGTAAATGATACTTTACGGGTCTGTTACCGTCTTTTAAAAAGACGTAAAGTTCTGACGGCTGTTATGGATTTTTTCCTTAGCTCCTACGACTTGATAAAAAAAATTAAATTTTTGTATTTTCAAATCATGTGAAGGTGGAAATAAAAGTTTACGCATTACTCTTTGCAATTAATCTTTACTAAGCTCGGTGCACATTTTCTAACTAGCCCGTAAGAATGAATTAACAAAGCTTGACTCGTAAATAACTATTTTAGGTTTTATCCAACCCTATGCAGCAGTGACGTAGTCAGGATTTATATTTTGGAGTGAATAACTTATTCAGAATTATTATTTAGGGGTGGGAATAAATTTGAATGCGCCAACACAATACTTTTGAGTTTCTCGAAAATCAGACACTTTTATCTCCCATCCTAAATATGAGTTTTTTTTTCAATATTCGTCTTAGCCATTCTTCACAACATAAACAGAAAGCAGGAAATCTTTTTATTCACTTTTACTTCTTTTCGATCCTATGACTTACTGACCTATGCCCAGGTTCCATGTGTTTTTAGAACGCATGTAACCGGAACGGAGACTCCACATACCCTCCAAAGCACGATGGAATTCCCAAATTAACTTGCAACTCACAAGAATTCGAACCTAGTTTTAAATCCCATTTTATTAAGCGTCGAACAGTCTTGAATAAACGATTCAAATTTCAGCAATGGATTTTTGCACCAAATGAAATGCGCTTGGATTATATTGGACGGATAATTTCAATTTTCGAAATCAACAATCAGCAGATTGTCCTAGAGGTATGTGATGCTTCTAAGGAAGCATTGAAAGATTGTATTCAGATAAGAGGTTAGTTTATTTATTTCTCCAATATAATTGTCCGAATCAAACTAGAGGGTCTTTCAGTCTTCAAGATTTCAGTCTGACTGTAACAATAATCTAGGATAATCCCAAATGAAGTCATTACTGCCTCGAGCGAGTTTTCAACTCTCGCGTTATTATCAGCTTGTCTCATCCTAGTCGGAGGAGCTACTTTGTCATCCACTGAATTATTTGCTTGATAGATATTTAGCTCAGTGATCCAAATTGAAACTTTCTCTGAACATTTTCTGATATTCCTCGCTCGGAATTAACGGTCACTTCCATAATATCCTTCTCGCTGCTTGTATTCGGTACCTACAAATGAAAAAATGAACCGTCATAAAAAAAGAAAAAACTTTTCATTTTTCATGTCGTAATTGATATCACTAATTGCCACCTTGAAAGTTACATATAAACATCACTCACATCTGGGGAGTTCCACAACCAGATAGATGTTATTATTCAACAAACGATTCAGAAAGAACTTACTAGCGGCATACACCTTTTGTGTCACAGGTATGAAATGGAATATTATTGAACATTCAAATTATTTTCAGATAGAAGTATCTAATCAAATAAGAAATGAAATAAAGAACGACTATTTTCTCCTAATATCAAACAAAGGTACTTCAATTAATTACGCAGTCGGGTGGGGAGTAGGTGTGACCTCCCTTCTTCCAGACGGATGTAAAACTTCAATAATTCATATTATATTACAGAAACGCATCCTAAATTTTCCTGACACCAACACAAAGAAAACGTCTCCCAAGAAAAAATCCTGGCTATGCCACTGCTTTTAATGATAAAACAGTTCTTTCATAACACCGAGAAGTAGAATCAAAATCAACGAAGTTGAGTAAACTATTACACTGGGATATTATTATCACTTAGAGAAACCCCTGCCTCATCAGACATATATTAGAAATTAGAATTTCATTAACATAATATATCAATCAAATAAAACCCATTATATTATATTTTTGGTCGAATTCAAATATGACAAATTTTTTGGATATCAAAAGATTTTACTGATGATTAAAACTGCGTGAATTTATAAAATGTAAAAAAACAACAAAAACATATTATGAACTCGTGAAAGTCTCAAGATATTTCTAAAGACCGTTAAAAATAGATATCTCCAGAAAAATATTTCGTACTGATTTAAAATATAAGGTATAGTTTATGACGACACCTTCTAGTCAGATATTTATTTTTGCACTCGAAACAGCGAATTTTCGTGTGGATTGAAATACCTTTTCAAAAATAACTCTTGAATCTGCACTCGTAGAATAAGTTGAAATAATCGTCATGAACGTTGTCGCACCCCCCTGGCAGTACCGAAACGTGCTTAATGAACTGGTGAAATGAAATGGACTTACTGTATTTATAGTAGTCCTCAGCTTACTCATGTTCCTCAATTATTTCGTACTTTCATAAGCAAACCATGACGTCCTATTACTTTTACTTGACCCTAAAAAAAAATTAATTGAAATTGTGCTTCCACTACGAGCTTTCCTTGAAAATCGAATTTTTTTATTGCTCACCTTTCCGAGTAACGGAAATTTTTTCGTTTCGACTTTTTTCCCTTCTCAAATAAAAAAGCGTTCACATGCTAAACAATACAAACACGAATAAATGGAAACAAGCACGCGTGCTTTCACGAAGCCTCGATGTCCTGTCCAAATTTTGACGTAAGTTTTCATTCATTTAGCGACAGTCGGCAACCGACCGTTTGAAAGTACGTATTTAAATTGCGCTATAATGTATATCTTTGTATTCGTAAGGAGTTACAGAAGCGACCAAAATATTGTCTGCTTGAAATATAAACTTTACTTTTTGACGTCATTGATAAGTAGTAATTAATAGTCATTTATGCACTAAGGGCCTAAAGAGGGTCCGAGGCACCATTTCGAACCCGAGCGCGAAGCGCGAGAGAAAAACGATGAAGAGATCATTAAGTCATAGAAATTTGCTTACATTCATCATATTATAGATATATACACATCTCCTTCGTAGCTTGTATATCCAGAAACACGTAAATTCTTTGTTCAAGTTTCCCAACATTCTCCGAATAGAGAAAGGGGGGTCATGTATTACCTCCTAGAAAAAGTATTTCTATACTTTTTCCAGATAACCTGAAGTTCTGGGTATAAAATTTTTTTGACGGAAGAAAACATTAAAAAAAGAGTTGAGCACTGTGGAAACTTCTTTTGTCCCATATCTCGCTTACTAATGGAGGAGTGGATTTTCGTTTGTTGCAGTATTTCGGATGGGGTATAATATAATATAGGCAGTATCGGTGCAAAGTCACTTGGACCCCATTCTTAAGATCCTACCAGTCCCTTTGTTGTCACAACGTTTTCAAAGGCGCGAAAATTAACCAGCTCTTAAGTTTAGTTTCTTTTTCTTCCAATTTCCTGCGGGAGTTTTTGAGTTTGCGCCTTCAACAAAGTGTTAAAAAAGGTAGTCTTATCAAAATATTTGAAAGTTATGGTCAACAAATGATATCTACGTTTATTTTCTGTTTCCCAATGCCTTTATTGATTTTTATACTTACCCGATAGAGCTATTGCTACTTTATCCACCCCACCAAGGGGTTTAAGAGCATCTCTAGCTTTATTCCCGAACAGTTTTTCTAAGTAATTTGGTCCATGACTAGCAAGGAGTGATTTCAGGAAACTACCAGTTTCCTCCACCGGTGGTCGTTTGGCTGCGGTACATAGACGAGAATCTTCATCATAACCATCTGAACAATCAGGGGCGCCGTCGCATAAGTACTGAATCGATATACAGTGACCATCTCCAGGGCACCTGAATGGTTCATATGGGTGACAAGCTTCACCTGATCACAAAAAAAAACTGAAATTTAAAATTAGCGCAGTATTGTATTGACAAGCTTAAAACGACCATTAACTGAAAAATTGAAAAGCAAACCTATCGTGCGTCAGCCACCATCAGATTAGCGATAATCAATTTTTTAGAGCTGCAAAATATTTAGCTTATCATGGAATCAAGCTCTGACTGAAATGGATGATAATACTCGACATCAACATGTTCGTTTCCAAGTCAATCGATATTTAGTCAGCTTAGGGTTGGATTTTAAAAATAGGATTCATTAATATGAATAATATGAAGCTATTAGAAACACGGTTCAACCAAATGGACCTTCTTCGCCATATTCATTGGAAATATGTACTTTAATCGTAAAATAAACATTCAGAAAGCATTATTCATTTTAGATTGAGAAGAAACGATTTGTTATAAATATGAACGATAACATTGATGGAGGATCAATGTATGGCAGTTCATAATAATAAATATACACGGGAGTAATCATCAACCACAGCTCGTACATGTTATATACATCAATCTCCGCAAAGCTGCGAATATTACGCGATAATTTAGAGCCGGAAGATGTACGTACAGCCTAAAAGTAAAAGAGGATATGTGGCAAACTGAATGAAAAATTATTTTTTTCATGTCTAGAGTCCCGTTGGATTCAAGTCAAGTATGACAAGTTATTATATATTAATGAGAAAAATTTCATATATTCCCTCATTTCGCGGGAAAAAGTGTAATACGATGAAAGATGTTATTGACATAATCCGAAATTTGGATAACTGCAGACATGATCATGTTTCTGGTTGCAATACCGATTATTCGAAGTCATTTTTTGAATTATTTTGACTAGATGCGTAAGTTTCGCCGACAAGTATTAATACGAGTAGGATATCGATCGGCTTTACGAAGTGAAATCAGGGACACATGGATATTTGAAATTCAGAATAATTTGTTCTATACATTGTCAATATAATGCACTTCAGACATTTCGCCATTGGTTTCTTTGGTGCAACCAATATGTTAATCACAGAGATTTTCAGCATCCCAGTCAATGACTCATAAGGAATTCCAACAGTTGAGAGAGATCAGATTGATGCCAACTTTGGTTTTCTGAGCTGAAAATTTTGTGATATTTACAACATCTAAGTTATAAGTTATAAGCAACGGAAAAAACCAAAAAAAAAGATCCAGACTTGGCTCCCCCTCTGCCAATCGCAGAGTATGTACAATCTATTACAATATTTGGCGGTCCTTTTCGTTCCCCCCTTATATCGACCATGTCTGCTACATTATGTCCATCTAATCTACTTACAAGAGGAATACATGCAGAAAACAAAAATCATTGATCGGTGTACTATGTCCATTCCTAATGAAAGGAAACGATCGATCCGAGAAACAATTTTCTAATTAAATATTTATTTTCAATGACTTTTTTAGTATCATATATGACAAAATATTCTCCTCGGCCAAACTTTTCTGAAGACGAAGATGAATAAAAAATAAACGTTGTACTGGTACACTAGCATTAATTTCCAGAAACTTTGCACATAAAGCTTCAGCCAGGCCCGTTCACAACAAATCGTCTTTGCCGTCTCTTAAGTTTACCCAAGCTGGTGATTTACCTGAGCCTTATTTCGCCAAAAACTCGAGTGTTATAGCTTCAAAATATTGTAAATTAGAACCCTAGGAAAATGCTGCGAAACCCAGTAGCAATCTAGCGAGGAAAATAGCATGGCTTATTCAACTCTTAGTTCGTGTTCAAAGATTGCATGCTATTAGGCAAAAAAGGAAGAATTTGAGAAAAGCAAATGTTGATGTTTGCGTAAAAGACAATAATTTTATTCATATACGTTAGAAATAATTTGAGACTTCGTTTTGGATTCAACTGACGAATTATGACGAAAATGAATAAAAGTTTAAAAATGTTCATGTATCGAGAGAAAGGAACATGATATCGATAAAGTATTATGAGTAGGTATACCACATTAACTTTCGCAATATACGAAGTTAGTGTTAATATAATTACATATATTAATTGAAACATGACCTGTTTTACCTGCAGATCGAGTTTTCATTACAAAATTTGAAATTGAAACATAGTTTTGTAATTAATGGAAAGTATCACTTGAGTTTTTGCAACTCATTCTCTGTTGCAGTTTATTCAATAATCAAAATCTTGTTAATTTATCAATATAAAGATCACAAAAGTTAAAAAAATCCCTAAGTATGAAACAAAGTGCATTGTGGTCAATAAACAAGTGCTAAGTAATCCTAAACAAGCCATATAAAAAAGAAGTCGAAGGTGAACGATTCATTCATGAATGATAAAGCAACAATCGTATGATGGTAGTTCTATCGATCGGAGGGCGCACCAACTGTTGAGCCATTGGCGGAACAAAAGTAGAATGAACTCACCGTTTCTTTTGACATTCATGTGGCCGTATAATCTACTAAGATCGATGGTCACTACCGGTGTTGGCAGCGTTGCACACATCGCGAAGACCACAACGGCCCCCAGGGCTGCTCCCAAAAAGGGTTGCGGCGAGGAGGCCACGCAAATCATGGCTGACGCTATTCGGACGTGCGGCAGCTCACAAAAGCGTCCTCTGGATGCCGTCAGCGCTTTATACCGGGAACGGGGTACCTGCGTAACGGTGCCGAAACCCACCCCATCCGCTTGGAAAGACGGCGCAACCACCCACAGCTGTTGGGGAATCGATGAGACCAAGGGAGTTTTGCCGCCTCGACACTATTCCTTTGCCCCTAAGACATAAGAGACACGTTTATATAATCAATGATGACAAACTATAACCGAGTCGTCCGTGAAACATCAGTTACTATCAGATTGAAAGTAATTGAGCTTAAAAATTAAATGGGATATGCAAGATATCTCTTATATTGATTCAAATTATTTATTCTGAACGTCGTTCCCACCATGTGTATACCTATTTGAAGGTGAAACGGATTGTGAAAGATAGATCCATACGAATTATAATGTCAGAGCAGGCAATCGTCCTCCAGATAGTGATGGAGCTCGCCCCTTCTCTTCAACAGGCAGTTACTCCTATCGCGCTTCCAACTCCTGGGTATATGCACCTCGGGAATGCATTAGAGCGAGATTGGGGCTTAGGGGAGATCTCGCGAGTTGCTGAAGAACAATACCGCGGGCTCTGACCAATTTCGAGATCTGGCTACGTTGGCAGTGTCATGTGTTGTTGGAAATAATAATAAATAGGAAAAAAGTAATAAAAGATTAGCGGTTATGAAATAAATATTTGTTTTTACGAATTGTTTCAATAGTGTTAGAAAAGCGGTCAATCTAATAACGTTTCTTCTCTCTTTCGTCAGAATTCGCCCAACAGTTCAATAGTCCATGTTGATAGAAGTTCTTCTCTAGTTATGGTTCGGAGCCAATTCAAATTAACGGTCGTGTGTTCTTTAATCCCGGAGGACTAAAGGAATCGTTTAGAGTCACCTGGTTCCTCCCATTCGCAATAGGGATATTTTCAGGTGCTACTGGACATCACTACTTCGAACTTTGAAAACCTGTCCTTCGTGCATTACTCTTTAACGATTCTTTCATGTTCGTCAATAGAAGAATATCCGTAGGTCTACCGATTTATCCCTTTGGGGAGGTGCGTTTCTCCAGAATTCATAACATTTCGGAAGTGAGATTTTCAATCCTTCGATTTTCTCGTGTATATCGTCTTCATTTTTCGTTCCTGTGCAAAACGCGACTGTCGCGTGCGCTGTGGACTGATACAATTTTCCTTTCGTTAGTGAGAACTCTACAGCAACTGTGATCAGAGGTTTGTGCTCGCTTAACGGTCCGGCTTGAATAACATGGCACCACAATGTGATGGTACAGCCCACAGAGTCCCCTGTACCTTCTACTTTTGCTCTGCTCTGTTCTACGGTCCATACTGAAGGCCTGACAGGTATTCAAGTGGGGCTGTCTCATTTGTCAGCCTTTGATGTGCATCGTGAGACCGACCAGTTCACTCAAGGAAAAGTAATCAACCCATGACTGCTTTTGATACTTCCCTTCTACCTTCCCTTCCTTCAACGGACGAACGCGACAGCAAGGCAATTTGCCGCACGACGATAAAACATCGTTATCATAAAAGCCACCGAAATTCGATCTTAGTCAAAAACTGAAGGGTAGCTGCCAACGTCGTCAATATGGTATATTGGTTATAATTATTTTTAATGTTTGTTTGAGTTTACTGATTGTTAATATCATTAATAAGAACTATGATTTTTTTTAGTGTTGTGATTTAACTGAAAACTAAGGAGACTGACATTGTTTTTAGACTACTTAATTATAATAAATTGATGTTTTGTTCGAAATACAAAAGTGATTAAATTTCTTTGAGCTACCTACGACAGTGGCAATTTATGTTTGAGTTAAAAGTTTCTTTTTTGTTGTTTTCTTTTAAAAGTATAATCATTTTAAAGACTGTGTTACTTTCACGTCCATAAGATTTTATTTCTTTTAATATTTAAGCTTAAGTCTAAGATACAAACTAGATTAGTAAGTGATTTTTTGGTTTTATAAAAATTTGGAAGAATTTTATTCGTTAAATGATAGTAAACTAATAAAATGAATATTTCCGGTATATTTTGTACGTTTAATGACAATCGGGATATTTTAGTCTGAACAGTTCGAAGTCGACCATAGATAAAATAATATATCTATTTTATCTATGGAAGTCGACACACTAAGCATAGATAAAGAAATATTGAAAGTAGCAAGATATATATAAAGTACCACACAATAGGTCACACATCTTATATACGAATTGTTGGCCCCCGCGCTAACGTCTTTATTCTGTACAGAACCCTGTACTACGGTTGGCATTACCTACCAGCAGTTTATTTACAGGTTTCTGCCTGCCGATAATCCCTACACACTTTTCACATAACACGTCGTCTAGTAGTACCTGGCGGTACTAACCACGATTGTAATTACTGCCATCTAATGTTGGTGTAATATAAACTGCATTGGGGTGATCCACAAATTTATCCTACGATGTCCTTGTCATCTATTCTTTACTCTATGACCAAGTCAAGCGTTCGAATCGCCCTATGGATTTGATGATGTTTTTGATTGATAAATTTGAAAGTTCGAAAATTTGGATGACGTGTTGTGATAAACGTCGCCTGGTGGAGTGTTAGTTGTCGGTGTGAATTGTAGACTGAACATATTTAAAAGGAATTACGATGAGGGCTCTTATTTTGGTGGGTGGTTATGGAACAAGACTTCGACCTTTAACGTTGAGTAGGCCGAAACCTTTAGTCGAATTCGCCAACAAACCGATACTGATGCACCAGATCGAGGCTTTGGTGGAGGCAGGAGTAACTGAAGTAATTCTGGCAGTTTCATATAGGGCAGAGCAGATGGAACAAGAATTGACGACTGAAGCCACTAAACTTGGTATCAAAATTCATTTCTCTCATGAAACTGAACCATTAGGAACAGCAGGACCATTAGCTTTAGCCAGAAAATATCTGGAAAAAAGTGACAAATCATTTTTTGTTCTCAATTCTGATATAATATGTGAATTCCCATTTAAAGAACTTGCAAAATTCCATGAAGCTAGAGGCAAAGAAGGTACAATAGTGGTTACTAAAGTGGAAGAACCATCGAAGTATGGTGTTGTTGTATATGATGATGAAAATTGCATTCAAAGTTTTGTAGAAAAACCACAGGAATTCATTTCAAATAAAATAAATGCTGGACTATATATTCTAGATCCCAGTGTTTTGAAAAGAATACAACTGAGACCTACATCAATTGAAAAAGAAGTATTTCCAGGAATGGCCTCTGATAGGCAATTATGTGCATTTGAATTAGAGGGCTTTTGGATGGATGTTGGACAACCTAAAGATTTTCTCACAGGAATGTGTCTTTATTTAAAACATCTGCGTGCTAAACACCCCTCATTGTTATATAAAGGACCAGGGGTAGTTGGAAACGTTCTCGTTCATCACACTGCTAAAATAGGAAATAATTGTCAAATAGGACCAAATGTTACTATTGGACCAGGTGTTGTAATTGAAAATGGTATAAAGTTTTGATCATTATAATTTTTTTTTAATGCTATTTTTTGTAGGTGTTTGTGTAAAACGAAGTACCATTTTACGTGATGTACAAATAAGATCAAATTCATGGATGGAAAGTTGTATAGTAGGTTGGCGTTGTTCCATTGGACGATGGGTTAGAATGGAAGGTATAACTGTTCTTGGCGAGGATGTTGTGGTCACTGATGAAACGTACATCAATGGGGGACAAATTCTACCACATAAAAATATCGTCAGTTCTGTGCCAGATCCTCAAATCATAATGTGATTTGTGTATTACTACTGGAGACGTTTATTCATTATTTTTTATGCAATTCCAAGGAATCAGTGGGGAGAATAATCTTTTTTATGTCACCTTATGAAATAGTCCTATTTTAATTATATGTATATATTCTTAGATAATTTATATTTAAATCCCATAAATTATATAATACCTTTATTACTAGTTCAACCAAATTATTGCAAAAAAACAAAGTTTTTCCTTTAAAAAATCTTTTATTCTCAACTACATAATTTTGTTCATACTGACCGCAAAATTGGTTTCAAATTTTCAATGATGCTATAGTACTATTTGAAAAACGCGCACTGCTGCGCAGCTGACGATTCGCAACCAATTTGGTGGTATTCTGAAATAAACTTCTAATATGTGTACAAACAATATCACTTCAAAAAATAATTTTGTTCATATGGAAGTGTGATCAGCGTCAAAATCCTATTTATTCGTTAACGAGATACGTCATTTCAAGTCATAGATATTTAGAGAGCAATTTTCATTCTCTATTCAGGAAAAATAAAAACAATTTCAGCAGAATACTAAATTCGATAATTTTCCCAAAAAACAATTTTAGCTTTTAGCTCAATACAAGTCTCCTGCTGCTCTATAATTTGTCTTACCAAATTAATTTTTTTTATTTGCAAAATTTGATTTTCTTTCTGCACCAAATCCATTATTTTGTCCAGATTCTCGTTGTGCTGTACTGTAGGAGAAACGATTTTATTTTGATAACCCGCTAACTGACGTTTTAGATTTTCAATTTCTTTATTTTCCAAATGTATCGTTTGTTTAATACTTTCTTGCAACTGAAGTAGTCCGTTATTTTTCAGTTTCAATAGAGCTAATGCTTCGTCTATAGTTGATGAGTAGTAATTGCAATTACTTATTCTGTTTTCAAATGGTGATTGTACCTCAGGAGATTTTTCTTCATTGAAAAATAGTTCTTCAGGTTTACTGAAAGCAGAAGATTCTTCTACCATCTTGTGTGGAGTTGTTTTCAATAAATCCTCCGTGTCTTGCGAAACTTCTTTATTGAATTCGCTGTCTTCCTTAAAATTCTTTCCTGAATCACACGCGTGATCTTGTTCAATTTTTTCTTGTGTAAAGCTTAGTTCTTTCTCCTTTTGGAAGCTCTTCATTTTTCTCTGAAAAAGTTCAAATAGGCAACTATCAATTTCCACATAACGTTAAAATACAACATTATGCGCGACATAAATTTGATAATTTTTTCCAAAAAATTCAATTTAATACCTTTAGTTGAGTAATTATCCTTTGTACTTCCCATAGCAACTCCTCCCGCTCCTTAACAATGCAGCCAAAATTCATTTCCATATGAATTTGATTTAAAAGAGATTCTTGCTTTGCAAGTTCAAGTTGAATTGACTCAGCGTCAGAAGGTAAAACTGCCCCTGTGTGTAATGGAGGTATATAACGAAATAATACAAAATCTGGAAACAAAGATCTACTGTGTTGAATTAGCGCAGTAAGAAGTTTTGTTGACACATGAAATGTGTGATTGAGTGAAGCAGCCAGAGAGTTTCGACTCATTTTGTTCACTTTCTCCTGAAATGAGAATTTATTTAATTCTGTCTATTTCCACAATTTTTGTCGTTACATTCATGGCGACGTTATCCAAATGAACAAGCAACCAACAGAGCAACAATTTGTTCAAAGACGGTAAATTATCAATGAGAATTCGTAAATGTTTCTCACGAGTGTGTGCACTCAGAATGGCTCCCGCCTCTTCAAATCTGACTAAGAGGTCATTGGTGAATAGCGGCTCTGGAAGATCCCTGTCAAGTTTTTCATATATTTATTTCGAACAAATATGGTATAAAAATTATATTTTACTTTTGTTTTCGCAAAAACATCAGAAACGATTTTTTTTTAAATTTACCTTAGAAACATTTTGAGTAGGCTAGTACTTGTTGGTACATCGTACTGCATCAGGTCGACATGTTCCCTGTTATTGAACATTTTCCTGAGTTGCAACACTTTAGACTTAGTACCGCTTGTTTTATAAATCCCTTCAAATAATATGCCAACGGTTTCCAGGTAATCGATACATTGTCTTACAAGTAGTGGAATATCTACTCCATCATGGCACTTACTTCTTTCCACAGCCAAACACAAATTCACCCCAAAAATGGGTAAAGTATCTTCAAAATGAATGTTCCAATTGGCATGCACAACAATTATCAATAATTACCAGCTAATTTGCAGCTATCTTCTCCCAATTTGATTTTTTTAAGTTTATCAACCTTCAATTTATCTTTCTCCACTCGTTTTTCTCTTTTCTTGTCTTTTTCTTCGTTCTTTTCTAACTTATCATCTTTGTCCCTTGATTTATCTCGTCTTTTCTTCGATTTTGAAGCAGTGAATTTGAAGGATTTCGTTTTTTTGTATTTCGATGGACTATGAATAAAAAGAAATTGATTACAAAAAACACTGAGAAAAACGGCCAATATATTGAACCTAGTAATGCGTGACACATAGCAGTGCCAGGAAGTAATAATTCTTGGACTCGAGAGTGTGAATTATCAGGGTACAAAATTACTACGTTTTTGTTCGTTGTTTCAGGGCTTTGGAAAAATCATTTTTAAATTCAAAATTTGAATTTCCGAATCAAGTTAACCTTGAAATGACCTTAAGACTTCATCTCAGTCATTTTGAAGGTCATCTTGATACACCCTTAAAAGTCACGTAACTTTGATCCCCAGAAGTTTATCGATTTGGGCCCTCTATTCTTATGAAATCAACTATTATGATAAAAAAAGATTCAAGTCTCCCCAAACAACTGGTGGGTCCCAAAAAATTAGAAAAAGTCGTTTTTACACTCAAAGCTATAGGGTCTTTCCGAATCATGGGAATTCTGTTTGAAAAAAAAGGCTTGACCTGGAAATGACCTTAAAACTCTGCTTCAAAGTCAATTGCGAGGTGCATTTTGGTTCACTAAAATTTTTCTACTAACTCTTTGCTTTCGAGTTTTTTGGTTGATTCCATACTATTACCGCACCCTGTGTATATCTAGTCACATTCTGTGATATTTTTGGAATTTCCTTCAATTTTCTCTTAAAACTAATAAAAGTTTTACTGCAACTATTTGGATCATCGCCTATTATACTTTTCTTATTGATCATCAATAGTAACCATTTTGGGGTTAATCTTTTCACCTCGATTTTGAATTTTCATCGCCTGAACTTTCTCCTTCCAATGCAGCGTAGCCTTTTTCTTTGTCCTTTTTATCCTTCTTGTCCTTTTTTTTAGCCAAAGTAGATTCAATTTTTACTGGATCATCACTGACTACAATGAAACATTGGTACTGAATTTATATTGATAAACAATGATAATTCTGTATGTGTATTAAGTTTGTATGCAAGGAAAAGACAGAAACTCACAGTCACTATCATCCCTACACTTTTTACTTGTTTCAATGGCATACAATCCAGGAAATTCTTTCATAACGTCTGGGCTGTCGAAATCCATTTCACTTCTGAATTATTTTCCTCTATCCAGGTAAAAGCTCTAATATTATGTTAAAAGAATTACTTTAACATGCTGGATGTTCGATTATTACAAATCACATATTCGTACTTTGTATACATCCATAAAGCCATAGAAAATTCTCTATATGCATAAAGTCACAGAATATACGTTTAGAAGAAGGGAAAGCTTCCACCTAAAACTGGAAGCTTTAAATTTGACAGATCGTAGTTCACACACCATTTATAGTTAGCGCCACCAGCATTCAAATAGCAATTCTCCATATATTTGAGTACTGAATATATTACAATGTACAAGTCCATTTTCATTGATCCCTTTTTACAAACATAATAAAATTGAATTGCAATTTTTTCTCAGAGAGAAATTCTCAAATCAAAACATTTCCTTATGCTGCCTTCATTTTTTGACCTTTCAAAAATAAATATGGTGTTCACATTATAAGAATATTTTATCCCTACTTGCTATGGACAGCAAATTTCGTTAACTTTTCATATATTCTGTGATTCGACTGCACCGTTGTCATCTGTGACAAAATCGCATTCTTGATCTAGACTTGCGACATAGCCCGAGTAGTGACAAAATCACAGCAAAGAATATCTACATACTTGTTCAGTATGTAGATATTCTTTGATCACTGTATACGAAATCACAACCCAGCTCTACGTGCCCGGAATGACGTCAATGGTTGCGCCATCCTGTCTCTTTTTGCTCCTATCGTTTTTAACCGTTAATAATAGAGACCGGAATATATGAATTTGCATATCAACACATTGTTTCAAGTAATATTTTGTGATTCTCGAAATTCAAAGCGCATTTTCAATATTTTTGAGTATGTGAAATAATGGAATTTTAGTACATATTTGGGAATATAAAAGTCAATATAATTAACAAATCTTTGATATAAACTTCCACATTATCAATTTTCTTACCTACAGACCAAGTTAAAGTAAACTTGCACAATATTTTGATCAGAAACATAAACTTCAAAAAATTTGATTCATTCAATCAACTAGGAAAACTCTGATAACAACAAACATAGTAACCCAATTCTGCTAATGTCCAGTTTTTCAGTGAATGTGAAAAGATAGTTTTCCATACATGAATTTCAGTACTGGAAATTTGGGATATGGAAAATGCCGACTGATTGTTAATACAAAAAAAAACTTGTTGCATACATAAAAAATTCAGGAATATTTTTTCACTTAAAGTTGTTGTTTTGAAACTTTTCATGCTTTTTTCCTGCATTTATCATACATATCTTAAACTTTTTATAATTCATATAATCCAATCTATAGTCAATAATTATTAAATAAGAATGACTCTTATTATCTGAATGTTTAAAACCAACACAAAATATTTGCCTCATTGTACATTATATTACAAATAATATAGCGAAAAAAAATTATATTTAATTTCATATGTAAACTTAAGCGAAATGAGTGAATTCACTCAATAATATACATCGAGAATATTAGAACGTGCATTTATTCTAATTAGTTTCCGTTTATGGATTGTTCATTAATTTGAATATTTGTACGTTATATTATATACCTACGGTATTCTTTCAAAGAGATGAAAAATAAGCATTTGAATTACATATACAACAGGGTACATCTATTAATTCCTACAATTCCAGTTTGGTGCGTTCCCAACACTTTTCTCTTCAGGTATTGGTAGGTATGCTATTCTCCCCTTACAAGACCTAGACGATCCTATTGGTCGAATAAATACCCTCGATCTTAGTTGATAAATTTCTGAAACATCCGCGATTTTCGCAAAATAGCAATCTACAACCGAAATCAATTGTTTTATATGTAACATTTTGAAATGAAAATTATTGCAATCTCCAAAATCAAGTTTTTCTATTTCATAATCACTTTGAATCGTTAAAAAAAACTTTCATTCAAAGTGAATCATTGAGTATTTATGATATTTGTATTTGTCATTATTACATTACCTCATTACATACATATTACATATTAATTTTGAAGAAGCACTTGCCAGTAATTTTTTAACACGTGAGAAGAAATCTAAAGTAACCCTTCGTTACTTAGGGGTGTGTGATGCGATAGTTGTCGAGAAGGGATGGATCTCGAGTTGAAAGTGGGGAGAAAAATAAAGTAAGAGCGCTGTTTAGCCGCAGTTGTAGTTCGTACTGTCGACGTGTAGAGACGCAATATTTTCTTCAAATTTCTGTGGACTGTGTTAAATTTAGTGTGATTTGTTTGTTCATATTCGGATGGTGATCGAAATGGAAACAGTTAATGAAGCCGACGTCCGTCAAACAGTTGACAGTCACACGACTTTTTTGCCGGCAAGAAATTCACCCAAAATTTCCCAGATGCTACTGCAAAGAAATTCTTCATCTTCCCCTTCAGTACCGAGGAAAATTATGAGCAAGAATAACAACAATACTAGTCAGTAATAAGTATTTTGTGAAATTTTCTCCGTTAGTACTTTTAGAATACTGAAGTGCCCTGGATAATTAAGCACTTACCTTAAAATAATAACGGGTTGATAAAAATATTTTTCAAATTCGTTATAACATTTTTAAAATGCAAATTCATAGCAGGAAAATGATATTTTGTAACAGTAATGTGAAATGTATGCGCGCACGTTTAAGTTTATATTTAATTCTCCAGGTTATGATTATGTGATTATCTTATTCAAATATGTTTATTCCTCATTAACTCGAGATGTTGAAAATGAAAAAAAAGTAGCTTGTGGACGAATCGATTTTAAATATACTCTTACACAAAATAAGTCAGAATCACGCGCAAAGAAATTTGTGCGCTTTAAAACACGAAATTTTAACTTGCAAAGTATTTTAGATCTGAATCTGAGAATTGATCATAATTATTTCAACATCAAAATTCCTTCATTATTTAACGAATTAATGTCTAACTCGTGTCGGAGTAATTTGCCAAATGGTAAAATATGAGACGTCGGTTGAAACAGATGGAAGAATGGAGTTAGAATGTTTGCCACAGCCCAAATACTTATAATAGGTGGAATCTTTCTGACTGTCAACTTTAAGATAATTAACGTTAAAAAGAAAATTTATTGTTTGAATTAAACTATTAACAAGTATCTTATTTCCGACAATATAAGAAGAAAATATTCACATTTGCTAGTTAAGTTAGGGTACTTGATTAAATATTCGTTTCAATTCCATCATTGGTAGAGAATACATGACGTCCATTTTTGAAATTGTTGAACTGTGAGTCACAAAACCCGAAGTTAACAAATATTGTTAGATTATCTTTCAAATTCAAAAGAACGCAAAAAAATTTACAACCAATTTCATCTAGCGAATATCTGCGGGAAAATAAAAATATAACAAAGAATTGATAACTATAGTATGGAGAAAAATAATTGGAGAATTTCAAATAATGGATATAACAGTAAGAAAAAATAATATATAGCGTAACAAATTACAAAATTCAAATTATATTTTCAGAATGAGGTATATGTTTGGAAAAAGATGAAAAAAAATGTGCCGAATATTGATGAGAAAGACGAAGCCGAAAAGGATAGATAAAAATGGAACATTCAAGTGATTTGACACATTATGACAAATATAATGAAAAAATATGAATTAATTAGTTTTCTGAAAAATATTCAAATTTGTCGTGTAATTTTTTATATTACAATGTCATTTTAGAAATAAGTAGAATGAAGAAATCTATGAAAATTTTCAGACAGTTCCATTTTTTGTGAAATGAAAAAAGTACCGAAATAAAGACCGTAAATCAAAAAAAAAAATCTTAAAGTTTTAATCATAAATCGAAAAATTAGACAGATAAATAGAACATTGAAATTACAATCTTTCCTTCACATGCTTCAATATGCACTTATTTCCAACAATATTCGTAATATATGTTTATACACAAAATGTTGGAAATATACTTTTTCAATCCGCAAAAGATTGAATTCCAGGAATGTAATTCAGAGCACAAATATGTTAACTTTGTTCTAATCAGAGTCATATTTTTTCAATATGATATGAATTGAAGAAGGTATGAATAGATTGCATAACATGGGGTTCAGTTTTTCATATCCGTTTCCGCTTTTTGTATTAGGGAACTAGCAATTCAATTTGAATGATGACAGGTACCCGGTACTGGCTTGCGAAATGAATGAGATGAAATTCGATTCATTCGGGCAAAAATCCTCATCAAGTAGCCGGAAAGGGAAGTAATAAAATAAAAGCGGTAAATATGTGTTCTACCTGAACATCTACTCAATTAATATTACCATTGAAACTCGTTTTCAACCCTTTATCTGTACCTCATGAAAGTTGGCATAAACAACAAGTGTACCGCAAAACTTCTCGTAGTCGTTGACTGTGAAGAGCATTTGTCCAAAAAACGTATGTTTGTGTTAGCTTCGCAAAAATTATTATGACAGTTAGCAATCCACCTTGAATCTAAGTTCTTTCTTATACGTTTTTATAAATCAAAATCAGTTCTTTTCAAAACTAACAAAGTTTCGCTGGAACTGAGACAATTTATGTAGGAGGTTTATATGAGAAATGGCCGAAAGGTACATATTCATTTCTGTGAGAATTATTGAGTTATAGTTATATTAACTGTTCATTTAGTTCACTGACCCACCGAAACGCTAAGGTAATTTTATAACTTCATCACTTATACATAGGCGATTGCTAATGGTCCAATTCTTATGAGTTGCATAATCTCATATACCTATTTGTCCTTTTATTATTAAAACAAAGTAGCATTGATCAACGAGTACAGTGATAATAGTTTATGTCTTAGTTCTGAGTAAAAAATTATTATGAGTCATATAAAAAATCTTACAAAAACCCAATTGTTTTTATTCAGTACATATTCAACGGAAAACAAAAAATAAAAGTAAATTGTTAATTGTGCTATACAGAATAATGATAATTACATTCAATTCATCAAGATATGCAATTCTTCATCAATGTTTACTTATAACGTTATCACGTATAATTGTCCTCCATAAACCGACTTTACAAACAACCAATTTTTTTTGTGATGCATTCGGATTTGTAACAAAAAAAACGTTCATATTCTGAGAGGAGACTGATGCGACGAGACGAGACAAGACCGGCTCAAGTCTTGTCTCGTCTCACGGCAAGACACAATCATTTTTATCGAAAACCCGAAATTCAAGAAAGAAGTTGACATTCGGTGACAGCTGTCGTCAAAGTACTAATTTATCTGAGAGTTAAGTTTATGTCAGATAGAGAAAACTATAGCCACTAGAAATTTTTTGGCACACTTGTTATTGGAATTTAATAATAGTCAATCTCGTAGCAGATTATTATATTAAAGTTTTTATTTATTATTCAATAAAAACGAACAACCGAAAATGATCTTATATTCGTATTATTGCTTGATAATAGGGTCGCTCAATGTAGTAAATTAGTATGCTGACTGAGATATGAAATAAGTCGTTCTCTAAAAATTATGAAAAATACCTTTAAGTCGCACAATTCCAATACCTAATTAAAAAAATTTTATTTTTCTTCCGTAAAACGCTGCAAAGCATGTCATACAACAAGAATAAAATTTTAAATGTTCGTCTAAGTCCGAGACTAAAAGAAATCGATTGTATAAACGACAGGATTCGTTTGAGGATCCCCCCCGTCGAAAAAAATGGAAAATCGTTAACACAACATGGTGGTCTCTATTCTCTTAAAATAAAACCCTCATAGGCGTGTTTCGCCATACACAACTACCCTTAGGGTGCTTTTCTAGGATTGGTGAGTCTCCAAATCGGGGTGGTACATTCTATCCCCATTTAGTACTTCCCGAGAGGTAGGCCGTCTAAAAAAGAAAACAATGCATTGAGTTTTTTGAGCAATGAAAAACAACCCCTTCGGAATTGATTTGAATATGTTATCAATGTTGATACTTTCAGAATAATGTATTCCGTTTTTTCTGGTTTATACCCGACTTTTTGCATTCATGTTATAGAACGGGGCTTTCTTGAGAACTATTTTTTATTAGGGGATTCTTTATTCACTAGTAGGTCCGATGGGAAAATTCTTTCCTTGCGAAATTCCTTTTTTTAGATTTTAATTAATAGCCGATAAACAAGCTACAATGTAGACAGACTGTAATTCCATAATCTCTTGACAAAAATGTCTATTCTAGTTACAAAACGACATGATCATTGCACGAAATGTTGAAATAGGCAATTACCGATAATTATATAACTGTCGGAAGTACTGATTTGTTTTTCACCTAATGAACACAGAATCTTTTGGAGAATATTCAATTTTTTTTCTTTCATCGTATTATTATCTCTCGAAATGAATGTTTAGAATTGGAGCTACTTCTACCTACTGAGTCTCCTTTGTTAAAATAAAACGCAACGAACGACAAGTTTTTGTTAGGATGTCATTACGACAAATCCAGTTTTTTAAAACTCTGTCACGGTCTATAGCTGGTTATACTTTGCTTCTTATGACATTATTTGGATCCGTTCTAATGACCCTAACGAAAAAAGCAAAATCGACAAAGATGCTAGCTATAAACACGCAAACGCTCTTTCAGAATTATCTGATGAACAACAATTTTGTAATCAATCCGACTGTCTTCAACGAAGAACTATTGGGCAGGTAGGATCCAAATAAGGTTAAAAATTCATTGTATGTTCTGTATTTTGCACATTATTAATGCAGTCAATTTATGAACAAATGCTTTCAATGATTCGTCTTGAGCTTGAAATATGATCTTATTTGCAAATGATTGAATGTGGCAAATATTTCAAAATTTTAGAGAATAAAGTGTTTTCAAATGGTAGTTTTTTAGTTCATCTATCACTATGTAGAAGTTTTGATAGGAACGTAGTGTTAGATAAATTTTCTTTAATAACCGGTGAAGGAATAAACGCATTCAAAAACCAGAATGTATTGTGAAATGAATATTCAAATAATAAAATGGAAAGAAGAAGTCGTAATCGAGTTATCATATAAAAATATTTCACTATTTTATGAAAATTCAATAAGAAATCGATTTCAATAAATTTTCAAAATCACGCATGAAAATGAGTAGTACGGATTTTTTAAATATGAACGATAGTAATGAAAGTAAGTCAGCAGCCTACACCTTGAGGAAGACCCGGATGGTTGAGCGCATCCCTAAAGGCATGAGATTCTACCTGGACGTTTTTATAGGGCTTTATGATCTTGGGAATAAATAATTAAATATCGTAATATTTTTTAGAGAACAGCATAAAAACTTCAGAATGCATATCTGGTTAGTGTGAGAAAGGGTCGAGTCTCCGTTTTTGATGGTCCGAAAAAAAAGACGACCCAATTGAAGTACCTGGTGTTTTTCAGTGGGTGCTCTTTCATCGAAGCACCGAGATATTTAAATAGATGCCTTACGATGTTGACATATCGTGTTCTCGCATATTAAATAGACTGACGTATGTCTTTTTTTGGTCAATTCACACGATATTATAAGAAGACCGCATTAAGAGTGAGAAGCGAACCGAACCCTTTTTCTAATGACTTGCTGTATGGTGTGGCCTTTGTTCACATGATTCTTTATGAAAAGTTTCGGAGATTTTTCTCAGAAAGGACAAGGAGAAAAAAAGTCACGAGAATAATCCTCCGCTTCAGGAACTTACCGGCATCTTTCAATGTGTTTGATCCAACTTTTTTCGTAGTTACAATGAACCAGCAAAAAGTGTTTCATGGTTGGCAAGCGTCCTCTGAAAAATAGCCAGACGCGTTGACCAGTTTTTTCCGATTTAAAACGTAACGGATATTTATTTAATTTATCGCGTTTCTTCATTCGATTCTTTATTATAACTGCAATGGCGATCATTACACGGCGAAAAGTGAACTCGGCATTTCTCTGATAAATATTTACATTCCAATACATAGCAATTTAAGACCGGCGACGAATACCTTGTATAATTTTTATTGAATTTAATTGAATTTGAAAGTGAATGTTAAACAAAGAGTATGAAAGAATTATCTCTAATTATCTTTCAGATATAATAAAATCGGAAGTGGAACAAATTTGATAACTGATATTTTATGGAAGATTCGACCGCAGTTTTTTGAGTTTTATATTTGATTATTTCAATTATCAAATTAGATCATTGAATAACTTTACTGGCGCAAGACGAATTAAACCATGATATGGAACCTACATATGTTATTACTAAAGAACGGATCATATGGAATTGCATATTTGTATGACCATTTGCATATTTAGCTTCATTCATTCCGTGTGTTCGGGAATAGTTTTCATTTATCCTTCAATATTTGTATAGTAATATAAACTCCAAAAAATTCAAAGGGTTACGGATATGCTTTTTTTTTTTAACAATTGAAGTCAGAATTATTTTCGTATTCATTATTAGAAGAAAAATTCTTGGAGAGTATTTTAATTTTATGCCGTGAAAATCAGTTTTCTGAATGGAACAAAATTTTGAATATTTAAAATCATGAACGCAAAAGGAAAATTTGAAATAATGAAAGAATTGTACAAAATCTCAACACTTAAGGAAAATTCTACGAAACCCGGGAAAATATCCAAAACTCTCTATTTTAATTTGGAAATCCACAAATTTCTTTTCAAAATGTCGGCGTACTGTAAAAGAAGCAGTTTTTGACAAAAAAGAAAAATATTCCTCGCCAATCCTCTCACAAACGTCTTCTGTAAATCCGTATTCAACTATGATATGTGAACCAGTCATGAACATCCTGTTGCACCTTTATAAAGGAGGGAAAGGGTCATTATGGACGCAGCTCTGTTTTTTGTTGTTTTTTCATCAATGGTGAGGGGTCAGCAGTCTTATCTCGGAACCAGTTTCATAAGAACTTTAGGAACATCTGTCATAAACGGACAGATATATAGTGCACACGAAACAATGCACATCGGTAATGGAATGAGGGTGCATTATTAATTCAGAAATCCCCGACACTGATGAGTAGACGCGGAAAACCCTCAGGTCGTCCACAAATAAAACTGAATATGCGGAATTTCTTTGTTGTTCTTCTTCTCATCAGATGTCATTGAAGTGCTGAATTCATTATACAAAAACTTCAAAAAAAAATGGCGTTTGTTATGGAATTGAATTCAGATGAAAAATACTCGAAATGATTATATTTTGATTATGAAAAAAAAGAAATGGATGTAATATTCATTGAAATGAAGGCTTATGGCCATGGTTGTGAATGAGGTTTTCAAAGCTAATAATCGCGTCTTTTGATGGTTTACAGTTTTTTCTACAACTTATCCGAACAATTTGGCCGAACTACAACTTTTTAGAGTGATGCAGAACGCCTCACTATTAGTATACTACGATACGCTGCTAGAAATGGGTGGCGATGACGTCCAACAACTTTGTGACGCTTGTGAAGAGGAGTTCTTAGAAATAATGTCTTTGGTCGGCATGGCGTCCAAACCTCTACACGTAAGACGATTGCAGAAATCGCTGCAAGAATGGGTAGGAAACCCAACGAAATTTAAATTGCCGTTAGTGCCTGGTGAGGATTACGAACTGGAATTATCTAGTCCGCGTGTGACTAGTAACCACGGATTTTATTCCACGGACAGTGCAGAAAACTCAAGAACGGTATATTCACCATCACCTGCAGATATATGTGCCTTACCCTCAGTTACCAGTCCTAGTCTGCTACTAAGTAAAAGGTAGCGCTATATTTTTCAAACTGCGCAGACAACTGATTTTATTTTCCATTTGAGACCTTACTCGCCCTTAGATTCTGCGTGCCCACCATCCTCCAGTTCTAGTTCCGGCAGTAATGCAAGTTTATCCGTCCAATTAACGCCAGCGTTAATGGATTCCCAAATAGCGAAATTGACAGCCGCTGCTGAACGACTGAGCAAGCAGTTACCACAGTTTGAACCAAAACCTCATAACAACAAGAAGAAAGTTTGTAAAGAGTTGGAGGTAAGCATATGAACCCTTTCAAGGTTTTATTTCAGGTCATGGCTTTACCAATTTCAATTGCTGTAACATCAATAAGTAGTCCCAAAAAAGGGTAAGTTCAGGATCCCTGTCATTATTTTTGGTGAATGGAATATGGTGCTATTTTTTTGACTCACTGATTATCGATATGACATTATTTTTGGGTCAGCACTTGAGACCCAAAATCCGCACTAAAACAGTTTTCTGAAAAAATCTATACATTCCTTGGAACCGGGGATGTTGAGATCCATGAAACTATTAAAACAGCTGAATTTGCTTCTTGAATGTGACTGATAAAACCTGAAAGATTCATTCTTGAGATGTATCAACCATTGTTTTTTCACTTCTTGAAGATTTAAATTTCACGAAATGAAGTCGCTACTTTATCATTAGATTTCAGACTGGTACATATCACGCGGAACTCTGAACTGAAGCAGCAGATTGATGTTGTATTTGATAGTCTGGCGAATATATCGACCTTTCGTTTTTTTAATACAGTTCTTCATGATGTGCTGATAAACACCAAGGACAGTATGAGATTTTTACTTCTTGAAGAATGTTCTATGAATTATGAGGCAATAACAAATACATAAATAATAAGAACTTGAGACTTGAGCGCAAGATAGATTTCCCAACATCACGTTAACTTTGATATTTGATATTGGTTTAATATACAGAGCAGTCAAATTAACTAAAGCGACAAAACGCAAAGATCAAATTCTTAAATTAAAAAATATTTTAATAGAAAATATTTAACCTGTCTCTTTAATGAATAGCGTTGATAGAATTACATTTTTTTCATTTTAGAAGTTATTATAAACAGTAGCCTGTTTCTTTATTTTTTCATTTTAGAAGTTATTGTAAACACTAGGTTGTCCTGTATCTTAGCAACATTATTAACATCGTCGCACTGTCAATTCACACTAATAAGCCTGCTTCAAAGTTTCCTATATTGTTAACCGCAAGTTTATGACCGTATATAGATCGAAACGTTGTATGTTGAAGTGATCTTTCATTTATTCTGTTCGACGGAAATTTGAAGGGAAACTTGAAGATCTACCAATCGAAATGCCAATATTCTATTGTTTATTATCTTCTATTCTACTATCTATTATTCAATCGACATTCATCAAAAATATATCTTACAAATTACCGAATAACACGGGCGATTCTTTTGTGCTTCCTTACATTGCAATATTGTTCTAAAAATTTCACAATGTACTGAAGAAATAAGGTCAGACATTGGACATCGTTGAACTCCACTAATGGAACAACTTTTAGTTACAGCCTGTTTCCTTCTGATTTGTTTGTTTCTTTTTCTGTTAAATAATATGATAGGTTTGTAGTTATGAATATTGAATCATTTCCTACAGCTGGTCATGTCAATGTCGGACAACGATCCTCGGAGGATGGACGAGATCAGGAAATACGCCGCCATATACGGTAGATTCGATTGTAAACGAAAACCCGAGAAACCATTGACGTTACACGAGGTTTCGGTGAATGAAGCAGCAGCCCAAATTTGCAAATTTGTTCCAGCCCTATTGACTAGGAGGGACGAGTTGTTCCCTCTAGCTAGGCAGGTTGTTAAAGATTCTGGATGTTATTACTCGAAAACGCAGTAAGTTTCTCATCAAGAACAATTCAAAGCAATACGTTCGTTTGATTTGCAGATTACCGACGATGTATCTGCATAAACATTCGAACAGTCAGGATGGGGATATTGATAATTCAATTTCCCGGGAGAGCACTAGAATCGCCGATGGTGAACCAACTTCAAAAAGGTCGAAAATAGACACAAATTGCGACGGGCAGGTCAGGCAATATACGAGAAAAATAATACCTCAAACGCAGCAAACGATAATGAACATCAACTTAGAGGACTAACTCCTTAACAAATTTCAATTTTTAGTTCTGTTTTTGTATTATTTTATTGTAATGCATGGTTTTCAGCTTATCGCGCTTTTAGATACAGCTTAACGCTTTTACTGCCGCATTGGAACGAAACAATGGATTCTACAGGCTGGGCAAGGAAACCAAAAAATTGGCAATCTTTTCTTCTAACGATTACCGTGTTAGGTATCTAATCTACTATGATGAGGGTTGGTGTTATATTATTGATACGGTTTTGAGTATCGACTATCCTCGTTGATTGCAGTCTTAGCTCGTGGACATCCATTTTCAATTCATCTTTATTTTACGCTTGAAGACAATTAAGTTTTTTTGAGACAGCTTTATCATTTCTAGTCATCGATATTTTATTGAAATTATATACTAATGTTTTTAATATCACCACATAAATACTTTATTTTCTATTCTATGGATAATAATAGTTAGATCATTATATTTATATGAATTTCAAAGTATATATCGTCATGTGCAATTCAGTGGAACAATAGAGAGTTTATTTTTTCAATGTAATATATATTTTACATTACAGCAGATTTTATACAGATTCAATATAATAAATATAAATTTGTCAAGTTCGGCTTTCCGTCAGTTTGGATAATTGTTCACGTAATCTTTGCCTTTTATTTAATTGTCTTTAAGGGTAAAACTAACGCTTTACAGTAGGCTATAAAAATTGGGTAAGTTTATTAGATCTTGCTTTTAAATCGTAGTTTTCTAATATATATTCGATTTTTTTAGAATGCAGGTATTCAGGAAAGAGGTAAGGTTCTTTTAAAATTGCTTGCTAAGTAGGCTTTCGAGGTTTTCAATTTTTCCTAATAAATTCGATTGGACAGTTTTTAAGATTTGTTGATCGTTATTTATAATTTTTAGGAAACTGATGATGGTGTTTTCATTAGAACTTCTCTGCATTCACTATTTCAGCACACTAGAAATTTTCCCCAGAATTGTAGGTGAGTAGAGATGAAAAAAACTTGTGAAAAGATGTTTTCAATGCTAAAAGCGGTGCAATCTCCAGTAATTAGTATTTGTATTTCTGGATGCAATTTATGAATACAAAACAAAATACGTTGATTTTAGGGAAACTAGTGCAAGATCTCTCGTTGTTGATATAGAAGACACGGATTCCAGATTTTCTTATAGTAGTTGTAATTCTCCAGTACAAGTGAGTTGAATTGATGATCTTTCAGTTTATACAATGCGTTAATTTAGAGAAAATTGGAAGATGATGACGATACAGGAGATACAAGTAAGCTGTCACCAAATGTCCAAATAATTTCGGCTAGTGGCGATAACATAATAGCAGTTGCCAATCCTGCCTTAGCGATGTCACCCGCCATTATATCAACAATATCAGACTGTAAAGAGCTTGCAACAATGAATCAGGAATGATTCTGAATGATAGCGAAAAATCCGTTATTAAATTTCAGTTCTAACACAAAATTTAATTCTTTTCTTATTTTCCTTTTACGGAAATTATATTAGAACGGAAATTCGAATCACTTGTTTGCGCTTTTAATCATTAGATATTGATTAAATGTAAAAATAGTCGTTTTATTTTGAACTACAGTGATATGAAGATTGGAAGCACGAATAAATTTTCAAATAAAGTCTTTTATTCAATTCATGTTCAACAACCCGCGTAGTAATGGTGCAGGCACATACAGCCCCTTGCGTCTATTTTTCAGTTTAAACCGAGCCATCGAGGACATCTGCTATCGTCGCCGAACATCGAATTTGCCCTGTTCCGATAAAGCGCCTCCACCCTTTCCAGTTGCTACGCGGATACTTTGGAATTCGACCTCGGGCAAACCATCGCATGTTCATCCGAAATTTCGGTCATTATTTAGTTATAATACAAATTGAAAAACACTTTTTTTTTTGAAGTTTTTGTTGAAGAGTTAGTGAATTGAACTTTTTGGAAATATAAAATGAGCTAGACGTGCAACAATTTATTCAAATCTTTCAGTCACAATAAAGTTGGTAAATAACAATTTATGCTACAACGAACGGAAGACTAAGCACATGAATAGTTTATGATTTACCAGGTGAATCATCTCATCATCATATATAATAATAGTTAAAATTCGAAGTGACTCTGCAATAAATTATGTCCAACAGGATGAATGAATCTTTTCAACATCGAAGATAAATGTCATATCATTTGAACCTCACAAAACTTAAAAAAAGATATACTTCATGGACTTATTCATTCTAAAGCATGTTCTTCTCAATCCAACTTATATAATTTGTAATTCTGGTATAAACACCCGGATATCCAGCTTCAGCACAACGGAAGCCATAAGAAACTACGCCAATTTGTGTAATTCTGACGTTAGTTTCTTCGCTCTCGATAAACATAAGGGGCCCCCCTGAGTCACCCTTACAAGCATCTTTACCACCTTTGGAATAGCCTGCACATAACACTCTTTCGTCTATTATTGAATTCTGTTTAGCGTATGCTCGTCGACATTCATCTGTCGTTACTACCGGTACTGCAACTTCTTGTAAAACTGAGCTACTAGGTCCATCTGTAATAAAATGTTATGTGAGTATATATATTGTTTTGACATATCGATGAGGATACGCACTGAAATTTATACTACCCCAACCTGCAACCACTGGTTTAGCTCTGACAAAGTCTCTCGACCTTAACGGTTCATCTACAGGCAGGCAGATTGGCCAAACTGACCCTACAAAATAAGTTTGAGATTTTTTGTTATCAATTTTGGTGAATATGATTCAACTTACGGTGGGTTACTTTTCTCGATAATTTCAGAATAGCAATATCATTAGTGAATGTAACTGAGTTATAATCATTGTGGATGTGTGCACTCTCTAACGGGATGTCTTCGGGAATTGTGCCATCATCATCTGAATATAAATCTAAATCGCCCACTCTCGCTAAGTATCTACGAAAAAGGTATCGATTAGGATAAAATAGAACAACAAATAAATAAATATGTTTTATATAGAATTATATTATTTTTGTCACAAATTTTATAGAGAACAACTTTGTTTCATTTCAAAGTAATTTCTATCAATAGCAAGAACAATACGATTTGCGAAAAAAAAGTTTTATTTGTTTATAATTCAAGAAGCTATATTGAACGTACGAACCCCATTAATATTTTTACTAATATTGTTTCAAACAACTTCCAACAAAATTTTTATATTCATCGCTCAATATCCACCTCGACATCTAACTTTAACTCTACTCGGTTATGTTAATAATTGGCAAAATCAATATATATGAATTTTGCAAAATGGTATACTCATGGCAATATACTCTTACAAACTTACAGATCGGAACGTCCATGAACACAGTGACCAGCTGTTAACACGTGCCTGTCGGAAATGAGTGAAGCTCCACATAACCACTTAGGCACCGACGGGTTTTTGGCATTTCTGTATCCCAAAATAACCATCCATGGGAATTCCCCTGAAAAAAATATATGAAATATCAAGTTTGACAGAAAGAATTTAAGAGTTGCTCACAGTTGATGTATAAAAATAAGTTTAAAAGGTCAAATTAATTTAAGGTGCGATAAAAATCACATTTTCCCATTTCTTGCCAATGCATAATCCGGACAGATAGAACCGGTGTTGACTCATCAGAATAATTTATGATTGGCTTTATTTGTAGAAACAGTGTCTATGGTTATTCGTAAAGACTATATCAACGATTAAATGGTTATTCGTAGAGATAGTATCTACGGTAAAATCGTTATCCGCAGAGATTGTTTCTATAGCTTAAACATTCAACTTGAGGTTATTTTAATTCTATTTTTTTGCAATTTGAATGTAACACACATTTAATATTTTTGTATGATAAAAACTGGTCATATCATCGATTTTAACTAGTATAATATTATACCTACATGAACTATAAGAATTCCAGGGGATAAACATAGACATTTGTACAAAACAGCGTAGTACTGCTTATTTCATCCAAATCCAAAATGTATTAAAATGTTCCCACCGTCCCGGTTTCATATTAAAGTTTCGATATAAGTTTTCGGCTTAACGAAAAAAAGTTTAAGCAAAATAATGGGGTATAATATTTCGGAAATGCTGAGGAACCACAACTGCTGAGTAAGAAATTGTGTAAGTTTGAATTTTCATAAGTACTTAGATGATGCTACTAGTGTCCTAATGTTAAATATACGCGTCTTTTTTATATTTCTTTACTCCGATTCTGCAACTCAGCCTATAGTTAGAACATAGTAATATAGCCGCAGTTAGAATTTGTGATAAATAACAACGACCTCATCCTTTTTTGTGAAAAACACATGAAATGTGATATGATCTTACCCAATTTGGCGGGAACTCCTCCAACTACCCTTGACGCTGAAATATTGCTGTAGCCACAGTTTGGTCTTCTTAAAAGTACACTAGATCCTATTGTGGAAGGCTCACTTTTTGTAACGGGATCCACAACTGTAATAGGCGTTGTAACAAGTGGATCAGGATTCAAAATTGGATTCGGTGTCCTAATTCTGGTTGAAGGACAGCAAACTATCGGAGTGTTTCCTTTATAACCACAAACTGAATTCCTAAGTAATCTTACAACTTGTGGATTACTTGACTGAGTTCTTAAAAGGTCAAGTAGCGCAGAACACTGGTAAATGTTCTTACAGGTTCCATATTCCTGGTTTGGTGTTTCGCAAGGCACTCCCTCTAGAAAAAAAGTAATACGTATAAAATTTTTTTCATATTTGAAACTGTTCCAGAGTATCTTTTGGTTTTGAGTCTGTTTTTATTCCATTGGTTTCTATTTGGTTACATATTATATTTGTTTTTCTTGTGAATTGAAGTTTGGAAATCATATATTTTTTTGTTTTTATGTTTGTTTACTTTGTTTTTGTATTTCTGAAGAGGTCATATTAAGTGTAATAATAGCTGATGGGTAAACTTCGCACGAACCCATTCATTTTTTGATACTTTTTCAATAAAGAGGATTATTGCCATCATTAATTTTTCTTTTTTTTTAGCTTCTTATTTATCAATTCGCGATTTTGTTGCGACAATTCTTATGATGAATACCAATACTAGGTTTTTACTCTTATTTTCTTTCAAATGCGTTGTTTACTTCAAGAATTTCAAAACGCAATTGAATTTTAAACGTTTATTGTGTCGACACAATACACGGACTAGTGGTCTCGTCTGGTCTTGAAAAGCCGTTTGGATTTAATCAGTCTCTTCTCGCCTCAAAATATCCCCTTTTTCTTTTACAAATTTACACCATTAACAGAGAATGTATTATTATAGATATGAAAGAATATATTGTGGATTTTATAATGTAAAACTAGTTATACAGGTTCAAAAGAAGAATGAGTTTCGAAACTGACTCCTTAATTAATTACGTCTGATAAGATGGAGAATCGGTAACATTATTCAAATTTTGTTAAATATTATCAGATGTAACGAGCAATAAATTAACAAATGAGTCGAATTTTTTTATTTTCAGCAATTGACATTGATTTGTCTCTTATATTCATATCTTAAACCAAAATTATTAACGACGTCTACACTCTACAGTACATATGTACCCGCCAACACAGATGAGAAGTATAATTATGAGTACGCTTATCTGCAATATACTATCAAATTCAAATCTAGAGCGTTCAAAAACATAAACGTTAAATTTATCTACGAGTCGAAATATAAACGAAAATTTTGAATTGAAATTAACTTTCTCTTTACCATAAACTCATTCATTCGATTTATTTGATCTCAAACGATCAATTACTTCATCAATGCTTTGTTTATATATTTTACGTTCGGAGATATTTGGTATATGAGAATGATTAAATGATCAAATTAAATACCAGTAACCATCAATGAACCTCGTATAAAACCATGTGCAAACATTTTGAAATGTGATCAGCAACACATAGTAAGTAATATGTAAGATTCAAATGAAAAAAAAGAGGACATTTAATTGCTGATGATCGAAATAGGCGTCAGAATGAACGAAAAAATACTTATAATAAATAATTCGTAACAACAATCATACATGTCAAACAACTCGAAAAAAATACGGAATGGAGTTGTGCAGGTTTTTAGCAGTCAAAAGAGAACAATCATTCCTGAATTTTGATAAATAAAGTTCACGTTCTTAAAAAAGTTTTTGCATTTCTATTGCGTTCTATTTGTTACAACACTAAAAACCGCACAAAATGTATATTGCCCGTCGTTCATATTAAAGGGTTTAGCAAAATGTATCTTGTTCTCATCAAGATCATTGTCTCGAGCCACCAATGGGTCATGGCGAATTTTGTACTGGAGGTGGATTCCAATGTTACGGATTTTGTTTTATGACACACGATCTTTTCTGCTGAATTCATGTGAATTGGATTTTCCTACAAAGCACGTCATTCATTATTTTTTCAGAAAAGATTTATCCGATCCTTGTTCCGAATTTAAAAAATATGGAGATCTAAAGTAGACGACATAACATGTCAATGAAAGTTGTCTTCTTGTGAAGAAGGAATGACGCATTCAATCATTTTTCCTGTTTCTCAGTGTGTTTTGAATAAATAGCTTGAGTGGATTTTTCAATTATTATAATTGTTACATTTTGTACGAATGCAGTTGTAGACTGAAAAATAAAAATAAACAATTAACTAGTTTCCCATCGAATCTCTTGAATACATATAATACAGGTTATGACATTTCAATAAATGAAATCCCTTAATCACATAAAAAATATAAAAAACATCAAATCATATAAACGAGATTCTGGAAAAACCTATAACTCCGCGAACACGAATGTGTTCGAAATTACCGAACCGTGGCGCTGCACTGGTTAATTTGTTAGTTTTAATTGAAATTCAACAGGAGATGAAGGTTATGAAGCGGGAAAAAATTTCATCATCAATTCGATGACATTGATAAGAACTAAGTGACTACTTATATGGTGTCGATTACATTATTCCAGCTGGAGCATGTGATGTTAAAAGTCATTTTATATTATGTTATTCGAACCACTTGATATCGAATGAATATATAGTTTGCCGGTGAAAAAAATGCCACTGTTTTATTTCCGGGATTTCAAACTGTAAAATTGGCTGAATCAAGTGACGATTATTTATAACTTACTGTGAGGCATTATTCAAAGTATTTCATTATCAGCAATGTAGTAATTGAAAGATGAGGGTAATATTTAAGAATTTACAAGGAAATATTTCTTGATGTAATTTTTTCGGTGAATATTTAGCAACGGCATATTTCTACTTATGACGCTATTTATGTTACACCACATATGACAAATAATATAGATAAAAGAGAAATTGTCAAAAAATTCTTAGGTTTTGTCGCAATTTTTTTCGTCGAAAAATATGCATTTTCAATAGAACGGTAATATATAATTATGTAAAATACAAATATTTGTAGAACTCCAATTTCCAATGTCAAAACTAGTTACTTATTCATAAATGAAAAATGTGCAAATGCGAATAGAATGGCTCGTTTTGGTGAAATTTAGAAATAGTTTCATCCATGAATATTTTCTTGATTACGGTATAGCTGGTTTTGAATTGATAAAACGCTACTAAAAAAACAGAATATTATGTCTTTGATATTTGTTGTCGATCTTATGATTGCAACTTTATGCGAGCCTACATTGAATATATCAACAAAATTTAATAGGTATCGTTCCTATCAATCATAGGAAACTCATATCCGGAAATAATCGATTTTTTCAATATCCGCTATATGAACGCCGAATTTTCCACTTTATTCTTATCAAGATACTTTTCATACTTTTCAAAAGAATAAAACCATAAAACATCCATACACTCGACGATCGTATTGTGTTTACTTGGTATCGATCCAATAGGATATTTATCAAAAACTATCTCGGATAGAATTCCAATGTTTATATAAAATCTTGTTAGGTCAACAATAGATCAAATAGTCAATGTTATGCTCACCTTGTTGCGTAGAAAAATTAACAAAAACAGTCAACACACACACAAAGATATTCACAGGGCTATACATCCTCGATCGTTGATAAAACTTCTAAAACTAGTTGTTTGGTAGTGAATTGTCCTAATCTGAAATAAATGTGATTTTAGCCGGCAGCACACAACTACTGATCAATATGAATAGTTCACGATAGGTTTTAGCTGTTGAGCGCACCTCTGTCATGGTCAACAGAAGGCCAATTACTTTATGATGAACCGCGATGTTCGTCACATTTATCTAAGAAAATTAGTTATCGCTTGTCGAATTCGAAATATCCTGCACGATACATCACCGGTCTTCTTATGAACAAATGATAACTCGTCTGCGGAGAATCGTATTTACAAGAATTTTTTTTATTTCCAGATCGGAACGATCTCGGCTCTATCGAGAAGAGCCAGTTCTGGATTTCTAATCGGTATCCGTTATGAACGGTATTTACATATACAGGTTGTCCAAAAGGACCGGCATGGTCAAATATCTGGAGAAGAACGCATCGTATCGGAAAAAAATCAGAGTAACCCCCCTGTCGTTATAGGTTTCAAGTAAGACCATTCAATTCTTCTTGAAGATTCCGGTTCCTCAGAATCTTAATCGTAAAAAACGAAGAAAACCCTGATATAGCAAATTCGGAAGAATATTTTAGATAAAAATTAAACGTTCATCAATGGAACAATATTTCGATTCTCGCATTCGTTGAGAGCAAGACAAAGGAGTGATATTCGATGCAGTTGGAGCCTTTTTTCAAAAATATTCGATCCCTATTTCGGAATAGAGAAAAATTTTCCACGAGAAAATTATTTTTTTTAATAATGCATCCGAATAGCTTTTTTTAATGTGCGATCCCAATTTTTCTGTTATTCAATTCAATTCGCCACGTAAGACTTTTCAGCCGATACGTTTTAGCTGTCCGAATTGTTCGTGGGAAATTGGAAGATTGAATGTTCGCGACGTTTGCAGATGAACATCGGCCGCATTAAGTGCCTATTGGAGGGTTTTAGAGTTTATTCATTACGTACTTTTCGAAAACGATATTCAAAATACATACTTTCTCCCCTCCAAATTCACTTATAAATAACATCAAACGTCATTTACATCTATACTTTCGTCTAAACATGAAAATTTGAACTTACCTTTAAGTTGACTCTTTGGCAAGGGTAACTTTGTCCGGGTGGAACCCCGGAAAAAAATATCCATTCGAAACTATGCGTCTTGGAAGTTATAAAGGTATAAGTGTAACTACCCTAAACTAGTTGAATTTAGATATAAACGTAAAGAACGATATTTGTTATATTGACAAAAAAGTGTACAAATCGCATCCAAATATTTATAGGAATATACATATTACGTAATCAATGTTCACTGAAAATTCCGCGTATAATCATCAATATATGCTTCCTCCTGTATGAGTTAATATACTCCTAGTGAAATTCGCGAAATTTTACACGAATCAAATTAAAAATTAGAACAAACAAATTTAATACTTTCTGGAACTGCTGGAACTTTTGCCGGTGTAAGTAAGATTATCTGGATAACTTTTTAGACCTGGTGGCGGTGGACAGGAATAATTCGTGTTTTGGCTTGAACGTCTATGGTAAACTCTTGGGTCACCGTTTGACACACTCCATCTGTTTGAACGAACGATACGTTTATTTATCCTACTACTAAGATTTCACATATCGTTGGCAAATTTACAGAGAAAGTTATATAAAAATCTTTTTGGGATCAACTCAACGCTTCAGAATTATAATCACCCATAGGAAATCTCGTTAGAAAGCCAAGAAGAATATCTGTATTGGCTAGAAAAAAATTTGTTGTCTGTAAAGTCGTTTTACGGAGTAACGTTATAAAAAAACATTGGTGAAAAAAAATGAATTGAATTGAATTTTTTTCATTGAATTATCATTATTCTGTATCACATAGTGAACAATTTACTTACATTAGTTTACTTTCCGGTAGATGATATCTCTTCGTCAATTTGCCAACAATATTGCAATAGTATAAACATCTTTTATTAAACGCTTCAGTGTTTGAATCACCTACCTTCGTCCGTCCGAACCATGTCCCCAACATTCGTTTTTGGTTGACCATTTGGAACTTTTGGAGGATATTTTTGATGACGATTCCCAAGTTGATTCTGAAAAATTTAAAGTTCGTCTATAAAAGACATAATAAAATTTGTTCACATAATCTTTGAAAAATTAGAATTGTATTTCTGAAAAATATGACGATAGTTACTTACTAGAATCCGACTCAGTAATATGATGGCGACGGCTGTGTTCGACACGACTGTCAATTATTTTAGAATTCACGCTTGAAGAACAATGATGATCTGCCTCACCGGTCTCTTTCTCTTTTCTACTTTTGGAAGAAGATCGACTTGAAATGTCCAATTTATTGATAGAAGTACTTGATTTGTAAGGTGGTTCGTACTCTGAATCACTCATGATTTTTTCTAAACTATGATGGCGTTTATTTGGCAATTTATAATCTTTCGTCTGGTAAGTTTTTGGGACTCTGGCAGTCTTCACACTGAAATGAAAAAATGGGTGAAATGAGAATTTTTCTACATATATCTCCTACCCATAAATAACTCTTCTACTTTTAAATTGATCAACTTTAATACCAATCCCCGCCCCATTGTGTATTCCACGAATACACAATTAAAAAAAAGCAAATCTAAACTAAAAACTATACCAGTAAATGTTGAATCTAGGCTCTTCTTTAAATTAAAAAAGAATGCATGAAGATGTTTCCTCCCTTGGATGATTGATGCCCTAGGTATCAATCCCGATGGAGGAAACGATGCACTTTCTTTCCGCCCGCCGATAGCAGGATGAAAAAGTTAGATCAGATGCGGTTGGACATTTCTTTTAAAAATCTCTCTACTTTGGGCACGAAGTTTCCTGTTCTGAAAAGCTCGAGCCGTCCGGCTCGATCAACTCGATAACATCGTACGAGCTTTTGACTCGAGGGAATTTTCGTTCTCTCCCGTTCGAATTGTCAAACCGTTGGCTACTCTTTGAACCTAATTTGGCGTTTTACACGATGAGGAGCACTTGACTACGAGTTTGTTTAGGATCATGTGACGAGTTTGCTACAACCGACTGTGGTAAGGTATCTTGGCTAGGCCCGCTGGATACGCTATTCGAGATAAATTGCAGATTCTGTCAGATCCAAAAATAATTCTTCATATTGTTACAGAATAAACATTCCGACGCCATTCTGTAATAAAATAAGGGGAGAAATCGAGAATCGTCTGGTATTTCGACGCTCATTTCCTCAATGGCGTAACAACAGTAATAATAAAACGCGTTCAACCCGATTCCTCGTCTGTCGTACCTACCATTGACTGTCAAATATTCGATCCGAAATATTACTCGAGTTCTCACAACGGCGATCGAATTCATACATTGACATTGTTGCGGAACGTAGTTAAATCGTACCGTCTAGCACAACATGATGTTCTGCATTGTTAAAGTGAGTACTGGACTGAAAGATATCATCAGGTAACCAGATTAGCCAACATTTTGTATTTTGTAGTTATGCGAGAATTTCGTAGGTAATTTCTGTAGTTACTATGCTTTTTTTGACACAAAAGGGTATACAGAACATGATTAAACAAACATTGCTATCATTTTAGTAATAGTATTTACCAGTAGGGATTATGATATGAAGTAGGTACACGGGATGGTCGTAGATGTCCAGACGGAAAATCCAAAATCGGTGACGCGAGAGTGTAATCACGATTTCTTTCATCCCTACTATATCTGTCACTATAAAGTTCGTCGTCTCGACAGGGCGATCCATGCTGCTTTTTTGCTCGCCGCAGATTGTTCTTCTCAAACTCAATTCTTTCGCGTTCAAAGTGTTGCCTGTCGCGTTCCAATCTGATCAATTCTGACTTTTCACGCTCAATCTTCTCCCGTTCGATGCGAAGCCTTTCCTTTTCTCGTTCCAATCTGTGAGCTTCTGAACGCTGTCTACGATCAGTCTCGCGTTGACGAACAGTCTCCTCGTGTTTTTTGCGAGCTTCTTCGCGTAGAATGCGTTGCTTTTCGCGTATTCGTTGGCGCTCGCGGGCTTCCTGTGTATCATAAACGACATTAAATTCATGAATAAGTATTAATTATAAATCAACCTTGATTTTCTCAAATGTGAGGATTTCGCTCTGACGTTTTTCGTGTGAATTTCTAGATCTAGATCTTTCTCTCGCAGAACCACATTGCTTCTTACTTCGATCGCTTTCTTTGTTACGCTAAAGATAAACACAATAACATTAATCATTGGAATTTAAAATTTCCAAACCTCTCCTCCTATGTATATGATTTATCAGGCGGGATAATCGAAATAAGATGAAAGATGATGTTGTTGGCAAAACCCGCAATTTGGATAACCACGGACTTGATCATGTTTCTGGCTTGTTAGCCTTCGTCAATGCGGTACAATCCAAGTTCCAGGATGTTAAGAACTTGGATGGAAACTACATACAGGGTTCAACGGAAAGACCAACTTGACAACAGTTAGTACCCGGATCGACTACATCTGTCTCCGTGGTGATATCTGGTTGTTGCCCTCAAACCCGAGGGTCTCCCAGCTGAAACTACAAATGTGCAGTTGGTCTCAGACTATTGAACGGGGCACAACACGCATATCACGGTTACCAGACAACGACAAAGCGAACTGCTGCCCGCAGAGTCAATAATTTCACCATTGACTTCAACAATATTCGAGGCCTAGACTGTAATAATCCTAATATCGACTGTTTGCATCAGCACTTACACGACAGGCTTGTCCTTAATTTCTGTCCAAAAGCAGAATTGTCAGGAGTCTCTCCAGATTATCCGAAATAAAATTTAAAAAAATTATTTTTTAGCATAACACATTCGATTGTCTCGACTTTCAACGATAACACAGAAAAAAAAACCGAAAACCACAAAAAAATTGTCTGGGGTCATGTTGATCTTATCTGATTTATCCTAAGCCAATCTAATTCCAATATCAGAGCGGCGTGTTATTTATGGGACACCTCTACATATAATATCATACTACTTTATACATACACGTTCCCCCATTTCTTCACTCCTCTCACTTGATCCTGTTCGGCTAGCATAGCATGACGAATTAATTTTACTGCTGTCGTAATTCTGAGAGTGTGATTTGGATTTTACGCTATCCGCTTCAATTTTTGTAGTTTTCGCATTATCAGATGTTGAGGTGTCACTGCATTTTGTTTGTCTCATTTTCTTGCTTCGAACTGTGTCGAACTGCAAAGGAATAAATTTTTGAAGAGAGAAGTTGAAGAAGTCATCAGTCCAGAAACAACAATTCTTCCCACAAATAGCACGTGATGATTACTACGACTTAGGACTAAACATTTTATAAACCCGGCTTTTTTAATCATGATACAAGAATATTACTCTTCAATAGAAAAGAGTTTATAAATTTCCAACGATTTTTCTCTGAAATCCCACTTCTGACATCAATGTAACGGATTTTCAAAAAACTGTTTATTTGTGAACACTTTTATTAACACTTCAACTCTTTTACAACGTATCCGCTTATTTATCGCTTTCGACAATCGGCATTTCCTACTCCTCCAGTACTCGAGAATTCCCTTTGCCGTTATTAGAAAAAACTAACGTTTTTTCATTGAAGTAACGGACGGAAAATTTACATTGAGTGTTTTGCCTTTTCAATTATGTGTGAAATAATTTTTCTAATATGTTTTCTAGATCTCGCTTTATATGGCCGGATCTGCGAGTCAGGAGATAAGAAATGTATTACCTTTTCAATCTTTATAATCTGCCCCTTCAGCTCAGTATTGTTGAGATTTTGAATAACAGCCGTTGCATCTTCAGGTGAACCCATGGTCACATAACCAAAACAACAAGTGCCTGGATATTTTGCATTTACGACAATTTTTGTCCCCACAACTTTTCCGTATTTTGAAAGTGCAGATTTGATATCACGTGCTCTGGTATTCATTGCAACATTGGTTATCCATAGAGAGCGAACACTGTAAACAAACAAACATACTGAAATTGATATGAAAATAATAATTTTGGTAGTTTCATTTCCGCATTTCAAGTTTTTCTCACTGATTCTAATAAGATAAATTGCTGTACAAATATACTCTATAGAAATCTATTTCAAATTATATTCACATAAATATATATAGAACCAACCTTGTTAATTGTTGTATGCTTTCCTTTTTGTTCCCTGAGACATTAACACCATTGACTCCTTTACATTCCATTTCTTCCATTGAATTTCCCTTACCTGCAATTTGAAAGAGAAATGATTTAAACCAACAAACGCTGATTCTGCAAATACGTCTAATAGAAATAATAACACATCATATTTAATCTATCTCTGCAAGTATTGAAAGTGATACTTTTGTTTCATTCACGCTCTCATGAGATATCATGACTATTATAGGTGCAACTAAGACCCCTGCAATCTGTAAAACGTTCTGGTTGTAGGCATACAGTCAAACAAATAAAAAGGGATGAACCATAAAACCTTTATCCATGTAAGGATATAAATTACCCTCCCTATTACAACTTTCTAATGATCAGGCCTATTTGAAACCATCAGAATGGGTTGGTAATTTTTTTGTACAAAATTTCTTCAGGGAGAAGATTCTGAAAATCAGTTTCATAGTATTTTCAGAATTGAAGCAACTATAACACAACCACAAGATATCTGCCACAACTTCCTTGTTTAACGGATAAAAAAGCATAATTTAACAAATTTTCATCTTTGTGGAAATTGGATTACTAGGATAGTTCACTAGCTCTCCAATAATATATCATTTCAATCCACAGAAACAGATTTAGAGAAAAATTTTGAGCACAAATATAACTCATGTAAATGATAAAATTCTCCCACATTTTCAGTAATATTGCTGGATGGGGTTCAGTTAATACGGTCCACATCAAAATTAATACTAACCAATAGATTTTAGGGTCTGCAGCAATTACAGATTCGCTGTCTTTAGTTTTTGACAAACAACTAACTTTCAGGATTCCGTCCTTCCATAATCATCACCTGAGGGACACCAAAATTGTTATTTGCTCCAAATTATGTATGGTTAAGTTATACTTACTTTTTGAAGTCTTTCAATGAATACTTGTTTAGCGGCATACTTCTCAAGTCCACGTTTATCTAACTCCATTTTTAAATCGATTATTCAAAGATCATACAACTTTTTCACACTTGTACTCGCCACTTTTTAAATTGAAAAATTTAAAATCAAATACTCCATTTATATCAATGGAAATAAAACCATAAAAATACACAGAGTATATTTTTCAAGAGAAGAGAAAACTCACACTTGAAATTGACAATTCATATTTTTCACCCTGTTCAGAGTTAGCGCCACCAGCGTTCAAATCTCCAAAGACACCAGTGGGGGAACTTGTTTTTGTCATATGGGTAATATATATTCTGTGCGTCAAAGACATAAAAAATGCAGGAGATGAAAACTTCCCCTTTTGACCAAATATACATAACTTAACCTCTTGCGGTGCAACGAAACTGTTACTCATCTTAGTATTTACGCCGATTTCTAAGTGCAAACGGACTTGAAATAATTAGACAACGATGCAAATTAATTCATTCCAACGGACAATGAATAATTTTATTTTGTTTTAGATATTATGTATATTATATATTTTTTCAGAATTATTAAATTCGCTTTAACAAACAACGTTGTTTTTATTTACGTATATTCCCTCTTCAGAGATAGATCAATATGCCACTTTGAGATGCAAACTGCGGCCGAATCTTGTCTATATGTTGCCTCCAGTAACTTTTACTTCTTTCGTTTAAATAAAGCTCTTGGTTCAAGAGCCACCCGCAATGGAGGTTCCGAGGTTCGTATTGTTTATACCGCCCAGGCATATGAGGCAGGACTATTTGATTCCATCGTGTCTTTGGACCAGACAAGGATGTTTTACTTCACCCTCGAAACCAAAGAGCTGTAAAAACGGTGACATCACTCAGGATCGTCAGTCACGAAGAAGCTCAAAAAACTTGCTCGGTCGGGACAACAACGAGCTCGGACACTCAAAAAAACGCTCGACCTCAAAACTTTCTGCAAATTCCAGACACCTTTGAAACAGCTTGGATGCACCGTCATGCCTCACCCTCCTTACAATCCACACCACGCAACTAATGATTAACAGTTGCTTCCCCAAATTGGTAAGCGATTTCAAAACGACGAGAGTTCAAATAAGAGGTACAACGCTTCGCCGACGGGTAGGTGCGTAGACAGAAATGAATATGATTGAAAAAGATTGAGGGAAGTTTTATCCTCCCAACGAACGTGAATTAACATAGCCATCTACTTGAAAAAATGGAGGGAAACTTATTTTTGGATCAACACTCGTCGTGCTCTCAAACATTACACATCCAAGTCACTGATATATCTAATTACAAGTAATATTCAATGCGAGTTATCAGATAAGTGATTCCAGTAATTGAACTCTCCCTAATGCTCCTAGAATGTTCTTATACTAATATCTGTAGATGGAATGAAATAGGGTGCATTTAATAGTAGAAAATCGAAAAGAACTCATCTCCTGAAAACGTAATAGTTGAACGGAGTATCGAGTCGTTTGAGTCAAATTTGATACACTACAAAATGCACCCTCGTCGAAATAGGTGTGTATTAAAATACAGCCCAAATTTGAACTAGTTAAATTTTAATTTCAACAGGAGCAAGATTCCTTATTTGGAAGAAGAACAAAAGTGAGAACTTAATTAAGTACATTCATTCACATATACAATGTTTCAGTGATAAATACTGCTATACGTTTGTACTTTACCATATTTATTCCTCTTGAATCGAAAATGAACTTTCTAGATAACTTCGTAAGACTTCAGTATTCTGCATCAAACATTTAAACGTAATCTCCTTAGAATAAGGCGTTATTATCAGTGCAACGTGTTAGCATTTTACCCGAAGGCAAAGTAAATGGAACAAACATTACAGCATCTCAAAGCATTAAATCACATGACATGAAAATAGTTTTTGTCAACTTCATACACTTCAACATGTGTTGCCAAGATTTTGGTTAGAGGCAATGAGGGGGTAGAGGCAACACGTTGAATACTCGAGAATACCGAACAACGCATCTAATACCAATGAATAATAATTACAAGTGTATGGTATGAAAAAGGAACAACTGCGTCTCCCCTCCCCCTAGCTTTAAAGCTTACTCATCAACTCATTTCAATATTGTCTCTACATGTTCTGCTCTTCAGCACAATCGTTAATAAAAAACCAAATGTGAACCATTTGAAAAATTTTACTCTCGTCTATTTAATCAAAAAAAAAAAAAAAATTAAATATTTCAATTGAACGTCACCTCCAAAAATAAAAAAAGAGGTTCAAGCTGTCGTGGTCGCTGACAGAGATGGAAAGTCCTTTTCATCATCAACCTTTGGCGCTGTTATTGTGGTGGCGTTTTCTCTTTTCTCCATCTGGAAATAACTGGATAACGGGACGCAAAAAAAATGAGTGACTACTGTTACCTTTCTCGACGATCCTCGATCAACGCCGCCTCCTCGCCGTGGACGACCACGCCCTTTTTCATCGTTGAACCTCACCTCAATTTCTACAGTCTGTTGACGATTTTTTCTGCCAGTTCTCTCTTCATCATCTTCTAAATCTTCCTCTGAATCTTCCGAATTTTCAACATTTCTTCGCAATTCGTACATCTTGCGCCATTTTGATAAGTCCTCTCCTTCGCCTGCTTTTCTCAAATTAAATGATTGAACCGGTTTTTTCAGTCGATTTTTAAGAGCCTTCCATTCGTCAAGGGTCAATTGTTCTGGTTGCTTTTCTTCAATTTGTTGCTGACTGTTGTTGTTGCTTTCAGTTGTACTGAAAAAATATCCTTTTGTGATTTTGTACACATATTTTTCTCCATTGGAAAACAAAGGAGTATTTGACATTCACGACGAACACAGTTTCGTTAGTTGTTCTGCCAAAACTAAAACCGGTGGCAAAACTTAATTTTTTTGCTGAAACTTGCCAAAAACCAAATCTTTGATCGCTCACCAAAAACAAATGCATGTATTTTATATGATGTCTACATATAGAACTTACCCTTCTTCATTTTCAGTAACCACAGCCTTGCCTGCATTGTGTTCTTCATCTGCATCCCTGAATTGTCTTCATTTAGAAAATTAATCAAACCAAGGTGTAACTTACGTTATTAGATCACGATTTGAACCCCAATTTCTAGGCCCTGAGCCCTCCCGTTTATCGACACGTTTCACACCTCTGTAAAATACACAATGTAGAAACAATAAAAAACAGTGGACGAGTTCAAGTTGAGTATTTGTTTTTAAAAATGCTATTTTACCAAGAAACCGAATTGTTCATTTGTTTGACAATTGGTCCAATAGTTGGGTTTCTTTCAGTAGTTTGAGTTTCAGTTTTAATTATAAGTTCCATTGATGCCCACTTGCGTCACAGCACTAAGCATGACTTATATATTGGTCAGAACAGAACTTGAGGATTGTTTGCAGCATCATCATTGAAACCATATCCTCGAGTTAGGTAGACGATATTGGCGGCGTAACTTCAGAGCAAGCTTTGAGCTTGAGTGCTCCCCCTTGTGACAAAATTATTTGACGCCCAACATACGCTCTCAGGGGGCAAAAAACTTTAACTTATCTTAGAACTTGTGACCAACTTACACAGACCGTAAGTATTATACAGTGCAAAAGGACATGAAGATGTTACTATAATAAAGTCTAATTACGTTTTGTCTGATCCACTACGTCTATCACCAGTTTCTCTTCTCCCGCCCCAACTTCCACCACCGCCTCCTCCACTTCCAGCGCCACCTCCACGTCGGACACGACGATCTGGGAAACGGTTGCCACCGGTCCCGCCAGTGCGAGAACGTCCCAATTTACCTTCTTCTTTATTATTTTCGTTGTTTTCTACATTTGCATTTACATTGTTAACGTTGTTAGCGAACTTCTGGTTTTTCTTGGATTCAGTAGGGCGTCTTTTTTCTTGAGTTTCCAAAGTAGGCGTTGTTGTGGTTAGATTGTTCGTGTAATTTTCTTTTTCCTTTTTTGTTCTAAAAAGAAATGTCTATCATCCATTTATTATCCTCATCATAAAATTCTTTCAACTCAAAAATACCTCGATGGAAATTTGGCAAGTTGCCTATAGCAGTTGACAATTTACCAATGAAGATGAATTCATTTGGACAAGCTTTCTGTTTGATTTAACTAAACTTGGGTAACATTTTGTTTTATATTACTTCATATAATATCAAATTACTGCCATATTTTCCACATGAAATACTCAGCTAATAGAAAATTTGAACAAGAAACTCGTATATAAATATTAATTTTTGTAACATTTGGAATGCTAATATAAGTTTCCTAATAAAGCGAAAAACAAACTTTTCATGCTTTAGCAAATATTACTTCATAGCTCCAACCTATTTATCCAAATCATATTAGGTTTTGGTCGCAAATAAATCGGAGGGTACCAATAAAAAAAAAAGAAGTGTTGAAGAAATAAATAAATGTGAAAATTTATAGTCATGTAGAGTTCATAATAAAAGTAAGAGACATAGAAAAAATTAACTCATAATATAAATATATACATATGCCGGTTGCACACTTGCCTCTCATTCGTTTTCTTCGGATTGGCCGCCGCCATCTTCCCGCCGCCGCCAATCTTCTCATTTTTCACTACGCTGATTTCTCCATCCGTATCTTCAAAATCGCCATCCAAGAAGAGGGCATACCGATTAAATACACCCACTTTGTACGAGTTTTCCATGATTATCCCGGCAAAGGAGATGGATTGATGGGATTTTTTCGGATAAACCGATCCACGTCCTGTCACTAACAGACTGATATGTAAAATGGCAACTGCGAAGATCATAGACTGAGCCATCTCGATGCGCAAATGTTTAAATTGCCGTATCTACCGTTTATTATGACGTCACGTCAAAGTAGGCACAGTAGTGCAATCTATAGAGCGCATGAGTGCGAGGATAAAAAATGAAAATCGATTGTTTATATATGTAATTACAAATTATCATTTTCAATATTCCTGGGGCAAAATAAGTGGGCTACGTTCAATGAGTGTGGCTGGGTAGATCGTTGAAACACGTAGTATTCGGGCTTCGTTTTTTGTTTCAATCGATTAACGGGCCAGACTGCAAGAAAGATGGTGCACTGTTCAAGTTACTCCCAATGAGAACATTTAGAGCGGTGTATAAAGAATTATTTCCTTTTTTTATTGAATAAATATTGTTTAATCTATTTATTGGAAAAAAAACACTTTTCTCAAAGAACTTTTATCTTCTTTGGTAAGTAGTTCGATCATCGTTGATGATAACAATTGTTTCGAAAAAAATTTAAAATTGAATTGTGTTGGAGTAGGATAACGTGATTATTTAAATTTGGCGCGCTTCATGTGTTTTTAATTTAGTTAATATACCCGGATCCAAGAGGGCGCTTTTTGCTTTCAGTCAAACTACATAGGTTTCTGTGAGTGACAGTGAAGTCAGGTCATCGCTCTCATGAATTTGACGAAAGAGTTAACTAGGGTTACTTAACTAGAGGTAAATTGTTGTTTTCTTCGTGTTCTTGGAAATTCCAACGATTTTGAATTTGTCGATGTTGCAAGCTGTAACGCACCGACCGAAATCGAAGTAGAATTGTCATTCCATATTTGCTTGTGATACTGTCAGCTTCATCTAACGACATGTTTATGTGCACTTGGACGGAATCCAAGAGTATCATCAAAGCCAACTATCTGCCAAGAATGTGACAGCATTCAAAAATTATTTTTCTTCCAATCATTTCTAGATTCAATTGTAATGTTTAGACGGATACACCGTTTTCAGGTCGATCTCTAAAGGAAAAATGGCTTCAGAACCTCTGATTGTTCAAGCCAAATTTCAATTCAAAGGAACTAACAATGACGAGGTAAATTGAATCAGTTTTTCCACAATACTCCTCATGTGGTATCCGTTGACTTTCTGTGTTTCAGCTATGTTTTAAGAAAGGCGACTTGATCACTCTTACCCAAAAAGATGAGGGTTGGTGGGAAGGTACTCTAAATGGACAGACTGGGTGGTTTCCAAGTAACTATGTGTGTGAATGCGTTGGTAGGTCATATATGTATCTTGTTATATTAAGATCACACAAACTCTCAAACACATTGGTTTTTGTTTGCAGTTTCCAAATTTTGTAGTAACAAATTTGTTCCATCATTTTAACATGCTTGGTATATTTATACCTTTAGGCATATTTGGAATGTACGATATATCATAAGTATTGTGTAGTCGAGATTATTTAAGTTTCTGTTCATTCTACATTTCAAAATTCTAATCTCTAGTCCATTTTTGATCCATTTTTTCCTGTAAAAAATCTACTACTTGTTAATCACCTTATTGTTTGTTTGTAGTTATTGCTCGAGTCCTATTTCCCCTCGAAACCAAAATTGATGTGAACGATACTTCTGCATAGTAATTTTTGAACAAAGCTACTCCCAAAAAGCGTTAAAACGCCATTTCTTTGCAAACAAAAAGGTATTTCGGCCAATTTTGGTTCGGAAAAACTCAGTGTGTTTTTATTTGCACCGAAACGGAAGTCGTTTTTTTCTCACTCCACTTCTATTCTTTATTCTAGATGCTCCTAAGCCGAAGCAACAAAACAATCAATATAAGGGAGTGGTATTGAGAGATTTAATTGATTCAGAAAAAGCGCACGTGACAGAGCTTGAGGGACTCGTAACAAATTTCCTTCAACCGTTAGAAAGGAGTTCAATGTAATATGAGATATTTCCAAAACTATTTAACGGTTCAACGGTTAATTTCAGATTATCCCCCGATGAATTTAAACAACTTACAAGCAATATTAATGAAGTGTTGGATACTCATCAATCGCTTTTAAGCCTGCTGGAAGTTGAAGAATCGAAAAATGGAAACGATCAGAAAGTTGGCAGATTATTCCTCACTTGGGCCCCAAAATTAAAAGCAGTTCTGCAAACGTACTGCTCTTTACATCCACGAGCTGTTTGCGTATTGGATAAATATAAGTAAGATACAATTTATGGTATATAATGTTGAATTACGATGCACAATTTCAGAGATGAATTAACAAAATATACGGAATCGAAGGGCGCATCTAGTCCGGGAGTCTTAGTACTGACAACAATGTTGAGTAAGCCCTTCAGGAGATTAGAAAAGTATGCTGGTATGCTTCAAGAGCTAGAACGCCATACGGAAGAGTTTCATCCAGATCGTGGGGATACTCAGAGATCGGTCGTGGTTTTTAAAGAAATAGCTGTAAGTAAATAGTAAACTTGGAAAATATTTTGCAAAAAAGAAATATTGCAAAGTAGGCGTTTTTTTGATTATATGAGATTTGATTTGATTGACCTTTGGAAGGAGAGTTAAATTTTATATCGACACTCCCGCTTCTTTCTGTCGCAAATTTGTGGGAAGGAGTCAATACTCTTTCCAATCGAAATAACGATCAAAATATGTGTGTGCGGGCGCACGTGAAGGCCGACATGGTTGCACCTGTAAATTGTACAACCAACTTGTTCAAATCAACAAATGTTGAATCACTTGCGACATGTCTATGAGTAATAATATAGACTGCTTTATTTTTTTTCCGTGTCATTGTTGACTCTGAAGTCAATAATCTGCCAGATTATTCCGTGACCCGATCGATCTCTTAACTTTGAATGTATAATAAAAACTTCACCGTTCTTTTTTTATTTTTTAGTCGACTTGCGCAGCCACGAGAAGACAAAAAGAATTAGAGTTGCAAGTTTTAACTGGTCCAATTCGGAACTGGGAAGGTCCGAGTTTATTAACACTGGGTGATATTATTTATATGGGTTCGGTTGCTGTGGGTCCTCATCACAACGACAAATATTTCGTTCTATTCTCATCTTGCCTGTTAATATTATCTGTCAGCCATCGACTAAGTGCATTCATTTATGAGGTGAGTTCGTTTATTGTTGTCGATTATGTATACAGGTAATGTAAATTTGAATTTGATTTTTTGTGCAAAGACGGTCATGATCGAGCGTTTCGGGTAGAATTATTCTTTGGAATTTGGTGGCAATGAATCGATTTACGGTAAAGTACGCGGCTTTATGCTCGCTCACTTCGTTCGCTGGGGAATCCAGGGTAACAGAAAATTATATATTTATTTTGAGTTAAATTAGTCCGTTGTTCTATATCGTCAAACTTCTGCTAAAATTTTTCTTTAAATAATCGAAAAATGTGCGTTAATTTTGCTTCTGGTACCCGGTCGAGAATGTCGCGAGACAAATGTACGACCATATTTTAGCACAAATATGTTGTAGGGTAAACTACCATTGTCTGGGCTATCAGTCTCCAGGCTTCCAGACAGCGATAAGTATAAAAACGCCTTCGAGATCAGCACTAATATGACTGAAAAGAAAATCGCCGTCTGCCAAAGTAAAGATGAAGCGAATCACTGGATGGATGTCTTGAAGAAACAACTTTCTCAAAGTTCCGCAGTATTTGATCTCAATCAGAAAGCATCACCTTCGCAGGCGCACTTTGTTCCGCAACCGCCACCCCACGTGAGTATCTTGAATTCGAATTGTTACGGATCTGGTATTTTCCTTTCTACCGTTCGATTTAAATAGCTGAATCAACGCGGCTATTGCAACAGAACTTCAATATTGAGTTACAAACCGCAATTCGACTACGTACCGTTACTACCACCTCCCGATTACCCGTCGGCCGCCCCTTACACGTCTCTAACAAGATTGTTTCGGAAATTGATAAAAGACAAAGTAATCAATCATAATTTATTGAAAAAATTATTGTATTCAGAATATATGAACAACTTCAATCTAAACCTTGTCAAAATCAGACATCACAGAAGTGAATGCGTCATTTTCACGAGAGATATGCATTGCCGAGATAGTTTTATTAATTGCGATGATGATGATACCGATTACAACAGTGACATTGATTCCAAAACAAAAACCGAAGGAAATAGCTCGAGTTGTCGCGAAAGCTCCAACAACACATTTGGATACATTCGTTATTACAATCCTGAAACTGACAACGATTCTGTACCTCGTTTCGAAAGTTTCATTGATTATGAAAAGGTGGACGAGAAGGAAAAAATTGTGCTGAAATCTCTGCTAAATGTTCGTCTGCAAAAACAGGAATCTGCGAATTCCGATGCAAGCTCTCTGTATGGTCCTAAACCACCAACCGCATTTAACGATCTTACCAATCTAGAAGAGAATGGTCCGTTCGTGCATACCCCGTCGACTCGTCAAAGCTGTCCAACTAAAATGGTCGGCAATAAATTTAATCCAAACAGTTTGACCTTCATCCCCATTCCCTCATATAGTGCAAGTGATAACGATCTCACATACAAGGATGCAATCGAAATTCCCGCTGTTAGAACAATCCGTTTACCGGATCCAATGATAGCTGAGCTTCTTTACGCGCAGCCCACATCGCAAACTCATTCCCATTGTTCAAATTCCAATAACAAACTCGTAACGAAAGATGAAGAAAAATTGAGAACGCGACGACGTACGACGGTACAATTGAAAAATTTTCCAGCGGATTCAAATTTAAGACGCTGTGTTAGTTCGCAATATCTCCGACTATCGTCCTCCAATGGTGGCCAGAACAAAAACAATAGTTGTAAGATGAGCGATTGCTGTAGTCCACGTTCTTCAGATTCGGGTATGGCGGGCAGCTGTACTCTCCATTCGCCGGACTTCGCGAACGGGCACGATTTGCCATCGTTGCACCCGGCGAGCACGAACGAACGCAGGTTCAGCGAACCAGAAACCGAACGTACTTCGCTTGAAGAGATAGAAGCGCACAGATTTGAGTGTCAGTGTCCGTGTATATCGCCCTTTGGTTCAACACCTGGAACGTCAGGTCAGAATTCCATTCTCGAAAACGTAACTACGGATTCACGTACAAGTTCGCGGCTCGTAAATTCTGATCAAAGGGGCGGCGGATGTGACAATCGGGTATTGACAAGATCGCGATCCGCGAACGAACTTGTATCTGATGAGGAGGACCAAGAAGCAGACAACGACGACAACGATGGCCCGCCTGCTACATACAAATCAGCGCTATACGCTCACTGGTGGCTGAAAGCAAAATTACCCAAGCAGATGCTGCAGGCAATTTACGTGGACATTCACTCAACCGGAACAGGCAAGGGCGTGTGCGTTTGAGCTTGCTTTTTTTTATCAATTGGCGACAAAACTAACACTTTGGCCCTTGCCTGTGTGAAAACGGTAGTAGGGTCTTCTTGCTGCAATTCATTGCAAAACTATTCGAATATTAAGTTTGATGTCAGGCATAAGATAAGACAGACGCATGGCTAGAGCTCGCCTAGCCCGAAACCTGAGCTGTCAAACATTTACTTTACTTCCCCCACTGACCGGCAAGGTTACGTTAACCTTAAGTGTGAGCAAATTGTATAGAACGCTAAAAACGATACTCTGAAAAATACTGCGAAAGCATCCCGGAAGAATAACATACCTTAAATTGGAAATTTTCGATTCACTTAACGTTTGATGCTTGTTTTAGATGGCCAGCCGGCAGACGATCGGTCAAACTAGAAAACCTCAACTACAGCATCACAGCAACTCAACAAACTATAGAAATTGGTCAGCTAGTTGTTTAAGACCGTCCCCTCCCCTTCGTCTGTGTTTAACTCGTGGCAACACAGTAAATGGATTGTACAACCGATCACACAATAAACATTTCTCCTTTAACGAGGACAGTCTCATTTTGGAAGTTATCAACGCTTATTGTATGGTCAAGGCCAGAAATACTGTCAATTCGGGTGAGTTCGCCAATGTCAATTATAGAAGGTTTCTGCCTTACGGCCAAGCCCCATAGGGTTGTCTTATTGATTTAAATGGGTTTGTTTCATTGGGCGCGCCTTTGGTTGTGCAGCGGACCTGTTAACTGGCGGTAACGTACAAATGCATGATAAATTAGCACAGGCGAATAGAGCAAGCTTGAATTTGGGCCGTTCCTCGTCCTCTACACAAGTAACTCATTTGCAACCCTTGCGACCGCGTAACTATATGCCCCACGCACCGAGGGCGACCACTTGGTGCTGCGGTTCTTTTGTTGTTAAGCAACTACGCAAGACGCAACATTTGGAATGACCTTTCTGGGGAATTTCTAGAAAAATGACAGTAGAAAGAATTTGTGGGTGATTTAACAAGACCAATATTAGATTGTTTGATGTGAATGCCTTTGGTCATGTGCCTTATTTTTGATTTTTGCAATTTGTATATTTTTATATTCTTAAATACGTCAATGTCTAAAGATATATGTTTATGAATTGGAATTGTCGCATTAATCATTGTTATCGCTCGGCTTGTACTCCCTGTTTTTCAACAAAATTTTGGCATGTTTTGCAGTCAATCTTCTGAACGGAATCAAGCAAGATCCGAATAGGACTTTGATCGAGTCAATACAACAGCTCCAGAGCAAGGTTCATGTACTAGAGATTAATGTGGCGACGTTGTCCCTACATCTACAAGAAGAAAGAACGGCTAGGTACAATTTGCAAACCATTGTAAAGAATTTAATTCATCCAAACACCAAAGACTCTGTTAGTGAATTACTGACCTTAGAATCTAATTTGTAAGTGAAAACTGAGATGTATACTAATCAGTTTTAATATATTTTTTTATTTCTTGATTCTTAAATTTCCTTGAAATGTAGATGGTAGATCCCTCCTAATCAGCTCGCCGCTCCCTGCATCGTGCGTCGGCTGGTAACCCCATTCAAAAATTTTTACTACGCTACGGAGTAGGACATGTGCACATCTCATGTGAAAAAATGTGTAAAAAGAAGTGGAAACAGAGTATTAAAAAAAATAACAAATTCTGCTGCTAAATGAACGCTTTCTGCCCCCTATGGATGTGGGGCCTGCTCGATTTTTTTGGGACCCTCTCCTAGCACTCAATCCACTGTATAATCGATCAATGCTGTCCGACAGAAATACAGAAATACATCATGGCTTTGCCGATCCCGAAAGCGCCTGACGTAATTGGATATTCTGTTGAGTGCGTATGATAGTTTCACCTATAAACAAATTAAATGTCCTTATTCTCGTGGGGTGTACGGACGATGTCCTTTAACGCAGATCGATTTTAATGTGACTGAAAAGCGGAAGCGTCAGAAAGCGGCGGACTTGCGCTCCAGAGGGCGGTCGTCAGCAGGGGGGGTTTCTTTCATAGAGTTCGGCTGACTGTTCCCAAGTTTGGTCGCATTTAACGCCAACAAGCGAAAGGTGCCCGTGTTGTAGAGTGATATTTTTTCGGTCTACGAAACACGCGAGTGACGGTGTTTGCGATATTATGTTGGGATCTACGGGAATCTTCCTTACCTATATCCTGGTACTTTGGATAAGTTGTGTCAGTGCTGATGGAGTATCTGCAGTAGAACAAAAAATCAAGACCGATCCGGATCTTTCTGAGGTAAATTTTTCGGGGTGGATTCTCTTGAAAAAGTGGTATATTGTGTACAGTGCGGTTGTCGTAGCAACCTTTGCTAATTTAAAACGATCAATTCATCTGGAGATTGTTATTTTCAATTTTTTTAAATTATCAAATATCGAAAGAATGAAATATGAAGAATATTGGTGACACCTATTACATATCACATAAATGGTTAATAGCAGGAAATTGTTGTCTTGATAATTTAACTCTTCTATGAATATTAAAATACTCGTTGCCGAGGCAATTGTGTCGAACATCATCAACTCTGAGCATTTTCATTATATATTTTGTAAAATGTTTAATAATCTAATTCAACCCATTCACAATTGAACTATAATTTTTTGATTGAGAATCCGAGTACATGGGGAAACGGTTCTTCGCTTCAAAAATCTAATTGTAATACTTCTTCCGGTACATTTTCGCCAGCTGCGGCTCGTTTAACGTGCACTAAAACTGACGAACCGTAACGTTCGACGAATATTGGGAAAACAGAAAAATTAATTTTTGAATTCATATATTTGACTCCATAGGTTTTTATATTTTTCATTATATATTCATTTAAGTTCACTAGTAAAAGATTACATATGAATTAAGGCGAACAAAAATACTTGGAAAAGTTATTTGTTGGAAATAAGTATTTTAAAGTATTTTTTTATGAAGTTTTAGCGACCTTTTTCTCCCTTCAGGTTACTCAATTTCTTTTAGTTTCAGTTGCATATTTTCTTGTTTTATTTGTCCGTTTCACTGCAGTTACGACTCTGAGTAATCCGTAATACATGATTACATAATACACATGACAATTTGATCTTTTCGCATCGTTAAGTATCATAGCAATGTGATAAAATGAAATATGTATATCAATCAGAGTGCATCAAAATGTTTAATTGCGACTATATGAAATACCACAGAAGAAGGAAAAGAAGGTTCTATCGAAGAAAATTCAAGGAGCGATACCTAGGAATTAAGACAACTGATTATTACAATAATCAGTAGAGAATACTAGGCAACTATTGTATTCTATAATGAACTTTGTAATAATGTTATAATATATTATACATATAAATAATGTGAAGTTAATGTATTAACCATCAATAACGTAATATACGAATATTAATTTAAAATCCACGAAAAGATTTTATCATAAATGATACCTGCTTCGGAACCTAGTCGCTCACTGTCGCTACTGCTACGAGAAGATAGTGAATAAATCCTAACAAATTCCTCAAGTTAGGAAATTTCTTCGCGTTCGCACATCTTTTGTAAAGGTCAGCCGTTCCATCATTTCACGGTCGCGCGTAGCCATAGATCGTGTTTTATTCGACGGGTGTTCAGAGGAACAGAATGTTTCATCTCAGACGAGCCACCCCGTATATTTTTTATCCCGCAATGATTAGAAAAATTTCCCGAAACAAGTTGAATGACTTTATTTGGGGGACATCTTTTGACGTATATTTGAGACTTGAACAAGGAACCCCCTAAGAGGGGACGATTCTGCCCCTCAATAATCAATGGAGAAGAGGGGTTGAGTGATATGTACTTCATTCTCGGAAGCTTTTTTATAATGGTGCATGAAAAACGTAATTTTGATGAACCGTTGTTGTCAAAAATTAATTTTCCCGATAAAACGAACCACCTTGCTTACACAATGCACGTTCATAATATGCGGGTAAGGTTTTTCGCGTAGGTAGAAGAAATGTTTTTAAATAATTTGAAATAGAATTCGGCAGCATTAATCCGAATAACTGAGTAAATTAATTGTTGAGAATTTTCTGTCGCTGATTAATCTAGTAATTAACCTTGAAGCGGGCACGCAGTTATAAAATCTACGACAACGGCTGTTTTTTGTTCCCTCTAACCCGACAGGATATTTGTGAGCGAAATGTTTTGAGCTATACTGGTTTTAAAGATTAGTAGATGGTATTTGGGTGCACTGTAGTGTTTGGTAAATTGTGTAAATTCGACAAAGAAATCGTTATTTTTGTTATAACTTTTTGTTTAAATGTTCTTCATTTGCTTGGCTATTTTACTTGTTGGAGCATTCGTAGATGATATGGGTCTGATTGTCAATTCAGTAAATAAACAAGAATTTTTGGGTTCGATTCCTCCAAATTCTATTTCAAATAACCTGAAAAAATAATTTGCCCTATCTACATGATGTACCTTTTCCGAATCTTATGAACTTCCTAAATAAATCATCAACTACTAAGTTTTCACATTTTGCAGAAATATCACCTAATTTATATTACGAGCTACGAAAACCTGAAGATGTATTCGAATTTATCAATTTATTATAAGTTATAATTAATTCATTAATGATGCAAATCGAATGTTGTTGCAACTTTTCCTTCGATAATAAGAAAAACACGACGCCTTATTATAGGATATTGAAAGACGAGAGCACAACCACAAGAGTGAACTTATGTGCGCATATTTTAATGAGACAACGCGGTGACAAGATGGTCTTCCTTTCCACTTTTAATCGGCCTCGTTAGACAGCTAACAATATTGATTACCATCGAGCAATATTTCAGTTTTTTTAGAGATCTCAATTTCCAAACAACGAAGTGGGGAAAAAATTGCAAAATATTGGGGCACTTCCAAATAGTTTGAAATTGAATTTTAAGATTCCCAATAATTGAAATATCGAAAAAGTGTTGGATGAAAGGAGAGCATATGACACTCCGGTCATGGAAGGATCTACTAACTCGTGCCAACATAGCACCATTTTCTCCCTCATATTAACTGCTGTTGTTGGTGTTTCATTGTAAATGATTTAATTAATGTATCCCCACAAAAAATTTACTTGTTGATCCGCTCCTAAAAATACATCTGTTTGGAAATTGGTGATAGAAAAAAAAAAGGCAAAAGACATGAATTTATTCATCTATATCTATAAACTTCCGGAAATAATCCAAAAATATTTATATAAGGAACAATAGCTGGAACACAGTTCTGACTACGCTCATATTCGTCCTCGGTTTGTTGACTTGAAAGTAGCCAAAGCAACTCAATGTGATTGAGGGCCTCCCCCGGGGCCCCACAGAGGCTCCCGGTGTCCTGCACGCGCTGTTTACAAACGAATGTCATGTCAGTGGGTACCTTACGCATGCTCAACGGAAAATTTTAGCGGTTTTCTAATTTCATTATCCTGTCGAGGGCCAGGTGGGCCGTTATTGTTTTCATCTAAGGCGAGACTATCTGTCTCGGTTGCCGAGTCACAACTAGTCAGATTTTGGTGGTATAAATTGTGTAGTTTCATCGACAACTTTAAAAATTACATATTTGCATTCTAATTTCAAGGAATGTATAGGTGGGGCAGAAATTCGATTCCGTAGGCTATTTGAGACGGATTCTCCGTTGTTTTAGGGAAATAAACATGTCGCATATGACAATGAAGAAGCCTTTTGAAGTAACCGGGCTGGTCAAATGTTTGCCCCAGTTGTCGCCTACCTTTAGAGAGCTGCATACTGTAAAACAAAAGCTCTTTTGATTCAGAAGATATTTTTTAACAAATTTGCTGTCACGGATTTCATACTGATAGACTGCATGAACTAGCGTTCTCATTCAACTCAAAATTTAGAACTTTCAGCAACTTTTTCAAACTATTACCAGAAGTTTTGAAGAAAATAAAAAAGGCGAGCCCTACTTCTAATCGTAACAAGATAACTATGTGTTATCATATTATCTGTAATAAGCAATAAAAAATTTGTTTCATCTCTATAATTATAATGAGTTTACGAACATTTCTCATCGAGAGATAGACCTTAAGTACTCAACAGAAAGATGCTGGAGTTGTTAAAAAATAATTCAGTCGCTGACTTTATGTTTCTATGGAAATGTACATAGATCATACCGAGGAAAAATTGAAAATGAAATTTCAGTGAATTAATTGTGAAGCTGAATAACTGAGATGAAGTAGTTCAATTGAGAGATTCCTGAAAATATCTCATCATTAGAATAATAAGAAAAATTTTCACTCTTCAAAACTACCAAATATGAAGTGAAAAACAGAAAAACGAAATAAAATCATTCCAACTATCATACAGAAAAACGGCCGGAACTATCTCTTTAAGACAGTCATTTTCTAATTGAGCCGACCTCTTAATTGTTCCCAGTAGAACCTCTATCTATCCTGACTAACCGAAGAAATATGAAAATGTCTCACAGCTGCCACAATTAACAAACGGAGTTCATTCTTTCATCGGTTGGTAACGAATTAATTCTCGTTGTATACAAAAACGGTCACCAAAGCAGTGGCGCAGCATGGGGATTAAGTGTTAACTCCCCTCCCCCAGGACGGACCTGTTATAAATTTCTATTCAAATTTTTGAAACCCGTCTTAAATTTTCAGGGAAAAAAATCTTGGCTGCTCGCTATTTTACCGAATTAAAATATATCAAACTACGCGCTCAACATTTTGGTTTCATGCGTAATAGAAGGAGGACAACCGATCGTTCCAAAGAAGCTTTGCTGGCGCCAGCCTTCCGGCGTCATGCCTTCTGCCTCATATCGATTCGCATTCTATTTGGGGTCGATTCGTGTTTCGGTTCAATAGGGGCTTTTTCACATCACAATTCTGAATTTGATACTTTCGATTCGATCCCGGCGTTCCCCGTTCCATTTAAACTCATAATTAATTCCTTGTCGCCCGGCGTATTTATCGAACGTTTCGGTGATAGAATTAAAAGTTCCAGAGAATCTCGGCGATGAACCATCCATGAAACTGGAATCAAAAGCCATTAACGTAGCCAAAACGTGTCAAATTCTAATCTTCAACGAGAACGCAGAATACGTACGACCCGAACAAAAAATGTGGAATACTCAAGCAGACCAGTCGGGATAGGTGCAAAAATAATTTGTCACAACAAATTAACTTTTTTTGATCGGATACACCATTTGGTCATCATTTGCAGAAAATTGTTTACAACCCCTAAAAACCCACCCAATTCAATAATGGATTATGGATTGAAAACGAATGCAGCGCACTCTGTACCTATGTTACTTAGTGGAATAAAATTCGTAAAACCCTCAAACGAAATCGTCCTAAGGCATAAAACAGTAACCGAGTATGCAGAATATAGATATTGATATATTGTTGCCTGATTTTCATCTATTAACCTGAGAAGTGTAATGAATATCAGTTGTGGAGATTTCAAGTAATACGATATACCTACTCGTATTGAAGGTATGTAATCCTTCGCGACGTGAAAAGAATAACCTCTATTCAATGTTCTTTTGCAATTCAATAGATATGTCCCTAAACCATACAGTGTGTATGACAAAAAAATTTATAACCGAATTTTTTTACGCATTAACGTAATGTTATAGAAATTATCTTTGCAACATTACAACCGAAACAAAATACGATTTATTGTCTCATAGGATGTGACCATTTTTTTTGATCGGCGGGTGCCGCAAATCAAATAGTGTTATTGCCTTTTCGAAGCAGCGTCGATCCATTGTATAGATACATCGATGTTCATGTCTCATCGATTTATAAGACGTTAAACATTATAATTTTAATTTTTGTGCCAGGCATGTTACCGCTGACGTCAAAATCAACGAAATAATCAGGGAAAACGTCCGACTTTTGAAATTCACAAGACGTGCACCTCTTGCAAACCCCTGGTTAAGACGTTTTCCCGGACCTGGGGATTCAGCGCTCACCTCATACCATAGCACAATCTTCCGCACCAACTCCTTCGCTACAATTCCTCATACGAATCCACAAGCGAGCAAGTTCCTTGCCTTCCTAGCTTAATTTCAATCTCTCTACAATTTGCTAATTGCCTTTCGGTTGACGCCATCTAGGACATAATATTATTTCCTTTCGAGAAAAAGTTATTTGAAATTCAAAACAGGAATTCAACTAATTTCATTTCTCAGAAAGACATAGGAAATACCAAACAGAGAGATTCCTAAATGAAACAATTTTTGTTTTTTCCTTGCTCATTTCAGTATTATTTTTAGATATTTCTCGTAAAAGCAGAATTGAATTTTCATTTTGTATTCGAGGTTCAGAAAAAAATTCCTATACGTCAAAATATGAATTTATTTGAATCAGATTTAAAAAATACATCGATAGAATGCGGCGTCGATTCAGGGGATGCATATGTTATAAGACTTCTGCTGGTCATGGTCGTAGCATGCTGAAACTTATAAGATTTCCCCGTATTTACTGTTCTTGTATCTATATTCAAGTTATCTGAACATACTCTAACTGATCATATATAGTCGCAGGTCGATTAATAATAACATGCTCAAGATGCAACTGAAGAATTGACAGCAGACCTTTAATGAACAGACTAAAAGATTGATATAATAACCCAACTACTCAACTATCTCATTTTTTTTATACTGATCAGATAAATTGTGACAATTTCTCAATCAAACTGTTTTTAGTTTAAACTAAAATTGAAAATTGGGAAAAATTTCATTCTGGTTGGAATCTATGAAACATGTCGCTTATTTGGTTTCAGTTTTATGAGTCATTGGAGCGGAGTCCCTTAGCCAAAGTTCCTCTTCAATACAAGCAAGTAACGATTTTTGCACCCATCAACATGGCATTCCAAAACTATGGAAAGGGCGTTGAAGATCCAGACGAAATCATCCCCTATCACATCAGTATGTATGCAATTAACGTTGTAAGACTGCAAATGAAAAACCTTTATTAGTCATTTGGTGTACCTAAATTTCACATGCCAAGAGAGGCTTCAAACGTTTTGCGAGTAAACGGTAACATAAAGTCATTTCTGAGCAAAGTTCCAAAGTTTCAGGGTATTCACCTACATTATGAAAAAATGAAGGTCTTAAGGGGTAACTGAAACAACCGCCAGACTGTTATTTTCAACTACCACCCTACGGTTTTCGATCGTGCGTTTGAAAGTTGCTGAAAAGTGGAAAACAGTGGAGTAATCAAATTTTACAATGTTACAGTACCAATGAAATCTTTACGAAAGCATTAAGTATTATTCGTTCAATTTTCAGTTTTTATACTACTAACAAATTAATAATCAATCAGGTAGTTGATGTTGAACAGACTTTCTTGAGTGTCGTTATTTGGAATTACTTCTTGACGTTCCTCTGGCGCGCGTGGCGTGCTTTTTCCGACATCTCGATATCTTAGATGCACTCTGCAAACTCTGCATCAAAGGCGTCGAGACCTCTGAAAAAGCTCGCCACTCGCACCAACGGAACGTCAGGAAGAAAATCCAAATAACGATGCCCACTACACTCGAAAAAAGTGTGTTCAAACGAGGGTGGCGAAAACCTAAACCAATTAAGCAGTATGTTCTTGAAATCTTAAAATTTAATTATTTCTCCTTGTCATAGCAACATCTGTTAATTTGAAATATTCCAATAGCGAGCGTGCCAAAGAAGACAGACCAGCTAGGAACTTCATATACATCCTTATTTTCCGAACTAACGGGAAGTCCAATTTTATGGGTGACTCATATAACTGGGACCTACCATGACGACATATACATTAACAACGCAAGGGTTCGAATAAGCCAGTCGAACATTCAAGTCATGCAAAATAACAATGAACAGGTCAGTGTTTTAGCTTCACGTCACTCCACAATTTCATGGGAAATCTTTTATTTCAGATTATACATAAAATAGATGAAGTTTTAGTACCGACAAGATCCGCCAAAAATGCACCCAACAGGATCTACAATCCAACCGCTTGGGAATTTCTGGAATATTATGAATCGTTGATTATTGATGATCATCGAGTCAGGTAAATGAAATTAAATTTTTGACAATACTATTAACAGCTTAATAGGTTACTGTATTTTCTGGTTTTCGATACACCACTTTGGTTTTGAGATTTGAAGAGGATATTGTTTTTGGTTCCGGCTTGTTTCACGCCGTAAAATGAGATAAATAAATCAGAATATTTGTCGTACGACATTCTGAAATATTTGAAGAATTTCTTTTCACCTTCCAACAAATCTTTGAATAGGAAGTGAAATTCTCGGAAGAATTCCCTTTTTTGCCGATTTCGTGACACCGTATCGTCCTCTTCTTTCTTTTTTAAGACCGCCGAACACACATGCTTCAGCTGTTATTTCAAATTGGACGACACAACGATACTACGATTTAATTAATGTAAAACATTTTACACCATACTCTTTTCGAGCTACAGATTCATTTATTTCTCATATTTGTCTACTCCAGAATGAATAACAAACATATTTTAATATAAAAAGGTCTTTTCGACAACGAGTACAAGCAACTAACAAGGAAGACATCTTCAAAACGGAGGGTGGCCATACGTTCTTCATTCCGGTAGATGAAGGATTCAAGGTCAGTGAACCTAAACATTTTTCCAAATTAAAATTAAATGGCAAATATTGTTCCTAGGCTGACAGGGCGGCGGCTATCGACGCCAAAGTGATTGATGGTCACGTTATTCCTAAGCAAGTACTATTCACGGCACCGACGAAAAAAGATGTCCCATTCCAAACCCTCGCAAATGGCGACAGTAACATCAGAGTAGTCATTTCTTTCACGCAGGAGACAAGAGGCAACAACAGGATAGTTCGTAAGCAAAATTGATTCTTTAGTGTTTTCGCATTACGTACATTTCGGATTCGTTTTGCACAAAGTTGTTATACAAAATCTGTTTTAGTTTAGGCTTTGCATCATCGAAAAAATTTGTGACTAATCGCTCTATTTCAGATTATGTAAAAAGTCACACGATTTTGGACGATGGAAAGCATACCCAAGGGGTTGTTTTAGCAAAGATAGTCAAACCAAATATACCGGTGAAAAATGGTGTGATACATCTGATACAAAAGCCTCTCATGATTGTCGATAACTCCGTGAAGGAGTTGCTACTGGTGAGTAACATTAATTTTCTTGCGATGAAAATATTAGGACCGTCGCAAATTGAACCCGACAGAGGACCCGGTAAACTATGTTGAGACGACGGACCTCTCTTGTATTCCAATATACTGCACTCTATAAAAACAATGTAAATCTTAGTGTTATCTATCTGCTAGCTGGATCTCGGGTGGCTTCAATTTGCGGCGGACCTTATACCATGCACAGCACAAGTGAAGGATATGTGGTAAAGATCTTGATAAGAAAGCCATTACATTGACGTAAAAATTGAGCGTAAACGAACATTCACAAATTGTTTGAAGTTGGTGAATAATCTGAATTTCCGATTAGGAACAAATGGACTTTATTTGCAACGTGGGTGTGAGGGAGCAACCACATTCGTATTTTGATGATGTTCTACCGATAAACGTACGTTTCTAGACACTCCCTCAGGTAGTGTTAATGCGAAAATTAGCGCAGGCCAACATTCTGATAGCCGTTTGTTATCGCTTATTTTTGTAGTCATCCGTTGTCAATAGGTATGCTCTGTCCGAAGTTCTTTTCTTTTTTTATCATAAAGGGGTTCATTTGATTAAGCATGGCATTCCAAATGGTTTCTACATAAACGATGGAGGTTAATGACTGAAAAAATATTCTTAGTTCATTTCATTGTAGTAATAATTCAACCCACTCGTAACTAATTGTGGTTTCTGCTTTCTGGATACGAAGAGTTACAAGGTAAAGAAACGTGATTGGAGAGGCATGAGGAAGAGCACTGTAACAAACACGACACCAATTACACCACAACATTGGAAACGGATTTTTCCATTTAAATCAAAAAATATCTATTTTGCAGACTTTGCATGTTTGTACTGAACTTAATTTTTTTATGTTTATTTTTCGCTTTATTTCCATCTGTAAATAGATAAACAGAAAAACAAGAAAGCTGCCAAACTGTTGGTAACACAGTCTTTCTGGGTCAATTTAGATAATTATTTGAACTGAATGTGCTGAAATTTTCAAAGTTCAATACTTTTGGCACCTTTCAGTAAAATCTGGAAATAAGTTTAGGAAAGTTTCACACCAATATCTAAATTTTTAAGCACAAAAGAAAACAGATTATTAGTATGAAACTTGTCTACCCGTTTTTGTGGAGCTTATTTAATCATTTTAAATAAAAGGCGTACGCATTTGCTCAAGAGATGTTCAACCGAAAAGGAAAATCTAATTGGATCTTTTGTTATTAGGAAAATCAAGACAGCATTCTGAGTAAGTTTGTAAATGCAATCAATTCAACTGGTCCGATTGGACAAGAATTCTTCATGAGACTGAACCAAACCGGTGGTAAAGTTACTCTATTCGCACCTTGTAACGCGGCGTGGGACAACGATTACGCTCTCGATTTCTTGGTCAAGGACAGCCTTAAATTCAGGGATATATTGAACATGCACTTAGTAGTGGACGAAAAACTTTACGTTGATAAAATCATCAAAAACACGCAGATGAAGGTAGGTAGATGTCGACGCTTTACAATTATCGACACTTTTGTTTTTGAAATAGACATCACTACCTAGGAGTTCCTAGTTTTTTCGATAAATTGAATTGGTCAAGATAAAACTCTGAATAACCTTTCGTTCAGTGAATTTTATATTTTAGACCGTACAAAAATATCAAACTTGAAAAATATGCTCCTAATGATTATGCCTATTTGAATTGATTTTCATGTAGCACTTTCAAAACAAAAGAACTTCTGCAACCTCAATCACAGAAAAAAAATCAATTCACACATTGTTTTGAGAAACGCTCTATTTTATTGATTTTTCGTTACAGGTTTACCAATCGCCAACATTAAACAAACGCCAGAACTTATATTTCAATGTTGTAACGATAGGAAACAACAGAACCGTTACGGTTGAAGGGGGCGGAGTGAATGCAACTGTGTTACAAGCAGATATGGCAGCCACCAATGGTATCATTCACGTTATTGATCGTGTTCTAGGTGTACCATATTCCACAATACTTGATAAGATGGAACAAGATCATATGTTAAAGTAAGTAAACTGTAGCATTTCAACCATATCACATCAAAAAATTTTCAGTATGACCTATCAACTCGGCTTACGACGAGGTTTCAACAACCTTCTCAATGACACCACTAAGAAATATACGTATTTTGTACCTAGGGATAATGCGTGGATAGACGCCGCAATAAGAATGCCAACAACGATCAAAGTGCTCTTCATGCCGCAATACTCTAATCACGTATTTTGTCGAAATTCATAATAAACATGCCTTCATAATCTTTTTTAAGGCCAACAACATACTCCAACGTCATTTAGTGGTATCAGATGCTCCGTATACGATCGACCGCATCAAGCTGATGAGTAATGAGTCGAAACATAATCGACCTTTCGGCAGGGAAGTTGAGTTGCCAACATTGAGGGGAGGATCTCTTCGCTTATACGTTGAAGCAAGAAAAAACAATAGTGAGAGTTTTATGAAACAATTTTTTCAGTTCATTACGTTTTAATCTAATCGGTTCTTCCCTCGTATAACATTTTCTGGAAAAAGTCAAAATAAAGCAGTTTCAGTAAATTATAATTCTGTGGTTACAATGTAACATATAAGGTCCATTAATATCATTTCGACGTCGAAACGTTAAGAATTTCTTGTGCTTTTCCCAAATATTTTTCGTTTTATCTCTTTTTTTTATATTTTGTATAGCTCATTGGTACTGATCAGTTTTGTTAGTACCGGTCAACTTCAGTGCACCTAAAATTTTTTGATTATGGACATGTTTGGGATGTTTGTTTTGAAGTTTTGAAAATTGAACAATAATTCAGAAAAAAGTATTTAAATAATTATTAAAATTCTGTTCACGATATCCCATCGTTCAGCCAATCAAAAGCTTACACGATTTCCTTTCATCATATGCATAAAGATAATTTTAATTTGAATCTTTTTTACAGCATTTGTGATTCATTGGAACGGGGAAAAAATACCAGTTTTTCGAGCGGATGTGGAATGCACCAATGGTATCATCCATGTAATCGACCTGCCTTTTTTGATAGAAGCTGACGTCAATGTGAACGGAGCTTCATTCCTTTGGTTAGCTAACCAACTTCTTCTGCTGACTATTATGTGTCTACTGCTGGTTTAAGCCATTTGAAGGCACCATGGGACAATATTCGAATACGCGTGGGGAAAGAAGTGTGTTTCGTTTTAAGCTGGAAGCCTCACAAGAGGGCACTCAAAATGCATTCGTAATTAATTTACGTTAGTGTTTTATTTAATTTTGACATTGCACTTGAAAAGTTCGACAGAATGGTCAGGAGGAGTTGGTCGCTTTAGTGATGTATATGACTTGCAGCATATAATTTCGTGCATATGCGTAGTTTTGTGATCTTTCCAGACAGTGTATATTAAGATGATTTTGGACTTGTTCGAAACCATCATGTCTTAAATGTTCTAAAAATTTTGTATTAATGATTTTTCATGGATGACCTAAGTAGGATGTTGAGCTTAGTTTTTAATATTTAAATTAAAATTTCCAACTTACTTAAGAGTAAATGTTCAACAGTTCTCAGAGAAATAATGGAATCACAGTTTTCTACATGGAACAACCAAAGGTAATATGCGATATACATAACACCATTGTTTACATATTAAACGCTGGATTACGTATTAAGTTCATGTTGAAAAAAGTTACGTATGTAAATGTTTATAAGACTTTCTATCTATATCTGGTTGCATTCGAAAACCTATCAATGTTTTTCCTGCTTAAAAAGTTTATTATACTAAGATGGTAATGTGAAAATAAAAAAATTCTGTACTGCGAACATTTATCAGAAGTGGGATCATAGATGAATATTAACTAAGCTTGATATTTATTTTTACGATTCAAAGTATTTTATCAGATATATCTTATTTGCACATGCTTTTTTGACTGTATCTTCTTTCTGTTGTACATATTTTTTCCAATAAAAAATTCAGCGCTGTTCTCTGACAAATCTTTTTTGTTGATCTGTATCTGGATATATGGGCTCTATCAAAGGTACTCGACTTGTTTGATGGGTGACCAATAAACCCTGTAAGTATAAATTTAAATACTCTATTTGGTGTAGGTAGTGCGTCTTGATCGATTCCTTCACTTTCTCAATTATCTGGAACAGAAATGGTTATTTCAATCATACAGATGATTATAGAAATCAATTGTTCTTTCTTCTTTTTCAGATGTGATAATAATTCCGTCGTACAAAGCTTTAGATCATCAATAATCCAAATTGTTTAAATTTACAGTGTCTTCGTGCTCAGAAATTTACTTCAATGCCATTAAATCATAGTGTTGTTCACATAAACTTTCCAAATATATAAAAATAAATTACGAAAAGATACAAAAGTCAAAAACTGATAATGAATGTCGCCTGATAAATCTGAAAAAAGCAAGTGATATTGTTGATGAAAATCTGTTGCGTTGTAAACTCGACTAGTTAGTTTAAAAATAAAGAAACGCTAAATAAAGCTGCATCGCTCAAAAACTCATTGTCTTTTCGAGACAAGACCGAGACCAAGGTCTTGCGAACCCCTAATTTGATATCATAGACTAAAATTCTTAGAGAGAACATAACTGTACAACCACTTCGTCGGCCTTTTTCTTTCTCCCATTTCGATTTTCCTGTGACATCGTCAAAGTTCGTTGAAATCATATTGAGGTAAAGATATATGTTTATAATTGAAAAGAGAAAGAAAGAGTAATTTGGCTCTGCTAATACCAGAACGGAGGATATACGCTTGCAAATGGTCAGTATAATATACTAGATGTGTTATGAAGGTTGCAACTATTACAAATTTCAATCATGATTCACATTGTGACTGAAAAAATTGGCAAATTGGAATTATAATAAAAAATAAGAAGTTCCATTTGTTGAAATTGTGATATTCTTACCATAAGTGAAATTAAAAGAAAAACTGAAATAATGAAAAATCTACATATTTTTCACTGTACACTACATTCATCTAACACATATTTTGTAAAAGATCAAACGACCTGCGAATGTTTAATTATCATCTTGATACTGTGATCCATAATTATTTATTGTTGTCCTGAAGAAAACGTTGCACAAATCATTAAGAAAGAAAATTCAAAATTTCAATCTCGGCTGTAAATTAATATGTTGAAAATTCTTTTGAAATAAAGCTTTCTACGTTTATTGTTGCATTCTGTGTAGTCGAAAAAGGTCAGTGTTGACCGAAACGTTCTACTAAACAACAAATAGAGACTTTTGTATAAAATATGCGTGTTGAATCAAATATCCTAAGAAATTCTATTTACCATCTAACTGTACTATAAGTGATAGATTAGTTCATTGCACAAAACAGATTATAATTTTTTTTTACAAAAATGACGATGGCAAATGAAATAACATTCGTCATGTTCACACATGACTGTGAGGCTGTCAGCATATATCTTACGGCGCGAATTCAAAATAACAGTCGCAGCAATTCGCTGGTTACGCTAAAAGATTTTGCTCATTTCATGTTCAGTAATGGATCGAAATTATCAGTTAAAATTCTTTATTATAAATATACTTTAATACATTTCTCATTAACAAATAGACATAGGAATGTTACAAATTCTCCTCAATCAATAAAACTCATTTAAAAATAAATACATAACACGCAAAGTAGCGTCAAAAATATTATTGCAATTCCATTTAATTTAAATGATAAGTAATAAACGATCCTGAATTAGCCAGGTTTGGCATTTTATGTGTGAGGTTCTCTAATCGAGATCCAAATTACTTTACTTATTTACAACGACAAACTGCACAGAGAGTCCTAGCAATGTTCCTCCCCAACTTCAATTGTGGGAACAGAAAACAAAATTCAACGTACCAATTTAATTTATTTCGAAAAATAATTTTATGAATGATTTCCTATTGGATAATTATCAATATATACAAGCTTAGTTCATTATAAAGAACGAACACTTCCTTGGAAAATTAATTGCCAGATATGACATCACTGTTCATATGATCGATTCCACTTCCTAATTACATAGTACTTGCGTTCAAAGTTATCAAAAGGTAGAACTAATTTCACAACAGTGAGCATTCATGATAGATACGAATAAATATAAATCTGATAGAAAAAACGATCTAATAAAAAGTTGTTCTGGTTCTGCATAGAAATATCTTTTTCATTTCAGTGAAATGGAGAACATTGCTAACGTGAAAGTGGAAACGATTTTTTGACGTTTTTTCTGTGATTATCATTAAAAAAAATCCTTTTTAACAAAATATATTGCATTGAATTAGGAACAAAGCTGACCAAGAATAGTTCAATTATTTTACAATACAAGAACTTACAATTAGAGGTACTAAAAGATTACAAACGTAGCAATTGCTATACAAGTAGTTCCAGTAGTTCAGTTCCACTTTTAATCGTCGACCTGAATTTGTACTAAAGTGCAACCACTCGATAGCCCAGACAATTCAACAAAAACAACTAACAACTTTAACCTAGAGGAGGTTAAACTATACACGTGCGCACTATCTCTTCTTAGTGAGAAAGGCCTTTTTGTGCAGAGCGGCTGTCTGAGGCTGCGATGAAGGTCGTTTTCTATTATTGTCCTCCTGTGCGCCATTACAACAAGGACAAGTTTTTTTGACACTGCGTCGTGCGCCGCGCCCACTGTTTGGATCTAACTCATCATTAAAATGCGATTCGCCGCAGCTTTCCTCCAGGTCAGTTTTTGATATGGCGATTCGTACTACTTTGAATTCATCCTCGTCACAGCTTGAACTGCAATTGCTGCCACCGCTTCGCTTCATCAAGCATCTTAGTTTTGAATTATGTGAAATCTTTCCTAGATCACTGCTGGTACATATAGTATCCTCAGAACTAGAAACTTCTCCACCACTGCCACCGGTCCAGCCGCCTTCCGCCTGCTTGTGTCGTTCAATTTTTTTCCTATTGCTATATTTGAATTTATATTTGTTTATGTGCGTCGAGTTTTCGGTAGCATACTCGGGCGATATTGGAGAGTTCAGTGTAACATCTGACATAGATGTACAATTTTGAAGAAGAGTACTATCTTCACAGAACGATCCTGATTCATTACTGTTGGTACTCTGGCCGCCATTTGTTAATTGTTCTGTTTGCTCATATTGTAATTCCGTTGTTGGGTATTGAACCGAATTGAAAAGAAAATCATTTCGAACGGAACTCGAATTATCATAGTCGTTGAACAAACTTATAGATTTTTCTTTGTTTTCCTGATGATGTAATGGCGTCCGACGTCCAATATCCTGAGAGTTTTGATCAAACGACGGAGAATGGTTGGAGTCAAACAATAAATCTGCCTCTGGAAATAGATCGCTGGTACTCGGTTCGTCAACGCCCAAATCTTCGCATTCTTCTGACAGGGATTTTTGAAGTCTCAGTTCGCGCTCAAGTACTGCCTGCTTTCTTTGAAGACAAAGTTGTTGTAACTCTTTATCTATTTTCGCCGTATTTGAGGTGGAGTTACCCTTTTTGTTTTTCCCAGGGAAGAATACAGTTGCTGTGTGGAAATGTTTTATATCATCTTTTTGCTGAAACAAAAATAGTGAAACATGAGAGTATTACTCATAACTGATGAAGATGCATATTTTAAGGAGAATAAAATATATTTCTGTCAGCGTTGAAATGAATAATCGAGATTAAGCAAATGCAGAAACAAAAAAAAATATATATAACTTACAAGCACATTCACACTTATCATTCAAGAGCCAATGCAATAGACTGGATAGGGAGGTTTAGATACCTTTTCTCCATTATGCAAATAGTCTCGTTTTATATTAACTTCGGCATTGATAGAGGCGGAATCTGATGGCTTCCTGTAATGTGGTAGCGTGCTAGATAGCATTGGCACGTTTGAGGTGCATGCTGTAACTAATACTGATTGGACCCTTTTCGCTGTTTTCGTATCATCTGCAAATGAAAAGTTTTTTTCTGATACAAGCGTTATTAATAAAAAGTTATATTTTGTGCTATTAATATTGAGGCCGTTCTTTGTGCTGGCATATTAGTTCTATTCAATTTTTAAACTAAATAGAATATGCGTGAAAATATTACTTCAATATATATGTCGGTATAAATAATTAAAACATGAACGCACCTGCATTGATGTCAGGAGTAATATTTAATTTAATAATACTGGGCTGTGGTGGGTCAAATGAATTTGCATTGGTGCCGTTCTTATTATGGGAAATTTGTGAAATAACAGGAGTAGCTATTGATGAATCTAGGGTTATCTTTGAATAAGTTGCGCTGGAACTATTCGTCGCTGATTGGCCATTATTGCTATCGTCCGGCTTAATACTGCTACAATTATCAAGAGCTCCTGCTCCATTGGGGATATTTGTGGAGCTACTATCGGGATGCGTTACATTATTTCCACTATCGGAAGTGGTTGACTTATCACGTGGCTGCGCAATAGCAAGCAAAAACTCGGTATTCACTCTATTCTCAGATTCTTCAACCTTTTTAATCGTTAAAGGTTGACCTAAGGTAACTGTGGTCAGATTGTGCGCATTTTGTGGTAGAATTACCGACGACTGACCTCCCAAATTCTGTGCTGAAACGCCGGATATTGGTTGTAATGCCGAGTACTTTACGGTCGGTACGCCCGGCTTTCTATTTTGATTCAGAAAACTTTGAAAAAGTAACATGTTGTGACCAGATCTGGATGGTACAGTTGCCAAAATTTTACTACCTCCTGAAACTACAGCGATTTGCTGACCACTTTTTACCATGGACACTGGCATTATATAATTGCCCGGTACCAAAACCGCTGTGTTTTGCAACTTGAGCGCTTCCCCCACATTAGAATCCGCAATAATGAGGCTTCGGGCTGCATTCGAGTTTGTTGTATTCGTTTCTGTTAAAATAAGCGGTCGCGTGCTCGTTGTGCTATCGTTTGATTCGGTTGTATGATTCAGTGCCTGTTCTTCGTCTTTTGACAGCTGCAAAATCCCACATGAACTGTCCTCACTGCCGATTGTTCGCTGATCTTCTAAATCGGATTCTGATATTGTGCCACCACCGCTGCTCCCAGTTCCACCAGTACCATTGTTGTTTTTCTTTGATGTTGAATTTTTTTTCCTTTTTGAATTGTGATTGGGGTTTGTAGGCGGATTCGAGCGGCGCCGGGGTGCTGGTTTATTATTTAGGTCAGGAGAGTTTCTCAATTGCTCAGCATATTCGGCTAATATGTCGAATATCCTTTGGGTAGTGTGTTCATCTTCTTGTGGCTTTTGCTGAGGTTTTGGTAGCGGTGAGGATTTTGACAGGTGTTGAGTTGGCGATGTCTTCAAACTTTTACCTGTGTTGAAAAAATTTCGAAATTAGTATGAAAAATTTAAAGAACCGCCATTCCTGAAGATCTTTGCACAATCTTCAATAATTATTCCTTTTCAACAAGAAGACCGAGCATCAAACGACTCGCTAATCGATTCCAGTTGTCCTACGGCAGTGTAAGGACAATTTCTAAAGGAGAAGAATTATTTGCTCACCATTTTCAAAGGCTACAACAACTAAATGAGCTAGACTTCAGGCTCTTGAATTTTAAGAAGAGCCCAAGCAGTACCAAATTTTTTTTGGGGGGAATGAAAACAAATTTTTCATAAATCTCCTTTTTCCAGATTTCTTCACATTGAAGAAAAGGAGGTGAAAGCAAAGAAACGAAAAATTGAAGTCAATATAAAAAGACGGAAACGATTCCAAACACACGACAAAATCATTGTTTCATTCAAGTCTATGAAAATTAACTGATGACAAATACGAAATGATGAATAATATTGTTAGATAAAACATTTACGTGCAAAAAATAAAACTTCATCCATATATGGCATTGAATAATGGCGTTGCTTAATTTCACAACCACATTTATCAAAAAAAAAAAACAACTCTTGAAAATGTTTCAAGTTTAATTTGAAAACACGTAGAAACTTTAACCAGTAACGAATTTGAAAATATTGAACATTATTATGGCATATATTATTTGTGAACGGCATGAAAACTGTTGAAGATCATACAATGAACTGTTTAGAATTCTCGATTAAAAATCAACGAAACCATAAGCACCCAACTATTTATGTTCTATAAAATAGTATTTCTATTATCTTACCTTTTGAAGATGTCTTCGTGGAAGTTTTAGGCAGAGTGGGTGTTGGAGCAGGTGTAACACAAGGACTCGAGCTTCCTTGTGAAGTAACACTCAATGCAGGAGAGACAGCTGACTGCAAATTGGAATGATTGCTGCTAACTACAACTAATGGCGATAACTGAGTAAATTTTTGGCCTTGTTGATTCAGATATGTCACGCTAATACCCTGCGTTGTTGACGATGTTTCTTGCGATTCTTTTTGTTGAGATTCGGCTGTTATGGGAATTCCACTCGTATTGCTTCGTTCTTTGATTTGTTTATAAACCATATCAAATTCCCGCAGTTGCTCTAATGTTGTTGAGCTTAAATTCGATTGAATTGCGTTTGAGCCACCTTCTTTTGTCACGTTGGAGGGTATCTCAATACCTGGTTTGACAAGTCGTGCTGTATTTTGAACGAGTGTTTGTCGAACACCTGTAACCTTTTCGACAATTTCTGTGCCACCATCCTTCGTGGTGGTTTGAATTTCCACTACTTCAGCACCTTTTTTGCCCTGAAGCGCAGCAGTTAATAGAGCGCTCATTTTACTACGTATGACACTATCTTTGACCAAAGATAATTGCTCAGGGTTAGTAGTGGCTATACGAAACACTTGTCGTCCCGGTGGTATTAAATTAATTGCCTGACCAGCTGAGACCTGCCTGGTATAGATTACGCTGCCCTGTATAGGTTGTAAGTTGAGTGTTGAACTTTTTGTTTGTGTTTTCTTTGCAGCGTCAAAGTTGCTGGCATCAGCATTATTTGTACTGTTGTCCGTTTCTGATGCAACAACCTCCCCCCTATTGCCGCTGCTTGTTTGGTAAACGGTTTTGCCAAATGCTTGTTGAAATTTAGGAAGAGTAGCTGACTTGCAAATAAATTGGAGTATTGTTCCAGGAACTGGGGTCGAGGTTGATCCACTTGTTTCTTTTGTGGTTGAATTTTTAGTAGTTGTCGACGTGGTAGTTATTTGTTGTTTACTAACTGCCTCAGTGACCAATGCATCGTTCACCTGAATTTTTCAAATAGTAGTTTATACCAACGGTATAAAAAAATCGTCTAATGTAAAATATATAACATTTCGCAATATGTCATATAGGGTCATGAAAATGGCACAATCCAATGATTTATAAAACAAGAATTTTGTTCTAATCAACTGCCTCCTTGGCCCTACAAGACATGTTGACGAATATCTGTGTGTATCAGAAACCAAGACAAAAAAAAAATAAAAAAAAATAATGAAAAACAATGGAAAGAAAAAAAATAAAAAAATTACCTAAAACATTTCATCCCGTCACTCCGGGTGGTTGGACCAAAAAAAATTTGATTTTTCTGAAAATATCATCCGTACTGACCATCACATTGGTAGGAAAATAAATGAAGATAAAGTCCGTTTGATAAGGGTGTAACATCTGTCGCATTATAACAAACTGTCCACCGCTAAATGAAAATAATTGCACAAATTAATGAAATCCGCAAGATCTCTTTACTTTTAACTTTCACATGGATACAGGATGTTGAATTTGATTATATAATGATATTCCTCCATTAAATGCATTAAAACTTTGTTTTACATACTTTAAAGTTGCAAGTGTTTCTTCTACAATTTTAGAAATTTCTTGAACAGATTGTAAACAGTATGCTTTCGGTATCTCAGTAACACTATTGAACAATCGTCGAACTGCCAATTCCCACTAATAAGTCTGTATTGAAGTTGTTTTTATTATGGAATACAAGTTTATGATCGTATATTTTATTTATGATATTTGAAGAGAAACTTGAAAACCTTCAAGACAAATGATATCGTTAAAGTTGCTTATGAAGTATTACGTTCCTGTATAGAGATCAGGGCAGACGCACAGGATGCGGACAGAGACGCTAGAACATCTAAAGTTCCAATTTCCGAAAATATTTTTGAGAATTTTTTTTTAATTTTCAAATCATCTGCCACCATATCATAACCAGGAGAATCACATGCCATTTTTCAGTGTCTATAATAACATATTGTATATATGTCAACATACCAAAACTGACGCAGTCCAAAAACACTTTTCAGTTCATCGAATTTAACACTCATCTTACACTTTAATAAATATCTCGCATAGGATAATTCTTTTAGGATAGGCACACTTGACTCCTTGGGAAAATATAGGTTTTCTATATGTTTTATTAGCCGCTATATGTTTCGAAAACGGCCTAAACTAGTGAGGTTAATTAATAAAATCCGAATTACTCACGTGGAAAACGAGGTCAGTGACGGAATTAGTTTCACATAAAACTAATTGTATTTGGATTATAAACACATAAGACAGCGTATTAAATGATTTCAATTATATTCAATGAAAAAAGTTATAAAATAAAACAAACAAAACCATAAACAAAACAATCAGAATGTCCTTCATGCGCTAATCACTAATCGCCAAGAACTCACCTGACGAGACTTATTTTGTACTGAGCTGCAAGACATCGGTGGCTTAATAATTTGTTGCGAGACGATATTTATTAAAGGAGTGGGGCGTGGTTTCAAACAATCGCTGAAGCCTGGCTTGATGATTTGTTGAGACAAAATGTTTATCAGAGCGGCAGGTTTCGTAGACGTCGATGGTGTAGCAACATGTTCGTTTTTCTCGACTCTTGGCTGGCCTACACGCTGGATATGAGGAGTGATTTGAGTGCCGGTCTGTGAATCCGACATATTGGTGTTACCCTCGTCAACATTTCCATCTAACTGAGCAACATTGACAACAATGTCATTGATATCTGGCTGAAACAGACTCATGTCGTTCATTCCAGGCACGTCCACTAAATCTACTTTTTTTACATTCTTTTTTAACATCATCTTTGCATGAAGAGTAGCAAAGTGTACCAATTTGACGACAGGATTCATTGTGGCTTTGATTTGCGCCATGTCTCTACGCGATTTCAGGTTAAATGTCAATTTTTTCCGTTTTTTGTTGACGCGTGACTTGTTTGTTGGTCTCGATACGATATCCTTATTGACGTTCAATTCGTCATCGCTTTCTTCCGTGTCACATGAATCAGATTTTTTTCTGCATCTCCAAGAACACGATAACCTGCCATCACGACAACGGATATTTTTGTTTTTCGTTGGTTTTTTACATTTCATTAAAATTGTTTTTTTTCTTCGCTTTCTCGAGGATGATTCAACAACAGGCACAGATTCATCTTTCTGTTTTTTTACTTCTGGGGTATCGTTCGTTTTATCTAACGTTTTACCAGAACTATTATATAATACCTTAAAACTCTTTTTTGGCTTTGATTTTACATTCTTGTCTTCTTTTTGATCTTTGACATCAGCCATCGATTCGTTTCTTGAAGGAAACAAAATAGGTTCATACGAAAATTTCAGAAACATTGGGTCATCTACTGCAGGTTGTGTTCGGTCATTCAATAATACTTTTGAAGTGTAATGACCTAATTTGAGGTTTTTGTCTTCTGCTTTACCCACAGTTATTGCACTATTCCTCGCATTATTTGAAATGTTGTTACGTTCTACAGATTTTTCAGTACGACGTTTTTTGCTAGGCGTAGACTCTAATGCATCGCGTTTAGAGGATTTCATTGTCATCAGTTGTTTGAATTGACAGTCAATAATGCTAATCAAATTTTTAACACTATTATTATTTTCCAGTAAATCCGTAGATTCCTCGCTCATAGCTTCTTCATCCGCAAACGAAGAAATGTCCTTGTGGTTTGAACCATAAATATCATCCCTAACAACTTGTTTGTATGACTTAGTGTGAAGCTCCTCATCACTTTCTTCTGTTGTAAGCTTTGTACCATGATCGGTTTCGGTCTTGAATGAAGCAAGCGCGTTTCCTCCCCTGATTGTACTATTCGAAGTATTGATCTCATTCCGATAGGGCTCAGTACCTTGCGCAAAGACTCTACTCTTTAAGGGTCGTTCACGCAGTCTTGGTTCTTTTCTGGCAAGCTCTCTTTCACTTTCAGCAAAAGAGGACGCCCTTCGTTTCCGAGATGGACTATGAGGATTAATGCTCAAAGCTGTAACATTTTCCTCACGGTTCGTGTTCAGAGTATCGGTACCATTACTAGGTGGTTCATTCAATTCGGTGTTTGAAAAATGGTTTTGCACAGTTGATTCCTTCAAGTTGTGTTTACTATCGACTATAAGCGGACAGATACCTTTTGGTGGTGGACTGTCAGGAATAATGATTGCATTCCTAGCTGCATCATTATTTCCAAGCTCAAGATCTATAATACTGCTATTGTTTACAAGTCGTTCGCGAGTTGCAATGATGGGAGAATCATTTCGTTCTCTTAATTCAACACTGGTGATATCGTTATCAAGAGAAAGCCGCGTATTAGGTGAATTTTCGGAAACCGCGATGACATCCTCAACATTATCAATTTGTGCAACTTCTGCAATATTCTTAATGCATGACGTGCTATTCGAAAAACGATGTTGTTTAGTTGGTTCCTTTTTGGCTAATTCTCTCCGTTCCTCCAAAGGCAAGATTTTTTGTTTGCGAGGTGGACTATCAGAAATAACGATAACATCTGATTTACAATTAGTCTGCAGCGCTGGATTTGTAACATTTTCAGTTTGCTTAGTAGTTGCTTCTCCCGATTCTACGTTGGAAACGAGTTCTTTGTTCTCAACGGCGTTGTCGACAATAGTTATCACTTCTTTCCAATAAAACACTCCTACGTTCTCAGTACAGAGCAACTCTTGTGACATGGTCCATGCTACTCTGCTATTCAGTTGTGATTCCACTTCATTTTTTGTTAGGTCTATAGTTTCTACATTTTTGGTACTCACTGTCACAGCAGGACTATCGTTAATCGGAGAAGTAGCAACTAATGAACTTCCATTTATGATGGAATCATTAACTGGTGCGCCAATGCAAGCAACTTCTTGGGCGTGAGACGATATATGTCGCAGGCTTTTCGATACTGACTCTGAACGAGATTGAGAGCTTTCTGCGGCAGATGCTTTGCCTTCCTTTGACCCATGTGTAAGAGCTTCCAGTGAATTGGTTGAGTCATCTGAGAGACGTGACATATCTTGTGAAGAATTTACATCCTTTGACGCGAAGGATTGTGTATCCAAAATAATGGTATTTGCTCCATCAGATGGAGCAAGTCTTGGACTTGAGTCTGGCGTTTCACATTCAGGGCCGTTGGTTATATTTGAAGAATTTTGCAAACAATCCAACGTATGTTTCTTCATTTTCATATCCGAATATTGTACATCTTTTGGAGCAAACAATTGTTGGAATTCGTGGGCTGTATCATTCGCGTTATTATGGACAGTGTGCATAAGAGTGTTAGCTTCAGGATGATTGCTGCTTGTTTTTCCCTCTCTTATACACGATTGGTCATTCGGATTCCTTGTCATTATCGGTTGCGTTGTATAATGAGAGACTGGTATTGGCATTTGGCTGGTGGTAATAAGGTCTAAAGATTGCTGTCGTCGCTGACATATATCCATGTTGGGTGAACCACAAAGCAGGGTTGAATTGGTGGCCATATTGGCCTTGCCATCTACCACTTGCTCCCCAACTTTGAGCAAGATGGCATCTTGGCCGTTTTTTGAATCCAGAGCGTCTGAACTTGCAATGTGGGAAACGATTCTTGTAGTTGTAGTAGTAGTAGCAACATAGTTATGCGCCACAGGTTTCACTTTGTCAGGAGAGGTGTTCTGAAAACATGATTCTAAGTAGCCCATACGAAACAATTGCTCGCGATTATTTTCAGTCATTTGGAAATCCATTTTTTCCATGAAATACGGCTGTGAATCGAATAAATTAGCTGGATCAAGAAACATATTGAATTTGCGACGTTTGATCATCAGATCTTGAATATTATACTTCTCACAATGTTTACATAGTGAGCATCCTTCTTGGTCTTTGTGAACTGTTATACTGTCTTGGTCGTTGTTTGATTTCTTGATGTTTGGTCTAAACATCCGTAATCTCTTCAAAGTATTTTGTTTGCTATGATTTTCAAATGCAGAATAGTCGATGTGTAGAAATTTCAAAACTGTCGCGAATTTTTGGTGTCGTTCGGGATTTTTTAAATACATTTTACATAATCTCTGCAGTTTTGGCCATTCGTACCGCCAACTGAGTCTATGATACCGAGGATGGGAGATGACTAGTAGCAAATCGTTGCACGCTATTTCAGATATGCCAAGATTATCTGGTGTTAGATCATCACCCAGTAATCTGGTTTTACTCCCAACAGGTTGATTTATTTCAGATTTTGAAATCTCATGATCACAATCTTTACACGTCCAAATGCTATCGTCACTTTCCACCACAGAAGCATGTAATTTACAGTTCCACTCAAGTTCATTATACGATTCACTAGTATTTTGAAACGCGTAATATTCTAATAGTCCGAGTCTTTCGACCGTTGGATCGAGACTAAAAGCGGTCAAAGCGCACTCACGAATCACCTTCACATTGTCTTTGAAAACGTCGGCTAAGTTCATGAATTCAGCTGTCATTCGTTTCGCTGTATCAGTCATGAATTCTTTTTGGTTTTCATCTCTCTGTTTCTCCATCAAATTGACATCCGTTGTAATACCTCGAACGTAAAGCTGAACTGTTAAATTTTTCATCTTATCCCCGAACTGAAAAGAGAAGAAAAAACCTTAACAAAATAAGCCCTTATGGTAAATTGTTACTGTTATAAACAATACGTAACTTTCATTTTTTCAACTGCAAAAAAATATTCTTGTGAAAGTAAACGATATTTTATATTACATCTTAGCGATTCACGAGGGGTATTATAAAGTCATTCGGAAACTAATTTTCAAAAATTGTTCAAAACGTAACAGAATAGCCATCCCTTGTATTTTAGTTGGACGGTTTTTTGGTCGACACCGTGGCGTCATGCTTTAGTTTTGTCGATTCATCCGAAGGTGTTGATCAGTCAGTCGCCCACACCTTCCGCTAGAATATTGGGATATTCGAAATACATTGACAAATATTCTGACATTTGCTGATTTTACTAAAAACGGAAATCCCTTCCTACCTCCGTGAATAGTACCTACTGACCATTTCAGAGTAATTGCTGTACACCCAACTGCAATATCAACGCCTTGTTTTATTTGCATACTGTGGTTACCAGAACTCATATGCAAACTCTACTAGTCCACTAGTCCAGTCAAAACAGGTGTCAAACGACAAAATAATTTGTTACAGCAATCTGACATGGGAAATTGTTGAGCATATTATTCTTAAAAAGGGCAAAGAAATCGACCCTCTGACTGTTATGCATAATGGAATTGGGTGGCTTTTTAGGGTTTGTAAACAGTTTTTTCAATTTCTTGCTAAACGGTGCATCCTGTCGAAAAAAGGCGAATGAAAAAGTTACACACAATTGGAACATGCTATTCCTAAGGGAAAATAATCGAGCCTCTGTTATCCATTACTGAATCGAGAATTTAGGGGTTGTGAACACTTTTTCGCAATTTCTGGCTTATTTAAAAAAGTCAAATGTAAAAGTTGTACACAATAAAACTATCTACAGCTTTTCCCCACCGTTTTTACATTAACCTTAAAATTTTCCGAGAAAAATGTGGAAAATTCTTTCTTATTGATACAATCAATTGTACGATATATATTTCAGATTTACACGAATTTTATCACTTTATCAGTAGTCAGTGGCGTAGCCGGGATTTTATCAGAGACATCGCGGTTCTGCCTGCAACTACAAAAAAAGGTCTTCACTCCTTCCCAATTGGCTATACAAAGTTTTATCATTTCGATTTCCAATGACTAAAAGAAGGTCTTCACTCCAATCATTTCAATTCTATACTAATTGGATCGAAAAACTTAAACATTTCATCTTTCCGATTTTACTTTTGGAGCCTCTTTCAATGCAACATGGAAATGTGCCCGCCACCCCTCCCCTGGCTACGCCAATATCAGTAAAATCGACGCAAACGCAAGTAGCAATACCGCACACCGCATACTGTCGCACTGCTCACGTATCGAAGGTACTACCAAAACTTAGTAATTGGCCGATTGTTTTTCGACAATGGAACGGGCGATCAAACGAATTTCGATTCAGTCGCTTGTTTTTTCAACAACAATCACCCATCACTACTTCAAACATAATAATCATCATAATTCGAATTTGGATTTATAAAATAAATTAAGAATTCTCCCTAAATCGTGAGCTAATTCAAAACTCTTCTATTTAATTTCGGTATATGACTTAATATTTACCGTGTTATGGACAGCAGAAGCGAAATTATAAATGACTGAGGCAGAAACGCTCTTCTGGATCATTACTTCCATGAGTTGTTGGAATTCAGATAAATCTTCATCTTTGGCATAGAGCGAAACAAATATCGCAATTAACTCCCTCATCTCATCATAGCTATCTCTCGTCTCGACGTGCAGTCTTTTGTAGATGAATATTCTAGCAGCTATTTTGGCGATTTGATCTGAATTCTGCCAAACGGGTGATATATTAACGCGTTTCTTGGAAAAACGCTTAACAAAATTCAGACTTTCCGTATGCGATAAATCTTTGAGCTAAAAAAAAAGGTACGTGAATAATCTAGTAACAGTAAGATAAACATCACTACTTACTAGATTGAAGAATTCTTTCTCTGCATAATGGTATAGGAGCGCTACATAAACATCAAACAGAAACCACATCTGTGCTTCCGTTGCCAAATTGACGTTCTCCTTTATCGATTTTTGGTAACATTTCATGAAAGCTTTCACCAAATTCAGAGCAAGATCATCGCAATGTGATTCACACAACTTCTTCACTCGCACTGACGTTAAATACGTCGTTTCAGATAAAAAGAACTGCAGCTCTGCGAGATACAAAATAAAAGACATGTTTTGGACAGCCGACATTTAAACTGTGCTCACCTTCATCACCAACGTCAGCATTTGGCGTTTGAATGAGATTGTTCAAAGTTGGATTCCCCCATGGGTTGGTTACAACTTTGATTAGATTTTGGCATCTGTTAAGAAAAGCGCTGTTAACTGGTCGAAGCTTTTCCTGTGTGGCTTGTATTCCGTCGATGAGAGAATTTTCGTGTTTTTCTAGAAGAAGAAAAAGGGATTAGAATAATTAAATTGATATTAGAAAGATTACATTACTGGAGATGCGAAATACATGAGGTAATTTGTATGAGGGCTATAATAGAGCTAATTATAAAATTCATAACGAATTAGACCAAAAGCATTCGAGCATTTTTCTTAGCAACGACATATAAATAAGTGAATGACGTGTTTTAATCAATTCAAAATGCAAAAATAGAAATAAAAATACAAATCTATGAGATTCAGTAACTATCACAGCATTGGATGTTTGCCTATATATCATCTCAAATGGGATGATCAAATACAAAACACAGTAAATAAACTTAGACATTTATTGACGAAATTCACAGAATTAAAACAATGTCTAGAAATAAAGTCATGAAAATCCTCTATAATGCACTGGTACAATCGCAACTTACGTATGGGATATTGGGACGGGGAGGAGCGCACCAATGTCACATGAAAAACTGGAGGTAATGCAAAAGTGCTTCTTGAACATAATACTTACTAAACCGAAAAAAATTTCAAGTAATAATCTATACAGAGAATCAGAACTAATGGACCTTAAACTGTATTCCTATAAAGCTACATTAGATTCTTTCAAGGACCAAAGACAATCGATTAATCATCGATATCAAACAAAACAAAAACTAACTTTATTGCACTCAATCAGGTGAAAACTTATGAGCACTTGATTATTACTACTACTCAAAACATTCAATTACATCAACCATGAAGCGAATTTCGCGCGAAGGTCAGACATACGATGTGTCTCGGTTGCGTCCATATGATTCATCCATGAATTAATTTGCCCGAAATTAGCTTCACCTGAACGGGCTCATAGGTTTTGTATTTTAAACAGCATGAAGCCGAGCGAAGACCGTCTTTTTTTAGTCCTCATTGGAATTTTGTCCAAAGGGGCAGCTAAAAGCTTTTTTTTTAATAGTTATCAAACCTAATTTCGAAAAAAGGTATTTGCTTATCTGCAGGGGCCGAGCACGTGCCGCATTCCCCCTGCCTAAAACCATAGATGGTTACGTTAGCTTCGCCCCCTTTTAAAGATGGTTAAAGGTCCCGAATGGGGCTATCATTCTTATAATTGAGTACTAGTTACTAGAATGATATTCGAAGAAGACTACAGAATAAATGAGTTTGAATACTCATTGCAATATGAGCTAATGAGCAATATAATTTCACGATCGTTACCTCACCTAATTTTTCAAAAATTTATGAGGTTCACTATTTATATTTAGTTTTTTAATCGTATAACTGACCTGAGTTTAGAGCCAGAGGTTTCTGATCGCACAAGTGCCTCCTCTGGCATGACCTAACAACTATACATATATTAAATATATAGCAGGGACCAACGGCTTTAAGTGCGCTTCGAAGCACGATGACATTCTCAAATTAAGTCGGAATTTTAACGGGATTCGAACCCGGTTTTTTCTTGGAAGTAGGTCAGTACTACGCCTGTTGAGCTACCAATGTCGTATATATTTAGTAGAGATAGAATGATTATATAATTATTATATTTCGTACAATAATTAGATATATCGCCGGATGTAACTTTTAATAAATAATCTTACCCTTGTGTTTCTTCCATTCTGCTGCTAAAACCATGTTCAAAGTATGTAGTTTCGCCCAATCAATCACTTGAATGATGCAGGGAAGTTCCGATTGTGCAAAGTTACATTTTGATAACATTCGCCACACATCCACAACAATCTCTATTTTCTTCTTTATAGATCGACTTTTCTTATTGAGGATGCTATCGAATTTCTGCAAATATAATACAACTAAAATGAAAAAATGGAACCTTAGAACCGTTATGAAACTAAAACAATGAATTCTATTGGAAAATTGTTTAAGGGAATCCATGAGGTCCTCTCAAAACTAAGAATAGCAATGAAACTAAAGAGGTCAATGCAAAAATGGAGCATGAAGAAATTGAAGCAAAAAAAGTGGAAAAAGAAGCAACTAATCTATATTAATCTCATTTAAATTCAATAAACAGTGAAACAACGATTCAATGACTACATTTCATTAAGGATTCATATAAATACTAAGAAAAAGGATGCGTTGTTGAACTTTATAAAATTCATAATGACTTCTTACTCATTACATGACCCATAACTTTAATTAGCTATTGATTTTTGAGCTCATGCTATACCTGTTTGAAATTTAAGATGATCTGATCTTCAGTATTCAGATACTTATAGTTAAAAATTTTGAATTATATTGATTTATCATCTAAATAATAATAATAACAATCTAAATAATATTTTTTAATGTAAGGGTCAACATATCGAATGGCAAAAAATTTTAATTGGAAAATTGTACGATATTTTTACTTCTACATTGCAAGATAATATATCGTTAAAGAATTTGATGAGTAGAGGTCAAATCAAATTTTATATAACCTCAAATCAAAAGTTGGAAAATCGTAATTTGGATAAATCATATTCCATGCCAAACACATCAACACATTCTACTTGTTCAATAATCCACACATCTATGTTCAAAAATAGGCCAACAATCTAACAAAACACAAATATAATTAGGAAAGCTCCAATCGTGATAACTTTTGTTTGCTCTGGAAATGACTGAAGTGAATAATTTTGTAATATTTAGGAAATCAACAAAGTGTTAATTGAGTTGTTTACATACGAGAAAACCCCATGAAAGTCTCGGATTATTAACACGAATAACAAAAAAACTTGCATTGAATTTTGCGAAAGTAATATTTTGCACGTCTCCTAAAAAACTCATCCCGTCGAAGTAATTTAAACCAAAAAATCCAACGGGGTGGTATGTTCTGCAACCGATGACATCAAACACAGAAAGCACTGCAGCTTCAAGAGTCCATTTACTCGTTCACTAAGAAAAACAGGCAGCCACCTAAGAAGAACATCCATTGCCCATCAAGTAGTGTACTAAACAAAATCTCCATAATTTCCAGAATAACAGTCCCATAATATGGCCGCCGTCCGAAAATCTAACTAAATAAACTTTCACATTCACATGCCATCAACAACAAGCGTATCAGTAAATAATTGCACGATAATTCATTGTTTCACCTTATAAACGTTAACGAAATTTCTCTCTCTTTCAAGTTGTGCATAATTATACACGACTGTGTTATCATCTTCATGTTCCGCCATATTAGCACGTATTCTCAGCACGCAGACGCTGAACACCACAGAATATATCTCTTACGAGAAATGTCTATTAGATCGCGCAAGCGTGACGTAACCGGCAGTGAAATGTCAAAGCCACTTTCCAAACAAATTTTAAAATGAATTTGTATATTCCATCAGAGAATTTTTATAAACTTAAGAAGCGGACTGTCTATAGGCGAACAGCGTATTGTAATATTCAGGACGATTTGTGTTATATTATTGAAGTGGCGAACGTTCGCGCTACATTTACGGGCGCTGCTGTTGATCTTTTCGTCAATAATATAGTAGCAACTTAAAGACATTGTCGCATGTGCCCCTTTTTTTATTATGAGTAAGTTTTATAAGGCCCTGAAAGAGAAGAGATTCAAACATTGGTGGAATGCTTTCACTTTAGAACCAAAACTAATAATTTCTTTGCTGGAACGAAACCATTAGACGCATTCAGAGCGATATGGAAAAAATAATTACACGTTACATATATGCAGTATCTTGACCAACACTGATTTCAGTTGCCAGTATCATCTCACCGCCTGAAGTGGCGTTTGACTTTTAATGTAATAACCAAAGATATTTGGCAGAACTGAGTAGCAAAAGTGGTGAAGTAAGTCATGTTAAAAGGTGGGAATTTTATATAGAAACAAGAAGTAAGAAACCACAAATACGCACTAGCATGAGAAACAAAACTTATGTTGAAGTCAGTATATTTTATAATATTAATATGAAGCTGAAACAACTATTTTTGGGTATTGTATCACTATATCTAATATGAAAAATAACACCTTTGATATTACTATATCCAAATTAAATCAACCGATATTCAAATTAATTTTTTATATATATATATAAGTTTATACAAATGGAAAGTACAATACATTTTATAGTTTGTTTGGAAACGGCCTTTGATTTTTATCGCTTGTGACGTCACGTTTGCGCGGTGTTTATATTCTGTGATCAAATCACAGAATATATAATGCTAAACTAAGGTTATATATTCTGTGTCTTAATGCACAGAATATTCGTGTGTCTTAATGTCTTGTTATTCAATGAGTCATCGCTGATTTTTTTTGATACGTATACTTGTCGTTTTAGGAAGAGGCTACGGCCTTCGGAGGCCTAAAATATTCTTAAAAAATTAATTAAATCAATCGTCTCAATAAAAATGACACGTAGGTGATGCAATATCTTGTCAAGATTTCTAAGATATTTTTTTGAACATAGGTGGCAACCAACGGGAATTGGCTAGAGCCAAAAACCAAAAGAAACAACAAGAACATTCAAAAGGGAAACGAGGCGATGGGTTAACTGTGGAACAGAGAAAATTCAGGTAAACAAATTGAATGGTTTGTATATGGAGTCAGTTGTAATTTTGCTTTCATTTAAAATTGAGCAATAATTATTTATTTACATATTTTATAGGGATGCAGAAGTGATGCGTGAAAAACAGCGCAAAAAAGAAGAAATTAAAACGGCAAAGCCTCATGCTTAATTTTGAATCATCTGTACAATGGAGCTAGCAGCATTTAATTAACTACTTAATTTAACCTACTTGTCGATTTACTCATGATAATATATTTGTTTTCTACCAATTTTTTTTCACCTCCCCTGCATAAAAGAATATATCTTTATTTTCTTGTAATTTTATCTGAGCTAGCAGAAGACATAGAGCAAAATTTCTTGTTTTGTAAATAGTTGTGTTGTGCCTAATTCTTTACTGGTTGGACAAATGTATCCTTTTGTATAGAGGTTTGTGTTTATTGTGTATGGGAATATATACACGAGTTATTGATCTGTTAATAAAGTTTGACATTAATTGCTGTTATGGTGAACTTGTATTTTGATACACTGTAAAACATGCTCAGAAAGTTTTCGCTTATCAAACGTAACCTTGCTTAGACCTAAATTTTTATGGTGTTTTTCAGACAAAGCAAGTCAAGTGAGGACCTCCAAAAACACAATTTTCATGAAATTTTTATGATAGATCAAATGCCTATACCAATACTGAACATAGCCCCAAATGATGTTGCGGAATTCCAATGTTTATTGCTTTTACAGATATTTGAAAATTTTAATTAACAATTTTCAAAAAAATTCTTCAAAGAATAAGCAAACAAAAAAAATGAAACGTCGCATTTTTTTTTTAAATTATGATGATAAAAATACAAAATGGAGTAAACTACTAAAGATTTTGGAAGAATTTTCGATTTTTGATTTTCTTGGTGGAAATGTTGGGAGTGTGTTCCATTTTTTAATTCTCCTCCCGCGTATTGGACAACCTTTCAAGGTTTTTTTATTTGACTGGTTTGTTCAAACTGTCGGGAAAATCCTCCGAAAAATCAAATCGGAAGTACAAAACGCGATAAAATGATTAATCCATCAATCAACAGTCGGAGAATTCAAGAAACCGTCGAAGGTTTGTAGAATATTTCCGCTCTTGATTTGTTATTTGAGATTATATTGAATTATTTGTAATTTTGAAGATTTCTTCAATACTTTTGCTTTTTTCTTCGTTTAGGATTGGAAATATCGAAATAACAGTAAATAGGGCCCCAAAACCTGACACAGCCCTCCCCCAGGATCACTCTAGCGTCGCCACTGTATCGAACGTGCAGGTACCCCAAGAATGGAAGAAAAACTTGGAAATCTGACAACGTTGGAGATGGGAGTTGTATTATCAGGTCAGGTTGTTTCAATTATCAGATTTCTAGTTCCACTTGATCGTTCGTATTTAACCGGTATAGTGAAGGAGTGGTGTTTGAGTGAAAGTTCATTGAGAATCTCCTCACGAATTTAAAAAAAATTAAATTATTATTTCCAATAATAAAGTAGTGCTAATAGCAGGTAGGTTGCAAAACCAGTAGGTTACAATTCATAAATTTCAATTTTCTTGATCAGTGCCCTATATTACTTTAAATCTGATTGATTTAAAATTATAGAAATTTTAGTGCAATATCACGGAAACAATAATTTTGAAATATTATCAGAAAAATGCCGTGCCCATTTTTGAACCGCCTCGGACCAAACTATGTGAAGAATTATAGTTCGTTTTTGATAAAAGCTTATGGAAATCAGTGTCCCATAATTTCTCGAGCCCTAAACGATGCCACTACAGAACCCCAACCGAAATTCGATGGAGGTGAATTCTAATTTAAAAAAAAATCGAATACGATATGCAAACATTTCAGCTGCTTGTCCATTTTTGAAAGAAATGAAGAACGTTGTAAAACCTGTCACAAATGAGGATATCATTGAAATCAAATCATCAGATGCATGGGAAAGCGAAAGTGAGGTTCTAATTAGATGATAATTGACGTGACGTAATCTTTGTGATGTAATTCAAGGTAATATTTTTCCATATGAAACATTTTTTCATGAACAAATTATCAAGAAGAAAAAAGAGCATTCATATAGAATATTCAAGAAAGTGAATAGATTAGCTGGTCCTGGACAATTCCCCAAGGCTCTAGAATATACTTCAGGTGAAAAACCAATAACAGTTTGGTGCTCTAATGATTATTTGGGAATGTCCTGCCATCCTGAAGTTAAGAATGCTGTAAGGTAAGTTTTGAATACTAGTTTAGTTGTAAAACTATCTAATATGTATGCCAAGGTCCATTTGGTAATATTGAAAAGCTGTTTCATTCTTTCAAACGGAGATGCTCAATCACTTGATTCCTGAAAATGAAAACAGTTTGTATAACTAACATTTATGAACCCTTATTTTACTTTTCTCAAAATAGCAGATGTCAATTTTTCTTTCTCAGTCTATGTTCAACAAACAATAACATATTTATCTGATAAAGGGCAGGAAGTGGTTAACGTAATTATCTTATTTTAAGGATAAACTATCAAAAACTACAAGTATGTTTCATTAATCATATGTCTATGAAAACAGTTTTAGAGGAAAATTTTTATGTCAAAGGAGGTAGAATAATTTTCTGTATTCTAAAAGATTCCTGCTGATTAAAGTCAATAGAATACTCCATTATTGGATATTCATTACAAAATTTACATAGAAAAGCTTTCGTTTTTATTTTTATGCCACAAATTTTCTCTGACGTCAAATGTTCTGTATTCATTTGTACTCTCTCCTGCATAATTCAATTTTTACTGATTCATTCAAGATGAATAAAACATATTTGACTCTAGAATAATCTGTTCCTTCACAAAACGTTTTTGTTTTAATATTGAAAGTATTTTTAGAGTAGAAATTTTTCCAAGCCTATTTATATATTGTAATCAACTTTATTTCTGCCACATTTAAATAAAGAGAAGTGTCGAAGGTTACGTCATCGCGAAACAACTATTAAATGTACCTTGCCTTCAATTTCGCAGACAGAGGTTATCAGAAAATGGAATTGTGAAGTATTGTCAAATATTGAATGTGGCGTAATGGAAATGTTTGTCATGTTCAAGAATATAAAAAATGAATGTGGAGCTCTTACCTTTTTGGAGTTGAAAAAAATTTAATAAGTGATAAAATTAAAACATATGTGATTGGATCTATCTCAAAGAACAACTAAGAATTTTTTTACGGTTGTGCTCTGATTGATGTTTTTGTATTTACCTCAGTTTAAATTAGGGCTCTATGTTTGTTTTACAAGAACATATTCGATCAATTTCATTTTGATCGATTCTTACATGTTAAAATGATTACTGATCCATTTGCAACTTTGAAAATCGCCCAGCGGCGGAGTTTCCCTTCAAGCTCGACCAGTTTCGTCGCTGACTCGGTGTTGCCGCACGTGCATTTGAATCTTTCACAATATTTCCATTTAAGATGAACCCAGAGTGAGCCTATGAAATTAATAATTATTCTCTAGCGGAGCTCGCTTCAAATGCACGTGCGGTGAAACCGCGTCAGTGACGCAACTTGGACTGGTCGAGCTTGACGGGGAACTCCGCCGCGGAATGGGCTAATCATCATTTTAGCACGTAAGAATCGATCAAAATGAAGTGGATCGAATAGTTCTTGTGAAACAGATGCAGTACTCTAATTTAAACTGACATACATGCAAATATATCAATCATGACGCGTGTTACAGGTAAAACCACAAAAACAATTTTCTCGGTTGTTCTTTGAGGTCGTTGGGACTTTTTTTCGTTCAATATTAATTAAGTGTAAATGTAGTTCAATGCAATTTGTTTTAATCTTATTTGTAGCGAATTGCTTTTTTATCCGTGAAATTTCATAACAATAGACCACTTCTGATCTAAAAAAAATACGTTAATTAGGGGAACCAGGATACTCTTTTTTATTTTCAGAAGAATGGCCAGATTAATATGGGGATTCTGCCCCTATGGCCATGACGACGAATCACATTGATTTCTGTACGACAAACACAATGGACCAATTTTTCTGTAGGCCACTGATTGATTTGGGTGACAAATATGTTAATGTCTCATTTAATGTTTGTGTCGTACTTATATTATTCAGAATGATTTTCTCGTGAAGTCGACAATTGTAGTACAATGTTAAAATGAAGATTTTAGTTATATTTGGCAAGCTGTCAAATAATAATTTTGTTTTCGCGTTAATTTCTAATCGACGTATGTAATATGTCGGTTACAATGCTGTCTAGTCAAGTTTCTAACTTGAACAGTATAGAAATGTCAAAACCATAAATTTGAATCATTTCGCGACTGTTGATATTCGCAGAACCTCACTTAATAGAATTCTATTCACAGAACTGCTTTGGAAACTTACGGATCTGGAGCAGGTGGAACAAGAAACATTTCCGGAAATTCGACCTTACATGAAGGTCTCGAGAGTAAATTGGCAAAACTTCATCAAAAAGAGGCAGCGTTATTATTTACATCTTGTTTCGTCGCTAACGATTCCACGTTATTCACTTTGGCCAAATCTTTACCAGGTTACGAAGCATGGATATATCTATTTCGAGAATTATCTACGTTTACGTTTTAGGATGTCACATCTTCTCTGATGCTGGTAATCATGCTTCGATGATCCAAGGCATTAGAAATAGTCAAGTTCCTAAGCATATCTTTGAGCACAATAACTTCAAACACTTAGAGGAACTACTGAGGAGTGTTGATAAAAACGTTCCAAAAATTGTTGCATTTGAAACGGTGCATTCAATGACCGGTGCAGTGTGTCCTTTAGAGGTAAATGAATCAAATTAGATTATCCGCAGAAATATCTCTAATAAAAAAAATTCATAATAAAATCAAATCATAATCCAAATGAAAAATGGTGTATATCGGTCATTTTCGTTACGATGTTCATGAATTTATTTAAATTTGATACAGCCTGATGCCATGCTGAATAACTATGATATATATAGATCGTAAAAATTGTATTTTCAAACTTCTTATTCGCTAGTAAGATCCTCACAAAGAGAGTCTAATCGTATTTTTATAGGAAAACTGCATTGTTAATCATGTTCATAGTGATTATAACAGAAGTTTTAAACTTTATGTGTTAAGTGATCCTGGAAACACGTTTTTTGAAAGTAGGAAAATAGTTCTGAATGACGTCACTAAAACTTCCTTAACTCAAAACTCGATTCATGGACATTTTGTTCCTTTCTTCAGGCACGGTCAAATATATTAGAACAACTGCTGCTGCTAATGAATTTTTATTGAAAATTTTCGCATTTTTAGGATTTATGTAACGTAGCACATAAATATGGAGCGTTAACTTTTGTTGATGAAGTTCACGCTGTAGGATTGTATGGCGAACATGGTGCCGGAATTGGTGAAAGAGATCATATGTTGCATAAAATGGACATAATTTCAGGCACTCTGGGCAAAGCTTTCGGAAATATCGGTGGATACATTGGTAAAAAAATTGAATGAATTTTGATCTATCAGATAGAAAATGTCATTTCATTACAGCATCAACAGCTGGTCTTACTGATATGATTCGCTCTTATGCTGCTGGTTTTATTTTCACAACATCACTGCCTCCAACAGTACTTGCAGGTGCTGCAAAAGCTATAGACATCTTAGCTTCCGATGAGGGTCGAGACCTGAGGTCGCGCCACCAAGACAATGTGAAATACTTGAGAAACGCCCTACTGCAGGAAGGTTTTCCAGTAGAACATACCCCAAGTCACATAATACCAATACGGATCGGTGATCCTAGTACATCCACATTAATAAGTGACACATTGATGAAAGAAAAATCGCACTATATTCAAGCCATTAATTATCCAACAGTTGCGAGAGGCGAAGAAAAGCTGCGATTGGCACCCACTCCACACCACACTACCGAATTAATGGATATTCTAGTCAATGACATGAAAGACGTATGGAAAATGCTTGATATTCCTTTAGTTGGCCGGAAATGCAATACGGTAGGTTAAACTAGAATAAAATCGGTTACTGAAACATAGTCACACTCCCTACTTTAGGAGATCCACGAATATTTATAAAATATGTATGCTTCAAAATCCAAATTTACAACGAGTCATTTTCAGGAATGTCAATTCTGTCATCAGCCAATCCTCTTTGAGTACTATGAGGCGCGGACGAGAAACAAAATAATGAAAAATTGCTGCAATATTCCAAATTGTCCGCAGATGATGGTGGCTGCATAATACATGCATTGTGATTAACACTACAGAAAGAGAAGACACGAAAAAATCGCAATAACACTGTTTATAAACGTTTCATGCTGATTATTTTTTCCTGCAAAAATTTCATCGTATGATGAAATACTGTTCTCTGGTTGTATTAATAATAATCTGAATAATTTCTTCGTCGCACTATATGTATTTTAGACTCGTCGAAACTATTTAGTCGATTCTTCAAATCGTAGATAATGACATTTAAAACGTTAATTTTCATCAACTCTTTCTGTTGCTATAAATATACCAGTTGTAAAATGTTTGATGGCTGATAAACATTTTCTGTGCTACGAAATAATTAAAGGAAAAGGGAATAAAATAAATGGAAGTTGGAACATGTTTATTGAGCTACAATGTAATGTACAAAGTTTCAATTCCAAAACATCACAAAATTTGTGTTAACACAGCTTAGCTTTGGCTTTCTCAAAAGCTTCAATTATACAATCTCTGAAAAGATAAGTGCTTTCAAAAGTATAGTGAATTTTCTTTCAATGTACTCACATGAAGAACTTTCTGTATCTAAGGAAGCCATATATATGTCCAGCATCAATATACCGGACAGTACTTCCAGGCCAAAGATCTTCTAATTGGCTAATTCCATGTCTGGGAATATATCCATCTGCGTTAGCATATACACTGACGATAAGAGATGTGTCGTAAGGAACTGAGAAATTTTTCAAGTGCGTGCATTCATCCATTACACCTTTCATGAACCACAAAGCCTCCAGTGAATTGTGTTTCTTTGAATTACCACTTGTAAAGGATTTAATCGGTAACGGAATGGAGAACCTATTCCCAAAATTGATTTTCTGTAAAGAAATATTCGTGTCAGTTTTAGGTCCATCCTTTTTTATCAATTCCAAAATTTTGTGAGGTGTAACATAGCAGAGGTCCTCTTGTTCGCGCAACAAGGATGAAAGATTACCTAAAATAAACTATTACATAAATGTTTCAGAGAACCGTTGCTACTGACCTTGAGAAGCGAAATTGCATTTTAAGGGATTATCTACAATTTTGCATTCCTTTGAAAGTACATTATAGTAAACCTCATTGGACAAAAATTCATTCTGCAATAGATGCCAGTTGATTGATTTGCTCATGACACCCTATGTACCATATTAGTCTATAAAAATTAATTTCCAAATAATAATTTCACCTCTGTGAAAACTGAAGATGCTGTGGACCAGGAGAGGCATGGTACTAGGACTAGCGGATTGGGCCAGTTTGAAGCAGCTAAAGATGCCATCTATGTTTCCCAACAAAATATAAGTTTATATTACTATGACAAAAACAAGTATATTTGAAAAGTAAGTTTGTGATAGATATGTTCGGGAGTAGAAAATATGTTGCTTCCCCTACAAAATTTATTGTTTTTGAATTTAATCAAGTTAATCTATCTATTATTTCCACAGTCTTTCAAAGCGACGACAACAAACTGTTCAAAAGACAGACGTTTTTAGTCTTGTGAGCAGATTGTGGTTAAATGGATAAATTAGATGGCCAGAAGTGAGAGGGTCACATGTTTTGTTGTTTAGAGTTTGTCATTCACTTTGAAAAAAAATTGTAATAGGAAACTAAAAAATTAAAAGACCCTGAGAACTGTATTGCCTAAGATACCAAATATGGCTAATCAAGCAATGCAAATCCATTAACTCTATTAAAAATCATTCTGAAAAAAAAAACACCTACATGGCCTCCCATTGAAATTCCTGTAATTCCTAAAGGATTGAAACCCATTTTCCTGCACCAATTTAAGAGCACAATGCTCTCCAAAATCAAACAACCACCCATTGTAAAGATATCTGACACATATCTCAAGCTTGAACGTAACTGATTTTTGGGTTTGCGTAGTCCATAAAAGGGATTTTCAAGGATAATTGAAGCAATTCCCTCCTGGACAAGGGGTAGAGCCATTAACATTCTTCTTCTCCAGAAATACTGAAAGAATAAAATTATAATTAAATACAAACAGTTCAAACATAAAGTACATGATCTCCAGTTCCAGCCAAATGAATGCAGAGTGGTCGAAATTTTCCTTGCTTTTTCCAATTTACAGGTATAATAAGTTGAAACTGGGCAATTCTTATCTCTGGGCTAACTACATTTGGCAGATATTGTTCTAAAGGACTAAGAAAGCGGCCTTCAATAATTTCGTGGTTAGATTCACACTTAGTCTAAAAGTATAATGTTTTTTATTAGGGCGCCATGGGATATCCCACAACGTTTCTGAATATATGCAACTAAAATTACTTTTGTTATTTCAATAGGATATTCTTCACAAACTAAATTGTAACATGTTTGTCTGTGTGATATAAATTTTCTGAAATTGACCAACCTAAAATTGAAATTGTTAAATTTTTGAAACAATTGGTATTTTTATTTTGAAGCTCACGACTGTAAAGTTTCTATGGAGCCCCATCCTTTAGTAAAAAATTTTGTAAGAAGGAATTTTCTATAAAAAACATCCAACTGGCTGATTTGAGAAGATGTTACCATATTAAAACCACGATAAACAAATTAATTTATTTTGTGTAAAACTGAGCACAGAATATATCGAATAATTTTGTGAAACCGAGTGACATCACAAAATACTAGTCAGTATTTTGTGGTACGGTCATTGACTAATAACAGAAATAGACAGTGCACGTACGGCTAAGACTTGGCATAAGCTTAGTTTACGACCACGAGATGTCCACGGGTAATTGGTGAGAGAGGGCGCTCGCAGAGAAAGAAATAATGGATGAACAGCCACCAGATGGTGCGTAGAACACCTCAATATGTTGTGGACGACCACCAGAGGCGCTGTTATTAAAAAAAACGGTAACGTCAAAAAACAAGCGAAAGTGAGTTTGATTTTCGATTCATTCGTTCTGGGGTTCGATCTGAAATAAATAAATATTTCATGACTAATTTTTTAGCCTGTTTATCATAAAGAGACGGAAATGATTTCCGTCGACGCCATTTTTATTCGATGTGCAGGCACAGAACACTGGTTACTATTATTAGTCAGTATTTTGTGGTAACACCACACCACCATTTACTAATAATACAGTATTATTAGTGAATGACACCACCATAAGCTGAGATAGAGATGGGCTAAACCTGTGATAGAATACTGACAGTATTCTGCGCCTGTGATTATGTCCACAGAATATAATCTGCCTGATGTTATCCTCTTTGACAAATGAAAAAAAGTAGGTCGTCTTTTTTTTGTGGCTTTTCCTTGTGTCAAGCTGGTGTTGACGTTTGAATTATTACAATTCCAAGTAAACTTACTTCTTTTAAAAGAATGAAACGATTGAAGAGATAATAAATTGGTATTTGGACAAATTTTCTTAATTTCCGAAATGTTTAGTTTTAGCCGTGAAGCTGTAAGAGTCAAGGTAAAGGTAGGTAGTATTTATCTGAATGGTTTGAGATGTTATAGCAAAGTTTTTACAGAAATTTGACGGTTCGCTTCCTGTAGAATTCCGTAAATTCAGTGTAGATCCGCAAATAACTTCTTTTGAAGTGCTGCAGAGTATATTGGCAAAAGCTTTTGATCTGAAAAATGACTTTGCTGTTTGTTATCGAATGGTAGACAATTTTGGAAATGAAACATTTTTACCTCTGTTATCAGATTGGGATTTAGATGCAGCGTTTATCAAGTCAGCAGAAATTAAACATTATATTCATATTATTAAACATTGTATCTTTTAGAGCCCACAACATATCTATAGTAATGAAAAGTGAACCTTCATTATGTTTAAGAGTTGATTTGAAGCCTTTTGAAGAATGTTGTGATGACTGGGAAGTCAGGCAACCGATTGCTCCATATAGTCCAGCTAAGCCTCTTTTACCTATTCAAGAAATAAAACCTCAGGCGAAACTCCATGGAATAATCAATCAGGTAAAGTATTAGTATATTTTCTGATTTGCTTTGGTACTATTTATTAATCAGGTTGGAAAAACAATCAATCTTATGCAACGAGCCTTTAATTTTGGAGAAGATTATGGAAGTAACCCGATCATGCATCTCATACATAAGGCACCACTTTCTGATACTGAATTCAGAAAATATTTAGATCCTGTTGGACAAATTGTTAATGCTAAAGAATTGAGGTCTTGTATTTATTATGGAGGAATTGAGCCAAGTCTCAGGTTCGATCTCTTGGGGTGTTCATATTTTGAAACATACACTTTATATTCTAGAAAAGTTGTCTGGAAGCATCTTCTCAATGTTTATCCAAATGGAATGACGGGGCGGGAACGTATGGATTATATAAAGGCGAAGGCTTCTGAATATTATGAGCTGAAAGAGGTGTGGAAACAAGCCATTGCTCAGGGACCAGTGGATGGTGAGTTGGCGTACACTACAGGGATGGTGAGAAAGGATGTTTTAAGGACGGATCGTCATCATGAGTTTTATGCTGGAAGTGATGATAATCAAAATATTGCTTCTCTTTTCAACATTTTAACAACGTAAGAATGAGCTTTCATTATAAATCATTTTATCTATTCATAACAGCAGATATTTTTTATAAAATTATGATACAAAGAGTGAGGTCACATATGCTTTGGATTATGATACAACGAAAAAGACCTTAGATACATGCATTATTATTTCAGTGTTCGGATATACTATTCGTTACAAGTTCGAATCGTACAAAACATTTTAATTTTTCTAATCAATTGTTTAAGGTACGCATTGAACCATCCAAAAGTAAGCTACTGTCAAGGGATGAGTGACTTGGCTTCCCCACTGCTGGTAACAATGAACGATGAAGCACATGCCTATATCTGTTTTTGTGCTTTAATGGAACGTTTATGTACAAATTTCATGATCGACGGCATTGCAATGACCCAAAAATTCTCACATCTTTCCGAGGCAATCATGTACTATGATTCCGAATTTTATAACTATCTGAAAATGCAACAGGTAAGACTGAATCTCCTCATTCCATTTCATAGGCATTCAAAGGAGAACTGACTCTTGGATTTTTAGGCTGACGATCTCCTATTTTGTTACCGTTGGTTGTTACTAGAAATGAAACGCGAATTTGCATTTGAAGATTCACTTCGAATGTTAGAGGTGTTGTGGAGTTCATTGCCAGCTGATCCTCCAGATGTTGAATTGAAATTGTTCGACGTCAAATTTCAGCCAGTCTCAGTTGGTGCCACACCGCCTATTAGCCCGATGGTGAAGACGCGACGTGAGAACGCCTACACTAAAGTTTGTGCATTGCGTCGACGAAGTTCATCGATATCATTAAATGCTCTCAGCAATTGTAAAAAGTTGGACAAAGCTAAGCGGCTAAATCAAAGCTTGGACGAAATGATGATAAAAGATCGAAAAGTGGAGGTCAAGTTGAGTCATTTTAATCCCGATCAAAAAATGAAAAATTGCGAAAATGTTACAGAATGTCTTGAATCGCGAGCTCGGTCACTTTCTCCAAGAGAAGAAAATCTTAGTAATAACCATGTCAAAAACAATAAAGTGAGAAGTTCAAGTTTGTCTTCCAGTATGACAAATTTAATGAAGAGTAAGAAAGGGGAACATTTCGAAGGATTGAAACAAAAAATTATTTCTTCTAAATTTTTTTCATCACTGGATCAGTTAGATTCTGCCTCATCATTGGAAACTAAACCCCAAAGTGGTGGTAAAATGATCAAAAATTTCAATGAGTTCCTTAATTTCGCTTCTGTGAATAAAGCCAAAATTTCTAATGAAATTATGAGACTTGGAAGTGTTGATGGGAAAGCAGAAAATCTTAAAGTGACATTAAAATCAAACATGAAGGTTCCATCGGAAAATTCGCATACTCGTCATGTTTCAATTAATAGGAGCATAGATGATTTGTTTGATGATTATAGTCCTGACGATCAAGAATATCTTCCCCTCAGAACGCCAATTATATGTGATCTACACTTAAAAATGGAAAGTTTAGATCGAAAAGTTTTTAGTGAGAATAAAAATTCTCTTGAAAAAAAGAACGATGATGTTTTTTTATGGGAGAATCCTTTACATAAGATTAGTCCAAGTAGTCTCAATTTAGCACTCCATTCAAAGAATGAAGATGCAACACCAATAACTATCAGAGAAGAATCTCCATCAAAAACTGTGGCCCCCACAAAAGAATCTACACCTGCAAAAGACACACTGGAAAAAAAAATCGATAAGGTTGTGCCTGGAGATCAAACAGAAACGGTGGCACCATTTGAAACACGTGATATGACGAATTCTTGCGAAGAAGTAACCGAAGCAGCGAAATCTTCAACCTTGCCTCCACCTGATGAATTTGGCGGGGGCAATCCATTTCTGATGTTCCTATCCATTACCGTTTTATTACAACATCGAGATCATATCATGGATAAATCGATGGATTACAACGAAATGGCTATGCATTTTGATAAGATGATAAGGAGGCATAATGTTATTTCCGTATTGAATCAAGCTCGTCAGATGTATGGGAGTTACATGAAACAACAAAGTCTCATTTTGAGAAATCACAAGACTCAAACATGAATATTTGTGATATTATCCTACTCACTGTGATATTTAATTTTTTTCTCACGGGAAATCGCCAATTGAACAGTCGCATCAACTTAAGCAGGGCGAGCCACCGTAAATTTTAAAAATTGTACTTAGCTGGTTGTTTTTTGACAGGAAATAATTAGAAAATTTTGAAAAATGAGCAATTATCCTAACTGTTTATTCAAGAGAAAGTATGTTCAATGACGGCTTTCTAAGGCATTCAAAGGCTTAAAAAATTAAAATCTCTGAAGGCATTATTAATATTTCTTTCCCCAAAGAAAATTGCACCATCCGTAGCATTATTCTTTTAGTGTTTTTTTTTATTATTTTTACGTTTTAATGGATCTACTCGACAAGATAGATTATAGGTCTACATACTGCTCATTTTTTAGATTAAAGAATAAATCTTTTATTATGAAGGAACTTGGAGTTAATTACAGAGTCATTGTGAAAAAAGTACGCAAAAAATTAGTATTTTATATTTCGCTCTCTGGTTGCGCCTATCTGCATACGATTCTCATTGATTAAGTTCAGCGTAGGAAACATTTGAACATCTGTCATTTCACTTTCTCCGAGATTATTTACCAAGAGACCTCTAGATGACCCGTTAGGTCTCACCTCTACGATATATTCTATGACTAACGGCAAAGTTTATATTCTATGACTAACGGTCGTTGTAAGTTGTTTGTAAACCTAAAGGAGTAGGTGCCGAGTTTGAGTTTTCAGATTTCCAGAGTTGGAGTGAAAGAAACTCATTTGGATTTTGTATTATCTAGTGTCCGATTTTTCAGGGTTCGAAGCGACAATCATTATAAAAACCAAAATGAATGCAAATCCAACAACATTCAGAAAATTCTTAAAATCACATGAAGAAGAAATTCTGCAAGATCCACATCTTCGAAAATTGTACGAAAATGTAATGAGATACGAACGAGATATGATGGGTGCGCAATCATCGCCAGAAAGTTCGGAAATAACTCGTGGAACTTCTGCAAATAACTCTAGTACTGAGGAGGAGCCCATTCCCAAACCACCTGTGAAAACAAATAAACGAAAAAGAAAAAGTGACACGTTCCACTACTCAATCTGTAAAGTCAAATGTCTGGAAAGAAGGTCCTCTAATCGCTTAAAAAATAAAGAGCCAAACTATAAATTTGACTTAGAGGATGTTGAGAACACAGATCCTCAAGGGAAACATAGTACAAGCAATAATTTAAAGCCTACTACTTTTCTGAGCGATGAAGAAGCTGCGGGAAGATCCTTTTTGACATGTGAAGAAGTAACAGAGGAAATGTTAGCAAATATAAGCAAGTCTGCTACTAATAAAACATACAGTTCGGCAGGTAAGTGTCTATTTCTAATAATTTTTTTTTAACATAAAAAAAACCGCTTCCTGCTTCTTCTGATGTAAAGGTCGTATTGTGTTGGATCTTTCCTCAAGCAAGTTATGTTTCCATGAGTCATGAATTCGTTTTTTCAAAATAATTTCATCGTTAAAATTTCAGTAGGTGAGCTATCAATTACATATTTTACGATCTTTCTAGGTTCTACTTGTCATCAATGCCGACAAAAAACTTTGGACACCAAAACAATTTGCCGTAATCCCAAGTGTGTTGGCGTGCGAGGTCAGTTTTGTGGCCCATGCTCTAAGAATCGTTATGGTGAAAATGTTGCTGATGCTCTGAAAGATCCCAACTGGTTTTGCTTTGTTTGCCGAGGAGTTTGCAATTGTTCTTTCTGTAGAGCAAGACAAGGAGTGATGCCCACTGGAATCCTAACACCTCTTGTGAAGAGAGAAGGTAAAATAATCGATTTTTAACAATTAATCCATATTTTATAATTAGGGTATGACTCTGTAATGCAATATCTCAATGATAAAGATGTGATTGTCAAAATAGAGGGTTATGAGAAAGAGAACAAAATGACTGGCGATGAAGAGGAAACTGAAAATGTCCATGATACCAAGACAGAAACTGAAGTGTCAGCCTAAAAGGTTGCAAGGTATTTTCCTTAAATGAATTCTATAACTGTAAGAAAAACTTTCTGACCAATTACCATTACTTTTTCAATTTGGTATTGTTGAAAGGAAGTCAGTTTCATTTTCTTCCAGATGGGTTAGTATTTTGTGAATGAGAAGTCTCTACTCTGATGCAGTTTAAATTTCTTATTTAAACATTCTTTTTTAACCAGATTTAGATTATTAAATTGTCTATAAATATTTGTATTTGCTAATTTTATAACTTGACTAACACATTATAGTGTGTTTTTTCAATTTCGTTCAAACGTATTGTAACATATTTCATAATGGATGATCATATTATATAGTTTCATTAATAAATTTTGCAGTCAAAAATTTTTGTTTTAACTTCAGTTTTGAATATGAATAAAACGGAATTATCCGTCCAGACATTTATTCGTTGTAAAAATCTCAGTAGTTGAGCCGAGCTTAACGAACGCTTGCGTACGCGTGCAGTGCTCTCGGGCACCGCACAAGATAACGCGCTCAAAGTATTCGAACGCTCAAAACTTTGGTTCTCACTGGAACTAACTAAATTTTCTTTCGGAATATAGAAGCCAACAATATTGCCAATACAATAAAAGAAAAAGTGATCCAGAACTTGCTTAAGCAAATATTTCTTCGGAAAAATGTTTCCTTCATCCTATTTCATAGATAGCTGTGGATAAGTACACAAAATTTCATCAAATTCTGGTTATTTGTTGCTGAAAAATCGGTATTTATAAAAATCGTTTAAAACATCAATTATTTATAACATGACGAAAAGTTGACATTTTTCGTTTATATGTTGGTGATCTTGTTTTTATAGTCAAGCCTAGATGAATAAGTATTGAAAAATATAAAATTCGGAAAGTGGATTTTGGGTGGCCCAGTTGAGAAAGTTTGACTCATACCCAACTTGGGTCCGCAGAAGGATTTCAGGTATATGGTGTGACCAGTCAATGTAGCGCCGTAAAAATGACGGAAAATGCTGACTTTTCGTATGAAGCATTCGGCTTTTCCGGTGTGAGCTTGCTGTAAAGAATGGCCAAGTATGTTAAGCGCTGTGTTACTTGCGAGAAGAATAAAGTTGAGCTATAATCGTAATATTGAGATTTCAAATCAATTATAAAATATTGAAATAAGATATGTTAGGTTATATTTAGCTTTATTATCTTTCTTATTACATATTCATTAACATTAATTATTTCATAATACCCGTATTGTTTTCAGTGATTCAATGGGAGATTCAATGAAATTTCTTCATTATATGACGATATAAAACAACATTTTATTCATCCAACATAAGTTTTACAGACCACACATTGATTCGTCGTTTCCGTTATACAAAATTCATAATCCTGTGGTTACATTCTTTTGACTTTTTTTCTTAGACTAGAATAGTGTGCGTTCTGTTTAGGTTGAGAATATTTCGAAGAAAGTTTCTCGGTACTGCGAAATCGCTATAATCAGAAAAACTACTGTTCTAAAAATGGAAAATTGTCATCTGTTACCCCGTAAAGATGTTGATAAGTATAAAAGACATTTCCATCACATATTATTTTTTCGTTTGAACGAAAATTGATCACCATTTATATGACAATTTTTTTGTCGATGTGTCAAGATCGTATCGACAGACTGAAAGAGATAATCGATTTCTCTAATTCAATTTGTAATAACATTCACCGTCTAACAGGTAGCACTTGTGATTTTTCACTCAAACATCAGACGATGTTTATTGAAGGGAAGTTAATCAAAATTCAAATCCATCAAGTCAAAAATGAATCAAAAACATTTATATACTGTACATAATGTATGGTTCAAACTACATCATCTTTAGCAATGGATTCGGACGGTTCTCTCCACAAATATTCCATATATTTACATCTTTATACAGTTTCCAAAATTCCCTTCATGTATAAAAAATTGCATAGTACTCATGTATTATTTCAATTCAGTGATGTATTGCGTACCTATGAACAAAATTGAAATAAAAATTACAACTATAAAAATGTAGACTTATTTTCAATTCAGTTGTGAACCAAAACCTACTCTCTTTAATTCCTCTGAAAATAACTACTTCAATTCATATTTGTTAATCGATCACGCTATACACCACTTACTTTGACAATTGAAACTTTCAGAAAAGGGTTCAAACTCTTTTAAAGGTATGCATAATAATGGAAAGAAGAAAGTGTTTACATAGTTGAGACGATTGGATGATTTTGAATGTTTTTACTAGTCTATGAAAAAAATAAACGCGATTTTTAGTTAAATATGACTAAGGAAATCACTAAATGATCGTTTATCCTCAAAGATAGTAGCAGTGCCACATACCTTAAAATTGCTTTCAATGATACATTTCCGTTTTTATTATTGCAATTTCACTGATAATATAATAGTTGCTTTTCTAGAAATTAATTGTACTCTTTATTTCACGCTTGAGCGGATCGGTAGGACATAAGCAGAATTAAGGAAATGAAGCGACCTAATGCGATGACGTTTATTCTTATTTTAATTTCGAGATTTATAGATCCAGTGCCTATTTAAATTTCGACGTTTGTTCGGGAAGAAAGTTGCTGCTATCAAGTGGACACCGACCACAATATGGAATTTATTATTGAGAAATGTCAAAATGTGCCTTTAATTGTGAATTATTTTGCCGGGATCTTCTCCATATCGGCTTTGTAACTACGGAGAATTGTAGGCGTCCGGAATCCATTGAAGACCAAGAATTTTGAGGAATTTAAGTTCTTCCTTATCGAAATTAAAATATGGTGTCGGAACCTTGAACAATTTTTAACATCTTCCAATGGTACCTTGCCCTTTTGAGGAGTTGAGTAAATTCCCTTGGTGAGTTCAGAGCTCCTTTGAGAAAATGTGACACACAAATACTCGTTTACGTAAATCGAATTTTAAAGAATATTCCGGCAGAGAATCATGCCAATAAAATTTCACCGATAACGAAATCGAAAAGAAGTGAAATCCTCCCTGAAAGGATCAGAACTTGGCGCGAATGGACCAAAATGTCCTGGATTAGACTAATGGTCAAAGGACCGTATAAACTATAAGTGGAAATACAAATTTCGAGTTCGCACCCACCTACCTTTTGTTTCTAGTCAGATGGTTGTGGGAGCTGGATGAAGACGATCTTGTAACTCTGTTCGAGGTTTCAACTATCCCGTATAAAAAAGCGGTTTTTTCGCAGGTTGATCGATCGATCGAAACTTTTTTTTCCTCATCACGGAACCCGCGGGATCTATAATTTTTCCTCAAAGTAACTAACACTGTTTCTCATATTTCGATCATTTAGTGACGGAAATCCATCATCTTTCTCTTTCTTCATCAATATTAACACAATAATTCAGTTTTTTTTTTCAATCGATATATGAACCAGAAAATAAAGCCCAAGGGTTGTAGTAAATGCAGTTAGTATACAGAAAGCGATTTTGGATTGTGGAAGACAACCGTTAGTATTTGACTCTTACCTAAATTTTCATTAATTGGTCTTGCCACGAACAAATAGAACTAAATCTAACACACAGCCGCTATAAGTATTATGTATAAATATTTTTTGGTTTGACAAAGCGCGAGAATTTTTATTTTCACCGTCAATGATCACCGAACACCTCATACCACCATTAGCGTTCCAATAAATCATTCTGGTGTTGTAATACAATATATCATTGTGGAAGATCATTTATAATTCAATATGAAAAGAGTTAGATGGTTCCAAAACTCATTAAAAGTATTACAATAATTTAAAAATTCCCGCGTTGCGTCATTTTTTAAATTTAATTTAGAACACGGTTTGAGCGATAAACATTTACAAATGTAAAAACATCTAGAAAGAGTCCTATATAGTTAAGGATGTCTTGTTTGGGGTTTCATTTTCCATATTTCCGATGAATAGTTGTGGTTTTTCAGTTTCATAATAGCGAATAATGTTCCTCCAAACATGAACTGATTTTTCTGCATATATCAAGTAGAGAGTGAGAAAATCCATGAAGACACGATGAAGCTTGTGCATTTAAATTACACCACACTTTTGAAAGAATTCTCGAAGTTATGTCCACATACAAGAAAGGATCTTACAGATTCATATGATGTTGTATTCAATCAGAAAAATACATGATATGTCTTGTTGTGATTTTCAAAATTCGAGGAAAAGAAGATATAGAAAAATTATGAGCTAAACGAGCGATTCCCAAAAAAAAAAAATTTTATAGAGCGGAGGAAAACATTGGAGGAATTCACTCGTTAGATCTGCAATATTGCTATATTCATCGGTTTTTTGATCACTTAAGTCAAGCAGACATACGCTTGATATAATGTTTTGAATTGTTGCGGCGCTACAACTTCGCCTTCTCGCTGATTGGTAATTAATCAGCAGTTTGAAGGAACTTAAAATTTCCGTACAGGTATATCCTTTGATATAATTATTCCGGCGTGCAAAGCTATATCGCTTATGGAATCACCATGATGTCACTGATCTTTAGAAATGTAATTTCGTATTTACTCTATTTGAAGAGTTTATCACTGCGACCATTAGGAGAGTTCTTAAAAGAACATGCTCACGTTTCTCTCTCTCTCTAAGACCTAGGATAGCTTCAAGATGAAAAACTTACGACTGGTGATCCATATCTATGGAGCATAAATATTCTCGTAGGATTTCTGTCACTCCGTTTCATTGTCGTAAGTTTTTGAAAGATGAATCCTCCTCCTCTGAAGACACTTGAAATGCATTCGTAAGTTGTAAGCGATGCAGAATGAATGTTTTCGAGGTACATAGTCTTAACAGAGCGATTGGCTCGTTTTCAGCAGAAAGTATAATTCGCTTAGGTCGATACCGATTGAAAGTCCAAATGATAAGGTACACATTCGAAGAATAACAAAATGTTTGTTATTAATTATAAAAGCCGCGATTCATGGCAGCTCTGTTTCGATTGTGCCACTTACACTGCAAAATTCTTAGGTATGTTCTACGAAAGCTGGCGTTGCACAGGGCGTAACACACAGGATTGATCGTGGAATTGATATAGCACAAATAGTAGAAAAAGTCCCAAAGTTCAGGTGGGTAACCGGCACTAGTCACCGGTTTTAGTAGCACCAAAATGTTGTAGGGTAACCACGTGATTATGAATGAAAACAAGATGGCCGACAGCGTTTTCGCAGCTTTTTTGTCCGCCTTCTTTTCCTGTGTTTTCTTCTTCTTCTTGCCCGCAGCTTTTGTCGCATTCATAAGCAGCATTTTACCACCGGCCAGTTGCTTTGGTATAATTTTTGCGTTTAATGGAATTCGGATGTCCGGTATCGCAGATGGTCGTCGAGTCACATGATTTGGATATACTGCTCCTGACGTCCCTACGTATTGCAATGATGACCCTATAACATGAGAAAAATAATTGAATAACTAAATCACATTCTGTGATGTGAGAATATACATAAGCAGCATAGATAGGAATCATGTTTCTGGCTTATTTGTCTTCGTCAATACCGTACAATCCAAATTCCAGGATGTTCTGAATTTGGATGGAAACTACACTACAGTGTTCCACGAACAACCAAATGCACATTTTTAGTTTCGACTGGAAGACCCTCGGGTTTGGGGGTTACAACCAAGCATCACCAAGGAGGCAGATGTAGTTAATAAGTATAATACGATGAAAGATCATTTTTGGTGTTATCCAAATTGCCAATAAAATCTTTCATCGTATTATACTTTTTCCAGTGTTACCGTTGGTGCCGACTATATATTTAATATACAGTCATATAGTCATGCCAGGGGCGAGCAAAAACGCCGGCCTCTTGAACCCAAATCAGTGAGTTAATCGATCAAAAAAAAACTTCATAAATGATCGCGCAGGACAATCGCAAACAAAAGCCTTAAGCCCGATTTCCCCAACGCAACGTTATCTAGGTGGAAGGGACGTTTGGATAGCCCGAAATTTCATTCGATAAATTATTCCGTACGTGTGAATGATCAAAGTTTACAACTGAAAAACTCACCATCATGACGAGAAAGTATCGGGCGATCCTCGGGAATCATTTTTATCGATGGACCCTCAATGTCACCGTCTGATCGGTCGATTGGGGGAAGTCTTATCAAAATTGTATAAACGGTGTCGGTTGAAGCCGAATGCGAGGCTGTAGTAGACGATGCGGAGGCAACGACGGCCAGTCGATTCGCTGGCGGTAAACTTCGACAGTCTCTGGCTGCCATCCGCGTCGGGGTTTGTGCGTTCGCTTGACACGTGCTGCCGCTGCCACCAGTAACTGACATATCCCGTTGGTGGTTTGAAGGTAGGGTGTTGTACGTATCCCTGCAGTTGATACAACATACATCATGATATTACTTAGATCGATGTTATTCTCACAATATATAGGACGCCATAGGGTTATAATCTGTTATTCTTAATTCATAATAATTTGAAACTTGGAAGCGCAGAAACCCTAAACTCTTCCAGTACCTTAACCATAGCTGACAACGCGAAGAAGATATATTCTCAATAAAAACAACCTTGTACAGCAAGAGCTCGAAAAATTAGTTGAAATGAGTCTGACAGCAGAAGGTGCAGCTGTGGCCACACAGTCAGTTGAAATGAATGTGGCACATGATAACACAGCAACCATACGATCTTTTATATCAGTCACGCAAATGCGTTGAACCTCATTCCCGCGACACCAACCTTATGACTGCGATGCTGCTCCACCTGATGCAGCAGTGGAAATGTGCCAACTCAGATACACTGCATCTTCTGGAACGAATAAGTGTGGAAGAGAGGAATTTGAAAAATGAACGGAATGCTGTGGATATGCAACATCCATATCACTAACTCCGCAGAAGATATGATAGCACAAGTTAATAAATCGATTGGGATATTATTGCAGTCTGTGCCTTCGAAATTCAAGAATTTGATCTCCTTCAACAGACTGATATATGTTTTAGCAAGGGCTGTGCCGATCACTAACAAAAGCACTCAGTCTTATGGAAATGGTTCACCTAGGAGAAAACGGCTCAACGCTAAGTAGCTGTCATGAGGAAACAACCGTCACTTCTTCATTAAAGGTCTTACGCATTTAATATCAACAATTGAAAAACTGAAGGTGTACAAGTTTTCTGATTCGCTGAAGAATAGAAAAATTGCACCTGCGACCTCTGTGTCAGGAGAAATAGAATTCCGGGAAGAGTGGAGTGAAATATGGAGCAAGGATAAGATACACAGCAAGCATGCTCAAAGGAGGCTAAGGAACGATCAAAGAAAACAAAACGAAAATAAGCATAATGAAATTTACGTGTTAACAGACGCATTTCAGAATTGTAGAACACAAAACGCAGTAAATTACAAGATTTTTAATTGTCGTTCGAAATATAATCAAATTAGATTGTTGGACAAATTTCGGATTTAAATTTACGAAGAAACTCACCGGATTACGTTCAAGGAGGTACATCTTGAAACGGAACTTTGTAAAGGTGTATCTAAGCTGATAGGTGTGATACTTCCTTGACCTTGTTCACTCGGACTCTCTTCCTCCGTGTCGCTGTCTTCTCTTCCTGAATGCCACCATGCTATGCACCACGCGCGTATGCGATGAACGCCATTAAACCAGAATGCTGACTTCTGCAGAAATTATTGTTTGATTTTACTATAATTATACTTATTTTGATTTTGCATCAAATATGCGAAAACATGAAACGTTAAAATTGAGTTGTCTCACGATTAGTTCCCGTTTCATTGAAACTAGGGGCGGATATTTCTTTTGATTTCATTTCAATGTCTAATAGCTTCGTTTGATGGGCTTTACTTGCGTTTCATATTGACCTTTTGAAATCATTAAAAATTCCCATCCCACTTCTGGATGAAATTGAACCCATTGCTTTCCCAGATGAAAATGCGAATGTGACTTATAATCACTATCTGAATATTAATATATTAAATTTTATCCTTCCCGTGTCTGAAACATTTTTTTACACAAGTTCAAAATTGGAATATTTATGTCTTTTTGCACATTAAACTACATTTGTTGAGTAATTATACTTACTGGTCCCCTTTTTCGGTCGTATTCTGTACAGACTGAGGAACTCGTGTGCATGTATACAAAATCTGAATCGGCTGCGGCAGTTGAAGATTCCGACCTAGGGCGTTTCCATTCATCCACTTCGACCGCTGAACAAATATTGTTCGCTTCGTCACTGCATACGAATACACTGTGTGAAACAATCATGTAACGCTTTCAATGAGAATTAAAATTTTCTTTTAAAAATAACAACTATGTCGCCAAATACGGGTAAATATTCAACTTTCCCACCTGGAGTTGCTACGTTTACTGCTGTCCTTTTTTCCAGCCTGCAGATTCGGTAAATCTTTCTGTCTTTTCTTTGTTTCTAACCATATTCTCCAATAAAGAAAGCACATCACGGTAACTGGCACGTAAAAGGCTGCTATGGCTGTACCAAACGTAATGTAATGATTTGTTTCGATAAATTGAATGTAACACTCGTTATCTGGGACTGTTCGACGTCCTTCTAGATAAGGCCAACTGTAGATCCAAGGGGGCCAAAGAATCAGACTAATCCCCCAAGCACCTCTATGAAATGAAATAAAAATATGGAAACCATCATATTATATAAAACGAAGAGAAGTCAAGTTGATGCAAAACTAGGCACTTACGCAATCATCAGCAATGCTCTAGTAGTTGTCCGTCTGGCTCTGTACGTCAACGGTCTAGTGACAGAAAAGTACCGATCGAAGCTGATGATCAGCAAATTCAGCACCGAAGCGTTGCTAGCCAAATAATCGAGTGCTAACCATGTATCGCAAATTAAAGGTCCGAGAGGCCAGTATCCGAGTAAAGTAGATATCGTAAACAGAGGCATCGAAATGAGACCAATCACAAAGTCAGCTACGGCTAGTGAGAAGAGAAAATAGTTGCTGATAGTTTGGAGCTGCTTGTCGATCTTGAAGGAGATCATCACCATGATATTTCCGACGACTGTGATCACCGAAAGGGTACCGCCTGGAACAAGTCGAGACATTATACCTTCTTGAATTATCAGGTAATAAGTGGTGATGAAAACTCAGTATTTCTTATATAAATCATCTATCGTTCCAATAGTCAACAGTGAAAGCTGATAATTGAACATATATCAGCTATTGCCGTTCACATAAAATTTGTTTTAACCCGAAGGATGATCGAACATGAATGCGCTTGTGCGCTCCTCATAAGATGTGTTTCAACACTAAATTGTATCTTTATTGTACGGTTTATTTTCTGCTCAAAAACATCATGTCATCGTCCCGAACCGATGTCGTGGCTGTCAATTCGGTATGATGTCACAAGCGAGGATCGGTTGTACTGTCATGCATAGAACGATTTTTCTCATTTAAGATTGGGTTAACCGGCTTGGGGTTGTATCTAGGACTACATAGATCCTTTATAACTGTTGCGAGGTCTTTTTACACTACTGGCCACCAAAATTGCAACACCTAGAAAGACAAGAGATATGACAACAAAATAATTAAATTTAGAGACTTTTGTGAAATGTGGTTCCTGCCAGAATCAGTAGCAAGAGTAGCCGCCATTGTTGGAGATCACCGCTGCCACACGCCTTGCCATTTATTCAAAGATACTTTTGATATATGCTTGGGGTACAACAGATCAAGCAGCTTCCACACGTTGCCAAAGTTGATCTAGTGTTTCAGCGGGGATGTATCAAATTCAATCACAAATTGTTGATCGATATGTGTTTTAGTGAAGTTTTTTACATATCCATTACAAAAATCTTCTTTAATTTTTCCCCGCAAGGTTAGATTTTGTATTGTATAAACGTAAAGTCTGATAATTTTCATTAACAGTATGTACTCGATTTGAAATCAAACTAAGAATTTGCTTAACTCAATTTATTTAGTGTTGAAAAATAGATACCTACTCACGAAGTGCCACCACACAAGGGAGGCTGCGTGACATTATGCCGGGTGAGGTACAAGATGCTGAAGACAATGATTGAGAAAAAATATTTCGGGTGGAACTTAATTGAGAGCGGATTACGATCATTTTCTTTGTTGTGGGCCTAGTCGCCATTCAGTTCAACTTATTCGGGCCAAAATTGTGAAAAAATTGATGATGATTCGATACTAAGTGAAATTTTGAAATGAATGACCTTAAATTATTCGGTGATTTACTACCAAATTTCGGAGGAAATCCACACGAATTGAAAACCTTCATTGTATAAATTGAAGATTATATCGGGCAATTCGGCGCAAATAATAATGCCCGAATTAATCAATTTTGTTTCGCGATGATTAAATCGGGAATAATAGATGAGGCTAGAATAATAGGAAATTCATGTCCTACACCTAAAACAAGGGACGAATTAAAGCGAATATTGATTGATAAGTTCGGTTTTCGTATAAATTTTGTCGTGAGGTAATACGAGTATCAAAATATGAAACGAACAAATAAGAAATCTTTATTATATTTTAATGAACGAATAAAATTCATGGTGTTGCAAAATTGATTATCAAACACAGATGTAGGTAGGGCTTCAACAATGTGCTATAACCGAGTTATTTATAATAACGTCGACGGAAAAGTCCCTAATCTTTTAGATGCATTAGCAAAAATATTGATGAGATGTTTGAGGTGTGAGAGAATAGGGAAATTAATACACAGCAACTTAATTTTATTCAAAATCACAAATTTATATTAAGAGATACTCAAACGAATGCGTTACCAAGAATGACACAAAACCTAAAATATTTATTTGTTTCCAAAATCTGCTGCTTCAAAATGCAAATTTCAATATAAGCAAGCAAAAATATTTCCATGATAATAATTTTCAAAAATCCCAATTTTTCAAAATCCAATGTTCCAAAACCAAAAATTTTCGGATCAAACGATTCAATACTATCAATTTTCTCTTATTGTGAGGTTTTTCCGAAATGTGTTTACTAATTGAAATTCAACTGAATAGTTTCCATTTCAATAATTTCTATTCAAAAACCTTATACCTTTGTGAAAATGACTCTTTATCTCAACGATAAAAATTATAATGGGCGCCTTTTCATATAAAGCTCCAATTTTTCCAAAAAGGAAGCACATTCAAAAATTGCTTATGGATTCCTAAAAACAGAGGGAGATACTTTACCGATTGTTCCAATGAGCACGACCTGTGTGATTGAATAAGACGCCTCGTGTTGAGCTTGCGTGAAACTAGTGACATTCAACGACGTATTTTCCGTCAATGACGCATACTCCGTCAGCGACGCGTTCATGTTGTCACGAGGACATGCAGCCTGAGCGCCGCATGATGCTTCGTTTTTGCTGGAAAAATAGTTTTCATCATTGACCAAAGCTTGAAGAAGAAAAATAATGCATTGCTACTAGGAAGTAGGACATTAAACGTACAGGCTTTGCTGTCTATAATTTTTCACCCCGAATTTTGAGCGTTGGGATGAGAAAACAAAAAAAACGCAGAGTCAGATCAAATTTTGTATGCTAGGGTGTTTAAATGAGTTTGATATCACTACCCTCTAGCCGTTGCCCCTAACAACAATTTTCTTTGAATGAAGAAAAGGCGTCAAGTAGCACTTTGTGGAAAAAAATTCAATTTCCTACATGATTTTAGACCTTTTTTTGGTGTTTTACCCTAAGAAACGATATATAAGGCCCCCGGTATGGGAACAATGGGAAGTGAGATGGATTGTTGAAGATAGATACTCATTTGAGCACGAACTAGTATGAGGCAAACTGCATCCCGCGAATTTAAGAGGTAAGGGAAGCGCGCTTCCTCCATCTACATCGGCCGAATTTCGATGAGTCAGCTTGTTTCATGCGGGTTCGTGCTCAAAAAGCATCCGCACCGGTGCTTTCAGAAGGTTTCAAATTTCTTTTTCTCAAAAACGGTTCATTTTAGACAGGAATAGTAAACGACGTGGTTATAGCCTCATTTTGTAGCAATTGAATGAGGAAAAACCGAAAGCGTTGGTGGTTTCAGAAAATTTTAACAAATCTTTGACATTTTTATGCTTTGGTTTGGTTTACTCCAAAAGGGCAATTTGTGGCGCCTTCTTCGACAACGGCAATCATATTGAAAGAAAATAAAAATCTTCCTCGAAAATACTTTATTGCGTCATTTTTATCTGGATTTTTCCAAACACCCTCAAAAGCAAATTAACTTTACATTGAACTTGAAGAAGTCGGAAGTACAAGCTCTCGTGAACAAATCGAGCCTTGATTAGAGGCACGTGTATTGGTGTATAACCATTATTAGGACCGACATAAGGAGTCTCCTCGCAGTGGGTCCCATTCATTGGCAAAGCTCACGCTGTCAGGAGCTATTTACTTACGTGATGAATAAAAGTGTAGCGCACTTTAAAAATGTGTCTTAATGTTAAATCCAGTTCCGATTCCAATGTTGGTTGGACGGCTATAATAAGTAGGTAGACTTAGTATACGGGAAATAGTGACAGAGTGGAACCCTTTTTTCCTATGTGATATAGTAAAGTATTCCAAATGTAAATGCAAGATTCTTGCAAAACATTCCGGATTTGTACTGAATCTTGCAGAAACTTCTTCAATATTTGCAGATCTTTCTTATATTCATGAGTGCAGCAAAATAAATGTATTTGTAATACGTGTATCCACGAAGTTCAAGTTCAAACATTTTAGTATATCCGTAATTGTCTTTTATCTTTACAGGCACCACACAGGAACAAATGCAAAAATGGAATTCTCTATACACAATTTCCCTTATTGCCAGTTCGGCGGGTCGCCCGATTGCATTGTGCATTTTACGAAACTAATTGAATAGTATGTACCTACTCGTTGCCTTCAGCGTCAGTCTCGGCTCCCACAGATTCAAGAACGCATTGTCTAACGACGCCGTGACGCTTGCGAACAATCACCCTCGCTCTACGGTTGGAAATTCAAGACAACTTTCCATTGCCGATTAATAAAGCGGCATATTCAAAATTCTAAACGAAAAGGAAGTGGAAACGCAATGTTCTATCGCCATTGTCAACCAGCTAACATTTACAGGAATAAAACTTACATGATCGATTGATATATGAGATGAAATTAGAATAAGCCGCTCACTCACCAAAGTGAAATCTGAAATTATCTATTCACTGCATGGCTAACACAAATATTGCAATTAAAGTGCAGGTCGCAATGAACAAGAACTGTACCATAACCCTCGTCTTCAGTTTAACGTTTGCCTAGAGAATTAATATCACTCCCTGTCGTGATTGAACTTCCGAAAAGAATCAATCACAAACGTTCATAAGAAACCGCAGTATTCGAAAATTCCACTATATACTTTGCCTCGGATATTGCTCATAAACATCATAATTTCTGCTGTGCTCAGAAATATCAAAGTGATCTTCGATAATCTGAATATTTTTCTTTCACTATTCAGTACCTATGACTGGATCTCATAAGCAGTCGAGGAATGTTTACCAAGTTGTTATGAAACAAACTAGCCGAAGAGTAAAAACTATGATATGTCGTTATAAATTTTGATGATTGTCTTGAAGATAAAATTTGATGAAATAATTTGATTTATAAACACTCACCTCAATGATCACATTGCTTTAATCCACGGCAATAGTTGTAATCAGTTTCAGCGATAGCGGTGATGGTAGTAACCATGGTGCTTGTGGCTGCTTCGGTGACGACGTCGGCATCAGAGATCTCCTGGGTAAGCGAACACATCACAACAAGTCTCAGAGTCCTGGGGATGGTCGCGACGCGAGCTAGAGCTGCACCTGACTCCATAGGCGTGGACTGTCCGGGTAGGCACCCGATATGAGGGAGCGATTACTCGCATGTGCCCCACTCCCCAGCAAGCGGGGCCTGGCCCGCGCATGGCCTCATCGATTTTAGAGATGTCGTGCCCGATCTCGATCCTGATCCTGTCGCCTGAACAGACGAATGATGCTGGAAGCTGGCGGCACTAGACTGGGGCAGATTGCGATTCCGCCACATTCGCGACAATTAAGTATAGGTACGCGAAGCATTATTTCTGGCTTGCGTTCACGTGGACGTTTCTCATCAAAATCTTAAATACACTCTATCGTATTGAAGGTGTATGAAATCTCGTACAAAAGCTTGAAATAAATCACGTATCTGTTTAATATAAAACTTAGAGAAGGTGAGTTGATTTTTATACTGTCAGAGTTCAAAACAATTAAATTGAGTTTTTTTGCTCCAGAACAGTTCCGCATAAAACATGTAGTGCATTGAAATTTCATATCATGTATTATATGAAAATATAAACGCAACACACTTTTCAAATTTCAGATTTATGAATATTTTGAAAATTTTTTAAAAAGTACTTTTCAAATGAAAAGTTGGAATGGAAAAAAACAATTTGTGATGGAAGTGATTTAGCATCGCAAGATACGCTCGATCACTCGAAAATTACACCAGTCGGCACAAAAAAAAAAGATTTGCGCATGAGTTTAATCTAATACAGGCTGTCCAACCACGATGGCCTATTAGAAATATCTGGAGAACGGCGTGATATTACCTCATAAAATCCATATCTGAGTTTCGGTAACTATAATGCTCCTCTGTAAAATATTTTCATGTCTTTCACGCTTCCGGTTTTTCCGGAAGTGACGTCAACTTCGTTTTTCAATCCTGAGACCCCATCCGATTCGTCGAGACGAAATCATGCGACAGTGTATCCAGTTCCAATTTTTCGCGAGAAAATTTGCTCAAAAATCATGATGACGAAAAAAAATTGAATATAAAGCCTTTCTTGAAACGTCTTTAATTTCGCAGTTTTCCGATGGAATATCTTCATTTCCAGAACTTTATTAGAACAAATTTTGAGGTTTCATTTTCAATAACCAAAATTACAATTGATTCTACAGGTGGTCACAAATTCAGCGTCGAATTAGATTGCATCATAATGCAAACTCAATTTTTTCGGATAGAAACCTCATTTTTTAATCGCATTTATGAAAAGAGCGTTGGAAATTAATGTGACTCTACGTAATTCATTCGTGATCTAAAATGAATATTAAGGGAGATATTCCGGAATTTTTCGAAATGTTCGACCATAACAGCATGATAAAGGAGAGGAACAGTGTATAAAAAAAATTAAAATCTATAACAATTGTTCGATATGGCCACCATTTTCTTTCAGGCATTTTATTACTCGTTTCTGTGCTGATCATGTAGCAGTTCGTACTTCGATTGGGTCAAGATTATCGAATGCTTCAATTATTTTCAATCTGACGTGTTGTTGATTCTCGATTTCATTCGAATAAACAATTTTCCCTATAAATAAAAGTCCAAAGTAGTCAGATATATACCGAATTCCATGTTCATGTGGAAAAGGATAGTATATAGGAACAACGAAACATTCAATGAGATCCACAGTTGGAAAACCGGATTGGAGAAGCTGTCAACTGTCCGTTTCGAAATTAAAAGTTTTATAATACCGGCCTTCAGTCAAACCGGCCTATCCGCTTGAACATAACATCCAAAAAATCATCTTTGGCCAAGAACGACTGAATATCTTTTCATTTTAAATAACCTATAACCTTCCAGTACCGTAATGAGCTGCCAAAATATCAGCGCAATCGAATAGCCGGTTTGGCTAAACACTCAGAACGAATAAACAAAACAAACATTATGTTTTATAGATATAAATATTTTTGAGGAGTAAAATGACGGGATCGATATCCTATTTTCTAAATTTTTTATTCAGTGAATATTCAAAATTACAATGAAACCTTAACTTATATGCAATGTATAATAATGTTTTTCAGAAGTACGTAAACGTTACATTTATAGCACAGCAATAGTTGTCAAAAAATTCAGTACGTCACTTAAACGAATATAACTTGAACTGACAATGACAATGTGTCGATCCTACGCAAAAATTTGTTATGTATACATCACTAAATGATAAAAACATAGAAACAAAACATTTCATACACAGTTCGCCTCTATCCCAAACAATTCTCAATTTATCACATGAAAATTAAAATAATTTTACAATTCACGCGCACTAGAAAACATCACTAGGAAAAATAAAAAACATGGAATACCCGATGGAAGCATATATTTATTACGCTCATCTTCAGCAGACGTATCAATACATGGGAATAAAGAAGACAGCAAAAAACACAAGCGGAAATGCTATAACCATAATGAAACGAAAAGAGAATAAAAATAGCAGTCAAAATAAGTAAAACTTCAACATGTTATAATATAATATGACATTCATGTTTGTTTGTCTGAGGATAGGGTGCAAACCACCTTGTGGTATATGGAGATATCGGAAAAACGATTCCTTCTCGGAAAAATGTACCTGAAACCATGCAGATAAGTTTGATAAAAAAATTGTTAAGGAATTGGTAAAATTGTTGCTGTTAAGTATAAAATTCCGAAAACAGGAAATACCGACTAAATACTCTTATTTTTAGTCCTGTTGAAGTACTTCTTTCAACTGCGATTGTGAATTTTTTGCGTTTTATTACAGACATGACGTTTCATTTTGTGTTTTTGTTGCTTTCTTCATTCCGATGTGTTGAAAGCGTATTTTTTATAATTTATTGCACATTTTTCATTTTTCTAGATATTTTTTTTTACCAATGTATATGCAGTGATGAATGGGTTTATGGCCTATGCATACGTGCGGCGTAGCCGCTCGGAGAGGTATTGAAATCAAACGTCGGATTCATATTCGTCAATTGTCTGGTGGCGGACGGCTCGACGAGGCGCCGTGCCGCAAATGCAGAAATCGGGATTTTTACTTGGACGAAGCAGCGGCCTTTTCACCTTTTTTGTCAGAGATGGAAATATTCTAAGCGAGATCGCATAATATTTACACCAATTTTTCGGCGTAGTCGAAGCGTACCATATCGAAATTGATATAGAAATAACATTACATACGTAATATCTTGTGTATTGTTTATATCCAAAAGTATTCGTATGAACGAATTCATCGGTCGACACCGAGGTTAATGGTGGTGCGCCGCGCCGCACGTTTACATCGGCCATTAGATATTTTTAAATTTTCAGTGAATACTATATCATTTTTCCATAAAACACTAGAATACGAACAGGGTTAAAATTTGAATGATTATTAAAATACAGGGCATCGACTCGGCGGAACTGCTTACAAAAATAATATTTTGAACAACGAAGCCAAGTGGTCCAGAAAGCGATTCCACGATTTGTCTATTTCAAATAGCCGACCAAATAGTTGCGCGGCAGCAATCCCATACGGCGTCGTCGAACTGAAATGAACAACTATCATTAATAATCTTATGAGACCGCAAAGCAACCATACAGCCAGCTAAGCCCATGAAAATACAACTGAAAAAAAAAGCATGATAAAAAGAAGGAATAAATAAAAATTAGGCCTGATCCAGAAAAAACAAGAGAAGCAGCGAGAAAGCGTCCGAGTGTGAAAAAAGAAAGATTCAATTGTTTGGTATCGTTACGTACATAATGGCGCCAATAGAGCGCAAACTACGAAGTGGTTGCCGCCAACCGAGCGAGTCGTCGTTCTGTGAACAGAAAGTACACACACGTTCATTTAACAGACAGATTAAGAAAATGAAACTCAATGCAGCTGATTGGGTTAGAATATGCGACTGGGATCATGCATAACCGTAATTTTAAACAACTATTCCTGTATTGAAAAAATTTTATTAATACTAGATGGGGAAACGACTGCGAACTGTTACATAAGTTAAAACACCAAATTTTGTGGTTCAATCTTTTATTGACGGATATACTTGTCCAATTGCAACTTTATATTTCTTCTTTTTTATCATTATAAGGGAATATGGGATCACATATTTTTAAGTGTGTTGAGAGAACCAGTCGCAAAAAGGCAAATTGACCAGAAAGCTATAATAAGATTTTCTTTCGGTTGTCTAGATAATTTTACGAGTACCTATATATCAGTATTTTTTTGTGCCAATACTTCTTACTTACACTTATCAGAAATATGAAATACTTGAAAAATTCTTTGTGGCGTTATTGAAGTTCATAGATAATTGTACAAAATTTCCCATAAAGGCAAGTCCCTAGATTCATGAACTATTACCGATCCGTCCAAACTTTTGTCGACCAATGAAGCGTAGATCTCCAATGAAATTTGGCGATTGTCACTCTTTGTGCGCCTAGTCCACTTTGAATCAGTAACGCGACAGTGACAAAAGCGCAACCCAGCCTGCATTGCCAAACTGTTAGTGTTACATCAGCAGCGTTTGTCTCGATCATATTTGAACCACCCTCATAGATATAGTTATAACTTTGGAAACATATAAGGTATATAAATTTCTAGTCGTAATTCTTGGATAAAAGAAGGCATTTACTACTTTCTGGTTATCATCTGTATTATCAGTGTTCTAACCTAACGTAGTCAAATCCTTATGATATACAATATTTTTATTTAGTTTAACTCATAGGACTTGGAATATTGATTAACTCCAAGAATAGTTGATCAAAAGTCATAGTCTAATCAATTATTGTAGATAATACAAAACTCATTCGATCATTTAGTAGTTTAACTCTTTTGCTATATACTCTAAAATTAATGATACACACTTCGATTAGCAAACACAGAATGTTAATGAAAAGCAACAAAAAGAAATGTAAGAATTGTAGTGTTGAAAGACAATGCCAGATACCTGTTGCTTAATTGATAAGAGGTGTTTTCCGGTGATTAAAGAATCTGAACTGCAGTCGCAGTGTCAAATCTTTTCGAACTGTGGATATAAACAAGCATTTTACTAGAGTTATTTGAATTGGTTTATAATAAAATTTTTTAACGAAAGAATATTTATACTGATACAGTATATGATACGTTCTATCATCTTCATACTTTTTAAATAACCTCTTGAAAATTTATTCAACATAAAATTTCAATTTGAAGTAAATGTGAAAAGGATAAAAAAATTAACAAAGGGATATTATAGTGTGCGATGTTGTGGCCAACATTGTTCGAACTGTTGGTCGTAAATTACAAGATTCGACAAAAATTTCCCATGCAACTTTTTTGTAAAATCCAACTCCAAACACATCTAGACTTGCAATTGACAAGTTCCTTCGACGCTAGCATGACGGATCACTAAAATTTTCGACTACGATAACGTTGAAAGAACTTCTCACGTGGACACGTATTACAAGTACTCACGACTTTCCGTCGCAATCACTCTGTTTGAGCAATTTTAATAGCTTTCCCAGTAGAATCAATTGTTATTTGATAATTAGCTTTTACCATTCGACGATCTACAAAATTCAACGTATCCTGTAAAGTTTATTTCCTGCCAATTGGACACTAATATAGAGCATGAGTATGTCTTAAAAAATGTCTTTAGTCACAACAAAAAAGCAGATCCAATGATATTATCTGTTGCAGGAAATAATAATACTTTTAAGTCAAAACGGTAAAACGTATGGCCGAATTTTCTCTTGATACGGGAAACCTGCAGGCCTATTTATAGTACGATGATTAACTACCACCATAAGACATAACCATGATTCGCACGAGTACAGGAACTAACAGACGTCAAAACAGAAGCACCCAAATGCTGATATAACTTACGGTCATTTATAATGGCTTCCAGTTTGATAAAATCGTTCCCAAATAAGAATACGTTTCCCTCCCCTTATTCCTACCTCCAGCAAAAGATTCGAATGTAATTCCTTTCCTTAATCGACTTACTTGTATCAATATTACGCTGAAGATGTGTTGCAATGCGATGGCGCGCATCATTATATTCTAAATGCAGACCCAGCCTCAGAAGCGTAGGGTTTTTCTCAACAAGTTGCGTAATTTCCATTTCGATCTTGTTGCCCAGCACTTGCGACCGCTACAATTATTATCGATGAATACTAGTTCTTTTTTCTACATTTGATTTATACTCACTTGATTAGACGCTCGAAACTCTTCAACGTTTTTCAATTTCAGCAGCGATTTTATCAGTCGCACTATGCCTGTAGGGGAGATCAAGTTTGTTTCTACATTGACCACCCTAATGGTATCGTTTTTTTCTAACAGCTCTGCTAGTTTTTCAGCTTCACGATCGGTAAGGCCTGTGTTAGCTAACGACAAGGTCGCCAAATGCGTATTTTTCTCTAACGCCTTGAAAAGTTTGTCAAATTTGTCGTTGGAAATATTCTGAAAATTGATTGAAGAGTTGGAAATGTAAGAACCATTTCGTTATTACTTTTATATTATTCCAATTGAGATCGACGAATTTTGGTTCATCATCTTCCACTTTTTGTATCGTATCATCTGGATCACTGGGATTTGGGGGGTCCATCGGAAAGATTTTTTGCTTCGTTGCTTTCGTAATTCCATCCCAACCCAGACCCAAAGGCTGACCTTTATTCAAGAGGGAAGCGTGATATTGATCTTGATTCATCATCGAGTGGAAGCCGAGAATTGCTAAAATGAGAAATTATTTGCTTATACCTTTTTTTGAACGGTTGAATATGCGGAATTTCAAATTACAAGCGCGTGAAAAAATTTAAGACGCGAAATTCTGGTGACATGGAAGTTCATTTTGATATAGTTAATACCCCCTCCAAAAACAGAGTGTGGCTTCTTCCCTTGATGAGTTTTGAATTCTGAAGAACTGTCATTTGCAATGGAATTTTGTTAAACTTTCTATTAAGAAAAAAAAAAGAAAAAAAATTCGGTCACAGATATGAAATAAGTACATTTGTGTTGAAATTTCAGGATTTGCAGGACTTGTGAATTTTTACGCCTCTTATGCAAAAAAAGAAGAAATTTTTTCGATTAATCTCTCCAAATATTTCAGAAAGAAAACGTTCGATATTGCAAAGTTCTATATTATGAAAAAATTTACCAGCCAAATCAATGATTTCATCTTGTGTTGCACCAGAAAGAGCCTGTTCATATTCATCTCCCAAATCAATCGCAATCTGCTCTTCTGCTTCCTGTTCTTTCACATGTTGAGGTGGTGGGATCCACTGAGGACAAACCAAGCTCAATTAGGTCTACTTTGGAGGAACTGATACTTACCTTCTTCCCGCGGATTGTGCCTGGCACATAAGGTTTTAATTCGGGCTTATCAGGTGTCTCTATGGCTTGTTTATTGATGTGTTCAATTAGCTGTTTTCTATTTAAAGGTCCTGTCGGATCTTTTTCACAATCATAACTACATCTTTGCGAAGGAGGTAGAAACGAATCCTGAAAATGAAATCGTGAATGGTGAAAAAATAACCCCATTGTTTAAATTGGGGAACAAGCTTGTAATTAATTGAATATTATAATCAATATTTTAGAACTGTTCTGTTAAGTCGAAAGTGTACAGTAGTGACGTGCAATTCATAGTTAAAACATGAAATGAAGTGCTTTTATTTAATATAATCAAATTTGAAGTTTCTACTCACGTCAGGGTCCACTTCTTTTGCTAGAATATTAATTTCCTCAGCTGATAACTTGTTCAATAGTTCATCAACATCAATTTCTTCGTATTCTTTCAAATCTTTGCCATAAAGTTTGGCTGGCGTGGTCATTGTTGTTGTTTTTGTTGTTGAAGACGTCTGAAAAGAAATGTAAAATATAGCTCGAAGAAACAAACTATGTCAAATAGGGTGTAACTCAATTCGGAATCATTCTAAACTAACCTTGTCGAATAAGTGGAAGAGAAATTGCGTTTAAAATGTGGTCAGAATTTACCACAACTTATTCGATACAATATTAATAGGGCGACCTTAATTACTTCATTGAAGTTTCGATCATAAGCAATGACATTTAAAAAGAATCATATGACATACACTTTATTATTGATCTTTTTCTCTCTATTATGTCAATCATATGTTCTGTCAATTGTAATAGTCTGAATCATAGACAAACATCCTTATTTGTCTATGGTCTAAACTATAAATGAGGAACCATCTCAGAGATAGTCATGTTCATCAGTTACGTCATTCATTATACTGGGTGTGAAAAGATGACAAAAATGTCTTCCGCTTAAACAAAAGCTCCAAGGTCATTTAGTGAAGGTGAAAACATGAAAACTTCTCAGGTTTGAAGTTTATAATCAAATGGAGAGGTCTCGGGCGGCACAGCTCCGACTGGCAATTCTCCAAAACTCTATACTTGGTGATGGGGAGAGGGAGATGTGCTGAATTTAGATTATTTATAGTATAGTCGACGGTATAGTAGTGGGACGATCGCTTTTTCCCGTTCAGAGACCGCGTCCATGACCTCTACAGCTTTTGCAGTATTTCCATGAAACTGTTCTCTTCGATTCATAGATTACATTACTGTAAAAAATATTTATCATCCATACTAACAACCACCGGAAAATTTTACTAAGGATTAATCTATACATTAATAGATGTCTAAAAATGAGCTTTTCGTCAGACCATAAAACACGACGATGACTATTCTTAGCCTGCAACCATTGACTTTGTTTTAGTAGTCGAATAGGAATAGGAAAACTGGAACGAGAGAATTAATCATATTCTTTCAAATCTCCTGATGAAAGACGTACATGAATTTTCTACGTCTCCGTGTCATAATTTATCTTGCGGTAAATTCAACAATTCGATTGGAACAACCGATTGAAGTAATTTTGAGAAATACTTATAAATAGGTCGTCAATACTCAGAGTGGACGGATAAGGAAGCCTAATATATTGAAGTGTATTTTGAAACAAAACACATTTTATTTTAAGTGATCAAACTGAATAATTTGACGAGCCTGAAGGTTGAAATTAATTTTGAGAAACTGATTCATCGAACCCATGTACAAGTCGCAGCTTTTAATGATATATTTGCATACACATTATCTAAATATATAACGCATGTATTTTTCAGAGATTAGAATATATTCATTCAGTGATTCACTGCCAGTTGGCAAATTATTTGTAAATTGTAGAAAAGTTATTCGCAAAAGTCAAATAACAAACATCTTCAGGATTTTAGAAATCAACTTCAATCCAAGGGTGTTTTTCGATTCCTATGACTTTGCCTCAGTTGAAAATAACCAGCAGTGTGGGCTGATACAAACAAAGCAACTAGTGCGAAATTACTAGTAACTCCTTGCAAATTTTATGAAGCCGTTCAAGTCTGCGTAAGATTTCATGATAAATATAAAATCCGAAAGTTCATGAAAATTTTGAATAAGCTATTCTTTAATATTCTTTTTGAAGATACACTAACTTAGTTGGAATTTGTTTGCCAGTATGATGGAGCTATGATAATAAAGAAAAAGTCAAACAAAGGTGATGAATATAAATACATATCATTACCTTCGTCTCCGACCACTCCTGAAAGAACTCCATTTCCCATAGCCACAAGTTTTCCAAATCAATAAAAAAATTACGATTTATCACTAAATCACCGATCAACTAAAGCACTTGTACAGTAATTGAAGCTGCGAACGGCATGATACAATTTTGTTGGGAATCGCGTGCAATCGCGTTAAATCGACTACAGCAGAGAACCTGCTTGTATATCGGGACACGCATTTTACGTAGTATTTTTGAATGTCGCGCTGCTTACTACATTTTCCGGATATTTGCCCGAAAAAAAAAACGTTTCACTGGACCATGCATCATCTAATTAATCTAAAAATATACTATTTCTCCGTCTACATTTAATTTGAATTGATTATTTTTGGAGGATGCTGAAACAATGTTGTCAATTACGAAACATTCGTTGCGAAATTTATTTTACATACTTTCGTAACTTTATTTGTTGAGTATAACGTTCTTATAATTACATTCATGAACCCTGTATACCTATTGTTCCAAATATAAGATGTTTTGAACGGATTCGGAAGGCGCCATCTTCTGAATTTTGCTCGAAGTATATGAGAAATGAGAAGTCAGTATGGATGGTATTTTGAAACCTTTTGGAAATTCTATTGCGATTCCGATCTTTCCAGAAAGGGGTCATCTATTAAACAAGTTTTTGAGTTTCTTCCCTCGATAATACTTGCTAACATGTACTTCAGATTGTCCACAATCCCTCGGAAAACATAAATGCTTAGCATACCTTCATTAAGACAAAGACGTGCATATTTTCATTTATTTAGGGAGGAGGGGGGGGGTTATATTTTTTAATGGCTCAATGAATGGGCTGAAATTATGTATGGTTTTCAAAACCAAAATGTACTCTCGTCGATTTATTGTCGCATCTGAATGAATTGAACCTTCAACTGCAAATGTCAGTTGTTAACATCGAGCTATGGAAGGAAAAAAATCCGATTTTTCACTTTCATTTTCAAACGGTTTATGTTAGTCTTTAACTTTGTACAAGTTAAGAACTCTTTTCATAAGTTTTTAATTTTTTTTGGCACAGTGTAAGCAGTGCGCCAGGGGTCAATATTTGAGAATTATTTTCTAAAAGTAACATTCTATACTCCCATCCCATCGACATCTATAGTCTTGAGGTACTAATATCAGCAGACTCTCTGTCATGATTTTCCCAATTAGATGCACAATTTCATTTGAGCGTAATCAAAGTCGACGAGACAAAGTGGTACTACGCCGTGGCCCATCTCGAGCCAAAATACGCCAACGAGGTCAGCGATATTATTAGCCAACCATCAGCGAACGGAAAATACAAAAAATAAAAACTGAATTAATCGCCTGCTTGACAATATCGGCAGAAAAAAAATAACAGCAAATATTGTAAGGTGAGAAGATTGGCGACAGAAAACCAACGCAGTTCCTACATTATCTTTGACAATTCATTGGAAACAGCAGCAGCGACGCCATTGTACGAACACTTTGGGCAAATTATTTGCCAATGCATATACTTTCGGCTCAAGAAAATATGTCAAATGATGATCAAGCAAAACAAGCAGACCAGAAGTCTTTTCTGTGAGCTCAAGTAACAGTGTAACAACTGAAAAAAATTATTATACCAAGCACAAACATTCACAAACACACTTATTCTGCCATTTGTCGCCAAAACCATTTATTATCCAGGAATTTCGCAGAAAAGTTTTCGATAACATGCAGGGTCTCAAGCAACAACTAAGCTCATTACTTTGCGTTTCATCTCTCCTGGAATGTGAACCATGCCATGTGCTTTAATTATTTTCTGTTCACGCTACAAAATAAAGAGCGACACGTAGAACAACGAAAGTTTCGGAAAATATGGACGTCAATGGTCTGCTGATCTGATTTCTTATTGGGTCGCAATCGGAAAACTAATTTTTCAGGTATACTCGAAAAACTGCTAGATTTTAGACAATTTTTTGCGACCTTGTTTTGACAGCTAGGAGTTCGAGATTCGGCACAAATATACCCACAAATGTATTCTACAAGTCGAATGAGTATGTACTGGAAAGGGCCACTCTGAAAAAATTTTGAGATTTTATCGAAAAACTGAACAAAAATTTTAAAAATTTTATTTCAATCTGAATAACTTAAAAACTATTCTGGATAGCGGCACAAAACCTTCACTAGCCTCAATAGCATTAGCATAGAATTGCAAACTGTCAGTATCGATGGTATATTATGACTTGGTGCAGAATTGCAATTGTCTACTTAATTGTTCCGTACTTTTTCCCAGAAATATGCTAACAAAACATTAACATAATTCAATAACCTTCACCTAATATTGAAATTTACTATAGAGAAAGAAGAAATCAGAAGAACTACGTCAATATGACCAAGATAGACACCTCGTTACCAGAAACTTAGCATAAATACAACTTTCGATCTAAAAATTGTTAGTCTGCCGAGTGAATCGAAGATGTCGAGATCTCTGAAGAAGCTCACCACTCTCGCCGGCGAAACATCTGAAACTAATTCTAAACGACAACGGACACTACACCCGATGAAAATTTGTTCAGCTACCTTGGTTGTTTTGATGATGGTTTGACTGTTTCTACATGGTTTACAGATGTGTTCAGCCTAGTGATCGCAATCTTCCAAGTGGTTGTCAAGAAATTATTCATCGTACCTTGTATTCAATTCGGCCTGCTTTTTCACTTTAAGTCTTCCTTAAAAAATCTAATCTTTGAGATTTGTGAATAGTTATCCATGTCAAGTTTGTGTCCAGACTGATGTTTATGCTGCAAAAGAGCTGATATTGTTTGCTTATTTTTAATAGCTGACATGTGCTAGTTTAGTCTCACCGAAATTCGTGGATTCGCCTGCTCAACGTATGATTTTTGACAATGGCCGCATTGAATTTTATGGACGCCATGATTTGCAAGGTTGATCTTGTCCTTGGGATTTTGTGAGGCTTGTATGTTGTTCGTATGTTTTGTATTAAAATGTGTGTGATTCAATGGGATGTTGAGTGTTTTAATTTTCACGTAAAGCATTTCTGAATTGAATAGAAGGGACGATGCGCACATTTGCCAACACAAAACTGAGTACATCATTAAAACATTGAAACACAAAACTGAGTACATCTCTAAACCATGTATCAATACCCATCCAGTCAACGTCCACACTTTACAACGGCGACGAACCAGAGTAATATAGCATCAAAACAAATAAGATAGCAAACTCGAAAATATATAATATAAAGAATAATCAAAAAAGTAACAAACCGACATTACAATTCACAAAAACAAAAAATCGACCAAACCTTCTTAGACACCACCAAACCAGAAAACATATTCAAACCGCATCAAATTAAAATTAGTCATAAAACCCTAAACCAAATCAAGAATTTATTTACGCTAAGTAAAGACAATAACGACAATGTTGAAATCAGAATTAGTACATAGCATACAAAGGATGGAATTTTCTGTCTGGAAATAATCAACATAGATTTCGTTATATTTTTGGCCAGGACCAATATTGACAGAAGTTCGTTAAAAGTGGGTGGGGTAAAAACTGACATTGAGCAATAAAATTTTTTAAATATTTAATACACAACTGAACTCCGTTCATTTTAATCTGTTGTATCAGGTAGGTACGACGTACACTTGAGACTTAAGTCAGGAGATTTCGTTCGATTTATAAAATCTTCCAAAATAAATGATTTCAGTCACTGAATCGTTTTGTGAGCAATTAGCTGATTTGTGAAAGAATGAAGATCCTAGGAATATATTCGTCGATTCTAAATCGATTCGAACAAATAGGAATCCTTGCCAAATGCTCTGAAATATTTTTAACTCGTGCGAATTTTAAACAAAAGTTGCTTTATATTAAGTTCATCTTAGTCTCGTGGAAAATGCGCAATCGATGCACGTGCAATTTTCCGCAGGTACTACTGAGCTGAGAAATACGATTTATGCATCAACGTTGTCAAGAATCGATTGTGTGCTTCGAATCGGGTGGTTCGAGAGATAAACATCTGAAAAGCCCAATCGACTTACTTCTTCGATTTTCATGCTGGTTCGGATGACTTTATGTCGTATTTCCGTTTCGAAGGATTGCTCCACCGTTTCGGCCATGGCAGACGTGGCAGAAAAAAAACACAAATGTTAAAACGATAATGGATGAAAACTGCCGGTCGATAGTATGTTGTCTCGTGTTCGATGTAACCGGTAAGAAAACGGGTTCAATACTGAGTTGCGCGATCTAAATTTAATTTTCTTCGCAGAACGGAAGTCAAACAACCATGTCCTAGTATAACGGCGACTATTCCCTTAAAGTCCGCATACACGGGCAATCCACAAGTCCACAAGTCCTAACTGTCATTCAAATTTCTCGCGATCTTCGACCCAGTTAAAAACTATCGAAACGGATTAAAAGGCAATTAATTTTGTTAATGTGTTCCTTTCTGAAGGTTTAGAAATAAAGCTGTCATTCCTGAAACTCCACTCATCAGTGTTCTATAATAAAATCCTTCCGATTTTCGGTAGACGAAAGAACGCAACGATCGAAAGTGATAGGTAGCGCGTAATGAACAATTGAACAAATGGATCACGCATAAAACTGATTTCTCTTAATGTCTACGTTTTACCCGCTTAACCTTTATGGAAATTGTATTCGGATGGACAAACAGCATTTTGACATTATTACTTGAATTTCTTATTCTATCGTTTATTAGGTCAATTGTATAAAGTGCTTTTTTCCCCCAGTAAACCTCAGACTTGGCCAGAAAGCTCCTATTTCTAGACGGTATATTCCAAAAAATTAGCAACGTTTTTATTATCAGAACTTTCATAGTCTGCTAGAAAACTAATTTTCTAAATTTTTTTTCGTGCACTGGACCCTTCAAAGCTTCAGAAGAAGTCCGGTCAAAGATCGCAGAGTGGAAGTAGTGAAAAAGCCAAATTTAACTGTTATGGGCAATAAAATTAACATTTATTTATTTATTTATTATATTTATTTATTTGATGAAATCATATCGGATGAAAAAAAATCTCAAGTTCAAGCGACGAAATTAATGATATCAGAGCGGAAGCAGATCGACGCAACTCTTGCAGTTAGGTATTCATTTGAGTACGAAATCGCATGGGGCAAGCGATTTTGATGTCGGCCAATCGCAACGATTTGGCAATGAGTTTATCGTAGGCGCATTTCTCGGCGAAATGTTTAATTTTCGGTACTTAATACGATGGAAAAAAACACACGCTTGCGGTATAAATACTTTGCGCGCTAATGGAAGAAAATGTTATTGGCGTGCGTGATCGTGTTATTTGGCCAATTTTTCATAAGTAGTCATGGAGGTCCAGTGAAGTAGAGTTTTATCGCAAAGTTGATTGGAACAAGATGTTTCAGGCTAACATGCATCACAACCTGATAGAGTTCATCAACAAATTCTCGAAACACCCTGAATGTATACCGAAGTTTTTTACAGAGAGCAAAACCTACCTATTACCAAAAGAAAAAATTAGTAAAGGCCCTTTTAAATATCGACGAATCATCTGCTTGCAAACCACCTATAAGATCATCTTACACCTTGTGTATCACCACAATTATGAACAAGCACGTAGGTGAACAAAAACGATGTCGAAAACGAACAAAAGGATGTAAGGAACAATTAACTATTGATTCAGTGATCCTTAATGATGTCAAGAAGAAGCAGAAACAGCTTTCGTGCGGCTACATAGACTACCAAAAAGCAGACGATTCGATCCCACACCCTTGGCTAATCGATGTATTGGAGATATACATCCAACCATCATCAATTTTCTCAAGTATTTAATGAAACACTGAAAAACTCACATAGAAAGAACAACTATTACAACTCCTGAAATCAAAATAAGTAGAGGAATATACCAAGGCGACTGACTAAGTCCGCTATGGTTTTGCTTGGTCTTGAATCGCTTTTTGAGATGCTGAATAGATCAGGAATTGGCAACTCCATTAAACAAAGTTAAAAGAAACACATCATCTCACACCAACTCTACATGGATGATCTCAAACTCTTCGCAACATCTCATGATAAATTGAAAGAACTTGTGACGCCTAAGGCCTTAAGACATATGCATCACTTTCGGATTTTTCGATAGTTTTTCACTCCACGGGGATATAATACACTGCAACTATATCCCACCCTATTAAAATTATCAATCATTTTACGATTAAAAAGAATCTGGGATCTGCGCTTGGTGCTTGAGTCTAAAAAATGATATTTACTCTTTCTGAAATAGCTGATTTTCTAAAGTGATTGGAGTATCTTAATAAACTTCAAATTAACTCGAATTTCCGCTGAAAACATTGAATTTCATATATGATGATACTTTGATTATTGCTTTTCATTTTTCCATTACGATAATAGGAATTTCATCAAAATGTATTGAAAATTTCGAGTCCCTTCAAAATCTAACTTTGAATGTGTCATACACGAAATATTTTGACATTCGACAAAAATAGGAAAGGGTAAACATTCTATAAAAAGAAGCAATGCTGCTCTAGAAAATAAAGAATTTCCAATTTTTGATTAGATATATGATGACACGTGACTAAGGTCAGATGACGTAATTAGAAATATTAATCATTTTAAAACCTCTGCTGCTCCATCTGTAGTCTGTCTATGATATTTTAAAGAGTTGGTGCTCCGTCCAGACAAGTTCTCTGGCCATCTGTGGCAATCTGGCGAACTATTTTTAAAAGGACGCATTGAGCGATTTACTTATTGTTCATGGGTGATCATTAGTCAATGATCTCAATACCTGACGTTCGTAGTTCAAATAAATAGTTGAAACAATTCTGTCAACTAAAGGCTAAGTTGCATTCTGTATGTCTGAATTTTCTCGAGTGCTAAAAAATTCTGTATTCAAACACAATAATTGGAATGAATCATTATTAGGAAATCTATATTGGTGAAATTATTGAAGGTGGTAGCTGTGAAACTTTCACCAATACTAAACAAAAATGAGCAGCTACAGGGGACCTGTGCCAGATAGGTGGATGTATTGCCCAAGGAAAGCAAGTAATCTAATAGTGAACAAATTTATGGCGATGAAGACACCATTATGTTCAAGTTTTGATTCACAAGTACCTCAAGAATGTAGATTTCCTCCCAAGATGCTGTTTGAACTTTGCAAGGTGAAGAAGATCAAATTTGGCCTATGGATTGACCTGACGAACACAAAGCGTTTTTATGATAAGACTGAGGTGGAAGAAAATGATACGAAGTATGTGAAACTATCGTGTCGTGGTCATGGGGAGTTCCCTTCACTTGAACAAACAAAAACTTTTGTTCAACTAGTAAATAATTTCATTAGGAAAAATCCCTTAGAGGCAATAGCTGTTCATTGTACACATGGTTTTAATAGAACAGGCTTCTTAATTGTTTCATACTTAGTGGAAGAAGGCGATTGTGATTTAGAAAGCGCCTTGTCAATGTTCTCTAAAGTCAGGTAAGTTGGCTGCACCATATGTGATGCTAGTTAGGAGCTGCTAAGTACAATCTCTTGACGTTTGAGGATTTGATATTTACTGACAGTGTGTGAAATTGTGTACCTCTAAAATCAATTTGAATGATCAGCATTTAGATAATCATCAGAACTGTACTGTCAAACTGTTACAAAAGCACATGATTTTCACTTAAAGTTTTTGTATTTTTGTTTAATTAATAATGTACTTACGAAATTCTATTCATAAAATAAGTTGCTTCATAGTTACAACCGCCTAAAATAAGTTTGGGCACTCAGGACCCGTTGATTTCCTCTATAATTGTCATTGATTATAATCATTTTCAGACCACCTGGTATTTATAAAGGTGATTACATTGAAGAATTGTATAGACGGTACGATGATATTGAGAATACTCCATCGCCTCCCTCTCGGCCCGATTGGGAATCTGACAGTTCCCAGGCTTACTGCCCCATCAGTTCAGTAGATGAGAGATCTGATGAAGCCACCACTTCAACAGAAAAGTGAGGATTATGTTGGGGCCAGACAGGGTGCTACGGTATGTACGCGGTTTTGTTTTTGACGGTCGCTTCAATCATATGAAGCTGTCTTACTATCGCGATTGTAGCTCTCTGTCTGGCTGCAGCATTATACTTTGTATCTTCTATATACTATAGTGCAATATATTTTTCAGTTCAAAACGTAATTTGCCGAAATTTATGGAAGGCGTGTCTGGCGTCGTGGCATTTTCTGATAAGGTGAAAGCTAAAAAATTAAAAGACAAAGTGAGAGCGATGTGCAGCTGGGAGAAAAAAGAATTTCCTGGCTCACAGCCTGTCACCCTGAGTGTAAAAAATATCTATTTGCTAGGGGAGAAACCATACAAAGTGTCTTGGAAAGCAGATGGCACAAGATACTTAATGTTAATCAATGGGGCAGACGAAGTGTATTTTTTTGATCGTGATTTCAACATTTTTAAAGCTGAAGGATTGAAGTTTTTATACAGGAAAAATCTTTTGCAGCATTTGAACGAAACCCTAGTTGATGGCGTAAGTATTATTTTATATATAGTCGTTTGGAAATAAATTATTGAAAATTCGGAAAATATAGAATACAATGTATAAGATTGACTGTTACCTATTTTTAGGAGATGGTTATTGACAAAGTAGATGGAGTGGATATACCCCGATTTCTTGTCTATGATATAATAAAATTCCTGGGACAAGACGTTGGAAAGATGCCGTTTCAACCAAATCGCATGTATTGTATTGAAAACGACATAATTAATGCAAGAAAACTAGCAATGGAATCTGGTCTCATAAATCAGGCATCCGAACCTTTTAGCATAAGGATGAAACAGTTTTGGGACGTAACTCAGGCGGAAAACTTACTAGGATCAAAGTTCGCTGCTCAACTTTGCCATGAACCAGATGGCTTGATTTTCCAGCCAATGATTGATGTAAGTTAATAGGGACTTATTACAAGCACTAAATAAAACGAACAGGTTCGCTAAACTAGAAGTACATGTTATCTGAACAACTTGTGCACAACTTCTATTTCAATGTACTATACTTTCATGTATATTTTATTTGACATTATGGGATAATAACATTTTCAGTTCTGTTTCACCTCAAAATAAACCAGTTTTTTGTTCATTTATTTCATAAGATGAATTAATCATCATTTTGTTTTTGAAAAGCTGCTTTTCAAGTGAGACGAAAACAAATGTTGTAATTGGTGGTTATCTTCCAGCCCTACGTTCCAGGGAGATGCGATTCGGTTTTGAAATGGAAACCAACGGAATTGAATTCTGTTGATTTTCGTATGAAGATCGTTACGGAAAGTGGTGAAGGGTAAATAAATACTTTCCAACTACTGAGTATATTTTGACAATGCTTTTATTCTAGTCTTGTAACAAAAAAAGTGATCCATCTCTTCGTGGGTGGATTGAATCGACCGTTTGCAAAGATGAAATATAGAAAAGATCTGAAAGATTTGCAAGATAAAATTATAGAATGTAAATATCAAAATCATGAATGGGTTTTTATGAGGCAGAGATTTGACAAATCGTTTCCAAACAGTTACACGACGGCATCATGTGAGTTCTAAACAATTATTTACATTTTTGTTTATTGTTAAATTTCAGCTGTTTGTGACAGTATCAGGGAACCAGTCACAAAGCAATTATTGTTAGAATTTATAAAATACAAAAGGTATCGTGAAGATAGGGAAATCATGCCGCCTCCACCTAAACGAAGATGATTGTAATCTCTTTTTCTATTTATTTATTACCCTTTATTTGTTAAATATCCATTAAACCTGGAAGTTTCTGTTCCCTAAAAAGACAAGTGAACTGATGCTTGATGTATTTTCTTCAACATCCTTGGCTGTTTGTACTTACTAAAAAAAGATGTTTTATGTGAGAATTCGATCAGTGAGTGGCGATGCATAGGGGCGACTTGAATTAAAAAAGAGTGGGGAAACCATATAAAATGTGCAATGAAATAAATTCATTGTTTCTGTTGCTGTACATATTCAAACAAACTTTTTGGGACACATCAAATTAAAATAACAAATTGACATTCTTCAACATATAAAGCTGATTCCTACCATCCACCTTCCTAAATGAAAAGTACAACTTCCAATTTTATAAATAATAGACTTGTGACATATCATTTGGAAAGGCGTATTCATTTGAAACTGTTTATTGCAAAAATTGAGACACGATAAATTTTTAAAACTTGAATGCTATCGAAAGAAACCTAATAGAAACATGGCAGCTGGTAATATTTAGTAACGTGTGAAAATTGAATAATCAACAACTATTTTGTATGGGGACCAAACCTAAATACAAATAAAAAAAATTAATTGTAAAAATGATTCCATGGTATGTATGTAAATAATTTCTTTAGTTATTATTGCTTATAAACCGAACAGAAATAAATCAGTTTTGCTTTTCACGCTGTGATGAATATTTCTGGTTTCTTATGTCTACAAAAAATTCCGAACTTTCAATATTATCTGATTAATCAGTTTCCATCTTTACATGTAACTGAGCTCGCTGTACCATTTATAAGTATAAGCAAAAAACCTTACATTGTTTACTATGATAGTCTGTTCATCCCAATAGGCATTACTTCTCCTACAAGGATATCAAAATTAAATGTAAAAATATATTTTGATTTAATAGAGACATTCTGCAAGTGCCAACATTATTAATGTACACATTATGTTGACAGTTAAGCATGCGCAACATGGAAATAGCAGCGTTAATGTAAATGATTAACGGATCAGTTAATAATGTCTTTTGCAATATATTAATAAAGTTTTATATTACTACTGTTATTTCCATATTGCGCAGGCCTAACTGTCAATATAATGCCTACATTAAAAATGTTGGCAATATCTCTCTATGACAAACCAACCATTAAATATAGGACTTGCCTAATATAACCTCAAAGTAGTAGGAAATATCCAAATTTTTCTTTTGCCTATAAGTAAAATTGTTTACATAAATACACGAATCGAAAAGCTAGAACAATCTTACTTACTAGATCAGTAGTTTTAGATCAATGAACGTGCCTGTTTTTGAAATATGGAAGTCTGAAATTTTCCTTATCGAGCTTTCGAAATCAAAGTTCGATTGGAAATTGTTTTTGTCATTTCACTCCTTGTGATCTCACTACTTTCGCGGTCTATTGTGTTCGAATATTCTTGAATATTCGTTCGTTTTTTAAATACGGTTTATGAACGTTTCCTTCAAAGTCAGTTTGATAACAAACTTGACATTTTATTACTTGTGACGTCCAGACTCGTGCGGTCTCATATTTATTGATTTCTCAGTCAGCTGATTGCATTGTAAGAGTAACATGGAAAATGAAGTTCTTGTTTATAAGGAACTGTTTGTTGGAAATTCATCCGTGAATTAACGAGTTTGAAATATTACACAATATTAGTATAAAAGCAAAATTTGGTAAATTTTAAATAACAATGGATCTTGGAATAGTGTTTGATATTGGAATAGGGACCTATACAATAGAACCAATGGTGTCTCGTTTTATAGAACAATATTTGAACTCGGATAAAGTACGTGATTGTGTATGTTCTAATTCACCTTTACACCTTTTTCTGCTTTACAGTTCTGGATGCGATTTCTTTTCGTGGTGGTAGTTTTGTCATGTGTTGCTGTATTATTGTCATATCTCTTACTGAAATTCAATGCCCACTGGTTCAGGAAAAGAAAGCATTCCAACGAAGAGAGCGCACGATTTCGTAAACGAGACAAAGCACTATTTTATGGAAGAAAAATGTTAAGAAAAATGCGAAATATTTCAGCTCCAGGAAGGAAAAGGAAGTTAGTTATCAAATTTGCTAAAACTTTACTACACCTGAAAAAAGAAGCTGATACTGAACAGCTCAAGGTAAAGTTGCATGTCGGAATCTATTTTTGTGTCAATGGTTTCTTTATACATACAATTAATTAATATAAAGTAATGCATATGGTCAAACCTCATAAAGAATAAGGAAAATTCTGACAAAAAATTCGTCAGATTGGAATTCGCCATACAGAACAAAAAATCGGGCTATTGTTGATGAAATTAGATACCTATAAATAGAGAAAGCAATTTGAAGTTTACTATTTATCTAAATGCTGACTAAATTTTCATCATAAACTAAGAATTTGGTTCCAAGGTTGGGTTGCCAGATAAATAACGGTATGAAAAACTACCTAACCGTTGGAGATTTGTTACCTCCAAGAAGAGAGGTTTTAAATGACTCAGATCTGTTTTTAAATACATTGACTTCACGGAGAGAACAGTTTGTGAATCTTCAAAAATTTGTTCACTTCCTGAGAAGGAATGCTCGGATTATTGCCCACATATTACAAGATAGGCTGTACATATTTTTAATTTAATTTTTTTTACAGGTAATTGAGCCTCCCCTCGAATACCTCCAAGAATCTTTACTAAATGAAGAACGAATGCCGTCAGATGCTCTGTTCATGTTACAAAGCCTTAGGGTGTTTGGTCATTTTGAAAAACCTATTTTCCTTCGGGTGTGTCGTCGTACAGAGACAATCAAGGTACCAGCTGGAGGATACCTTTTCACAGTCGGTGGGTAAATTGTAACAGACCAAGAGTCAGCGAAAAAAAATTTTTTCCTTGAAAATGGTTAGAGTAATTGAGTAGGCACACATAATCAGACTAATCAACCGGACTGGAGAACAGGCGGTTGAATCTGTAAAAAATGAGGTTTTCCATTTGAAAAAATAAAGTTTACACTCAAATCTTGTATGATTAAAATTCTTCAAAATCTTGGATGAAAATGTATAGTCACACTACTATAATGAGTATCATCTCAGCCACACGAATATTTATGAAGCGAATCGAAGTTTTTTACTTCGTTTGAATAAAGTATATTTATCTGAAACCGATTCAACTTATTCCCAAGTGGATTTACCTTTCCGAAATGGATTTTTATTTTGTATCTTAGAAGTAAGTGCCAATCAAATTTATATTTTCCAGGTGACGATGATGAAAACGTATATGTAGTGCAAAGTGGAAAATTGAACGTTCAAATCACACATTATGATGGATCAATACTGTCGTTAAAAATTGTGAAACCCGGTGAATCGATCACCTCCTTACTCAGCTTTACAGATGTTATGACGGTAAGAATATATTTCATAATTAACTTGCATCTTCTGTGAATAAGGTGGAGAAAATAATCATTGATGAAATGGAAATAAGAAATTTATTCAAAAAGATTCATTTATGAATGAAAACCCGCAATAAATTTGAATAAGTTTTACTTCAGTCGCATGCTCTAAATCAGTCATTTTTTTTTTTTTTTAAATAAAAGATAGCTTAGAATGTTATTATTCTCGAAAATATATTTCCAACCAATTCGCCAAAATATCTTGCATAAGATTCTTACGTTCAGTCATTTTTTCTTTATGTAGGGTCATCGCAATCAATATAAAACGGTATCAGCGAAAGCCATGGAAGATTCTATAGTGGTGAAGATGCCATCTGATGCGTTTCGAGAAATATTTTTGGAGAATCCCGAAATATTCATAAGAGTTATGCGAGTTATAATGGTTCGTTTGCAGCGGGTCACACTGACCACACTCCATGACTATTTGGGTCTCAGTCTGGAGTTGTTTAATCAGCTAAGCCATAAAAGCAGCAGTGCCACCAAAGTTGCTTCCTCCGCTCTTACTAACACCTCCCCATCGAAACGCTCTAGTGTGCTTTTAGCGGGTGAAACATCCCTCAAAACGGTTGACGAAAGTGAAGAATCTCATGTCGATCTAGACAGTAACACATTTTCAAGTAATGACCGTCAAGATGATGATTCAAAATCATCAGCCTTGCTTCGCGCCAAAGAAGCATTCATAGCGAAACTTGGTCTCAGCGATAAAGAGGATTTCGAGTATTTGATAGAAGAATTGGAAGTGAAAGATGTATCAGAAGGAACCGTCCTTATAAGAGGAGATTCAAAGAAGGTAAGTGTCTATCATTTCAAATGAACTGAATGCACTAAATAAACAGGTAAATTACTTAACATATTTCGCCATTCCCTTTCGGGGTAGGCAAAACCCACCACCTTCTTCACCTTCTATTTATCTGACTAATTGTCACTAAAGTCAATGTTGGTGTTTGATAACCTAGCATATTCTCCTCTACTCTCTCTAGCTCTCTCTAGCTCTAATATATCATCTAACTCACTTCCAAATGATTAACTGTACATTTCTTTTAACATCCAATCCAGAACCATGAAAATCATGTGATATATTCCAGGACGCTGCAATGATTTTCATCATTTCGGGAACGGTCTCTCTATTGCAACGACAAAATCTAGATGAAGATGAAAGAGAGGATGAGAATGAAAAAGATAAGTTGATGTTCCATTCGTATCCAGGAGAGTTAGTTGGAGGTTTGGCCGCTCTGACTGGAGAGTTTAGCTTTTTCACCGTAAAAGCGAAAACGAAATGTCGAGTAGTATCGATGTCTAACAAAGCATTTCAACTTACCCTTAGAAAAGAGCCAAAGATTGCTTTGCATGTGGCTAAAAGTATCGTCCAACGATTGTCACCATTCGTAAGGCAAGTCGATTTTGCGCTTGATTGGATGTTCATCGAGTCAGGTCGTGCTATCTATCGACAAGACGAAGAAAGTGATTCTACTTATATAGTTTTATCTGGCCGATTGAGATCTGTGATAACTCACCAAAATGGAAAGAAAGAACTGGTTGGAGAGTATGGTAAAGGAGACCTGATAGGAATCGTGAGTATCCGTCACTTCATGGAAGACATAGATTCAAAACATCATTTGTTTGTTGAACTTCAACTTTTCAGCAGTCTTGAGAAATTATAAACAAAGTGTTATTCGATTAGGAAGAGCTTGTATTTGTTGAAAATTTCTAAAAAATTAATTAATTTTTCTGAAATCGAAAATATTATCCTGAAAGCAGAAAATGGTTAATAATATTCAATGTGGAGCGGAGCTTGAATGAACTTTCTGATCAAAAATTCCTTGGTAAAAATATTTTATATAGAAAGTATTACCTGTTACTAGACGTATTATTGATGAGACAGCCTAATTTCGGATAATAATCTTTATTTTATTCTAAATTGAGTGAGAAATATTTTTCCAAGAATGCTAAAAAAGTTGAACAAAATCTAATAACCCTTATATCACTAAATATATGTTATACCAGGTTGAAATGGTTACACACACTAAACGAAGTACAACAGTTATAGCTGTCAGAGATTCCGAACTTGCAAAACTACCAGAAGGATTATTCAATGTTATTAAAATAAGATATCCAGTTGTGGTTACAAGACTTATCAACCTATTAGGACATAGGATACTGGGTAAGTTTCAATTCTGAACAGAAAGTACGCTTCTTTTCTATTATTTATTTCGCATTTCAAATGCAAAATGTAAACAATACTTACGAATGCCCAACACCATTCCCATCGCGCCAACGAAATCGTTTCCTAATTTGTTAATCAAGAAGTAAATGTCAGCAAATGCTGACGAATCGTGATCTATAGGCGTATTCCAGCACTTGACTTTGTTCTGAATGTCGGACCCTTCCCTTCTCAAAACATAGAGTGAATGCGGTCGTGTGTGTTCAAAGGATAAACACTTTCTAAACCAAGTGTTACCCACTTCGTGAGGTGGGTAACATTGGGCCACGTTTGTGCTTTCAAACACGGATACGTCTTCTTACATTGCATTATATTTATGACAAAAACTTTTCAGGCTCATGGCAGACACCGAATGTAACGGCCATTGCAGCTGTGGCATCGACACAGTGCAGTGAACGTGCGTACAGTCCAAGCTCTTCCAGAACAATAATTGAAGCATGCAACACTCATAATAATTTTGCTACGGTTGCACTAGTCGCAGCGTCAGATGACACACCATTAGTTGCTTTCAGTTATGAACTGTACAATAGTCTTCAATACATAGGCTCGACATTGAGACTCACGTCGGACATAGTTAGAGGCGTACTAGGCGTATCAATACTAGATGGAAACAATGAGTACCGTTTGACATCTTGGTTAGCACAACAGGAGGATCAGCATAGAATTTGTTTATACGTTTGTGATAACACGTTGAACGCGTGGACACAGCGGTGTATTAGACAGGCGGATTGCATTCTTATTATCGGCGTTGCCACAAATCGGCCAAGTTTGAGTCATATCGAAAAGGAAATCGAAAGATTGGCAATCAGAACCCAAAAGGAACTTGTTCTGCTTCATAAAGAAGAAGATGGTCCTCCTCGCAACACAATTGCATGGTTGAATACAAGGAGTTGGTTGTCGGCCCATCACCATATCCTCTGCCCAAAGAAACTTTTCTCTAGACGAACATTCTTTGTTGGTAGCGAGCTTCAAAAGAAGATGTTAGAGAGCAAACCGAATGTGCATTCTGATTTTTCGCGGTTGGCTAGGCGATTGACCGGCAAGTCAGTCGGTTTAGTGTTGGGTGGAGGTGGTGCCAAGGGCTCTGCACATGTTGGCATGATCAAAGCTATTCAGGTAATTTTTCTTTTACATCCTTAAGGGGGCCGATATTGTACAGACGTTTCAACTAATGGTTTAACGACTACTATCGGTTAACTGCTATTTTAAAAAATTTGAGGACATTCGCGCACTATTTGCGCATTTTCCCAATATAAAAACAGAAATGTTGGAAAGTCATACATCTAGTAGTATCATTTGTTCTTTTATATACAACAGGTAGAGAATGTTGTTATCTTTGGTTATTATCTTCTTCGAAATTTACGTCTGATTTGTTTCTAATGAATTCTCAATTTTCATGAACTAGGAGGCTGGCATTCCTATTGATATGGTAGGTGGAGTGAGTATAGGAGCATTTATGGGGGGTCTCTGGTGTCAGGAGCGTAACGTGACAACTATGACTCAAAAAGCGAGAGAATGGTCTAAGGTATTTCTACTGGAATTATTTAGAAAGTTACACTAATAATATGTGCTTGCAGAAAATGTCTCAGTGGTGGAGACAGGTGTTTGATCTAACCTATCCTGTAACTTCGATGTTCAGTGGGAAACATTTCAATCAAACAATCAAATCGGTATTTGGGGACACTTACATTGAAGATCTTTGGCTGCCTTATTTTACCGTTACGACAGATTTAACGTCGTCTTGTATAAGAGTGCACTGTCATGGTAAGTCTCGTTTTACAGATATATTAGTAATGAATATGATAAATGTCACTTGTATATTGGAATGATTTGAACAAGACAACAAGGAGTAAGTCATGCTATTTTATCACAAGGCACAGTTGTTGAAACAACATATACATTTTTCAACATATATTGGTAGTAGAAAAGTATGTTACTTGAATGTCATCATAACATTTGTGAACTTTTTTTTCCACAATTTATTTGTTTTGTTTTTCTCTTACTTCTCCATCCATAATAACCAGTTTTATTACATTCATTTATATGAAACCTATGAAAATATCATATTAACATAGAAAAACTTGCTTGTTCAGCTTGATTCGTAACGTATTGCGATTGGTTAACTCGTTGTATGTGTGTATGATTGCCTGGTCAAGTAAAACCTTATGGTCGAAACAGCCACTTTGTAATTCAGGTAGATGATTGTAGAGAGCATTTTACCGTAGGCTCACTATGGAGGTACGTGAGAGCTTCAATGTCACTGTCCGGCTACATGCCACCACTCTGCGATCCCCTAGATGGCCATCTACTTCTCGACGGTGGTTATACCAACAACTTGCCAGGTAACACCAGATGCAAAACGTAGGTCAAATGCGTAATTTGCCAATACTATCAGAAAACTCCCCTCCTTAATTTAAATAGCTATTCCACATTCTCTCAATTAGGTAATGGACTACCGATCTCGATTCCGGTAAGTGAATGTGCAGAATAAGTATGAATATTCTTTTGTGTGTATGTTCATGGTTTGTGGACCTGCTAGCGTAATGTGCATTATATGAATTTGTTTTCGTAAGTGGCTCATTTCAGATGAAAACGCCTACTTCTCTTCATTTTCTTTATATTTCACTCTGGTTGGCTCGAACAATACGTGAAGGCGGATATTTCCGTATAATGTTTTCTGGCGAATACGGGGACAGGTTTTTTCAAGGGAAAATATTGGAGACTCGCAGGTGCCCCATCATTTCCCTAGATGTGGGTGACAATCCACATTCAATAATCTTAAACTACACAATAGGCTTTGGGTATTGCAACTTATTTTTCTATAATTTTGTGAAACGTTAGTTAAGGAAATTCGTACTATCATCTCCATACTCGTCACTGTGAAATTTTTGGGGCTGCTTTTTCTTTTTCATTTCGGTGGTTTTTTGAAGTAGTTGATGAACATTTTCATATTCATTTTATGTTAGATGATCCTCCAGAAGTCGCAAAAAATAGTCCTTATCCTCCGTATTGTTTATAGTTCTAGTTATAGTAAATATCTGTTAATTTCTTCACTACTTCCGAAAGTCAATGATTTTCTTGTTCTGTGAATAAGCACACGGAGTTGACATACAACTAAATTCAATTAATGATTTACTTTCATCCTTACACTCGTTTTGCCTTTCATCTTTTTCATCGATTTACTACAATGTGTCAATTCGATATCTCCAAAGTATCGACTTAAGAATCTACGGTTGTATTACGTAGGCTATTGACGTTGCTCAAGGTCAGGGGTCGACCCTTAGACGACTTGGGGGAGGGGCTGCAACCCCCTTGGAAGCCTTTGGCCTTCTTCGCCCCTTTGGATCGGCCAGACACAGATATATACCTATAGGTCACTCTAAAATAATCTATCATTTCTTGCACATTAATATACCTCTATAACTAAAACCACTTCATCAAAGCCCGCACCGATGTGTTTGGTTTTGTTTTGATATCGCCCGTTGAAATCAGATTGCATTGCAGAGGTACGCTTCCAATCGAAAAGAGAGAAAGAGTAATCTGACTTTGCTAATACCAGAACGGGAGATATACGCTTGCAAATGGTCAGTGTAATATGATTCATTTTGTGATTGACAAAATTGGCAAATTGGAATAATAATCAAAATCAAAAAGTTACATTTGTTAAAATTGTACTTAAATTGATCGGTTCTATAGTTATAAATTATATATCTGATATTGCTGTATATGAAAAATTACGAAACGTTTCGTACGTAATCTGAAAAATATATGTGCCAAAGATGTTGCATTTAAGGTTTATTTCAATATCGAATTATTTCGGATGAAAATTGGTAATTAATTCGATTTTTCCGTTGAAAAATTGAATAGTTCCGCTTTCGCATCAGGAATACAATGTAGTAAAACAGATCGAAAGGAGTAAAACGATCGGCAGTGGCTCGTCGGGATCCGACGAGTTTACTATCCGATACGCAGATAGTCATAGTCCATATGTTAAACGCTGCTAAATGATTATACTGGCGTATCGTTCGATTGTCTCACAAATGGTATGTTGTAGCTAAAAACAATGAAAGAAGCAATTGTTTATAAAACACCAATGCATTATTTGTTATAAGCACGAAAAGGGTGGAACTATTGGTAGTTCAAAGTTTCAGGTTTCAAAAATTGTTTTATTCTATGATAAATTCTCGGTTTCCTGGGTGGATAGACCGCAGTTCACCTCTATTAAAGGTATTAGGAACAACATTAAAATGGACGTAGGTGTGGATAATTTAAGTTAAGAAAGGAGGCACCAGGTGAGCTTTGTGAGACTCGCCATAGATAACAATCACAAGTGGAGACATCGCCAATCATTCTTTCACCATAGATTACGTGATAATCTTAGGGTTCCGTGTAAACGGCTCATGAAGACTCATAAGCCGGTCTTCGTATTGGTTCTGAAGATTTTCGATGTAGTGGTCCTATACGAGGTGGAAACAGTCTTGCACTATTTAAAACAAATCTAATCCGTTCTTGACAGAAAATGTATTTTATAGCTCTGATGAATTTTTTGCAATATTTTCATGATATTTTTGGATAATTTATGTCTCCTTCGATGTCAAAGTGTATGTCTTGTACATCTTCCTGTCTGGATTGTAATCCTTTTTGTAGGTGAATGTATGCGTCCTTAAAATATGAAAAACTGAATGTATATTTATTTTCCCCGCAGTATGCGGGGAAGTGCTACGTTGGACGTGAAAGAGTATGTGCGAAGTGTCTTCTTTGTACCTATTATAAAAATAGTAGTTTTCCTAACAAGTGCGCAAAGTTATATTTTCTAGCAAGAAACAGCAGTTAGACGAACGACGCGAAGCGTACTCAGCTTTGAGTATGTGAAACACCCTTTGCGGAATTTCTGAATTTATATATTTTCCGAAATCAAAGAAACCAATCATTCAAAACCATTATTGACCGTAGATTTCAAGTGTAAATCTTGGGTACTCCATCATTCAATTTGATCAATTTAATATTTAAAACCGTAAAACGTGTGCGTTTTGAAACTAGATTTACAGTGCGAGTTACTAGCCCTTTTCCCCTACTATAAATTGTTACAGAAAGGTTTCTTGATCACATCAAAACAAAATTAGTGGTTCATTTCAGAATTGAAATACACTATCGTCCCAGATTTTATCATATATTTTGGCACGTGGCTACTGAACTCTACCGAAATTATAAAAAATTGGCTTCATCCTACTTCAGGTTACGCATGGCGTTATATTCGTGCCAGCATGACGGTCGCAGGCCTTCTACCGCCAATATGTGATCCACAAGATGGCCACCAGCTGATGGACGGTTGTTATGTGAACAATGTACCAGGTAAAATAATGTAATGTGATCTCTTTTCCATTCTTCCTCCTATTCAACACATGAACAATTCTTGACTTATTTTTCTGTTTTTATTTTCATCATTGCAATTTTGTTGTTTTTAACCAACGTTTCGAAAAGCTTCTTTTTGTCGTCTTCAGGGATTTGATTTTTATAAGTTTCGGAATTCTATTTTGAATTTCACATCTGGCACTGAGATATAAAGTATGTCAATTTTTGTGTGCAGGAAAAGAGATAATTGAAAAAAGACAAAGCACTTATCCATACCTAATCTTTTTTTAAGGTGTTCAAATAAGTAAAATATTTATCTTTATAGAATACACAATCTACAATGTGATTGTAGAAAAAGTCAAAAAATGAAGAAACTACGTACAAATGATATACAACATTCAATTTTCAAACAAGCCTTGCATCAGAAAAAATTCATCAACGGAGTATTTCCACATGATCCGAGGCCTTTACATACGCGATAAAAATAAAGGTTCTCACAATGTCTGCTTGTGTAATTTCCATATTAACTCTGGTAGAGCTAAGTTGCCCCTGAACATGCGTACCCCATTCCGAAGATAACTCCTGAACCAGGACAAGCCGTACCCATTATCCCGCTGTCCTCCATCTTTTCAAATAGAGTTTCATGCGAGATGCGGTCAAACGCTCTACTGAGATCGCAAAATATCCCATCATTGCGGCCCCCTCGTCCATATACTTATAGACAACCTCAAGCAAAGTGCGCCAGTGTTAATCTTCCTGGAATGGAAGCAGTTTGCTTCTTAGTAATGATTTAATTCACTGTAAAAAGGAGGAATGGGCCTGTAATTCGCCAGTAACGAGTCAACGCCTTTCATATATAAGGGGATATCAATGTTTAATTAAAGTCTCTATGGAAACATACCAGAAATAGAAGTTAAATTGATGAGACTCGTGAGGGACGAGGACATCCCGTTTCGGAAAAATAGATTATTTCGGGATTTATTTAGGAGATTATAGATAAATACAAAGCATTAATTTTAGATATTAATCCCTGGTAGTTTAAGGACATCAGATTCAAAAAACCCAGAATCTTGTATTGGGTGGATGCTAAGTTTGTGTCTTTTTCTTCGGCATCCACTGAAAAAACCTGGAAATAGTAGTTCCAGATGGCAATTTGGCAGGATACATTCGAATTGGTTTGGGCTTGATGAATTGGTTTATTAAATTTTTCCTCGATCGACTCTTTTGAGTGCTCACAAAAACTCGACATTTTTTCTTTTTCTGAATTTCTTCTGTCAATTTTCATCATTGTTTGTCATGAGATGTTTTCACAATCCATTTTATGCTCTACGGTGAAATTATTGATTTATAATGCAATTACCGTTGTAACTTGTGGAGAATTGCATTCCCCTCATGAGAAAATTCATAAATGAGTCGAAAACTGAAGATCACATCCCTGAAGACGTTCGCACCGCATGACGTTCGCTGGTCAAAATAACCGAATTGTAGTTGCGGAAATAGCCCCAATAATTAATTTTAAAATAAATGAACCATCACCGAAAATTATCTGCCAAGAACATGAGAGATAATAAAAATATTGGGAGTGTCCCTGATAGTTGTGGTAAAGACATTTGACTTGGTTCTCTGTTATTTGTTTAAAATCAATATAATAGGTAACTTTCAGCTGATATTATGAGGGCTAACGGAGCCGGTCATATATTAGCTGTAGATGTAGGTTCTGAGGATGATCGGGATCTTACTAATTATGGGGATGACTTATCTGGATGGTGGTTATTGTGGAAAAAGTGGTATCCTTTCACCGAACCGGTTAAAGTTCCGAATTTAGCTGATATTCAATCAAGACTCACCTATGTGAGCTGTGTTCGACATTTGGAAGTTTGTAAGTCGTGGAAATTTTTCAGAATTATTCTTGAATCAACTTGCAGGAAGTGAAAAACAGCGATTACTGTGAATACATAAGGCCTCCGATTGACAAATATCGTACATTACAGTTTAACAGTTTTGATGAAATTCGACAGGTGGGGTACATGCATGGTAAAGCATATTTTGAGAAAAGAATGAAAGAAGGAGCATGGAAAAGTTTACATGAAATACATAAGCACCATTACCATTCTTCAAGTAGATCTAATTGTACATTTACTGATATCGCTGGAATGGTCTGTGAAGTTTCTAGGTAAGGAGATTTTTAATAAGGTATAAAAAATTTTAATGGAAATGACGCCCAAGACTTTTTTTTTGGACTGATACCTCAAAAAAATATTGCACTCTTATCGGAGTTATAATTCACACTCAATTGTAATAAAGACGACCTCTATGATTTTTCTTTGCTCGATTCTTCATATACACATATTAGGTTCCCATCGTAATACCGCAACTATGGATTTCAGAACCTACTATAATGCGGAGTTTGACATGATGTCAGATACTAGTTCATCTGATGATGAATTTGGCAACCTGAAGGGATACGCGTCAGAACCAATGTCAGGCATTATGGAAGATGTAAGTAATCTCAATAATATTTCTTGTCCTCTTATTAAGTTTTAAATTTCTTAAAGGATGATTCTGATGATATAAGACACTTCAGGAATGGGGGCTCGTTATCACTGTCAGAAAACGAGACAGAAAGTGACAACATAATCAAGCCAAAGAAAAAGACAGATAGTGTTCATAAATCCTTGAATGCAAGTTGAGAGTATAATTCAAGGATTAGAAATAATGTGCCGATCAATATTTTCAGAAAAAAAAACTTTCATATTGATTGTAACAGAAACTTTTGGGGATTAAAGATATTTTTAAAGTTTTCTTCAATTAATGTTTTTGTAACATTTGATGCACATAAATATTTGACCAACGTCAATGAACTTTCAGATATAGTTGAGTAGATAACATGGCGTAAATTCTAATAAAAGTATCAGTTTAAAGCTTTCCTTCAAAATAGCATTATTCGTTCTAAATGCATGAGCATTTCAAATTTCCCGCGCGCATTTATTGAACATGTAACGTCAGTTCAATGAAATAAATAGACAAGGAGCAAGAGCATTATGACATCATAGACATCATATATTTAGTACACCTTTTTACCTCATAACGGTGGTGGTGTCACTGTCGGTCTACAAATAGGAAACTGTTTTGTTGGTGCATCCACCGTTAGTTGAGAATATTCATCCGCTGGGCGCCAAAGTCGAACTCGTTCACAGAAACACGTGTCTGAGCTTTGGCATATGATTTATTACTTGGTCTATGTCTAGTCTATTGTCATTTGTCAATTATTTTCTGTGCAGAATATATTTCACAACATAAATGTTTTTAGTTTTCATTCTTTCTTTTGGTGCACTTGCTAGTTGTTCACCATGTTTCCAACAATGTGCAGAATAAGTTGTAGTTCGCCCAGTAGGACAATATTGGTAAGTCAACATGATATATTACATTTGCATCAGGAATTTCACTTTAAAAATATACATTTCTAAAAATATACTATGTAATTTAAATGGCACATATGATTTGGACTAGGTGTCAATTTTAAAATCATCGTTCGTAACAACTGTACGTTCTACAAAAATTTACCATGTTTTGTATATACCTTCTTGGTATATCCATCTAAATATGTCTGTGTAGTTTCAGCTTATTGTGTAATGATATGGCTATTATAATAGCATGATCAAAGTCTTTGCCAAATCATATTTTAAGAAAAAAATATAGTTATATTGATAGTCAAGTCCTTGAATCTGATTATTGCCTGCAAGGTATTATATTATCACTTCAAGTAAGATTGGTGCCAATAATCAGGAATTTTTGGGACTTGCTTTGGTGAATACTTTTATATAATAGTTGCAAGGATCACATGAACAAGGCACTCATAAGCCGTCTCCATACCGATGAAGCATGATTATTCAATACAATTGACATTTTAAGGTAATAGCCGCAGTCCCTTCAACTGAATTTTTGAGGAAAGATCATAAATTTTCATCGGCTTGGATGAATAACTTACGATTCTTCATCAGTCTGGATATGGCTATAGTATATATTGCTATTAATCTTATTTTGGTTATGACAAATAATCAGTTACTTTAATTTGATGTCTCTTTATTTTCAGCTGTGTAAATTGTCCAAAGCATACTCTTAGAGATGTTAAATAATTTTTTTCTCTAATTTATTGTATAAATTATCAACTTCATCTTCACTTCCCATAAAAGTGAAAGTTTGGTTAAACCATTAGAAAACGGAAAATCTTTTATTTAACTAATAGTAAAGATTACTTTTGGTCATGTCTGCACCTGAAGGTCATTCCTTATCTGGGTCCATATCGTTCCCCCAATGGATGAAGAATAAGATGAATACGTAAGTATTTGATTTCATTTAAAAAGCATCACAATAATCTAGCGCTCATTTTTTAATACTGCCATTTTCAAAGTAGAATCTCTGGTAATGGTTGGCTATGAAATGCATTTGTCAAAAAAATGTATGCCTGGGTTAATTTCGCAAAAGTTATTGACAGTTGTCAAGGAGCAGTAGGAATTTACCTAAGACCTACACTTATGCTACAAAGCAAAAATCACAGCCAACCACTAACCGAAGTTTTTCGTACACCTGGTATGTATTATCACTTTATTTGTGATAACATTTAATGAAGGATTTATTTATGCGCTGATGGAATCTGTTTCCATTTATCAGTATTGAATGGAATTCATTTTATCAGGAGTTTTTCTAACATAGTTTTATTGAAATGGGAAGGAACAAATGGGTGAACAAAAACAAGGGTACTGGGGGAAGACCCATTTGGTTTTAGGACTGAAGATCTTATCTTATTGTCTTATCAGTTGTGTTGGGTGATGATGAGAGTTCGCATTAAGAGCATACTTAGTCGTATGTGTCGGTTTTTGAAAAAAAAAAAAAAACGCCCGGAAATGACAACTGGTTGCAATCTTCTTTTTCCGTAGTGAATATAATCATGGGATTTATGTTTAGATATTTCAAAAATTCTTCTAAAAGTGTTTTTCTATGATGTGTTATTTCACATAGTTGGAGTACAAATACATCGAAGTCCCATACGTAGTGCCTTATTATTTATCATTCATATTGAGAGTGATGATTTTGTTTTAGGTTTGATTTTGAACAGGGCGCTTTCTCTCCTACTGAAATCGATGACAGTTATCTTTTGTACCACTTTCCACTTCGGCAACAACAGAAAGAAGTCATGAACAACGGAAATGCTAATACCTCTCTGACTGAAGACAAAGGACAGTATAAAATAGATCCTTCCAAATACACACTACATTGTCAAAAATACCTAACAGATGGCAATCGTAAGTAAAATATACCAACTTTATACATTTGGTATATGGACATCTTTTTTTAGAATGTGCAACTGCTCAGCGCGTCGTTTATCCTGTTCAGGCCAAAATAAAGTCAAGCGGTATAGATGATGGTTTCAAAGGAGAAGCTGCCAAGTGTGGCAGCTCGATCATCAGTCTAGCTAATACGATCATCTCCAATAAGGAAACTAAAGTTGTTCGTGGTTTTGATATAGAGAACCAAAAGGAAGAAGCAGATGTTGGTGCAGTTTCTCAAGGATTTAACCCACAGTTGCGTAGGGGTAGTAAATCGTTGCCTGCATCTCCTCTAACGTCTCCACGGGATTCGCCTAAGGGGCAGAGAAAAATGAACAAATATTTTACTGCGCCTTTCGTTGAATCTGAGAAACATCAAGGTAGTTGGATTCTATCGAATCTGCTGGCCCAGCGCGAGAACATCTCCCATTCGTGTGACTTAATTCCAGAGGAGGATAGTGAGGACCCAAACCATCAAAGGGATCTACAAAGAACTGATTCCAAAAGCAAAAGAAGGTTCATTCCAAAGCCGTCTGAGTTGCGCGAGATGAATTTTTGGTCGCCAACATCCATGTAACTATAGTACTTGCATAAATTGTAATAGTATTACACGTATCATGTTTCTTGATGAAAATATTTCTATTTTTGACTATGACAACTTTTTGCTGTAATTTTAATGATATTTAAAATTTTTTTAAACATTTGAGGTGGATCAATTCCGATGTGAACTATATGAAGTATCACATATTAAGAAATAAAGAGATCTTAGGTCTGTCAAGCTCGATTTTCGAAAATTTTCCACTGGTAAAAACATATTTCAATTATCATCCTATGTTTCAGAATTATCTCTGGGTTTTCAATTTTTGTTGAAATCTCGGTTATTATTCGAAAGGGGCGAAAAATATTTTGACATACTGCAGGCACTTTTCTGAGGCGAATATAGGAGTGCTGTTAGGTTTTTGTCATTTCATCAGGAAGGCTCATATTTTTTTACACAGTGGTCGAAAATCCAAATAATTGTTCGTTTGTATTCAAAAAAATATTACTTTTTCTTTTAACTCAACAACCAAACGCCAAAACTCTTCTTTAGCTTCTCCTCACAAAAGTGTCTGTTGGATGTCAAAATATTTTTTAGCCTACTCTAATAATAATTTAGTTATCAACAAAAACTTACATCCCATAAAATTGAGAATCCGGTACTAATTCAGAAACAAAGGGTGATAACTGAAATCGAACTTCTCGAAAATCGAGCTCTAGAGACCTAAGATCACATCGTTGCCGTACAATTATGTCGAAATTGGTCCAGCCTGTACATTAAAGTAAAATATTTAATATTCAACTCTGATTCTCAGTTTCTTTTTGTATTATTGATATCATTGTAGATATTATCTCTTATTGGGTAATTAAGATGAAAGATAAACCATTAATTGTAATTAATGTGTTAATGTACCTCAATTGTAAATAGTTTTTTTCTTCGTTCATTGGTTTGCTGTTACGTTATTTATTTTCAGTAGATAGCTTTGGGAACTGGTTGTCTTTAATGATCGTAGTACTATATAGACGCGTGGTAATATCCTGTTATTCCTTTGCTGCTTAGCACTAGTACTCTATAATTTTTCTTACAAACTGCTAATTCTCAAAATGTTGAATTTTTCATTAAGATCGAAATTTTTAAATAGCAGAACTCTAATTTGGTAATCTTTTTTTTGCTCACTTACAATCCTCACAAACCTTTGTAAAAAGTGTTGTCTTATTTTATGGGAAATAGTACAAATTTTCAAGGTTCAGTTAATCTCTTTTTATTTCACTTACTCCTTATAAAAACTATATTTATAATTAATATTTCTATCTATAACGTGCGATGAAAGTAATGGCGGACATAAATGACGAAATCGAATAAAAATGGCGTCGACGGAAAATGTTTACGTCTCTTCATGATAAAGAGGCTAAATAATTAGTCATGAAATATTTATTCATTTCAGAACCCCAGAACGAATGGAATAAAAATCAAACTCACTTGTTAATTCAAAATCGTAAAATGAATTTTATTCTCGCACACGTCTACGCGCCATCTAGTGGGCGTTCATCCATTATTTCTTCCTCTGCCAGCGCCCTCTCTGGGCGTCTCTTGGTCGTCCACCAAGCTGTGCCAATTCTTATCCTTACATCCATAGTCTATAGATGTTATTAGTCAATGCTATATGTCTATAGATGATCCTATATATTTTGAGGTTATGTTATTCGTCCGGCTGTGTTTTCAAATAACGAAAATACTGTTATGAATATTAAAAATTCGTTCAATATGTGGGGATTGAATAAGAAATCTTCAAATAGATCTGAAGAACAATTGACACTGCTCACATTTACTGTCTTAACTTTGGCAGCAATATTATGTGAGAATTGATGAAAAGAATGTTTGATTGTGTGATAATGAAATCTTTCAGCTTTCGCAACACGACTATTTTCTGTTTTGAGATTTGAGAGTGTGATCCATGAGTTCGATCCATACTTTAATTACCGTACCACAAAATATTTAGCTGAAAATGGATTTTATGCCTTTCACAATTGGTTTGATGATAGAGCTTGGTATCCTTTGGGAAGAATTATTGGAGGTATATACGTCTATTACGGTTCGTTCACGAGGACTATGGATATTTGATATTTGTACGAGATGTACGGTTTAGTTCAGAATTACTGAAGTCATTTGAAATTCTAGATTTATTGTGTGAGTGGGTATTATCCACTAAAAACTGTTTCACTTATATGAATATCACACAATTAAATTCAATAAGTCCTCGTGAATAATCCTTTTCTGGGAACTTCTCAGTATTTTTTGATGTGTTCTATCCAAATCTGAGAGATTACAGAACGACCTGTATATAGTTTTTTAATGCTTATTGTACTCACGGTTTTTGGTTGTTATATGTTAATAAATTCACTCGAGTCGACTTTCAACCATACACTGAATAATGATGACCAAAGCAAACATAAAGTGAGTTATGAAAGGGAAGATTTACAATTAGAGAGTGGATAAGATTTAATATGGTCTGCTTTTAAATAATGTTTTGCCTATTTTAATTAATCTTCAAATGGGACTGAGAAATTTAGTGGAATATATTACTTTACATATTTGGTGTTTCGTTCTTACTTATAAAAGCTATAAATATTGCAGGAACTATTTATCCAGGATTGATGATCACCTCCACAATACTTTATAAACTGTGTTGGTTGCTCAATATAAACATCGATATAAGGAATGTGTGCGTGTTCCTCGCTCCTCTATTTTCCTCGTTCACAACGATTATAATATATTTACTAACAAAAGAAGTAAAAAATGAAAGTGCTGGTTTAGTAGCTGCTGCGTTGGTATCCATTGTGCCTGGTTACATCAGTAGATCGGTAGCTGGAAGTTATGATAATGAAGGGATTGCAATTTTCTGTATGTTGCTCACATACTATGCTTGGATAAAGGCTGTTAAAACCGGAACCATTTATTGGGGGACTCTGGCTGGAATTGCATACTTTTACATGGTGAATTTTATATAATTGTTTAATGCTTTGATCTATGAGTCATTTTTTAGGTGTCATCTTGGGGTGGATACGTTTTTCTGATCAATCTGATTCCCCTGCATGTTCTCACATTAATGGCTATTGGCAGATTTTCACACAGAGTTTATGTAGCTTACAGCTCTTTATACTGTTTAGGAACGATTTTCTCCATGCAAATATCTTTCGTTGGATTTCAACCTGTTCAGAGTTCAGAACATATGCTGGTAAGTGTTGAGATTCAATTATACAGGTTTAGTTCCCATTTTTCATTACATAATCATATTATCTTTTCACGTATGTAAAATAATGCTTTCATTTTCTATCATTGCTTGTTGAATATATCTTAATTTTAATGGAAATCACTTGTAAGGAGTAAACTCCAAATCCGTGTTGAAGCTGACACGCATACACACAGTTTTTTTTTCTTTCAGGCTCTTGGGGTTTTTGGTTTATGCCAAATAATAGCATTCATCGATTTTCTTCGCAGTAAAACTTCCAAAGATCATTTTGATGTTATATCCATATTTTTAATATACACCATTGGAGTGATTTTCTTGGGTGGTGTGGGCATTTTGACCCTGTCTGGAAAAATTTCGCCTTGGACTGGACGATTTTACTCATTACTTGATCCATCATACGCCAAAAATCACATTCCGATAATAGCTAGCGTCTCGGAGCATCAACCCACATCTTGGAGTTCTTTCTATTTTGATCTTCAAATTTTGGTATTTTTTTTTCCCGCCGGTCTTTACTTCTCACTGGAACAGTTAACGGATGCTAACATATTTATAATTTTGTATGGAATTACCAGCATCTATTTCGCCGTAAGCTAGACAACTGTTTGTTTTATTTAGAAAAATCAAATTGGGGTTTCTATTTCTAGGGAGTAATGGTGAGACTTATGTTGGTGCTTGCTCCTGTAATGTGCATACTGGGTGGAATAGCGGCATCACAATTACTGAGTAAGTTCATGAAGAACGTAGAAGCGCCAAAACCACAAGAGAGCAACCGCAAAAAACGACTCGAATCAAATCACATTTTGAAAAATGAAATTTCCTACGCTTTTATAGCAACTATGTGTGTATTGTTTACTTCATATACCTTCCATTGTACCTGGGTAACTTCCGAGGCGTATAGCTCGCCCAGCATTGTGTTGAGCGCGCGGTCTTACGATGGTGGTCGTATTATCTTCGACGATTTTCGTGAAGCGTATTATTGGTTGAAGATGAATACGCCAGAAGATGCAAAAGTTATGTCCTGGTGGGATTATGGTTATCAAATTACAGCAATGGCAAATAGAACGATTTTAGTCGATAATAATACTTGGAATAACACACACATATCTCGGGTGGGCCAGGCGATGGCCAGCTCTGAAGATAAAGCCTACAAAATTATGAAAGAATTGGATGTGGATTATGTATTGGTGATATTTGGCGGATTGACTGGTTACTCTTCAGATGACATCAACAAATTCCTTTGGATGGTCCGCATTGGTAAATATTCTAGCGCTAAGTTTGATCTGAATTGCAAGAGTTGACATAAAGTAATTACTGAACAGCATATTTTATATTCTAATCAATAAAATGAAACTTTATATAGAACGTTTTGCTTCTCTTAGAATATCATGATAAGTAGTAAAAATCAAGTAATATATTTAATTTTTTAGGTGGCAGCACCGATCGAGGCGCACATATCAAAGAGTGGGATTTTTATTCATCCAATGGAGAGTTTAAAGTTAGCAAAGAAGGTTCCCCAACACTCTTGAACTGTTTAATGTACAAAATGTGCTATTATAGGTTCGGTCAACTCTACACTGAAGGTATGAAAATATTTCTGCCTTTAGATGATCTTTAAACTTTTTTGACACAGGTGGAAAGCCTCAAGGTTATGATAGAGTCCGAGCTGCGGAAATTGGTAACAAAGATTTCGAATTGGATGTATTGGAAGAGGCATACACGACAGAACATTGGCTTGTACGTATCTATAAAGTGAAGGATTTACCCAACAGGGGCGTTTGAAATAAATGAAATATTTTTCTTTAATGTACTGAAAAGCAACTTTTTAAATAGAATTCTATTATGTAATATGTTTTTGTTTAACTTGCGAAATTTCTAAGTTGCAACTCTATAGATATAAGTACAGAAACTGCCCCAGACAATAAGTAAGCGATTTGATACTGCTACCAAATGCATTTGTCATCAATACATTTTCTCCAAAAATTTTGTTTATATAACCTAGAATTTAAATGCAAAGAAGACTAGAAAGCAGCAACAATAAAATCGGTCATATTTATGGATGCATAATGTTTTTTAAATATCTCACCAATTTATATAGTAGACTACCTGTTACTCGTATTTGGGATAAAAATATAACTCAGAAATTGCTTTCATTCGTTTAATGAATAAAATCGTCATTATTATTTATGGCACAGAAAGATAGTTTTACAAATTCATTTTTGCGGACATTATATCATCCTTCGAAACTTACAATTTCTGGGCCGTGGTGATCGAGAGATGAAAGAAATCTTAGAACAATCTGGCTTTTGGCCTACTTTTTTTCCGTAAAAAGGGCATCCAGGAAGTTTCTACAGTATTTCATGAAATATTGAAGTTGCTGTAGACCAGTGGCAACTTGTATGGCGTTCAGTGAGTTAGAGCAATCGCCAATGTAAACGTTTCCAAGTCACCCAAGAGGTAGTTTACTCGACTCGTTGACCGTTCGGGTGGTCTCGCTGTTAAGCCCTACTATACCCAAAAAAGACCTAAAAAAATAACATGCAAAATTAAGAATATGTAATAAACTAAATAAACAGAACAAAACTATTCCAATCTGAAAAAGAATTAATTTCTAAAATACATACATATATACAAAATCACAGTCATTAATAGATATACGATATATCCTCGAGCATTCTTAAAAACGCATCCCTTTTACACTTTTTCTGCATTTGCAGCCACATGTACTCACAAAAATGATCTGCAAACTGATCTTTTTTTACACCTCGCCGAGCCAAACGGTGCCGTAAAGGTCTCTGTTGGCACTCGATGTTGTTTGTATGTGTGCCATCCTCTGACTCAAATTGGACGGAGTGGTTTACCGTATTTTGGATGAACCCGTCCGTTTCCAAAAAGTGGCATCCACTCCACCCTTCGATGTTGATTTCTGTGCCTGTAAACAAAAATTGACAAAACAACACTTAAATGAAAAAAAAAACGTCTTCAACTTATTTTGAGGAAAACTAAGTTGTAATATGGATATCAGAAAGATAAGTGAATTCCACTTACCCGGTTTAACGTGTTTACGTATCAACGTACAAAGGATGTCGGTGTCTCGCAGGTTGTCCGTGCTTATTTCCATACGGAACTCTTTGGTGTTCCGGTCAGTTATTCCTAGGAGCCAACTGCCCTCAGCAACCCGACCACGATGGTGTTTTCGGGGACCAAATTTCATCACGTCGATCTCTACCAAATGACCGTCCCCACCGATTTGTCCACCTGTTTCAGCATACTCTCGATCCAATGCAAGTGCGCATATTTCACGGCAGTAGCTGAACCAGTCTGAGATTGTTGCGTCTGAGATCTGCGAGTCATCGTCACCAATGGAACATTCAATTTTAGTTTGCTCGTACGACATTTTCTGTACAAAACAATACGTTAAAATCAACGATGTTCTTACGCCAACCTTGCAATTTTCAAACCATGTGCCTTTGGCACAAGACTGCTTTACAGCTCCGCGACCGCGACCGTGTCTCTTTTGACACCTAAACTCACCTGTGACGGGATTACCGGACAGACCCACGCTCATTGGACGGCGGCAATACTTACAGTTTTTTTCAACTGATATCAAAGACTTACTTATTAAGAATTCGCGTAGAGTCGCATCATCCCGCATAATCCCTGCTAATTTGATTAAATTAAAAGGCCTTGGGCGATTCATCATGCAACTATAAAAATACTAATAAATAAAAATGAACTCTTATTAAAAAGGAATTATTAATAAAACTTGACTATTTTACGTTCAAGCACTCAACACACATTTACAAACCAGATAAGATATTTTCTCTGTACCCTTATCTTATTCAAAAATTATCACACTCCTTTCAACACTCAAAACACTCTTTCAAAATAATATATTTTTAATTACAAGTAGGCACTTTGAGCACGTGGCTTTTTCGATCTGTTCGCCACAAAAGTGAGAGCAGAACTAACAAACGCGTCAGAGAAACCGTTGGTACCAGCTGTTTCTTTTACTATTATTGCCAATGCAGATAAGCGAGTCTACCCGTAAAACGGGCGCTTTGTTTGACCTGCGACAATCTTTCGACGAGTTTTTAGCCGACATGTAATCATGGGCGTAATAAGGGCGCCTGCCAAAAAAGGTACCTCCAATATAACAGACTTATTATTATTATAAAACAAGGAATTATTCGGAATTATCAAGATTAGGAGCTTATTAAGGACATTCTTAATGCAATATATTCGAATATACTTGATTTTACCCCAGACATAAGTCCAGTTGAAAAAATGTCGGTAATTTCTCGTGTTGTTATTAGCGATATTATGATAATGAATAGAAAGAGATTCCATTCAAAAGTATTTCCTGCACAACAGAATATTTCCCGACGATTCTAAAAGTACAGGCGTACGTAATTGCTGGAATTTTGACATCTGTCGGCAATCCCGGAGCGCCTGATGATTTTGTCATCATTTTAAATAATTTCTCAGCAATAGAAATTTAAAAATTCAATTTAGTTCAGTAAATGGAGTATTGGATAAGAAAAATTAATGAATTTGTAATAAATATTGTACAGATATATTTGAAAATTGAAAGATGAATCATAGCACATTAATCACATTCTAGTATCAGTAGGATCAAAGCAATAACGAAATGTCCCAAATCTTTATAACCCTATCTTGACCAACAGTAACCAATCTTTTTCTCGTCTCGTCCACTTTCATAGATACAATCGCATGTTTCGCATCATGAAAAGTAGCCAAGGAAGGTCGCCTGAAATAAAATAATCAATAGAACGTACGACTTTTAGTATACTACAGCTTACTCTTGATCATACAATGCTCCAAAACAATGATCACATACTCTCACAGGAAACTCAAATCCCATAGATGGAATAGTAAGACGTCTTTCAGAACATTTTTCGCACACAGCTTTGCCACAATGTCTGCAATGATGTTGTCTCAAACCCAACTGTCTTTGATCCATCATAGCTCTTAAATTCCAAAAGAATGGACGCCCACATAGTTGACATAAATCCGATTCGACCCATTCAGGCGTTTCTTTTCGTTCTTTACCCATGTCCCATACAACCAGGACGCCATCTTCGCCAGCGCTGATCAACTGTTTGCTTCCGCTAAGGTAACATAAAGATGACACCTTGTTCTGATGGCCTTGGAGTTCATAAGCATGTCCCTGTTGGCCACCAATATCCCAAACAATCACAATCCGGTCAAATGATCCGCTGAAAAGCATGCTTCTTTCTGTATCCCAAGCTAGAGACCTCACTGATCCAGAGTGACCTTTCAAGGTGGTTACCACTGATAAACCAATATTATCTAATTTTAACATAGTTATCGTTCCAGTGTAATCTCCCACAAAAGCATGTTTGCTTTGTGTATCAAACCTTTTTTACAATTAAGGAAAATGTTTAACTTTTACATTTTCATCAATATTTTTTTCTTTATTGGATTAGACAATGATATAACAGTTATAATGAATATTTATAGATTAGTGTTGATAAAATTATAATGCTCGATATTTCTGCTTTTTCAACAATGCTGCCATATTAAATTTTCAAAATAACGTATTAACTTTCATGTAATAATGATTATCATACTAAAAGTGAAAAAATTTAGATTTTGCATGTTACTTAGCGTAAACACAGAGAACGACATTGAACCACCGAATAACTGTTATTAATGTTACGTCTCTTGTGGAGAAAACATGTTAGATCTAATGTTTCTATTTAATCAACTATCTCTGATAATTGTAGAAATAAATATTCATTTTATCATTATTATTGTGTGATGCTGATTTGATTTAATAATGGTATTTGAAAGTTGGTGACAGCACTAAATAAGCCGCCAAAAGCACTAGTATCACCTAACAATTTCATTCATACACCTTCTTGCATGACTATAAATATTTTTAGTCTTAATATTTAATATTTTGATTGTATCACGTGAAAGGATACTGCAGGGATGTGCACCAGGCTTCTGATGTAAACGTTCCCAAATTTCGACCCGTCTGAGTGCAATTGAATGAGAACATTTTATCTTGTCCCACACTTAATACCCATTCGCATTCTAAAGAGAACACAATCTCCGTAACCCTTGCTTGATGCACCAAGTATTCCCTGACCATCATCATTCTATTGAAGTCAGATGCTAAAGAAAACTCTGAGACTGTACCATTTTCTTGTCCAATAAACAACTGTCGCGTTTCAGTTGTATAGTATACTGACGTTGCACCGCTAGGTAAATATTGACAAATGCTGGGCCAATACTGTCCGGAATCGCGCTTTAGCCATACTCGGACAGTTCTACAATTGACGAAATCCAATAAAATATAAACAGTTATTAAATTACATTACTTATCGTCAGAAACACTGATAACACCATCTTCGCCAGGTATCAAAACTGCAGCATTTATTTCGTCGTTGCAACCTTCTAATTTCGACAATAGGGCAGGTTTTTTAGTCGTGCAGAACCTATCATTCGACTGCGTTGCTGGTTTAATTTCTGCTGCCATTCTCACGAATTCACGATAAGGTACCCATTTGGTTGTAATTTTTACACTATCAACGAAAACTGGGCGACTGTGAGATTGACAGATGACACTTGACAATGCGACAGAAATATTCACAGAATATGTCTATTCTGTGGAAATATTCTCAGCTTAACTAATCTCAGGCTTTTTGGACCTTATCTCAGCCATTAGACAACGAACAACCAGCGAGACGAATTTCAAAAGTCAAATATCAAGGATTATATATAAAGCGTTGAATTTTCTTCGAATTTAAGTTCCCTAGATTCCTAGGATGGAATGGAGCAGGGGACCCATTGATAAAATAATAGATTCTTTTATCTATGAGGGGACCGTAATAAGCTACGAAGGACGACTGATAAACGAGAGCGTTACTCGTGCGCGCCATCCGCCGAGCGGTAGCCGAAGTCTCCACAAAAATATAAATATCAAATATCTAATATGGGTGTTATTATCATCATTTATTACAAGTTTTACTGTTACGTCCTTATTAATTATATTGCAATAGCTTATTATTTGTCATGGTTTTGTCTGTAATTATTTGACGCTCCCAATATAACTTGGCTTCTTCATCCTCTATGACATTCTCTGGGGAATACAAATAATATGTCTGCTCCTGCACGTTTCTTTATATTTTTGGATGTTTGGTGGATTATTTTTGCTACTTGGTTATGCCGTTTCAGGTACTGCTTTGGCGTCAGCACAGAGCATCCAGCCATCAAATGGTTCAAACTTTCTTCACGAACCTGGCATTTAACGTTTTCCACAGCACAAAGCCTTCAGTCTCAACAAATGCGTTCCTTGACTGAAGCCACCTATTCGAAGCAGACTCAGTTCGTAGGGATTGAGTTCTCTGAGATTAGCAACCCAGGCTCGTTCAGTCTCATGCTTAAAAATTTGCAGCAGACTCAAGCATAGCAGGTTGCCAGAAAATTGATTGCGTCATTCCATAACTGAAAGAGAGTAGATATGATGTACGTACAAAGAGCGCAAGGGCGCCATGGAAAAGAATTTGAAGTGTTGAACTGACGACGAGGTTTTATTGGCGACAAACGTCCTCCAATTTACAGAACACGAAGATTACCCGTTGCGCCTTTCATTCGCAACTTTTATGATGATTCCGAAAGTAAGAACATTACAATTCCTAAATTAACTACTATCGCGAAGATTGACGAGCGGGACCTTTGAAATTAAATCGGGGAAATCTGTCGAGTAGAGCGAAGGGAAGTAACAGTAGAAGGAAAGCGAGTCTCGTTTCGTTGCCTGTATCCCTTCCTTTCCTGATAGTGAACGCTGCATGCTGTACCGACTAAATTGGTTTGTGTGTTTTTATGACTGTGTTTTAGTACCGGCCCCGAGCGCGCCCTCGGTTGCTATTGGGTTAACAGGACGAAAATGAAAGGCATCAGCCAGAAGCAGGAAAAGGAAAATCGGCTACCGGACCATCGATTTTACTTTTCATTTTCAGTTAAGATGCAATGCGAGAAAAATTATTACGTAGGCACTGCTTTTAAAATCTTGCTCTTTTAGTGAGGCCGCAATTTTTAAGCTCAGAAGTGGGGAGAATTTTCTGAATATATATATACTTCGTCATCTTTTTGATCGACCAATCCGCCCCTGTTAAAGCTCACAAGAAGGTACGTGGCGAGAATGTGAGACGGAGGGTATAAAAATAAAATAAGAAAATTCAATCTAGTAGTCCCTATGCAGCGTTTAGCGTTCACGCGGGGGTTGGAAGTGAGGCAGTCGCGCGCCGGGCTTTCGCTTATTTCAAGGATCATAAAGAGATATTTCATTATCCCGCTAAAGTTTTCTTTTAAGCGGATTCGCAAATAGGGGCTGTCAAGTAACGAAGGTGTCGATATAATTGCCGATTTTTTTTCCGCTACGAACAATTCTCACCGTAATCCCATTGAATATGCATGAGCCGTAAAAGTCGTAGGGCTTAACGGAGCCTATCTGAAAACAAATGTGACCAGGTCCCCATAACCTATTAAGACGATATACTGCAAAGTGAAAATGTAAGGTATAATATGAAAGGGCCAGGGTGAGAGTGAAGGCATTGGCCTGACGATATAACGTATAATCCCATGGACTATAGCCGTTTAGGAGCGCTACTAGTTTTGATATTGAGAGCTCCGTGCTCTGATCTACGGTCTACGTGGCTTCGGTCGTCAATTGAGATATCACTGCGGTTGCGTCTTGTGCCATTTTTTTATTTTTTCGATATAAATGAAAATTTATACCAGTGGCGGACTGAAAAAGGGCGCTGCCAACCTCCCCCCCCCCCCCATCCCAAACTTGAAAATCCTGTTATAACCATTACATTTTTATCTGGGCAATCGTTACAAGATCATTCTACACTCTTATGTGCCATTCCCTCCACCTAGAAACGATCTTAAATCGCCACTGAGTTATACCAAAAACTCGCATACATATTTTATTCTGACCGGAGAAAAATTGGAAACGCAAATGTACAGGACGTATCTTTTAAGTATCCTATTTGAATATTTTCAATTTCTGAAGGTCGTATAGGTCCGTGAGGTGGTATACGGTGATTTAGGTGAAGAATCTGAGAAAAATATTCCCAGAATCCTAAAACCTGGATTATACTGGAAATCGACTACAACTTTGTTATTTGAAATGGTTTCTGGTTAATATTTGGTTCATCTTAAATCAATCATCATTTTTTCAAGACGTCAAAAATGTTACTACTTGACAAAAAAAGACGTAGATAATTTAATTAACATAAAGCAATAATTAACTAAATTTATATATATTGATTTTAGGTATAACCGCAGACTTAGGATGGTCGTATACCGAAATTCAAACTTATACCACTTTCAGAAGTTGAAAATATTCTGATAGGACACTTGAAAGATACACCCTGTGTATTCGTTCCAATGTCTTTTGAAGTTGCGTATATTTTCTCGTCCTGTACCCTTGGCAAATATTTATCTTTTTCCGCTTGATTCACTTCGCTTGGACGTGAATTAGAATTTCTTTGTTCGGACAGATACACTACTGAAATATTCATGTGGAATGTCCTTTCGGAACAAAACACAGGACGCGAATATTTTCTCCCTCGTTCTTGGGCGCACAGAAATTTTAGAAGTATTACATTAAACTCTTTTTCTTTTTGTTAAATGCTATTTTGTATACGCATCCAAGACGTTTACAGGCATATCGCAGAAATCACTTCAAACAAGGATCTTCACAACTTAATGGACTAACTTGTTGTATCCGAATGTTTATACCAACTTGAATTATCTGAAACTTTTAAATCTTCTTCAACATGTATAGCTCAAATGTTCAAAAAAGTACTGAATCTGAATGTGCGAAGTACAGCTATCAAATATTTTCACACTTACCACGAATTAGTCAACTATCGATATGAGAAGAGAAGTTTGAACACTCTAGTTTTATAATGTTAAGAAATTGAGTGATATTAAGATTTTACAACTTATCCAAAGTTCTCCGATTAACGCACCAACACAAGATTTTTTTCCTGTATTTCCAGCTACAATGAAAGTAGTCCCTTTTCAAGATCAATTCGGTGTTCGTTTTTTTCACCGCAAACCGCAAACGAAATTTCAATAAAAAATCGAGGGTTTGTAAATTGAATTTGAAGCGTCATTTCGTTCCTTGATATTTTCGCGACTTCATCGAATAAACTTTTATTGTTTTGTATCAAATTTTGTTGAGCGTTAGTTTGGAATGTAATTTTAAACCCCTATAAAAGGTTGATAACGCACTGATCTAATTGATCTTTTTTAAAGCGAACGCTCCACAGCTAGGATTGGAATGTTCTGAAATGTGCAAATTTCCTTCACGCGTTCTACACATGGGCATTCATAAGCAAGTGTCCGAGTGTTGTCCGTCTCGAAGAGCATAAGACCGGATGGGGTGGCTGAGATCGATAAAGCATCCCCCAATCCCCCCTCCCCCGCGCTTTACACTACCCGCAGGACTTTCACTCTTCGTCCGGACATTCGCCGTTTTGGACTTTAGAATTTCTCGGGTGCACAGCGGCGTATCAAGAAAATTTGTTCACCATTTTCCAAACAATCAATGTTCTCATCAGTTTATTTTTTTATATCTTGGTTTTTCATTTCATCTTCTGTTGAACAGTCAATATGAATCATTTTCGAAATGAAATAATCAAATCTCAATAGTCACGAATTAGAGGTGACATTTTTGGCATTTGCTGGCAACGGGGCGACGCTGACGGTGGCGGCGTGTTGTAACGCATGTTGAAATATTGGGACAGCAGAGAAACGTGAAGGTAACATCTAAAGGAAATCCCAATTCGTGAAACCTCCTACATCGTTGTTCCGCGTGACTTTGGGCCCTTCGGGTTGACTATAGCGAACGTAGTCAGACCTACAGCATCTATCAAACCTCCCCCTCGCGTTCCCCAATCATCCTTAATCATATGCAAAAGACAAGACTATCCAGGGACGAAATGACCAGCGGCCGTATAGAAAGCCCTGTAAACTTCACAGTTGTGAGGGGGTTGGAGACGGAAAACGGGGATGGAACGAAGGGGCTGTAAACTTTCCCTTCTCAAAGATCAATACCTCTACTTTAGTCCGGCGGCGTCCGGCCGGTTCATGCTTCTACTTGAACGCACGATATTATTCCCGAACGCCAATCGAGAAGGTTCTGCCATATTCATATGCAAAATTAGAGGGATGATATTTGCATAGATCCATTTGATTTCGATTTGGAATCACTTTCTTCTGATCATCATGAAGCATTGAGTGTGGTTATTTTTCAAAAGATTCATGGTGATAATAATTAGGAATTTTTTTCCAACCCCCGCGTGCTGCCCGTGGACCACTTGATTGTCATGTTTTTTTTAAATATTCAACATATCTAAACAGCAATTGCCCTATTTTGAAATGATCCAAAATATATCAGCCCAATAAAAGCAAGTAAATCTTGATTGACCAAGTACCCCTTTATCATTTCCATCAATAATTATCCCTAAAAACTTGGATCAATTTGAAGAGTAAAAATTTCGAAATCTATAGATGATCAAAAACTTATTACTTCAAACGAGACAACATTGGATAATGCTAATACCGAAAATTTTAAAACCTCATCTTTAGGTTATCAGCAAATTCACAACAACAATGTAACACACGTTACATCGCAATTTCATGAACATTGGCTTCTCTCACTGTTTTCAGCTACGCCCTGCCGTTTTCGGTTTTAATCGGAACTTATTAACTAGACCTGTATGTATGAATATAAAGGAATTTTCCAACGTAATTTTCACCCATTTCAAGACATCCAATTGTTTTGAAAATTTTGTACACATATTAAAGACTGGTGACAATACAAGTATAAGTTATCCATCATTCAATAAAATGCACTCAATGCACAATATAATGATGAGGAATTCTAATCTCGTTCCCCTTTTCCTAGAACAGCAGGTTTGGTAAGTTTTTGAACAAAATAGGTTAGTCCTCCTGGACTCACGTTGCTTTTATTTAGAATATTTGAAGATTTTTGTCGCAATACAAATGACGAATTCTATGTTTTTAATGAGAAATGCGTTATCAGTTAAGAATAGCTGTTGAAAAGTTGCTGGTACTTTCGATTTGCACTTCTTAAGTTGAGGAATTAGATAGAACTGTCAGTAGGAAGTAGTCGGAAGAACGGGCATGAGAGGACCCCAGGCCGTAATGTAGTCCTAGATCTGAGGTATTGATTGAGCTCGGGCGATGTCCATTCTCCCGACCGCGCGTCTAAATTATGCGTGAGCTGAGTATATGCGTGCCGGGCGCGTCAATCCCGCTGGATTTGGGAAAGGGGGTGCTGCGCGGGAGCGGCAGTGTCGGCAGGACGACGAACGGGGACCACCGCCGCCGCCACGTCTTGAACGCCAATACTGCAGGACTTTGATGTTCACTCTCTACCCCGAGCCACCCCACAGCCACCAACCCCTAGAGCCCCACCTGCCAAACTCCATGCATGATTGAAAGCGCGTATTGAAATTGAATTCCGACGAACCCCGTCGCTGGACCAAGGATCTTTCTTCTTATTTTTCTTTTGTTATTTCGGACGTGTTTCTACAGTGCGTCCCAGGATTAAGTGTCGGTAAGGTGTAAATGACAAAAAAATTGAACGCAGAAATTTGCGCCTTGTGGTATCAGTCCTGCTTAATGTAGAACTGAAAAATTAATACACTCACTTTAATAAATTTAAGCACCTTTCTTATGAAATGTTTCAAAGAAAACTCATTTTAGAAAGTTATCCAGAATTGAAAGATATGATGGATTCCTGATTTTTATTGTGATGCAGTAAGTTCGACATTTTTCCATTTCCTGTGATTCGAAACCACAAACTTTATTTGTCTCAGTGCCATAAATCCACGTAAAATAAAAATTGAATATGATGTTATAGGTACGACAGTCTGTACACGAACATATGCAGAGAATTTCTCCAGCAACTTCAAATTTGGAACAATGTATTCAAATGGATATTCTTGCAATAATCTAGAAACAGTGTTTATTTTTGCAAACCTTTCTTAAACATACCTTTCACTCCAATTTGTTGCAATAAAGATTGCGCATGGCTCATACTAAAGAGCGTAAATTTTTGTTCGCAACTTGTTTGCCATTTCCCGACACTTTAGAAGCTTAGTTGCGAAACAGGTTTCGTTCACGTCTTATAAAATCCGCAAGGTTTTTGGCACGACGAATCCAATCTGAGATTCAAGTAGAGGAAAATACAACATTCTGAGAACTTCTGCTGACACACAATAAGAAGGCTTCTCATCGCAAAGATGATTTTACTGATTTTTTTGACCAGATTGTCATCCCCCTCCCAAAAAAAACCTCACAGAATCTGCAGTATCAATGTTCTAGGAGACACACTGTAAATGGAATTGTTCGGAAAAACATACTGCGTCCTTACTGAAACACACAGACCAAAGAACGTGTAATCTGCTAGCAGCATATTCAGACCATTTTGAAATATTAAAGATGATGTCTTTGTCGTGCTAACGGCAATGCCCGTCTACTGTCTCCGTCATTTGAATATTTTAAAATGACAATTGGAGTAACAGACGGCTCGGTACGTCCGAAGCTATTTTTTGACGTTGAACGTCGAGCGATATCGCTATATTGTGCGTTATTTATTGGATGATCAAACGCTGAAACGAAATTTATATTCTCTTCCCTCGCTGGCGAATTAGTCGAAATAATTGCCTTCTGATGAATAATTAAAAGGATTTGAAGAATTCATCCGGCTAAATGTGCGTGTTGAAGTGATTGACGTTTGTCTTTTCCGTCCTCAGGCGTTATTTAGCAGACGTTGTCTGTTCGAAATATCCAAGTTACGCATCAACTTTGCAACTTCCACAAACCAGTTGTTAAAAATTAACAATCCATTGTACGACGGCTTTCGCTTTTCCTGGTGCACACTACAATGGAAATGGATGTATACACTTCCTCCTTTATATGTCTATCAGAAAACCACCTGATTATTCAATAAAACGAGCACATTAATTGATATGCCAGACAACATAACAAGATTTGGGTATGAAGATTTTCCTCGGTGAAACGTTAAATTGATAAATTATATAAACAGAGGTATTAATGCCGAAGGGATGATTGCCAATAACTCCCGCTTATGTACCATTATACGCGTAAAGAGTTCGTGTAATATTTATTGCGGAAAGAATGGGTAAAAATTTAAAACGTCTTTTCATTCTCGAAGGAAATATTGCCACCTCTCTTTCACGGTTCTCGGTTGTCGCCGCCGCCACCGGCGGTTCAGGAGATATTTTCAAATTAACAGATTATCATTCGCTTAGTTTGTTTTTCATTGCTGTTTCTTTGACTTTTATTGTTGAAAAAGATATCTGTACGTGAAGGCATCAGATACAATTTTTCAGAAAAATTAAATGAAAATCCTATCTATTCTAGGTTGGAGAGCAAGTTTGATCAATAGCAAGATCAAGAGTTAACTTTTGGATTTTAACTTTTTTTTTAAACCAAAAAAACATTTTTTTAGGTTTATCGATTTGGCATATTTTGGATTTTTTCCTTTAGTATTAACGTATTGTCACAATTTTCGTGTATTAATTGGGGTAAACATACAAAGGCTGGGCGCGGCTGGTTTCTTGCGGACAATTTTATGTCTATTCGAGTTACAAACGGGAATTAAAACGCGAGTTCGCGGCTACGACGACATGGATTGAGAAGAAAAACAAGGAATTGATTCGTCGTATTACGCATAATTAGGGCGCGCATAACTGCGCTTTCGGTCGTCACGTTTCCCCAAAAAAAAACGGGACAAACAAAAACGGAAATGTCCCGTTTCCGGACCTTAAGGGAACGGCGCCTCCGCCAAGTGTCAACAAGTTTTTTTTTGGTTGGCGCGGGAGTTCGCTCAGACGCAAAGCAACTGGCGGAGATAACGTCTCCAAATTAAAACTCGGATATACTTTTTTGATAAAAATATAATAACTCACCTCAGTTATCCCCTATAAAATGGTTGGCGAAAACCTTTGTTTTTCAGTTATTGAAACTGAAATGGCAAAACTTTTTAGCCATTGGAAATTGAAGTGGCGGGAGTGAAAAGTTTTTTTCAAAAAGGATTACGCTCGGTTCGTATTTGTTCCCTGGATCCGCCACTGATGCTAGAACATTGGATTTTTGGCAGGTTGAAAAATGCAATGTATGTTGGGTGGCCTATCAACTGGCGCACCACAATGCCATGTATGAGGGAATGAGGAAGCTCTTAGTTAAAAATAGAACGAATGTTTCTTGTAATGATGAAAAGAGCGACCCCAGCGCAAAATGTTCGTCTTGGTGTCAATAGAAACATGCTGAATTTTCCCCAAACAAGGTTGGCGGTAGCATTCTTTTTCTTACAAAAAAGTACTTTTTAACACTCATTCTCAGTTTAAAAATTATTGTGACCCACTTCTCCGTTGAATGTGGCAACTAAATTGGTAATCTATTGTCGGTAAATAAGGAAACGTTTATCCAAGTTTTGGCCCGATTGGTTCATCTCCCCCCTGTAAGGCGCGTAAATCGCATCAAACTCGGTCAATTATGAACGGATTCACCTGAAATTTTCAGACGTAGTAAGTTCAATAAAGTACAGAAAATATCGAATGATTTTTCAAAATGTGCTGCACTATGTCCAATTAGTCAATTAGTAATGAAAGTATAGGTTAGAGGTTCGTTTTAGAGATATAAAGTCAGTGGACGTAAGAAAAAAAGAATAGGTTCTCTGACCTTTGGTCGTCACCAAATGTAATACACTGATTACATAATTGCAAAAGGTCATAAATTACATCGATTTGATATAAGTTACTAACATAGCCTTGCCTTCTCGATAAATTTTGTCAAATTACTTTCGCGAGCTGCGTTCCATGACACAATCGAATCGCGTGAGATGAGGAAAGTCAGGTATTTCCGGAGCAATAAACGCAAAGTCCGGACAAGGTGATTTGATTTCCGGTTGACATTCTCAAGTGTGCTTCGAATAAATGAATCAAGGTTGTTCTCACGCAAATCGTACAAATCGCATCCAATGAAATAATAGCGATGTTTCATACGGACAGATAATTTATTTTGCGGTTTATTAGAAATCTGGTTAGTTGCTTGGAAGAGCGAAGTTGATGAAAAGTGGAAATGCGTAAGGATGGTCTAGAAATGAGATGAAGTGAGAGCGAAGGGTCTGGGTTCGAGAAGAGATCTGATCCGTTGAGGGAGGTCAAGATTTCTTGACAACTGGGATAAATAAATACAGTGCACTGCGGGTAAAGTAGATGAGACCCCGATCGGAGACAGAGGCGCCGAACATTAACCAAATCCATTGTTATATGACGTTCGGAAATACCTGTTAATATTAAAACATGGCAAATTCGGCTACGTTCTTTATTAATTGAAAGGACTGATTATTCCTCTTGTGAAAAATGTATGACATGTCACACTTTTTCGATGAAATTTCTCTTTTTTTAATAAAACGTGAAAAGTACCTCATCTCTCTTAATTTTATCTATAAGACTCATATTATTTCAGTCATTCGTCAACATATTATATACTAACCAAAAAAGGGATCGTTTGTATTTAAAAAAGATTTTATTTCATAACACGACTACCGAATGGTAAAGTTTGACTTCAAAATATTTCCGCCCTTCTTCGTATTATTCTAGATTTGAATTGTACATCAAAATTTAAACCCATTTTGTATATAATATCTTGCCCTCCAATTTTACCGGTTTTGGGTAAAGATTTGCAATATCATGAAACATTTTGTGGACATGGTATCGTTTTCCTATTAATAAACATGAATTTATATGCAAAATTCTAGTTGGGGGGCAGGCCACGCTCCGGGCGGTAGATTCAAAGGGCGGCAATTCATCACAATACTGCAAAAGCATTAAGCCCAGTGAAGTACTTTACAAAATTCCTCTTTTTCAAAATTCTGTCTCTTTGCAACCAATTTTGCAGCTTCGGGGGTGTTTTCAATATTTTAAATTGTCATTTCTTCCGATCACGGTGTTGATATTTTCAGCTCTTTGTTTGATTTTTAAAATATACATTCGATTTTTTAAATTATAATATAACAACTTTAGAAGGCTTCAAAACGATTATTGGCTTTCTTTTCTCTTTTAAAATTTATGGAAAATTGACGCGAAATTCCACAAATGTTATGGTTAACTTAAGAAATAGTTTGGAAGTTCGATAATATTCTAATTCTTCCGTAAATATGAAATTTCTGAAAAATCAATTTTCGTTGAAAATTCCTCAAAGTTGGGGACATAATCATTTTGAATTTCTATCGGACAATGTACTCTCGCGGCATCACTGATCTTCAAGTCTGTTGCGATGCCAGATAATAAAATTTGGAGAAAAGAATGGAAAATCGATGATGGACATTTTTGTGAAATTGAAACAACCAGGAATACTGAAAAAATCAATATTAATAGGTTTAAAAATTTTCGACAAACTGGTTAATGTTATTAGGAAACTAATAGGTCGGAAGGGTAGCAAAGCAAGTTAACCAATTAATGAATAGAAATTTGTGTCTCCTATTTTGCCTATATCATCTTTTAGAAATATGACCAGGGTCGTATTAATCGTGCCCAATTGGCTCGTATTCATTTCAACCGTGATATTAGGTATACACCGTAATTGAAAGAGACGTCGTAAAGCTAGCGCATTTTGGACGCGGTTGTCACATGTAGGCCTATTCCGATACAACGACCAAATGGGAGCGAGAAATATTGTGATAATAGAAAAAGTGAAAAGTGCCCCCGAGGAGCAAACAAAACCAATATATTCGAGAAACAATGACCGAAAGACTTAAGCTAGACCGGACGATAAATAACGCGTGTCATATGCGAACAAAGAAGCTGGAAGAGAGGAGATATCTATTTCGTAAATCCAGAAAAAAATTTAAAGTCGAAGACCATAATGGCCGATACGCGAAATCGATTTTTATTGGTCGTAACGTGAATTTTTCGCCCGAATAAATCTTTCGCGATCAACATAAGAGCAGCTGCTCATCCCGCGCCTGCCGCACGATAAAATGTTTATAAGGTATTCAAGGAGCTCAAAACGGCCTACATAAAAAGTCCGAAATGTCTTTCTGCAACCATTTCATGTATTATGCAAATTAATACCGGGCAATGTTGAATGGGAGCGTGCAATTTCAAAGAAAAATAAAAAACTCCCTTAAAATTCGAGTAACTGAACCTCTACTCAATTTATATAAATCCCAACGTTAAAGATGCGTAGATACTTAGTCACTAGCAATAGGGCGATGAAAAATGCAAGGTGACCTCGAAGTCAATCGTGATTGTTAAAATGCATGCTTTTTAAAAAAGAAACTAGGCCACACGATCACGATCATCCCCGTGTGGGTATAGGTGGTTATTTATACGTATTTCTATAACCGTGAGAAATTCAAACACGTGAACCACACCGCATCTCTTTTGTCGCTGTATCAATATTATAATGGGGATTTTTTTCTATATCCGCTTCTGTTAATACACATTAGGTACATTTTTATACTTTCTTCTCTACAACACATAAAAGCGAATTTAACCGAAATGATTCCAAACCCTAAGCTAATCAATCAGAGAAATGTGATTATTTTTGACGTCTCGTTTAATTTTATGGAGCAACAGGTTTCCTTTCCTGGCGCTTGTGATGTCACAAGGGCGAGGGGGTGTCTTCATGAGCGTTTCACCGGGATTTTTTAACAATTTTTCTCTAATAGCTTGACGACGCTTTCGTTGCCCCGCACCCCATTTTTTCGATTTACCAAATCAATTCACGTAGAATTCGAAATTATTTGTATGAATGTTTCACGTAGAAAGCATGCTGGTAAGATCAACCACTATCCACGCCAATGGGTGATGCATAGTCGCTGCACAAACAGGCTCTAGAAATAGAGATTTACAAACTCTACTATCGATGCCGAAAACGTAGCCCGGTTATACCAAAAATGCACGTCGTTTTCGGCACAGAGGTACCAACAAATAATACGTCAGGTGTTTCTCTTGGACCGAAAAGAAAAAGACGCTGGCCGACTGAACTAATGAATTTCTGTTCGCCAATACCTGAATTTTGTGCTGGACGACTTCTCATTTCAAATTACCCAGCGCTGCGATTTCGTACCTTTCATACAAATACATTTCATTACAAATTTTCTATACTAATACGAAATTATTACTATCATTTGATTAATGAATACTATAATTCAATTATATCTATTTGTCCGCAGTTGCCGAATTTCCTTTAGGTTTCATTTCACTATCGCAAAAATTTTTTCACACGCCAAGTTAATATCACAAAGATCGTTTTTCCCAATTCCCATAATTCAAAATTCGACAATGCTTCGTCTCCCGTTTCGTTTCGGACGATGCGCCGAAGAGAAGAATAGCGAATTCTATTGTTGTAGCTTTCTAAAGACCGAAAAATGTAAAGTTATCAAATGGATAGTATATTCTACCCTCAATAAACGGCCTTGAGGCAAGATGTTATTCCAGGGTTAGTAAATACATCGCAGCTGAAGAAAAGGACAACGAAGAAAGAATAGGTGCAAGAGAGATGTGCTATTTTCGGAATTTTTCTAGCTATTCTATTGCCCTGTTGCCGCACGTACAACAACGGAGATGATGTTACACAAAAAAACCACCGTCCTATTAATTGTAATTCGGAATGAGTATTTTTTCATGAGTATTCAATTAATCAAGGTAGCGTTTTCGATTAAATACTTATCAAAAATCAATATCCGAAATGAGACTCTTTCTATCCAACTCTCTGGTGAAAATGTTCATTACGACAACTTTGAAATTAATTTTTCCTAGAGAGTCAAACAAACTGCGATTTTATTATTTTTCACTCTAAAAATTAACCGTACCTATTAGGTACATACAATTGTATGCACTTAAATATTTAATTCATATCCATTGGTAGTCACATTATTTTACAATAAATTTTGTGATCATGTAGGACTGAGTTATATTTAAAATGCTTTTGTGTGAAACTCGTAGAATGAAAACATCAAATAAAAGATTCCGTCAACCCAAAGTCAATCATGGTAGAGGTTTTATTATCTTTTATGCTGATGCGCACCTTTTTCTTACGATTCAGTGCGTTGCGGTTCTTTTAAGATGAATTTCAGCAGTATTATAACAAAGAGTTTGTCTCTGTTATGATGTTAGGCTCCAACGAATATCGTTCCATCGCACTCAGGAATTAGGACGCGCGGGGAATTACGGGTTACACGAAAATATTGAAATTAGATTGAGAGAAAATCGAAGAAAACTGGAATTGAATCATTTTCGCCTATTGTGTAGACAATAATTTTTTGTCGATGCACGCAATGGAAAACTTCAAACGGCGTGCCTTTTCAAAGTAACAGTTCTTCAACAGACAATTTCGGTGACGCATACGAACGAACGGAGTAAGAATGTTGGAGATTCGCCGAACGATGATCAAAGGAATGTCCGGTAAATCAAAGTTCGTTCAAATCATAGTGAGTGGCTCCATTTCACCGATTAATTCAAGTCCCGTCGAAAAATATTGAATAGACAATAATATTATATCCTTTTGAAAAGATACCAATAACTGATGATAATACGTCGTCTTCATTAATGTTTACGACAAATGAATTCTTTTAATTTTAGTTTCATTCGTTGTTTTGAAAAATCACAACAAGAGCAACGAATAAGATGAGACCCTGGAAATCATAGTTCATTCGGAGAAATTTAATTTAAAAATTGTTTTCTCTAATTCCAATGTATATAAGAATTCATTCAGATTGACTAAACATAATTCATTAATGGAAATAAAACACTGAAACAACAGGAAAAAAATAATAATAAAAATGAAGATACAAATACGTTTAGCTATAATTAATTAATTCTTTCTAAGGCGGCTTTTCGGTCGTTTTTCAAAGGTCAGTCAAGTATTTTTGTCGTCAATAAGATTTAGGCTTTAATATGCATCATTGCTAAAAGTGAAAAAAAGGTTCTTGAACTTGGCGGCTCTGAAGTTGGGTTGCTTACGATCAGGCATCCTATATTTCTCATATTCCTCATTATTTCCTGTCTAATATTTTCAATTTCAATAAAATAACAGATCACCATCTTTCTTAAACATTCATCGAGAATCAAGCAGATGAAACGATTCTTGAAATTCATGTCATTCGTGTTAATTGCGAAGAATATCAAATAGTTATATTTCATATTTCATGAATGTCAATTTACCTTTCAAGGATTATTTTTCATTTAAAATCGTTGATTAAATGACAAATATAGTTAAATTCAATAGAAAAGTATTAGTTTTTAATAATGAATGAAAGTATTCACAACACATCACAATATTTCAGGACTATTAAATGCTGTAGTTTTTGCTTCTGTCGGCACTCCCAGAATGCCTGTTCATTGTAATCAAAATTCGAATTTTGATAATTTTTCGCCCCGATGTCTTTAAGGATACCCCATTGCTTACAACTTCTTCAATGATTACAAGTTCTGAAGCTTGCTCAGGAACAAAGAAATCACCTTACATTTGGCTCTCAGAATCTCAGATTAAAATAAGACTTTTGTCTTCTTCTGTCAATCCTCATGTTCATCAATAATAGAAAATGCTTGAAAAAAATCATACGTTGATAAAACGAAGACGACCTATCGATTCCTTCGTTTGGGGTATCACACGAGCATAACTTAGACTTTGACTAAAAAAGGGCTGAGACAGACGATCCAAAAGCTGAATGTGCTTTTAGAGAGAACAAAGATAGGCTCAGGCGAATGAATGAGGTGCCACTTGAAATGTAGATGCGTCCTTCGATTTTAGTGAATCTTATTCAGTTTAGCAGTCATGGAAAACTGTCTATCAAATAAATGAAGAAGTTGAAAGTTTAAAATTCTCACAAATGACTTTCTATCATGAAATAATTTCGTGTTTCAATTTTTAGAACGATATCATTTTTTTGAATATACGTTTCAATTTTCTATAAATTGCTTTGGCTCCGTCTCGACTGATACGATTTGTAATCAATCTGAATTCCGAATAGCGATTAAACTTGATCTTGGTGTTAAAAACTGGACTCGTATTTTGAAAACGAAAGTAAGAAAAATATATAAACGTTTTGCCTGTTCAAGAACCCCGCGTTTTTATAACGCTTTTATACGAAAAATGTCAACATAAAAATTCATGAAACAAGGCTCGAGACCGCTTAAATATCTTTTAAATAGTGATGGGAATAAAGAATATAATAAAAACCGAGCGAAAAATATATCAGACACCGGACATAGCAGACGTGCAAGGTTAAGCGGTCAGTGATACAAGGATTCGCAGAAATGCGCCGCAAAATCTAATTACATGGCGCTCGCCTTCATTCATAATCAACATCAAATATTTTTCGGTTGCCGACCGCCCGCGCCCGGCTCGGCGCGAAACTCGTCTTCGTCGCGGTTTTCTCGTCACTCTCCACTTAATCCAGTCGAATTAGATCAAAAGAGAACATTTTGGCCACAGGAGGGAGGTCAAAAAGTTTGACCCCCCAAACGGTGGCTCCTTTTATGTTATAAACATACATACAGTAATCGGGTCGTACCCGGACTTTTGATGCAGCCTGTATATAGCTTCAGTAACTAATTACAAGAGGGTGGTTGAAAACTGAATTTTCTACAGGAGATCTAGCAACAGTACAGTTTTTGAACGTCTTTATTAATTTAAAAAACAACAATGAAATGAACGGACACAAACATGAGTATAATTTTTGTTTCAAATTTTATAAACTAACATTTTTTATTGCTTCCAAAACTTGAAAATTTCACCAAGTGGACGAGAACTAGCCAGGGGCGGATTTAGGATGAATTTAAGATGGGGGTGGGGCGCATATAAGAAAATATAATGATGATACACCGCTTGCCCAGATGAGAATATAGAGAATAATATGGTTGTAATAGGATTTTCAAGCTCTAGAAGATGGTAAGCGCCCCTTACACTCCTCTCCCCAAGTCTGCCACTCGAACTACCGTATTGACCCCATGCTGCAGCATTTCTTGATTTTTTCTTTCAGTTGCATGAAATTTCCTCCCAATTTTTAGGCATATCCAAAGAGGTACTACATGATTCTTTCCCTATGTTGGAGTTGAATGTAGAGGGTAGAAGGCGGAATAAAGAACTTTCAGCAGTACACAAAGATTGGGGAAAATCATTCCTAAGGTTTTTTTTCCAAAAGCCATCGGTTTCGCAGCACTGTGCGGCGGCGCGGAGGCCCCAACGTGAAATAATAAACGAGTTTCAATTTTCGTTAGGTCCAATCGTTTCTCAATTCTCATGCGCGGATCATCGTTGTCCGGTGTAGAGTGTGGAGGCAGCGGCGCGGCAGCCGCTAGCGAGCGCACGATCCAAACCCTGTTGTACAAGAAGATGAATCTACTTTTCGTTTTCGTCCGAACGCGAACAAGATTCCATTGATTTCAGGTTTCGTTTCGATGGTGATTCATTCGGCTCGTTCATCCGGTCGCGACACGACCTTGAAATTCGTCGACAGCTTCTCCTCGAACGCCCGCGAGATAGGTCAGTTATAAAAGACTGCCATCGACTTAAAATCGAATCGAAAGCCGAAATTTCCATCTAACGAAAAAATTCTATCTATTCCTATGAGAAAAAGGGAACTAAATTCCGATTAACCGTTGGATATTCAAGTTTTCTTTAGTCACACCTCCATCTCAATGAGGAAAACATGCTCGGCGTTATTACTACATTAACATCGAACACGCCAGCGAAAAAAATGCCGAAGGGTTGCGGTCGGCGGCCCAAGGGATGAAACCGCACTCAGTGGGTGGTGGCACACCGGGAAGAGGGTTCGCAAAAAAGCAAATAATGCACTGCTCTTCGCCTTGGCGCAACAGGTTATCAAACGCATAATTTTCACCCCTGGAATGCCACTATTTTCATTTCATCCATCTGAGGTTGCAGCGAACACAAAATTTCAAATCTGATAATAAAACAATTTTTACCAGTGATATTTATGAGAAAAAGTCGGGAATATAACGAATATATTTCAGAAACAACCTTCTGGTTCATACCGTTTAGGCAGATATAGCTTCATTCATGAAAAAAGCGAAAATTAAAAAGAATTGGGAAAATGAAGCTTATATACTATGAAAATTGAAAAAAAATTTATTCAGAACTATGAAATTTACGGAAAATTGAACATTTATTTTTTCGAATAATAAATCAGATTTTCAAAAGATGCTGTTCCACGAGGTGGAGTACGAAAAACGGTTCAAAGATCGGTTTTTTGGTGTGCTTTATGAAAAGTAAAAAATTTGCGTAATCAACGTAGTCATTCCGGAAATGACAGCGATTAGATGAACACACAGTCTAATGTGATAATATAAATTCATGAATTATTTTAATGCGTTATTTTGGTCCCCGTGATCTAAAGATGATTCAGAGAATTATCTAAGAAAATGAATTCAAATTCGTAAGCTTTTTTCAATATCAGTATTTTGACTACATTTGATATTTGAAGTATTTTTTTTCAAACTGCATTTCTTAAATTTGCAGTTCATCTGAAGGGGCAACATGGGTAGTGTTTGATGTTCATCTCCCAAATATTTTTATATTGGCGCATTCCCCCCTTTTCATTCAGAATTTCCGTTAAATCGCCCTTTCGAAACATATAATTTCGGTTATAAGCGTCAATTTGTAAGTCGTGACCGCAATTCGATGTCACCCTTTTTAGAACAATCGTGGACCAAATATTGAGTAACTGTTTCCTTCGTGCGGTGGAAAGGAGTGGCCCGAACATAAAATAAATTCGATTTGACAAAACAGCTTTTCAGGTGAATTAAATCAATTGTTAATAATCACGGCTATACGCCCCTCATCTGTATTATTTCTCCTTGCCACAATTTGTGCAAAGAAAGGGAATTTCGAAAGGGGTTCAAGATTGCAGCCGTTACGTTCGTGCGCCGCCATCCCTTATGGAGATTTTGATCCCATGCGCATATTAAGAAAAAACTCTACCCACCCCATGCTTCGTCGTAGCGAATTTTACGAAAAGTGGCAAATTTTTAGAACATGATGCATATATATCGATATAATGCATTTTACACATTTTCGTTGATTAATGTTTACCCTAAACACTTTACAACTTCCGGTATACATGTTAATGACAAAGGTCTTCATGCACGCTATAGTATTTGATGTGTGATCCTAAAATCTATCTCCAGAAATATTGTTTGGACAGATATAAGCGTAACAAAGAGACAAGAAAAAACATCAGGAACTCCGGGAGTGCTTGAAGAAAAAAATTTTGATTCGAATGTAGACATTTTGTAAAGCTGGCATCAATTGTAGTATTACATCTCGTTGTGCTTCGATCGATGATTTATATCATTGCTAATCGTTAAATCAAATTCTCTATTTGATAATTCAATTGATGGTTATTTTTAATACCTACACAAAGTTGTTGGTAAATCATCAAATCCATTGGAAATCCCATCTTAAAAGAATCCTCCAAAAACGCCAATGTAAACATACCTGAAATGTGAAATTTGATATCTTTCGCAGTATACAAAAAATTATTTCTGGACATATTACAATAACGTTGAAAATACGAGTTATAGCAAAAAAAAAAGTTCAACTGAAAGTCTGGCACGAAAATTACATTTTATTTCCCAATAAGGTCTTTTTCAAATCTTTATTAAGGAGAAGAAAATTTTTTCAGTATGCCCCACAAATTTTCATGATTTCCGAAGAATATTTTGTCTTCACTTATCTAAATTGTGTATCGAGTATGTACTTGAAAAGTTTGTCGCCTTTCCTCTTTCATCAACGAACTGATCGATCTGCATTAATTATTTTTCACTTTTTTTTACAAGTTTCTCATGAATCAGTTATTTATCATTGAAAATCTGATGGTGGAGATAGTAGACGTGGTTACGTTTATCTTGTGAAGTGGGTAGAAATGAAAAAATAATTTGAAAAAGGTGCCACGACAAGAACATGTGGTTAGCATATCCGTCAGTTGTGGTAGTCGCGATTTCCATTCGTTTCGCGTGGAGGATTGATCCGAATGCTCCTCGAAGGTAAGACGGATCGGATCGAGGTGAGTTGATTTATCGCCGGAAGTGCCATAATGAGTTGAAACAGGTGGCGCGGCGCGCGGCACGGAGTCCCATGGGAACAATGCGTTGTTGGGCTGCATCGTGCATCTTCACGCTTGCTCCAACCCCTGATGCCCCATAGTTATTTCACTGGTTGCGCATTTTAATACGCGATTTAATTGGGGACGAATCTCGTACTTTTGAACACCTCCCGTCTAGGTACTTTGTTCGAGATTTTCCCCGTATAACGGTTGTCTGTCTCGTTGCTTTTCCCCTTTCTACGTTAAAACGCTCACAATGAGCTAATTCTGAAGAAATACACGCATTAGACGTTCGGAAACGGGGAAAGGTGTAAAACGCGGAAACGTTTTCGGAACGTCCCGCTCTTGTGTTAGAAAGAAAGATGAGAACGAAAGGTGGAATATGAAGATCCTCATCAAGGGTTGAATCCGTGGGAACTGCAAGGGTAGCGCAGACACGGCAAATACAGGCAGCTGCAACCCTCTCTTTTCCACCACGATGACGCCGGTGATGATGATGATGATGATCAAGATGCGAGCTCTCTCCTCTCTTTCACTCCCCCCTTCTCTCTTTCTCCATGAAAATATCTCCTATTCATTCGTTCCTCCAACCTTAATTAAAAATATCATAATTGAAAGATTTCGTATCTCGAGGGATGGTAAAGGGGAAAGAAACTGGAATCCCTTTGAGCACCGTTATTCAACTTTATCTGTCGCCAATCGGAATTTTCGAGTAGCCTTCAACAATCCAACGCAATTCAAATGGGAATAGCCGAATCGAAATGAGATCTTTGGATTCTCCTCGAGGAAGAAACGTCTATTTCTTCCTTGTCATTTAATGATTATATTATATATTATTATATTATATTAAGTTTCAAGACGGATAGTATGTTAACTCTGTTTTTTTCATTTTCGAAATCATTTATGGTTCTTATAATTAAGTACGTTTGGCTTAAGTATTGAGTATCGACGCTACCCACCATCAAACATACAATTCAACTTTAACTCCGATAAATCGCTACGATACCCTGTTTAATTAAACGATATGACTTTTTCGACAAATTGTTACGATTAATCGTAGCGTATAAACGGCAATCCAATTCCAATAAATCGTTGCCATCTTTATCTGTTTTTAATCATGATAAGATATACATAAAATCGTTCCTGAAACAAACATTATTTTTCATTTCAGCACTTTTTCAACATTAGTTATTTGAAAAATAATCAACAATTAGTTATGAACCAAAAGTTCAACTTCAATCATCATCTTCATTGTCGGTGAGGGGTCCCGTATCAATGGACCTCACGACGTTGTGAAGCTCGTTGAAAAAAGGATCGTGCATAGGGGGAATCTACGTTAGAAGATCCATCATGTCCTTCTTTTTCATTGCGGTGACAAGTCTGGGAGATTGATACAATAGTTGAAAGTTAAAATTCTGAAAGGTGCGAGGTGTTACTCCAGATGATTTTTTGATATTCAAACATCTGAAATCAACGAGCTCGCCAAATTTTCCTTGTACAAAATGGCATTTGGAGTATGTACTTGAAAGGCAAGTTATTGGTGGTTAATTTGTTTTTAGTTGTCGATTTCTTCAAATCAAATACGCCACGAGATGTTTGTTTTATGTTTAGCGTACAAGATTATCTGCACCCATTCGTCGGGAATAAAGAAAGTAGCTGGTTTTGAGGCTTTTTCCAATACAGCAACATCCCTTTATTGATTAAAAATGAGCCTAAGTTGGAAGTGGTAACGAAGTAACAAGAATGAAATCAAACGATTGCGAACTAGGCGATCAGTAACGTAGTAAGCTTTGAGTTGTATTAACCAACAAATGTCATATGTAAAATAAACTGAAATTATAAAAAAAATAAAGTTTTCCGTCTAATTTGCAAGTGACGAAGTTGGCAAAAGATGCGCTAGTTCGGTTGTTAAAAAAGAACTTTTGAAGAAATTCCAAATTAGAAAATTCTAGGTATTATCCCTCTATTGCGTTGATAGTGGATAGCTTCAGTATTTTTTAGAATATATAAAAAAACACAAAAAAAATGTTTTCTTTATTTTTGCTATAACAAACTCATTTTCTAACTTGAATGTTCAATATTAATAAATCGAATAGTCCTATCCAAAAATGGTCCAAATCAAAATTGAAAGATTTTTCGTTGCAGCCCTTTTCTGCCCTCTCTTTACCCCATAGTGGTTGGAAAAAATTCCGAAAACATGTCGAAATCTAACGTTTTCAGAATTTTACATAAACACAAGTTGCATTCGTATAAAATCGAATTAATCCATGAATTAAATGATAATGACTGGGATCGAAGGCAAGAGTTTTGCGAAATTATGGCCGAGCGTATTAACAATAACTCAAGTTTCTTGTAAAACGTTTGCTTTTCTAACGAATGCACTCTTTCATTAACAGAGAGATTAAACGGCATAACTGTAGATTTTGGAGCGATACAAATCCTCATGTATTTCGAGAAGCTCACACTTAATATTCGGAAAAGCTAAAGGTTTGGGTAGGAATTTTGGGAAATCACCTAATTGAACCTCTGCCTATTCCAAGTAATTTAAATGCCGAAATTCATTTCGAAACGCTGAGAAATGCGACTGATGCGTTAATAACAAAACGATCCTCTACTGCTTCTACAACAACTGCGTTTCGAACAAGACGGAGCTCCTCCTCACCATGCTGCGCCAGTTTGCTAGTACCTCAATTTGCAATATGCTGGTCGTCGGATTGGAAGAAGACTTCCTATGGAGAGGCCTGACTAAACTCCCGAGCCGAACCTTCAGGATTTCTTCTTGTGGTGACACCTCAAGTCCAAGATTTTTGTGATTTTGTCGTCAAATAATTTCAATTATGCTCAACTATGTTAGACACAGTTTTCAGTCAATGGAGAACAACTTGATTCAAAAACGCAGATTTTATTTATTTAATATAAGCATGAAGAAACAATAAAAAAATTTCGAGAATGTGATTTTTTTGAGTAGTATATATATAGATATGCCTTTCCGTCCCTTGGATCTCCTTGGAAAACCTCGGGCATCTTAACTTAAACTTAAGTTTTGTCTATGTGCACTTCATTTGCAGAATTTTACTCAAGCAGCTAAGGATTCCAAAATGTTTTACTCACCGGGATCCTGCAGTTGGGGAAATTGTGGTAATATTTTCTAACTTTTCTGATATACTAGGGAGAGCAAGAGGGATTTCGGGCAATTTTGACTACATTTTCGAAATTTCCAAGAAATCAGTGAAAATTTCAAATACTTGTTTGAGATTTCTGTGAAATAATGGTTAGCTTCTTTAAATCGCTGATTTTAATGCGAAAAATATATGAAATTGCTTTTAAAGGAGGCGACAGATCAGCCGTTTGCCGTCTCATTGAAAATTGTAGATTCAACACTCAGCATTTTCACATTAACACTGTTTTACTTAGTCAAAATTCGTTACTAGAAAGGTCTCCACCATGGCAGAAAAAAACACATTTTGGAATCCCTTGATTCCAAAAATGCATTCTTTCGATATTCACGTAAGATAGCTTCAAAAAAACATTTTTTGTATTTAGTATATAATCATGACCCGATAGAAAATTATTTCATATGTTCGGACCAACAATTAAGGTGCAAATGTTAATATCTAGAGATTTATGCTAGATAGCTCAATGAAAATCATGATTCGAGAAAAAGGAATTTGTTTTTACAGGTCAGAACAAAAGATGAATTTTTTTGCTCTCTTTGTCGCGCGTAAATCAATTCATTTCGATTAAAGTTCGTGAAAATATTGGTTTTGATGGATTTTTGAATGAGTTCGTTCTAATGAATTGATATTAAATACGGAAAGTATTTCTAGCGATGTTTTATAGGAAGTCGTAGAGTGTTCGCAGTATATATTAATTCACAAAAATTTATAAAATCCATTATCTACATATGTATATAAGATAACGCTAGAATTTTATTCCCAACATTTGTCACTTTTCGTAAAATTCGCTATGATGAAACGGTTCCTGCGAATAGATTTTTTTGTCGCTATCACGTTATATTGTTGTACAAAATTAGAAGTTCACTGTGTAATCGGTAAATCGAATTATTATCGCGCTGAGTGAAAATTCAAATAAATATTATCTAAAACAAAATTAAAATTTTTAAATAAATCGACCTGTGTTTTTTTTTGCTGTGATAAAAGTCCGATTGTTCAAGAAGTGAAAAATTTCATGTGGAGAATATTATTCTACCAAAATGAGAATGGTGAAAGTGTTCCTTTTCAAATAAATTGAGCGTTCATGACGCATCTCAGTAGAAAAATGGCAATGTGAGAAATCCCTTTCAACTCATTACAATATTTCAGTTCAATTTTTAAAAAAATTCTGAAGCACCTATGTTCAAATTTTTTCAAATTTAATATACGAATTTAGGTCACTTTGAACACAAGATTTACGATCAATTATTTTTATCATTTTTTTAATAAGCCCATATATATATTTTTTTCTCTAGATATTTTTATATATAATTATAGATTCCCAAGTTGATATGGATTTGGTTATTGAATTTGCTGTCAACTATAAAATAAATTTCCAGTTCTGGGCTTATCACATTTTTGCACAGGAGGCCACATATCAAATAATATCTCCTGCACAAAATGAAAAAATTTCCATCACTGCATGTTCACAAAAAGTTTTTGAAAAATATTCGCTCTTTACAATACAATCGGTTCATTATAGGGCAACAGGAAACGTAATTCAAAACTCTCTGCAAGCGTATTGTGCATTCCAGTCGTCTCGAAAAGAACTCCCTTTGCTGGGAACAGGTTGTCGTCCCTCGACGAGGCTTGATTGGCTGGTCAGACATCTTACCGATTCGTTTTCGCACCCCGATCGCACGATTAATTTTTTTCTATCCATACAACATAGGAGGAGGAACGGAAATCTGATACGTTCGTAAGGTGGCGTTTTCCTGTCCGGTTTTGTGCAACCTGCAGGCAGCTTAGCCTTTGACCTACCTCATAAACATCATGACTGACTCTTGACCACTTCACCCTAATGTTTTCATTTGAATACCATCCAGACGACCTTGTTTTGAAACAGGAAAGGACGCCACAAAGTTGTATTATATTGTATTCTGTACGAAATAATTATTTTCCATATCATTGACAATTCTAAAAACAATTAAAAATATATCAAAAAATGAATTGTTTTCATCTTTTTTTACTAGCAAAAAATAAAGTGGATACTCGAGAGGTTTTGCATTGGGTGAAACTTCTCGATGTAATTATTCATTTCGGACATCACTTTAAAAAAAATGAAACAGAAAATTGTGATTTTTTTACAACTTAGGAACATTAAAACATTACCAGGACGGGGTCACAAATCAGAAGGCATTAGTTATATAACGATGCAATGTAAGAAACCGAGGGCATCGAGGATGATTTGAACGAAAGGAAGTATTTTCAAAGCCAGTGACAAACTTACCTTCCAAGTGCGGACACAGTTCTCTCCCTCGCTGTTGGCACGTCGAAAACAGATTCATCTTCGATGTTCAAGATGAAATTGATTATTTCATATATTTTTTGAGCGGGATAAAGATAACTTTACTGCAAAAAATAACTTTAAACTTGTGCCGCTAAAAAAATGTTTGCCTTAGTTTTACATAAAAGCAAAAAAGCTTTAAATTTACTGCCAAAATCGAGAAAAAGAAATAAATATTTTTAGCGGCCAAATGTATTGAATCAATTGGCAAAATTTTGCTTTCAACTTTCCTCAGCTCGAAATGATGATAAAAAGAGTTAATTATGAATTTATATTTATTCGATCCTTGGTTGAATTAACGAATTAACATTTATCCAATGGAAACGTAAGAAACTAGTTGCTGTAACATACGTTAGGTTAAATGTACAGTTTAACTTATATAAACAAATTTACATACATCAGTCTTAACAAATAATACACAACACTTTGCATATTCATGCTGGAAGATATAGAAAATAGGAAAACACCTTCGAACAGAAATTAGCGAATCAAACATAACATCGACCGTAATCATGATCACATCTACACGAAATGTACAAATATCCAGCAACAAAAACGAAAGTTTTGGTAACCGTCGAAACAAAGAAAAACTATGAAAGAGGAAATTGCACTAAATAACGTTCGAGGGAAGATTAGACTCGGAAAACAAATGAGATGGCACGAGAACAAATGCGCTAACAAACCGACAAATATTCGGAGCAACTTAAAAACAACAATTATTGGCACAAGAAATTCAACTTTTTTTCTAACTATCTATCGAATCAACTGAGGTAGTTTTTTTCATTTGGAAAGTAAATGTATAACACAATTTATTTACATCTCACGACCCGTCCAGTTATTCAAAAAACAAATTGCGTTGTAACGTTATTGCGTATTATTACTTAAAATTACCGATAACATCATCCCATTGTGCATTTCACAAAAAAAGGGCATTCGGTTATTGGCGGCAAGTGATTGCTTTAAACTATATACAAATCTGTTTTTTTCGTGACGATTGAGTTTTGGTTTTTTTTGTGAAATGCAAGTAGTCACACAATGAGTTTCCTAAAACGTTTTTTTTTTGTACATCCACTTGATATATAATAATCTGATATAAATATTTATTAAACTATGTTATTTAACTGAGATTCTGAGGTATTGCTGTTCTGAGTTTGTTAAAGTTCTTGCATTATTATCGAATATACAATCGATTCGAATTGAGCAACCGTTCGAAAAAAATACTGCCGTCGTTAAAAGGAAAACACGTTACGAAATGAATATGTATATACACGTAGAATGCAAGAAGAGTATGGGTATGTCGAAAAATAGAAACAGGAAAGTGCCAAATAATAAAAATTGGGATAGACGTCGTCGCCATATTGTTTTTACCGAACTGAAGCGGAATTAGCGGACGATTTGTTGTGTCCCTTTCTCGCATGGGTTTCGCAATGTTTCAACATGTGATCTTTCCGGATGAATCCTTTGCCGCACGTGTCGCAGGCGTAAGGTTTTTGACCGGTATGCAAACACATATGCCTGCGAAGGTCCGTCTTGTGGTTGAATTGTTTTGGACAGAGCTCGCATTTGTGAGGCTTCTCCCCGGCATGTTTCGCGCTATGTTCTTCGTACGCTGCTTGACTCGAGAACCGTTTCCCGCATCTGACGCATTTATACGGCTTATCACCACTATGGAAGGTCTTGTTGTGTTGCGTTAGATAGCAAGCTTTGTTGAAGATTTTATCGCAATCGATACATTTGTGTACGTCATTGTTGGATTTCGGTGGATTCGAAGAAGTCGATGTGATTTGCTGTTCGCTATCTTCGTAATCTCGCTTCGTATGCGCCTTTTCGGGAGAGGCGGGCTGCGCTTCCAATCGTAATTTCATATCGGTTATCATCATTTTTGCGTCATCGTCGGAAAGATTATTATTGTTATGGAAATCCATGTGCGATGGGGAAAAGGGGACAACAGTTTCGGCATTTTCAGCTATGGTATGATGGTACATCGTCTGATCGGATGGCGTCAGAATTGTTAATCTATAGCTGCCGCTATCGACCTCATAATCGTTCGCTCCTCTATCGATGAAATTATCATAGGCAAGGTTTTCGTGTTGGGTTGTGTAATAGGTGGCGGTGAAAGGGGCCGTTACCGGACCCCCGCCCCCCACGTTCGCGCTACTGTAGCAGCTTAGCACCAGACCGAATCGGTTCTGAAACTGTTCAAATCCTGGCAAAGGTTGGGATGAAGATGTTGCTACGTTATCATCTAACTGTTGCTGCTGTTGCTGTTGCTGCTGCTGCTGCATTTCACCAGTAGTACTGAGGCTGCTGATAGCCATATCCTGCGTAACGTGGGGGGCCGACCCGTTTGGGTACATCTGGAACTGTTGCGTGTCCATATGGTGATGGTGGTGGTGGTGTTGCATCATATTGGGCGGCATTGTGGTGGTGGCGCCGAAACCACCAGGGTTGGTGTGGCTGGTGAGGGAAAGCAGGCCCCTCGACGGCTCCAAAGAGGCGGTCGTCATCGCTGAGGGGCCTGCTTCCACGTTTGGGGGACTTCCATTATTTAAAATGTGCTGCATGCTTTGCATGTGCGAAGGAGCCGATTGCCGCTCGTATGGTGACTGAATCAGAGTCGCCGGAGGTGGTGGGCAGCCGTCGTACTGTGGCGGCATAGGAGGTGGCAAGCTCGCTTCGTCTCTAGAATCTTCGCCGGGGCTATTCGACGAAGACGTCCGATCGTCGCGATTCTGCGAATCGCGCGCGGGGTGATGATGGGCGCTGATCGGCAAACTGGCCGGATCCGGCTGACCGCTCGATTTTACAGCGTTCTTATGCAACGTCGTGTTGTAGTGACGTTTCAAATGGCCCGAACTGGTGAACCATTTGTTGCAAGCTGTGCAATTGTAAGTTTTTGGGCGACGCGCCTCGTTCGATTTCCAACTAGCGCTCTTGGTTTGCTGTGCCGGCGGTGGAGGATTAGGAACTTGATTCGTACTGGTTATGGTCGGTTGAGCGATTGGGCTCGCGTTCGACGAAGGTAAATGTTCGAACGGACGATATGTAGATGGCGGCGGCGCTTCTTGGCCGGGCACGCTGTTACTAATAAAGTCTTGATTCATCATAAATCTTTGATTTTGAGACGGCCAACTCATCAAGGCGTTTACAGAATGGGGATTTTCGTGGCCGTTTGGACGCTTATCGTCTTCCGGTGGAAAAACTTGATGGACTTTATGGGAATCCAAATCGAGTATTTCGCTTTGGGCATCGTCTTCTAACTTTATCGAAGCGGGGGCTTGTTGTTGGTTGCTTTCGTACGGTAGAAAATGTTGCTGCTGTTGATTAGTTTGGAATACCGCGAGATGTGACGCTGGGGTGGGAGGATGAGCCATATTCAAATGTTCGATGAGCTGCGAGGGCGTCTCGCAAACGTGTCCGCATTTATCGCAAGTTTTCGGACTCGGCGACGGCGTCGGTTGGGGTGGAAATGAGGTCGACGGGCTTGACGACGTTTGACTATGGTAAGGATGGTAGCGGTAAGATGATGAAGGGGCAGTTTTATGGACGGGTGGCGGGTATTCTGGCTGATGATTGTACGGTGATTGATGACTCGGATCGATTTGCGGCATCGAAAAATATTGCTCATTAAAGTTAGAGTAAGAATTATTAAAATGATTACCGGAGGGCGAAAGTTTTTCTGTTTTCACGTTCGATTGATAGTTTTGAAAATTTGGCGAGAATGTGGCATTTTCTTGGTTTTGGTAAGGGGACGCGGCGCTTTGATAAGATTGCGGCGTCGGAGGATGGCCGAATATCTGGTCGGGGGTGCCACGGTGATAATCTGGACTCTTAGTGGCGGTGTCGGAGCTGTCGGCCGGCGCCGCGATACTGCCGCTTACCATAAACTCCCGCTTAACGACGCCGGATTTCCCCGTGCTATTATTGTTGGTCTCGTCGTTGTGTTGCGCTTGAACCGACCATTTATTGAGCAGATTTTCCTTGTGCGTGTATTGCAGATGAACGTCTAAAGATTCGGCCGAGTTCAAAAACAAACCGCATTCTTTGCACTGATAGGGATTGTTTTGTTGTTGATTTTGCTGTTGTTGATGATGGTGCGCGTATTGTTGAGCGCTGCTCGCGTTAGCCATTGCACTTTCAATGTTCATTTGCGAAAAAACAAAAAAAAGTCCGAACAGAAAATAAACACAACGGTCACCCGGTCAATGTCATAACATATCAATAATCATCTTTCCGGTGGCATCACGTTTATTATTGTAAATGGAAAAGAGCATATCGCGATTTGGTACATGCTATTTGGCTCTTCGATATAAAAAACGAACCGAATAAAATTAGGAAAAAAATTATCCTACCGTCCCGTTTATCCCATGACACTCGTTGCCCGCTCTCAATCGGACGATGATCGTGTAATCGGCCGGCGCATCGTGGCGCGAAATTTGAGTCTCGCACAGTGGTGTGTAGGCGGCGGTTGGTGGCACGACAAGAAAAAAACGGAACGAAAACGAACTGAATACACTCGGAATCGATCGCAATATCTTCTCTCTATAGAGAGCCCATCGGTCCACCTCGAACGACGACTAAACTGAACTGAAGTCGGAACGGAACGACGAAGAAGCAGACCTGGTCCTTTCGAATCACGATTTCGGCGGTGGTCCAAACTCGAAACGTGCGTGTTTGCAAAGTTGGGGTTTTCCTCCCCACCGGTCGCTCCTCGACCAATCACGGGGTTGATTACGGTGGTAGGGGGTAAGTTGAGACGATTCTCTACGTCCGTACATGGGGCGATAATACGGAAAATGTACACGTGAACGTTGCAGGACCATCCGACCGCCCGATGCGTGACGTACCCCCAAAAATTTAATCTGCCAAGAAAGGCGCCCACTTTCACGATCACATGCTTCGTTTTCGACTCGCTATAATTAAGCGCTCCAAATAAATATTTTCAATTTTTTCCTTTTCATTTGTCGACCATCCGCTTTATCGCTTTATCCGTATCGTACGATCGTAAATTCACATCATACACTATATTCTTTATCAATTAGCCTACGACACTTTTACACGAAACTTCTCGGACCGTTCAAAACATTTTTCGTGCTAAGCAAATCAGAAACGACATTCCCCAATTCTGCAAAGGAACTCGATAACATTTTATCGCTATCAAGAAATCGCAAAATGTAATAGTTGCGAATATCATGAAGAAAATTTTTTTCACTAAAATTTCATGAAAAAATGGTCCACCCGCTTCCCCAGACATCTTAGAATTCCTATTAAAAAGAACGACAAAAGGGAAATCCTGTAGCATGTACAAACCGATGTTTCAATCCAGTAACCATAACAGAATAGAAAACTTTCATACCAAGTACCGGAATTATTCCTGAGCTTCGGCGGTGTTCTTTTTCGGGAAAACGTACAATATTTTCCATCGCAGAAACTTTATACGAGATAATGTCACCTAAAAAAATATTAATTCCTCAATGTCCGAGGTGCAAATCACTTGCCAAGATAAAAAAATATTATAATTACTCATGAAACTTATAAAAAACTGTCGAACTAATAAATTATAAATATATATATATATATATATATATAACAATTTCAAGAGTTCAAAGGGTCCCAAAACGAGTTTCCATAGTGAATTTTTTTCCTTCTACCGGCGAATTTTTACTGAGTAAAATTCGCTCAAAACATGAAACAAATAATATTCGATAGAGGACGCCACCTGAAGAACTATCATTTAGATCGGGAATAATAGCTTTTTATGCACCGTCGATTATAATGCCCCGAAGACGAAAGGAGCCCGAGGGTCTTTGGCCCGAGGAATAAGTTGCGCCTTCGGGGCACTAAAATCCGGTACAATGTTTTAGTTTCTATTCTACCACATTGATTTCAATAATAAATAGAAACAAAAAATATATAAAATATACCCTGATTCAGCCCTATTTTGTAACTCCTACCAAGAATCGAAAAGTGCGCTAGAGATCGAAATCGGGTAAAATCGAAATAGGTGGCTTCGAAGGGTCCGAAATATGGTATTCTCCAACCCAGGTAGAAGATGTTGTAAATCGAAAACCCTAGTTTCGATTTGACGCCCGTGATGGATCTGGCAGCCGGGTATGCGAATTTGGTTCTTATTGAGCTATGTAGCGGCATATTCAAAAAGAATGGTACCTTAAGTACAACCTTACCGCCGTTTTATTGCGTTTTATGATAACATCTGATGGCGAATTTTGTAGTTTTAGAAGTCTACCGAAATCGCTTGTGTCATTCTCATTTCTGTTTGAACTTTTTTGAAAGAATTTTAAAAATTTGAAAATGAGTTGCAAAAAGATATTGAATTATTATATTGTATTTCATTCTTGTTCGTTTAAAACTTCTTGAAAAAACGCGTATTCACTAGGTCTTACAATGACATAACGTTAATTTATCTCGTTGCATATATTCTTCTGTTGTTGAATTTAAACACAATAGTAAAGCCTATTATAAACGAACGAAGCTCGGTCATCCAAGTACTCAATTATAATATTTAATCCACCATTAACGAAGAAATTCATGTGATTTTGTTTAAGCGATCATGGAGGAAAGGGTCCAAAATGGCCAGAATAAATCAGATCAGTAATGAAAGACCGAAACTGTGAACGGACTGAGAGGGCTCTCGCGAACTCCTAGGTGCCACTTTGGAACTCAGCTACAACAAATGGGAAGAATAGACATTTAGTACATTTGTAAACAAAGTGGATCCACGAATCTATATGGTTTCACAGTGATTAAAGTAGTGAGTTTTGAATATGTCGAGAGCTTGAAAAGAGAATCCTGCCATAAACAAATAGAATGTCAAAAAATCGCTACTATTTTATAAGAAAAAAATTGCAAATATGTTTCAGGGTTATGATGACGTAAACCAAGCATGAATGCATTAGCCGTTTTTGCAAGGACGAAAGTCCATTTACCTCATCTCGTGATAGACGTTCTATAATTAGCGGACCAACAGACGATAATTTTATAGTTTCTCGTTTATCGGGACCTCCGCATTTATGCAGAAATTTTAATAGCGATTGAATTGAATCAAAATATGAAACAGACTTCTATTGTTACAAGAAGCTGACTAAATTAGGTAAAAAAATCTCGAACATCCCTGCTATTTGTCATAACCAATAGCGAATTCGCTTCGGACAACCGGGCGACATTTTTCGAGTCAAAACACCATTTCTCGGTCATCTCATTACTGCGAAATATAGAAAAAACCATTTTGCATAATTCTTTGATGAACGCCGATCCGTCTAGGATTCATTCTCGCGTGAACGATGCATACAAGGACGACCTATATTAATTTGTTGTCTGAGTTCTTTGGAACTCGAAAGACGTCACTTTCAAGTTTGACTGTGTGACTGGCCGGAGTCTTATTTCGAACCGTTTATAGGTCAGTTCTACCGAGTTGTTTACCGGAATCTCCGATATTTTTATTATGTGTCTCAACTAAAAACCTGTCTACGGCAAAACATTTTCTGAATATTTATATTTGACTTTTTGGCATAGAAAAACTACTGATATCGCTTGTTCTTATTCAATTAAGGCAAACTTGCATACGGCAAGCTGCATATCGCGGACGAAATTCGCTTTTTCGATTCGCCTTATGCGTATTGGTACTCAACTAAATATCCACCTTAGGAAACATTATGGTATGAGTCATATTTTTTTGTGCGTACTGCACGATTTATGAGACATCACGTTAAAAAGTTTTTGAAAAACATAAAATTGAAAATATCTCGAAATTTCGAAAACTTTTATTAAGGTTATCTGATTGACCTGTCGCCAATCTACCTCCTCCAGTTTTATTATAGTGGCGTATTATTTACGAGACAGCTAGTATACAGAGTATTTTGTAAAAGCGTCCACCGTCAATAATATAAGAACGAATAATAATTTGTAGAAATATTCAAAATTTTGTTAGAAGGGTGATCTGGGCTACAAAGCTATTTTCTAATAGCACCCTTTAGAACGCGTTGTAAATGCATCAGAATTTGAATAGTGAATTTATGCATAAAGTTAAATTCGTATAAACCCGCTATTATCTTTTTATAAAGTGAATATTGACAAAATAACAGGAGATTATGGCACTGATAAAACTAGAGAGTAATCTCACAATTTCAAGACACATCGGTAACAGAAATGGATTTTTTTGGCGTAGTCCACAGTGTTGAGCTTAAAATGAATTTTTGGTTTGACGCCCACCTCGCGACGTCAGTCGACCTTGATGCAACCGCATGCTAATTCGCGCGTTCGAATCGAAACCAGATTCCTTTCCGAAAATTTTCGAAATCGAAACCGACAACCAAACGAAGGATGCAAAGACGACGAGGGGGTTCGCGACCAAGGTCGACGTGAGGCGGCGAATTTTCGCGCATTGATTTTCGACGAGAATTACTTTTAGTTCGATTGGAACTGTTTGGTGAAGTGAGGCTTGGGGGTCGGGAGAGCATAGTCCGCTCTTAGTCAAGGTGAGATAATGAACCGGACGAGCGGACGAACGGACGGACGGACGGACGGCGGCGGTTCCGTTGAACCTATTTCGGCATTTTTATTTTTCGACACCGTGCGCTGCTGGTCCAAGCGAGCTCGGCCCCGTCTGCATGCATTAATTGCATCCCCAGGCACCGTCAATTTCGGCATCGAATGTGAAAGCGCCTTATTTCAAGGTCGCCCACGCGCCAGACCATGTACCCCGTCCATGTACACTATGTATATCCCCATTTTCCACGAACGCCATTTGCCAACGCCAGCGACACTGATTCCTCAGATTTTCGTACCCTGTCACTTGTTGAAATCAAGCATTTTTTCAACATATATTGTAAACAATGAAATGGAGATACAGCGTGATGACGTTTCCTGAAATCACACCTAGAATCACCACAGAGACGTTTTCGCTGTAATTGCCTCATGCCGATTACAATGTTGAAAAAACTCCGCCGGACTACCAGAACATTTTAGATCTTTGATAGAGAGATTTCTTGCAGACTGGCAGATCTCTGCGAATCCTTATCCACACCAATGATTTGCTGAGCTTAACTGAAAAAAGAAATCTTCAGTTATGCTGGCCAGAGGACCCTTGTTACCTCCAACATCAACAAAAATCCTGTTGCAGCTGATGTTGCAACGATGCGACCAAATTAATTAGTTCAATAACGAACTAATCCAAAGACCCAAAAGAAAGGCAGTTTACGACCTTCACCAAGAAGACCCCGTCTATATCGCCTTCCATCTAAATGGACAATAACATCAGAGCGCGCAAGACCTGCAGTTATTGGATGTAATAATAGTTTCTCCCATTGTACGGATCCCAGGCATTCCTTGTGCACTGTTCTGGGGGGTCGGCTGTAAAGCACTACCTCGAATTCCTAGATTTTATACACAGGAGTACGGTGCATTTAAAGCAGGCGTGGGTTAGATGCAAGAGGGGCGGGAAAAGCTATATCTTGGGTCCGCGGGGAAGTTTTGTTCCTCTTTTAGAAGCATTTGATGACGTTGTTTCATAGGTTAGAGCAGAATATGATAAGCTTATTTGTGGAGGACTTTTTAATATAGATGACCACAAGGTTTTGAGTTCTATAAAGTCTTTGGAACTTTTCGATTTGGAGCAGGTTACTCGTTTTGGCATTGGAACATCATACTAATGAGAGATTATTTTGGTTTTGTGCAGATCAAAGCAAATGTAAAACTTTTTCTGTCAAAGCTTTTTCACATTACCTATAACTTGCAACAATTCAAGAAACAGGCCATTTTGGGGCGTTACGAGAACGTTAAAAGCATTAAAGTCTCCCGAGGTGCAATGTTTGTTGGTGGAATTATTAGCAGCCGAGTTGTTGCTTGTCGAAGAAACGGTATTTTCAAAAGGTTTGTTAAAGATTCGCATTTCTTTTTATCGAATAGATATAAGCGAATCAAATTGTTTTACTTGTTGAGAGAATGAAGAAGAAATATGTCCTATGTACGATATGAATATTAAGGCTAGAAAGCCATAGGGAGTGCGAAACGATACCGCCCGACCGATCTTCCTGTTTAATATGTGAAACGAGTAAAGATGACACGAGGACCGATAATGGATATATTGAATCATCTTCGGTCCGACCGATGGACATCTTACTCATATTATATCGATGACATATTTCTCGCCGTACCTTCTTTCAACCTTTCGGACGTTATGACAACCCGATTAATGTACTATATGGGGCGCATTTATTAAAGGTTCGTTCCGGAGATACGGTATAGAATATTCCTGGAATTGGACAATGGATAATATTTCAAAAACCTATTTGTGTATTCGTGGAGAGAAGACGTGTTATTTCGATCTATACGCTTGTGGCTGTCTGATACTGACCAAAAAACAAAATACCTAAGATGGGTGATATATGTCATATATACTTTTGACCTTATTTATCATCTGATCAACAAATGTTAAATTTATCTAACTACAATAATAATTAGTGTTATTATATCGTGATCGCAATCGTAATTGAGGCGTTTGTAATGGTGCTTCCACACGTAGATGAACAGTGGTGGCGTTAATCATTCTAGTTTTAAAATACAAATGACGCCTTGAATACATAAATCATTGCCGGATCTACAACTTTCACACTAAAATCAGCGGATGAGTAAAATGATATTCACTCTAATTTTTGAGAAATTTCAAAGAACTTGTTCAACTAATTTTTTTAAAATTTCAAAAATACTTTCAATTCAAATTCCCAGAAATCTGCCGAGGATGTTTCCTGAATTTAGAAAATTTAAAAAATATATGCACATTGTTCCAAACTTTTGTGTTTGAGGATGTGTCTCCAAAATGTTTAATACTGAAAACTCATTTGATATATTTCTAATTTAACTTCTTCCGACTGGAGTCATACTTAGGGTTGTTTTTCAACATCTGTATATCTTTAGACAACAGTGTTTGAATGAAATGAATAACTTCACGTCAGAGATATTAAATGGAAGTCGGCAGGTAATCTGAAAATATAGCACAAAAGTAAACTATTCATCTCAGTGAAGTAAAACAATCACCTATATTCATTCTCGTTTCGGGGATGGTTAATGATTGTGCGAGTAGTTTGTGCTCGACTAATGCACTTCTGTCCAAACATTAAACGAAGGAGAGCATTAATATTCGGACCATATTTCTACTCAATCTCTCTTCCGCCGTCCTTCTGATTGCATTCATATTGAAATTGATGAATTTCGCATTCGCAATCATCTTCCTACACCACGCGAGAAATTACCAATTATTCTTAGTTCTGGGAATTATGAAACGCGCATACCGGTTCATGGAATACTGTAAAACGAACCGGTCGGTTATAGGGTCGTCCCGTAAAAATTCCAAAGGCTCTAATGAGTAGTAGTTGGGGGTTGGGGGTTGAACGCGACGAGTTCTAACAAAAGAAATCCATGGATGCGCCTAACACAAAGATAGATGTTATCTTGAAAGAGGAAAGCCATTTAGATTCGGCCCTGACTCCGAAAATTATCCGGTATTTAATTACCTCTCCTACTAAACTCATGGTTCGTATCTTATTTCCTTCGCAATTAAAACTCGCGCAGAAAAACAATCCAGGTAGAACAATCAGCTCGTTTATATAATTGATATATCAACATTTTATCACGAAAATTTGGAAAACGATCTCCACTTTCTCAGAAAGCTGACGCTGGTAACTTGATCGAAAATAGACGCGCTGAAAAAAGAGAAAAAACTAACAAGATTTGATCGTTAGATTTTGGTCTGCGCGATCGGTAAAGAGGTCACATACGAGGAGTGTTCGGGATTTGGCGACTACTTTGATGATATAAAAGAGGGCCTTTGCTAAGTTGATTTGATTGAATATTCTAGTCAGTGTGTTCTTTCTTTAAGTTCCTATATCTGGTGGCTCGAAGCTCAGTCGTGTGTGTCAGGGGTGTATGCGACAACACCCTCCACATCAAATATTCGGGTATTCTTTTCGGCTTACGGGAATTCTACTGTTACACGAAATTTCAACTTAGAATAGCAATGTTACTGCCCGTAAAGAAAGAGAGAAATGTTGCTTTTTATGGAACAACTTCTTCATGAAGATCAGCTAGTTTTTTTGGGTTATCAGTAGAGTACAGCTGAATATTCGCCCTATTCCAACGGGTACGTGTAAATCATACTTAAAATCTTCTCATACAGAAAAGGCCTCTATTTGAAAAGGTGACGGATAAAATAAAAAATAAGTGATGAACGAAGGAAATATTTATACATTGAAATATTTATATATATTGAGTGGTGCACCACACCAACTAACAAGCGCGCCTTTTGGAGGCGTTTAGCCTCCTTCCACCCCGTTAGATTGACCAGATCAATATACATCTATAGATCATTGTAAAAAGAAAAGCTGCGCGTTAATTGGCCTCTATAACTATAACCCATTTCATGAAAACCCGCATCGATATATTTGGATTTTTCATTGATATCGTCAGGAACCGTTGAAATCATATTGAATTGAAGATATATGCGAGCAATTAAAAAGAGAGAGAAAAAGAGTGATTTGGCTCTGCAAATATCAGAACGGGAGTTTTTAGGAAAAATTGAACCATGTATGTGGTGGACCCCCCCTCCCCCTCTCGTAAGGTCAAATTCTCACTTGGAGCAGGTCCAAGCACGACTATACTTGAGATACGCGAAATTTATGCGTTAATATTTGATGGACGTAAAAAGGTCGCTTCCTATTTCGCTGATTCGCATTTTCTTTTTCCTTCTCACCTAACAAGAGAGCTGTTCTAAGTCAGCCAATGTAAATGCAGAAAACGTCACTTTTCTCAAATCCCCCACACACTCGCTGGACGTGCTCATCTAAAAGACTAAATGAAACATTTAGAGAAATATCTGGGGAAAAACAAATGCGCCAAGCTCCCGATAGTCGGGTGTGACCGTCAAGTGGATACCTGTGACATAAATTTCGCTTATCTCAAGTATTGTCGAGCCTGTGCTTTGCCAAGTGAGAATTGGCCTTAATTATCAAGTCATCGCCTGGTGGCGATTCGATAGCGTGAAAAGGCGAAGGGTGCACGGAAAGGCATCCGACCATAATTCTAATCAGTCGATGTTTTGAAACACAGTCACACAGTCGGAGTGCGGCGGCAGACGATGGAATCGGACCCCAGTTCCCGTTAACTGCGTTTGCGAGAAAATATTATAGATTCTTATTCCTGACCTTACGCACTAGTTTTTCGGTTGGGATCTCGTCCCTTGCGGCACCGAAAAAAGACCGAATTCATGCTCCGAAAGAGAATCGACCGGTGGATGAACAGAAATGGGAGATGTTCGTGGATGCGCTAACGGCGAGTGTCAAACAGCACACGATCCTCGTCGAACGTACACGTTGTGCTATCTGTTTTTATTTCTAAGGTCGTTCAATTGTCAGTTTTTAATACATGGATCCACGGGGTTCACAACGTCGCGCCACCACCAGGAAGAAAACGAATAGGATGGAAATTCTAGTGTGACCGGACCTGATACATTTAATCTAGCGGTCGCGTATGCGGAGACTTTGGGCCGGCCGCACGTGTTGTACAAGGATTCCCGTTTTCCCTCAGCATTTGCCAATGCTGCCGCCCTCCTAAAATGCCCCTCCGAGAGAGCTGGACATTCTCGCCGCCAACAATTTATTACTTATACGTATGAATTCCTCAACGTTACCGAGGACGCTAATGGCGTTCCTTCCTTTATTCAAACAAACGTTTACCAAAGTGAAAAATCGACCATTTAGGATTTATCTTGGACATTTCGTCGTGAAGATACTTACTCATCTAGGAAAACCATGTTTACAACATATGTAAGTGTAGCGCTAATGAAATATCAAATATATATCTATATGAATTCAAATTTTCGCAAAAGTCGCGAATTACGAGGTAGCAATATAAAATACAAATGCACACAAAACGAAAGGAAACCCCTGATCTTTCTTGTTTGAGAAAAGGATCTGCATCTGTGCACATTTCTTTCTCTGTATGCGTTAATTTTGAAAATCCTGCGTTGCTCCCACTTATAGCAATAAGGAGCAACGTGTGCATCAACTTTTCTGTTGAAGAGGACAATTTATTGTTTTCTGAAACCAATGAACTGTATTCAATTCCTACAATATATATAAAATTTTCAATTATTCGAACAAATATTACATAAATGGACCAATACTCATTTTTCAGTCAAGAAATTTTAACCGATAGTATCTAAGGAATATTAAGAGCTTGAAAATATATCTTCATTTGGAATCATTAAAGTACTTAATTATGATTCTGAATACTTGCTTAGAATTTTAGTTGCTGCTGTTAGCAAGTCAATAAGTGAGGCAGCGGTGACCGCGAAACAGCGAACATAATAGCGTTACTAACCAACACTTACAAACAAATTGGCGTATTGTCTGCCTGGAGTTAGGCACAGGTTACTCCATGACCTGGTTGACTGACTGCGTCCTGTGCCGGATATATACACATGTCCCAGCTAGAAGATCTCTTGGAAGACGGAAACAAATTTTTTGGGAGGGCACCGTAGCCAATGTTGCTTGGGTACGATCATAAACTATGTGAAAGAGGACTAACTGTTCTTCCAAAGTATTGCTGAATTCCAACATTGCAAATACTTTCTATAACATGTACATGTGGAACGAAGCCGAAGGCAATACGATAAACCTGTACGGCGTCTCATTTGGAGTCATGAATTTCCCATTTTCTTGTTCCAGGGATTTCTGCCAGGCACCGTTGTAGAGGTCCATCACTGAGATGCATTCAGACCCCTGTAAACCAAGAAGAAGAGTAGAGTTACCAGTAAGGTACATTATTATGGCATCTTTGGCGATGATATTGCTAAGAGAATGTCGATGGCTGCTTGCGGTACAAATTCAAACGTGGCCCTCCGCCAGAATAAGTGTCACTGCTCATCACAGGTTCAGTTTTTTTGCAGAGATGGAAGGCACCAACTGGAAGCTGATAAGGTATACCTGGACCCTGACGTCGAAGAGAACGAAACGTCTTTGGCCAGCTAGTTCGGCCCAAATGTGAAGATTAGTCTTAATTGTCGAGGATGCAAGAGTTGACAAGGACTTTGTGGAAGAGTGTAGCCGTCATCATAAGCGGCGCCAGCCAACTATTAGTTTTCCGATAGATGGAGTTCGTGCTCAGAGTATTCCCAATGCCAGTAGTTTTCTTAATAGAACCGACAAGCTGGTTTTAGTGGAACGCTGATGTCTCCTGATGAAGGAGATTTTGCTTTTGTCCGATGTTATTTTCAAAGAAGCTGTACAAGGCTCAAGCTCTGCGATATTCTATGGGTCACGATTTAATGTTGACAACAGCTTCAAAAAAGTGTTATGTGCCTTCCTATTTTGCTCATCTATTCTGTCACGTACAATTCCAAATTTTTATCTAATCTTGAAAAATTATTACATTTATATCGATTAAATTTAATTGAATTTGAACTCAACTGTTTACATGAAATATTGCAGCTGAATATCAGAACGAATTATTGATTTGAGAATGTTGAATGCCAATACTATTTCCCGTTGATTCGGGTCCGACTATTTCTATACATACATGGGATGACTTCAGTTTGAAATACACAAGGAAAGCAATACTCTCGAGCGCTCAATTTGGAAAGAAATAAGTACATAGTGAGGTGAAAAAATTTAACCTTTACCATTTCACGGAAACTCTAGCAGTAATCCTGACTCAACCTAGATAAAGGTAATCAGACGCTACTTAAAATTATCTCCGTTCAAGACTATTCATGAGGACACCGCTCGCCGAGAGATTGGGCCACCTGCGACTGCTATCGGAAATCATATTTCTGGCCAAGTTTCAGAAGTGTACTTTTGTTGACTTGAACTCCAGATGCTTAAATATGTCACTGTGATATTATATTTTCCATTAATCAACTAATTTAAATGTTCGTTATAAAATCGATTCCTAAAGTGTCCAATTCTATTCAATATAAAATTCCTAGTGAAGAATTGTTAGAATATAAGCGAACCATGAATTAATAACAGATCAACAGAAAAATGTGCGAGTTATGAGTTCCGTTATAAATATACATCAGTTTGGCTTATGGAATAAATCTGGAAAGAAATGATGTGATTGATGGAGAGTTGCGAAGTTGTTTTTTATTGTGACGAATAAGAGACAACGTTCGCGACCCTTAAAATCTGCATGTGGAAAATCTCGGGCTTCAGACTCCGTCCACGAAGACAATGAAACAGTGTTACATACGCGGCCTAAGATTATTCACCCTCCCACCACCCTCTCATCGTTCCCTGAACAAAGGGAGATTTCTCCTCTCAGCCCCGTGGTCCCGCTCGCCCACGTCGAGTGCGTGTCAGCACACATACACACCCTCCTAGGCCTCTAGATCAATACCTCAGGGCAGCGCTGCTGGACCCAGGTCCACCAGCCTACTTTACATTTCCTTCGTCTTTCCGCTCCCCCTTCGCCTTTTCCTGATCTCCAGCGCGAATTCGGCTCGTTGTTGGTCTCTCTCGCTCCGGAACGGTCACGGTCCGGATTCGGCTCGATGTCGCTACGTCGGCATCGCGACGCGTCGCATCGCCCTTCACGAGGCGATCGGCAAAGTTTCATCTTGGGCCCCGGTATTGGGCGCAAACAATTTCTCGTCCATCAACTATTACACCCGTCGATGATGCGAGCGATACGCTGCTACATATTTTCAGCTTATCTCTACGCTTGTAAAGCGAAGGGTCCGTGAGCCTACGATGCCGATGCTGATGGTGATTGGTGGTTGAAAGCAATGAAACTTCCAAATCTGTCGTCGTCGTCGTTACAATATCCCGACAGTGGGTAGAGCCTTGCATTTACTCAACGAAGATAGGAGAAGAGGAGAATTACATATAGGGGTCAAATTTACATCGACTGAAACGCGAGGCCGAGCGAGATGGCCAGAGCTAGAACGGGAGGCTGGGTACAAAGGAAAAGGTAACGTCGCATCTATGGATGGCAATTCTGCAACAAATTTCCCTAAGAAAATGACGAATGTAATTCGAAGTCCGACTGATAAAAACGAAATTCGTTATTCACTCTTCACTCCATTGCCAAACTTCCGAGATGGTTCGTTTCTTCTTCAGGGCTATTAAAATCATAGGTGGATTTAGGAAGGGAGTCATTTCCATAAGTTGGTGTAAGTCTATGTTTTTCATCTCCAATATTATTTTCTTGTTTAGTAGAGTAAAATAACTTTAAAAAAACGCGCAAAGACTTTGAGATTTTATCAGAAAAAATTATATCTGAATAACGTTAAGTTACACATCATTTTGAAAGTCTTCACGAAAGAAGGGTAATATTGAGAACTAGAGCTCTCTATCTCAACCCAGTACAAAATGGCGACTCTAGAAATGACAAAATTATTGAGGCAAAACAACAATGTCATCCAATATGGGAAATAAGAAAATCTCAAGAAACATCTGTATAACCTCTAACCAGTATTGACTATCTACTACAATAGCCTCCTTAACTGCATTTAGTTGAAAACTTTAAAGACAAATGAGATGACTATGACCGTGGCGCACCCAGGAAGGGGGGCACCTGAGCACGTGCCCCTTCAACAGCCTGGCACTCAGTAAATTCGGAGGCCAGTGCCCCCCTTCCTACAGCTTCAGAAACGCGAAAAATCGATTGAACACTTTTTTTAGTCACCACTACGTTTCGGAGAGTGAAGATCTTTTTTCTGTTAGTTTTAATGGTACCTGATTAGGATGAGGTGTTCCCACCAAGAAAGAACCCTGGTTGTGCCTCTGGATTTTAGTGATGAACTTTTTTTAGTATAGGAATGCGCACTAACGGACTTGAATAATACTCATCACAGGAATATGAAACAGGAAACATTCCTGTATTTAGCAATGGAATTACAATAAGGTTAAAAATGCTTTGTCTGAGAAGCGATTCAAGAATAGGCTTTATTAAGCGCAGGAAATTATTTAAAAGATGAGCCATTACCATTTTTTAATTCTTTCGGTGTTCTTGAGTGTCGCGAGTGAATGATAGGAAATATCGTGACGATTTGGAAATGTTGGCGCAAAATGAATTTGTTTCATAGGGTAACGAACGAAAGCGAGTAAATTTAACGGCTTAATCGCGTATTCAGAAGCGACCTGTCCAAATAGCCCTCGGTCAGCGAGAGAGTGGCCTCTAGCCCTCGGCTTCTCCACGCGGTTTTTCAGAAAACGCTCTGGCAACGCGAGCAAGAGAGAATGTCGACTAACTAGCGGGGTTTGGCGAGGGGTTCGACGGCCGCTCGGGCCATACATTAGGTTATCCAATATTCCACTCTGGTGGGCGAGCGCTCTAGGCATGCAAATGAAGTTAGTGTCGCTGGCGGTCCCTTGGGACTCGCGCTAGGGAGTGGGGGGAGGGGGATGGTGGAACAGGGAGAAGGGGGCCGCTGGACGCTCACACGACTTGGCTCGTGCTATTGATTAAAGACGGCCGTGGTCCAGCGCGTAATTAGCCCCTTATCTCGAAGCCCTTGTCGCGCCTCACTCCCCGCTGGCGCCCGCAGAGAGCGCATCGCAACCAACCCCCTCTCCCCAATTTGCGTGACCCCCGCTCAAATAGCTAAGATCGTTTAGCTTTGGCTTCTATCCCGCGCGTATGTAAACAATTACGCGATCCGGCAGGTGCTTCCAGGGTATTTTATCTGGCAGAGGACGAAACGGCACTACTGAACTCTATGCCGTCCGTTTTCGACGGTTGGTTCGCGATTCTCGCGGTCCATCTACATCCCTGAAGCGATGCCGACGTTCAGGTGTCGTATTACTCTCGGGTCAAACTCGGAATTTCACAACTATTCAGGAATTTCTCATTTAACCGGCATATTAAACCTGAAACTTCAAGCAAACGACGTCCTTTTTTACAATAAATCACAATTCTTTCACAGATAACACATGCGTTCAACATTTCCGAACTGACTTTTTACATTTCAATGAATTGTTCCATCATCACCCATCATGCAGGATTCTTAGAAAAAGACATTAGGGCACCTCGATCACGGTTCTGTTTAAATCATCGGTTGAATTAATCTGACCATGTCTCTTTTATATTTTCGATTAGCGTATTATTTTATTTCCTGCTGTTGGTTCCTTTAATGAGTGCTATATAAGAAAACTCAACGGCCTCTTATAGATTTTTCGAAAAATGAAAATTTTTCTCGAAATTTTGATTTCTCAGGAGTTTCCACCGAATTCCGTTGGGCTTTTTAAAGAAACCGTGAAGAACCAAAAGATTCAAAATATGAAGTTGCGTGGGAGGAGCTTTTTACGGACTCGGTGCTAATTCCTAATTTTTTCATCCACTTTAAATCATAAAATATGAATTTATATTGCCACATCCTCAAACTAATTCTGGCTTGCAATCCGTACATAATCTTGTTAACACTTTGACTGCATAGTCAAAAAATCAAAAGCCCAATTGCCTCGTAAACCGATATGTTCAAAACCGACCGAAGAAGTGAAATAAAGTCCATAGTTCCCGTAATGTTCATCGAATTGAAATTCAAATAAGAACGGGTTATCGTTATAACTAATACATCCATGCGACTTGCGAACTGATGAGAATTGAAATGTAATATTTTCGTAGTGACCTAAATCATTCGGTGGACATTTCCGATTGGTTTTTCCCCCAAGTACCTTCACAGGAATAGTTTCAGGTATGTGACCCCAAAAAACGATTGTAACAATATAGCACGTAAATTTCAGCGTATTGTCTGACGAAAAAAGATACCGATGTCCGTTGGAATTTATTACGGAAAATACTAGATTCAGTTTCACGTGCGATTAAGTAATAATGGAACTAGTTTGTACTTATTTTCTTATCGCATTCGTATTAGTTTCATTCAACAATTTATTCGGAACCACTTCTCCTGATTACCATACGATTATAATAAACCGCCCCTTGAGAACCCCTTCTGGCTGCCAATCTAGCTATCCGTAAAAAAAATATTCCTTATCGTTCCGGGGTGGTTCGTTAACGCAGGACATCCTCCCGTTCTGTTATAATTAATTTATAGCGTCAAGTGGATTTGCATGTAGCGAATGTAACCTCCACTCGGACAACAGAGAAATTGAATTCCTCCCGCGTCTCGTATCGGGCATTTGCCTTACAAATAACCCCTTGGAATATTCCATCGCCATTGCTATTGGGGAATCATGAACAGACTTGCTGTGGATGGAATATTTTGAGGAACTAATTATTTCCAGTCAAAGATAACGATAGTACTTAGAACCAGGTGCCACATTTTCAAAGAATTTAATTGGATGGATGAGGAGTGTGCTTTAGATCACACGAAAATCAAGGTACTTTGCAACGCCGGTTTCATCACATTTCGTAAAGAGTAGTGGACGGTTTCAAAAAGCTGCACAAGATTGCGGCGAAACGTTTGGTCAAATTTGGAGTTTACGTTATGACTCATTAAGTTAAAATCGAATGTGAGCCGAAATTATCATTTCGAAACATATAATCTCGTCGAAAAACGTTTCATCTTGGACTTTTTTGGGCAAAACCTCGCATTGATACGTCTATTAGTTTCGGAGATATTATATTTGATATCAAAATAGGTATTTCATTATAAAGCGTATTTAAATTTATTAGCTGAATTTATATCTACAAACTCAGCATAGTGTGAAAGATAAAAAGTTCACCTATGCGGTATATTTGGTGGAGGCGTTAGGCAGAGTGCTGTGTGAACAACTACTTTTTCGCTTCCTGCGATAAGCAAAAGCGATATCTCGGCTGCTAATCCGCTGATTACTATAATTTTGCTATTCCATTTACCAGGAAAAAGGAGTTATTCATGCAGCGCACAACGACTAAAGGACCATCGCCAGATTTACCGCGTTTTTTCCTCTTTTCTTTCACTCTCTCGCATCTAGGGAGGATTTTAATTGTTTAGGCAAACTATAAGTTAGAATAACGAGTAATAGAGTTTACAAACGATAATTTCTCAAAATAAATTACATGTTTTCATTTCAAATATTGTTTTATCATGTCTCCTATGGCTTTAAATAATATGTCACAATGAATAGACAATCACTTTATTCAAAAGTAGTTCCTGCACAATATAATATTTCATGAAAATTCAAAAAGTACACACGTTGGTAATTATTGGAACATTCTTTTCGATCGGCAGTGACGTTGTAAATGCTACATTGCGAATGATAATTTTGCGCTTTAGTACCGATTATCATCCTTTTTTTTTAGTGCTTGTTATTAGAATTTTTTCCAATTCGAAGATAACCAGAGACGAGTTAGATAACATATTTCGTATAGAACATAGGTAACAGATAAGATAGGAATGAGTAATTACAGAAGCAATATAAATTCACGACGGGTCGTAATCGCAACCAAGGGGAAAACCTTTCTTTTGTTGCAAGTTTAACCGAGGTCGAAAAATGAACTGACAGCCTTTTTTTTGGTTGTAGCATACGTTTCGTGAGTCCTTCATTCACTGCTGACATTTCACACCTGTTATAATGTGTCCCGAACATTTTATTACACTTATACTAAACAAGGATTTTTTAATAGGTACGGTTATTCGATTTTTATATTAAATTACTTGTTTACTAAGCAAAAAATACGTTGTTATCATTTTCTAGGGTTATTTTAACATCCGAAGAAAAAAATGAAACAGGTCGTTATGGACTTTCAAAATTTTGTTTTCTATCATTCTTTGAAAGAAATATCAGGAAATGCTTTTGAATGAATTTTTTGAATAATGAATCTGTATTACATTTGAAGAAATTAACGTTTTTATGCTTGCTTGAAATACCATTCGAACGAAGATCGAACAAAGTGAATCGGTCGAAAAATTGAAGAGCCATTTATCAAAAATTATTAAAAATGTAATCACAAATTTATTTTATATTCTGTCTACGAGAAATTGCAGTTCTTTCAAAACTAAATCAATACAAGAAAAAAATTGATGATATGTTTTTTATTTATTGGTATGTATTTGATTGCTAATGAAAAAAAAACATGGTGTAATAACAAAAACACTCTTTTGAAAAGTGTTAGAAACTTTTATTCACCGGTTTTAGATGAGTAAGTTGTCGAACTTTAACTTTCAAAAAATGACATATGTTGCAAATTCAGTTATCATTGCATAATAATCGTAAGCGTATTAAGTGAATCACATGCCAATTATTCGATGTACTTCTACAAAGTTCGTGAATTGTATGAGCAAAATATCCGTTCATAAGTGTTCTAAATTGTAACCAACCGACCAAGAAATTCGATATTGCACCGACCTAAGCTGTTATTTTCAAAATCAAGTGACTGAACAGCTGAAAGTTGCTTCCCTTTGACACCATTGTCGTTTTGTATGCAGGGTCGAAAATTAAAACGACATAATGGAAAGCTAAACTCGGTTCAGAAAGGTGAGGAGGAAAATCCAGAATTTCGAGTATGTCGTCGAACAGGAAATGAAAACTGGCGCTCAGCTACTTGAAAATCGGTTTCGTGCTTATTATGATGCGACTGTTCTATAAGAGTCATTTATCAAAGGTGCACATATATATACTTTGACTTTGTAGTTTTGTCCTTCCGGTTTAATCCTCCTCGGGACCACGAACAAGTATCGCAATTTCTGAGACAGGCCTTTATTAAATTGTCATTATTTTATTTGGAGACTAGAACGATGGTAGTTTAGTGACTCGTGCCCCTTGACATGTTATACGGTTGAGCCGTGCTATGTTATGAAATATGATTTAATGCGCCTGCACGATTCTTGGCGGGTTGAACGCTGAAAAGGAAAACAGACAACGTTTGGTCGAAGAACGAAAACTTCAAAACTTGTCCACCATATACATACCCAACACTCCATAGACTCCCAGCCATATTACCCAAACTTCAAGTGCGTATAATTGGAGAAGAAATAAAAATCAAAAGACGTTCTATTACGATGTATCATTTTAGATTTTGGAAGAAAATCCGGACCGGCTCGGTCCGAGTGACTGACGACCGGGATTGACATTTATTCATCGGAAATTATATACACACAAAATTTCGGGCGATGTCGTTTCATTTTTATTTCTGTGATTTTTTGCGACTGTGCACCCCCGTGTATTCATCCCTACCTAAATCTGAATGGCCCCCGCCTGATATTCGATTTAAAACTATTTCTGTTATTGACAAAAACAAATAGAAATCGATGTCAAATTATCGGTATTTCTGCACTCCCGCTCTAAAATTCCTCCAATGTGGAAGTCTTTGAAATACCCAATGAATATTCACCGATATGTATGTTGGTTTTGAGGGGAATCATCCTGGCCTAAATAAATTTGATCGCCATACGTCTCGTTTGAATTATTTCGCGACTAGCAATGCGAAACGCATTAAGCTCGCTTCGGGTCGAAGACAAACGCGCGTTTGTGTATGTGAAGGATTAACGGTCGATTCCGTCTTCAAATTGAATTTTAATCGACAGAGGATCCGGTCGAAATTGGATCCGACGTAATTCCAGGCTATCGCCTAGGTTTAAGTGTTAAAAATTCGTCGGAACCTGATTTGCAATTAAACGAAGATTTCGACACGAGATACTCCCTAATAAACTCGGCCAACTTTATCCGTGTTTCTGAACGTTGTTAATAAATATTCATTTTCAATTCTTCTTTTTCTATCTGGTGGGATTTTTCGAAAACGCAACCAAGAAAAATCGATTATGAACATACAGACCTGGATTAGATGTAGAAACTTGATATGAGTCAAAAATTTTCAGCAATTAACGAAATTTGAGAAAATGATATTTTCCTAAATTTTCCTAGAATGTCATTTTATCACCCGTAAACCAAACAGTGAATAAATTCTTAGACTATACCAGTCTATTCTCCTGAGAAAAGTCACTGTAGTATGTCAACATATTGTTCACAAAAATTGAAATTCTGGAAAGTCGACAATCCGGTGCTAATTTAGAAGCAAATTATGAAAACTGAAATCAGTCTTCACCAATAGCAATGAAGCTTGAGAGACCCTTTTTTCCTCTATGTATGATAGTTGCCGTAGAAACACATGGAAATTGGTCCAACCTGTAAATTCGTATTGATCCAATACATTTCATAACAATTTATATCCCTGATGATTACATGGATATTATTTTCTGGTAAGGAAATAGATGATAGCCATTTACGATATTGTAAATCACGACGGTTACGTAACAATTACGGGTAGGAATCGACCCTTCCACTTAAATAAATCAACCATATAATATTATAATACGGCGAGTTTAAATTCTAATATACGCGAACCGTACCAAAAAAAACACTATCATAAAGAAGTGCCGTCCTACAAATTCAGTGGGCAGGTCAAAGTGCCATTCAAATTGTAATTTAGAACGAGTGTAACACTTTCTAGCGAGCCGTAAATCATGCAAGTGTCCGATGTCCGGCAAGGGTTAACGAGACCACCCTTAGGGTTGACCGTCAGGTAACACGAACATCACCTCTGAACTTCGCCAGACCGACCCTCATTCGTTTTTTTTTTTCAGCAATCGAACTTCCTCCTTGTGCATTATTTCCTGTCTGTATGGACTCAACAAAAATCGTACGTGAGAACTGAACGGATCTTTACGATAAATGAGCAAAACTTTGGATTAGTTCGCATGTGGTTCCTGTTTGGGACTAAAAGACGACCAGTTATTAATAATTATCATCGAAGTTGAACAGCTCTTCAAGTTCGGCTTGTAGGGAAGATCTCATTTTTAATAAATCTTGTGTTCTCTTTACTGCGTCGTCCTTTTCAAGGGTTTTGAAGAATGTGACAATAAGTGGCATCACTTCAGAAGCGCAGGATATATAATAATTAGTTATTCTTATAATATCTTGAAATGAAAGTTTCGCGCTTTGGCCGAAAGACTTGCCGAATATTCGGTATTCGATACTCGGATGAGTCACTATTCGTGGCATCTGTAGAAAAAAATATCGAAACACAAAAATGCCAAAGATTTTTAAATATTATTCAACTTGTAAATACAACCTGGCTTCCATCATTTAATTGCTATCAGATATGACTACAATTGCCTCGCTTACTATTCCTGTCTAAAATGAACCGTTTCTTAGCACGAAATCTTCTGAAAACAACATTTTTTCGGATAAGTGATAACTCGACCGATTTCGGTCTTTCAACATACATTGCATCGTAATTTCATAATTAATTGCTTTTTCCACGAATTACAGCTAAACCATTTTTGAGAAAATCGATGAGATATGTGAAAATAATCGATTCGGTGCATTTAGCCACGAATTTCCAACCTCGAACGAAACGCGCCGACGGTCCGAATACGAATTTAATTCCCTTACCTTACATCACTACGTTCTGATCTCAGATGACAGAAAAGCAAAGACTTGTTAAAAATTGAATAAATTATCAATTTTTAATCGGAATCATTTGATGCGAGTTGCAAAATTTTTTTTAATTATCTAATATATCTAAACTTCTGAAACCACCATCGTTTTTGGTTTTTCACTATTATATTGCTGTCAAGTAGGGCCGCAATCGATTCAATTACTTTCTGTCTGAAATGAGCCGTTTCTCAGAAAAAAATCTTGAACCCTTCTGAAAATACCGTGTTTTCGATGAGTTATGAATCGGTTAGTATTATTATTATACTAATTATTATTCTTGGTCAGGTTTAGCCGAATGAATGACGAATTATCCAAATTCGGTCCCCCAGGAAATTAAATTGACAGATAACGGCAATATAGTACGTCCAACATGAAAAAATCGTTACCTGAATTCGTTACGATCCGCATGTAATAAATACGGAGGAAAATCCGATGCTTTCTCGATATAGGATATGCGGAGAATAGACACACAGTCCATCCTATGGGATAACGTATTTCCTTAACAATACTTATAGGGTAGCAAAAGGGGTAAGATTACCCTCGCGGGCCTGCTCAAGATTTATAATCCAAATAGGGGTAGGAATGATGCACAAACGCTATCGGTATTTCTTCAAAACATTTCATTAATGCTCGTACGTTAGTCATCAACGTACACGACTATTTCTTTTAATGTAGGTTGATAATTTTAGAACTTTTCCATAAATCTCACATACCCCAATGAATTTAGGATATCTGAACATAAAGCACACAAATTCAAACCTTTAAATATTTTTTTCAGTTCATCAACCTTTTTTGTCGGAGTTTTTGCATCAAGGGCTCTAAGAATGATCTTGCAATTCAAAAACGAACGTTAATCGAACAAAAGGTACACGCTTAGATGAAAAGGTACGAAGGGGTGATGCTCCGTTTAGATCTCAGCCTTACAACAACGCAGACACAACATAGAAATTAAAGAAAACAAAATGACCTTCCGCTAACCCCAGAGACGAATTTCAGTTTTGGGCGTCAGGAATGGTATATGATCGTCGCACAGACAATAAAATTGCATCGTCTCATCGACGTTCAGTTTTCTTTGTCTCCGTCTCAAGGTTTCGATGATGTTTTATTTGCGAGTTCAAGTTTGTACTTTGTTTTGGAATGTTGACTCGATGAATTTTGTTTTATTTGTTTCGAATTGCTAGACAATACCACCAAAAGCGATTAGATTAAAAAGAGAGGATATTGACCTTTGAATCTTCATTTCAGTGTTTCGCTGCACATTGTGGCGGTGAAATATTTTCTAGTATTTAAAAAGAGTAAACTTCTCGTCTCGACTTTATTCCTTTAATATGTAATGGATTTGGATAAGGGTTTAATAAGCCACACTATTAAAAATCATTCCTTTTAATAATATGAATAAATATACCTGTAACAATTTTTAACTCGGAAATGATAACAACCCCTCTGGTAGCGCCTATGTATCCAACAGAAACGTAATTAAGCCAATGTAGTGTACGACTTAAAGCACAATTCGTAGTCCGTATCAACTATTAAACTTCCATATACGAGTCAAAATTTACAGAGTTCAATTTAAAACATGAAAAGAAAAAGGATTATCAAGCAAAAGGCGACGATCGCACTGCTTTACTTCAAATAATTTCAATCATTCTTTCTTGGCTGTTGGAATTAGGTTGCTCGTGAGTCTACCGCAGAACACTTCACGATTTATTGCCATCAAATCCCAGATTTTGGCGGACGGTCGACCTAACTCTTCATTCAGAAGCCCTTTTGGGAATAGATCAGTTTTGAAACAAAATAGAACTTTGACTAGGGAAAAAAAGGGATATAGGAAAAAAAAGCAAATAGAAGTATTAATATCAGAGTATTCGAGCGAAAGTGAGGGTTAAGGTTAATTTAGTATCGATTCACAAGTCGCGGTCCGAAAACGAATTCGGGACGGGAGCACCGCGGAGCCCGCGGAACAGAATATTCAGCAGTCGACCTTGGCACTGAACCGGTGCATCTGGAGCTGATGTTAGAAGGGAATAAAGGAGGGGCACAGCATCCGAATCGGATTTGGCCTTGGCCTTCGCCGCGAATCGAGATTCCATACGTCTGCGGCGCGCGGCGGCTACGAAGTAAAGTTCCACTATTTTCTCGCCGTTCTTTCCCTATTTCCCACGCCACGTTGCACAACGCGTTGTACCGCGCGATCGTTGCCTTCACTTTCATTCATCCTCCTTGACGCCCGCCCAATCGTTCTTATTAACCGCGAACGGACGCTTCTTCCTCTTTGTTATTGGGTTAAGCAGTCTACTGACGAAAAATTTCAAGTCCCATTGACAACTACTAATGAAAAAATTATATGAACAACCACGAGTGCAGCTAGGATCAAAGGATCAAAGGAAGAAGGAAACCCACACAGGCTTCTTCTGTGCCTAAAAGAAGTATTTCAGGGCGATCGTCCCAACAATTTTACTCAGTTGACAATAAACCTTGTGACCCTGCTACCAGTTATTCAATTTTTGACCGATGTGCGCTTGAGATAGGTCAAAAAGTTTTCTTTTGTGGAAGGTACCGTCCTATTCTGGTATGAGCAGAACCAAAAAACTCTCTTTTCTTCAACGGACTGTGATATCACAGGAAAATCCAAACACATCGGTGCGGGTTTTGATGAAATGGCTTGTAGTTATAGAAGTATATTAATGTAAATGAGGTGATCTATCCTTTTAAACTGATCAAAAGGCATATATTAATCTGTCTAGTCATAATTGTAATACCAACTTTGGTGATATGAAAAGAAAATACATATACTGTGATCGGGGCGCCCCAAAGGGAGAAAGAAAAAAAGGGGAAGTCTGGTTTAGTTACAAAATTGTTTTCATAGATGTTATCAAATAAGAGCATCAGATTTTTTACCATGAACGTCAAAATTGACATAGAATCAACTTCGAGATGTGTAAAGTCCAGTCATTCTGAAACACGCAAAAATTCGCACTTTTTATCAAATTTTCAATTTTCATCGCATTGACATTTTTGGCATAGAATTCAATGTCGCATCTATGAGAGAATTTTTTTCGTGAAAGTTTCATCACGGTGCGACCACCCTAAGAGATTTTATCGCGCTCCCAATTTTCTAAAACACGCAAAAACGCGCACTTTTTATCAAAATTTCAATTTTCATCAGATTGACATTTTTGGCATGGAATTCGATGTCGCATCTATGAGAGAATTTTTCGTGAAAGTTTCATCACGGTGCGGCCACCCTAAGAGATTTTATCGCGCTCCCAATTTTCGAAAACACGCAAAAACGCGCACTTTCTATCAAAATTTCAATTTTCATCAGATTGACATTTTTGGCATGGAATTCGATGTCGCATCTATGAGAGAATTTTTCGTGAAAGTTTCATCACGGTGCGGCCACCCTAAGAGATTTTATCGCGCTCCCAATTTTCGAAAACACGCAAAAACGCGCACTTTCTATCAAAATTTCAATTTTCATCAGATTGACATTTTTGGCATGGAATTCGATGTCGCATCTATGAGAGAATTTTTCGTGAAAGTTTCATCACGGTGCGGCCACCCTAAGAGATTTTATCGCGCTCCCAATTTTCGAAAACACGCAAAAACGCGCACTTTCTATCAAAATTTCAATTTTCATCAGATTGACATTTTTGGCATGGAATTCGATGTCGCATCTATGAGAGAATTTTTCGTGAAAGTTTCATCACGGTGCGGCCACCCTAAGAGATTTTATCGCGCTCCCAATTTTCGAAAACACGCAAAAACGCGCACTTTCTATCAAAATTTCAATTTTCATCAGATTGACATTTTTGGCATGGAATTCGATGTCGCATCTATGAGAGAATTTTTCGTGAAAGTTTCATCACGGTGCGGCCACCCTAAGAGATTTTATCGCGCTCCCAATTTTCGAAAACACGCAAAAACGCGCACTTTCTATCAAAATTTCAATTTTCATCAGATTGACATTTTTGGCATGGAATTCGATGTCGCATCTATGAGAGAATTTTTCGTGAAAGTTTCATCACGGTGCGGCCACCCTAAGAGATTTTATCGCGCTCCCAATTTTCGAAAACACGCAAAAACGCGCACTTTCTATCAAAATTTCAATTTTCATCAGATTGACATTTTTGGCATGGAATTCGATGTCGCATCTATGAGAGAATTTTTCGTGAAAGTTTCATCACGGTGCGGCCACCCTAAGAGATTTTATCGCGCTCCCAATTTTCGAAAACACGCAAAACGCGCACTTTCTATCAAAATTTCAATTTTCATCAGATTGACATTTTTGGCATGGAATTCGATGTCGCATCTATGAGAGAATTTTTCGTGAAAGTTTCATCACGGTGCGGCCACCCTAAGAGATTTTATCGCGCTCCCAATTTTCGAAAACACGCAAAAACGCGCACTTTCTATCAAAATTTCAATTTTCATCAGATTGACATTTTTGGCATGGAATTCGATGTCGCATCTATGAGAGAATTTTTCGTGAAAGTTTCATCACGGTGCGGCCACCCTAAGAGATTTTATCGCGCTCCCAATTTTCGAAAACACGCAAAAACGCGCACTTTCTATCAAAATTTCAATTTTCATCAGATTGACATTTTTGGCATGGAATTCGATGTCGCATCTATGAGAGAATTTTTCGTGAAAGTTTCATCACGGTGCGGCCACCCTAAGAGATTTTATCGCGCTCCCAATTTTCTAAAACACGCAAAAACGCGCACTTTCTATCAAAATTTCAATTTTCATCAGATTGACATTTTTAGCATGGAATTCGATGTCGCATCTATGAGAGAATTTTTCGTGAAAGTTTCATCACGGTGCGGCCACCCTAAGAGATTTTATCGCGCTCCCAATTTTCGAAAACACGCAAAAACGCGCACTTTCTATCAAAATTTCAATTTTCATCAGATTGACATTTTTAGCATGGAATTCGATGTCGCATCTATGAGAGAATTTTTCGTGAAAGTTTCATCACGGTGCGGCCACCCTAAGAGATTTTATCGCGCTCCCAATTTTCGAAAACACGCAAAAACGCGCACTTTCTATCAAAATTTCAATTTTCATCAGATTGACATTTTTGGCATGGAATTCGATGTCGCATCTATGAGAGAATTTTTCGTGAAAGTTTCATCACGGTGCGGCCACCCTAAGAGATTTTATCGCGCTCCCAATTTTCGAAAACACGCAAAAACGCGCACTTTCTATCAAAATTTCAATTTTCATCAGATTGACATTTTTGGCATGGAATTCGATGTCGCATCTATGAGAGAATTTTTCGTGAAAGTTTCATCACGGTGCGGCCACCCTAAGAGATTTTATCGCGCTCCCAATTTTCGAAAACACGCAAAAACGCGCACTTTCTATCAAAATTTCAATTTTCATCAGATTGACATTTTTGGCATGGAATTCGATGTCGCATCTATGAGAGAATTTTTCGTGAAAGTTTCATCACGGTGCGGCCACCCTAAGAGATTTTATCGCGCTCCCAATTTTCGAAAACACGCAAAAACGCGCACTTTCTATCAAAATTTCAATTTTCATCAGATTGACATTTTTGGCATGGAATTCGATGTCGCATCTATGAGAGAATTTTTCGTGAAAGTTTCATCACGGTGCGGCCACCCTAAGAGATTTTATCGCGCTCCCAATTTTCGAAAACACGCAAAAACGCGCACTTTCTATCAAAATTTCAATTTTCATCAGATTGACATTTTTGGCATGGAATTCGATGTCGCATCTATGAGAGAATTTTTCGTGAAAGTTTCATCACGGTGCGGCCACCTAAGAGATTTTATCGCGCTCCCAATTTTCGAAAACACGCAAAAACGCGCACTTTCTATCAAAATTTCAATTTTCATCAGATTGACATTTTTGGCATGGAATTCGATGTCGCATCTATGAGAGAATTTTTCGTGAAAGTTTCATCACGGTGCGGCCACCCTAAGAGATTTTATCGCGCTCCCAATTTTCGAAAACACGCAAAACGCGCACTTTCTATCAAAATTTCAATTTTCATCAGATTGACATTTTTGGCATGGAATTCGATGTCGCATCTATGAGAGAATTTTTCGTGAAAGTTTCATCACGGTGCGGCCACCTAAGAGATTTTATCGCGCTCCCAATTTTCGAAAACACGCAAAAACGCGCACTTTCTATCAAAATTTCAATTTTCATCAGATTGACATTTTTGGCATGGAATTCGATGTCGCATCTATGAGAGAATTTTTCGTGAAAGTTTCATCACGGTGCGGCCACCCTAAGAGATTTTATCGCGCTCCCAATTTTCGAAAACACGCAAAAACGCGCACTTTCTATCAAAATTTCAATTTTCATCAGATTGACATTTTTGGCATGGAATTCGATGTCGCATCTATGAGAGAATTTTTCGTGAAAGTTTCATCACGGTGCGGCCACCCTAAGAGATTTTATCGCGCTCCCAATTTTCGAAAACACGCAAAAACGCGCACTTTCTATCAAAATTTCAATTTTCATCAGATTGACATTTTTGGCATGGAATTCGATGTCGCATCTATGAGAGAATTTTTCGTGAAAGTTTCATCACGGTGCGGCCACCCTAAGAGATTTTATCGCGCTCCCAATTTTCGAAAACACGCAAAAACGCGCACTTTCTATCAAAATTTCAATTTTCATCAGATTGACATTTTTGGCATGGAATTCGATGTCGCATCTATGAGAGAATTTTTCGTGAAAGTTTCATCACGGTGCGGCCACCCTAAGAGATTTTATCGCGCTCCCAATTTTCGAAAACACGCAAAAACGCGCACTTTCTATCAAAATTTCAATTTTCATCAGATTGACATTTTTGGCATGGAATTCGATGTCGCATCTATGAGAGAATTTTTCGTGAAAGTTTCATCACGGTGCGGCCACCCTAAGAGATTTTATCGCGCTCCCAATTTTCGAAAACACGCAAAAACGCGCACTTTCTATCAAAATTTCAATTTTCATCAGATTGACATTTTTGGCATGGAATTCGATGTCGCATCTATGAGAGAATTTTTCGTGAAAGTTTCATCACGGTGCGGCCACCCTAAGAGATTTTATCGCGCTCCCAATTTTCGAAAACACGCAAAAACGCGCACTTTCTATCAAAATTTCAATTTTCATCAGATTGACATTTTTGGCATGGAATTCGATGTCGCATCTATGAGAGAATTTTTCGTGAAAGTTTCATCACGGTGCGGCCACCCTAAGAGATTTTATCGCGCTCCCAATTTTCGAAAACACGCAAAAACGCGCACTTTCTATCAAAATTTCAATTTTCATCAGATTGACATTTTTAGCATGGAATTCGATGTCGCATCTATGAGAGAATTTTTCGTGAAAGTTTCATCACGGTGCGGCCACCCTAAGAGATTTTATCGCGCTCCCAATTTTCGAAAACACGCAAAAACGCGCACTTTCTATCAAAATTTCAATTTTCATCAGATTGACATTTTTGGCATGGAATTCGATGTCGCATCTATGAGAGAATTTTTCGTGAAAGTTTCATCACGGTGCGGCCACCCTAAGAGATTTTATCGCGCTCCCAATTTTCGAAAACACGCAAAACGCGCACTTTCTATCAAAATTTCAATTTTCATCAGATTGACATTTTTGGCATGGAATTCGATGTCGCATCTATGAGAGAATTTTTCGTGAAAGTTTCATCACGGTGCGGCCACCCTAAGAGATTTTATCGCGCTCCCAATTTTCGAAAACACGCAAAAACGCGCACTTTCTATCAAAATTTCAATTTTCATCAGATTGACATTTTTGGCATGGAATTCGATGTCGCATCTATGAGAGAATTTTTCGTGAAAGTTTCATCACGGTGCGGCCACCCTAAGAGATTTTATCGCGCTCCCAATTTTCGAAAACACGCAAAAACGCGCACTTTCTATCAAAATTTCAATTTTCATCAGATTGACATTTTTGGCATGGAATTCGATGTCGCATCTATGAGAGAATTTTTCGTGAAAGTTTCATCACGGTGCGGCCACCCTAAGAGATTTTATCGCGCTCCCAATTTTCGAAAACACGCAAAACGCGCACTTTCTATCAAAATTTCAATTTTCATCAGATTGACATTTTTGGCATGGAATTCGATGTCGCATCTATGAGAGAATTTTTCGTGAAAGTTTCATCACGGTGCGGCCACCCTAAGAGATTTTATCGCGCTCCCAATTTTCGAAAACACGCAAAAACGCGCACTTTCTATCAAAATTTCAATTTTCATCAGATTGACATTTTTGGCATGGAATTCGATGTCGCATCTATGAGAGAATTTTTCGTGAAAGTTTCATCACGGTGCGGCCACCCTAAGAGATTTTATCGCGCTCCCAATTTTCGAAAACACGCAAAAACGCGCACTTTCTATCAAAATTTCAATTTTCATCAGATTGACATTTTTGGCATGGAATTCGATGTCGCATCTATGAGAGAATTTTTCGTGAAAGTTTCATCACGGTGCGGCCACCCTAAGAGATTTTATCGCGCTCCCAATTTTCGAAAACACGCAAAAACGCGCACTTTCTATCAAAATTTCAATTTTCATCAGATTGACATTTTTGGCATGGAATTCGATGTCGCATCTATGAGAGAATTTTTCGTGAAAGTTTCATCACGGTGCGGCCACCCTAAGAGATTTTATCGCGCTCCCAATTTTCGAAAACACGCAAAAACGCGCACTTTCTATCAAAATTTCAATTTTCATCAGATTGACATTTTTGGCATGGAATTCGATGTCGCATCTATGAGAGAATTTTTCGTGAAAGTTTCATCACGGTGCGGCCACCCTAAGAGATTTTATCGCGCTCCCAATTTTCGAAAACACGCAAAAACGCGCACTTTCTATCAAAATTTCAATTTTCATCAGATTGACATTTTTGGCATGGAATTCGATGTCGCATCTATGAGAGAATTTTTCGTGAAAGTTTCATCACGGTGCGGCCACCCTAAGAGATTTTATCGCGCTCCCAATTTTCGAAAACACGCAAAAACGCGCACTTTCTATCAAAATTTCAATTTTCATCAGATTGACATTTTTGGCATGGAATTCGATGTCGCATCTATGAGAGAATTTTTCGTGAAAGTTTCATCACGGTGCGGCCACCCTAAGAGATTTTATCGCGCTCCCAATTTTCGAAAACACGGAAAAACGCGCACTTTCTATCAAAATTTCAATTTTCATCAGATTGACAGTTTTAGCATGGAATTCGATGTCGCATCTATGAGAGAATTTTTCGTGAAAGTTTCATCACGGTGCGGCCACCCTAAGAGATTTTATCGCGCTCCCAATTTTCGAAAACACGCAAAAACGCGCACTTTCTATCAAAATTTCAATTTTCATCAGATTGACATTTTTGGCATGGAATTCGATGTCGCATCTATGAGAGAATTTTTCGTGAAAGTTTCATCACGGTGCGGCCACCCTAAGAGATTTTATCGCGCTCCCAATTTTCGAAAACACGCAAAAACGCGCACTTTCTATCAAAATTTCAATTTTCATCAGATTGACATTTTTGGCATGGAATTCGATGTCGCATCTATGAGAGAATTTTTCGTGAAAGTTTCATCACGGTGCGGCCACCCTAAGAGATTTTATCGCGCTCCCAATTTTCGAAAACACGCAAAAACGCGCACTTTCTATCAAAATTTCAATTTTCATCAGATTGACATTTTTGGCATGGAATTCGATGTCGCATCTATGAGAGAATTTTTCGTGAAAGTTTCATCACGGTGCGGCCACCCTAAGAGATTTTATCGCGCTCCCAATTTTCGAAAACACGCAAAAACGCGCACTTTCTATCAAAATTTCAATTTTCATCAGATTGACATTTTTGGCATGGAATTCGATGTCGCATCTATGAGAGAATTTTTCGTGAAAGTTTCATCACGGTGCGGCCACCCTAAGAGATTTTATCGCGCTCCCAATTTTCGAAAACACGCAAAAACGCGCACTTTCTATCAAAATTTCAATTTTCATCAGATTGACATTTTTGGCATGGAATTCGATGTCGCATCTATGAGAGAATTTTTCGTGAAAGTTTCATCACGGTGCGGCCACCCTAAGAGATTTTATCGCGCTCCCAATTTTCGAAAACACGCAAAAACGCGCACTTTCTATCAAAATTTCAATTTTCATCAGATTGACATTTTTGGCATGGAATTCGATGTCGCATCTATGAGAGAATTTTTCGTGAAAGTTTCATCACGGTGCGGCCACCCTAAGAGATTTTATCGCGCTCCCAATTTTCGAAAACACGCAAAAACGCGCACTTTCTATCAAAATTTCAATTTTCATCAGATTGACATTTTTGGCATGGAATTCGATGTCGCATCTATGAGAGAATTTTTCGTGAAAGTTTCATCACGGTGCGGCCACCCTAAGAGATTTTATCGCGCTCCCAATTTTCGAAAACACGCAAAAACGCGCACTTTCTATCAAAATTTCAATTTTCATCAGATTGACATTTTTAGCATGGAATTCGATGTCGCATCTATGAGAGAATTTTTCGTGAAAGTTTCATCACGGTGCGGCCACCCTAAGAGATTTTATCGCGCTCCCAATTTTCGAAAACACGCAAAAACGCGCACTTTCTATCAAAATTTCAATTTTCATCAGATTGACATTTTTAGCATGGAATTCGATGTCGCATCTATGAGAGAATTTTTCGTGAAAGTTTCATCACGGTGCGGCCACCCTAAGAGATTTTATCGCGCTCCCAATTTTCGAAAACACGCAAAAACGCGCACTTTCTATCAAAATTTCAATTTTCATCAGATTGACATTTTTGGCATGGAATTCGATGTCGCATCTATGAGAGAATTTTTCGTGAAAGTTTCATCACGGTGCGGCCACCCTAAGAGATTTTATCGCGCTCCCAATTTTCGAAAACACGCAAAAACGCGCACTTTCTATCAAAATTTCAATTTTCATCAGATTGACATTTTTGGCATGGAATTCGATGTCGCATCTATGAGAGAATTTTTCGTGAAAGTTTCATCACGGTGCGGCCACCCTAAGAGATTTTATCGCGCTCCCAATTTTCGAAAACACGCAAAACGCGCACTTTCTATCAAAATTTCAATTTTCATCAGATTGACATTTTTGGCATGGAATTCGATGTCGCATCTATGAGAGAATTTTTCGTGAAAGTTTCATCACGGTGCGGCCACCCTAAGAGATTTTATCGCGCTCCCAATTTTCGAAAACACGCAAAAACGCGCACTTTCTATCAAAATTTCAATTTTCATCAGATTGACATTTTTGGCATGGAATTCGATGTCGCATCTATGAGAGAATTTTTCGTGAAAGTTTCATCACGGTGCGGCCACCCTAAGAGATTTTATCGCGCTCCCAATTTTCGAAAACACGCAAAAACGCGCACTTTCTATCAAAATTTCAATTTTCATCAGATTGACATTTTTGGCATGGAATTCGATGTCGCATCTATGAGAGAATTTTTCGTGAAAGTTTCATCACGGTGCGGCCACCCTAAGAGATTTTATCGCGCTCCCAATTTTCGAAAACACGCAAAAACGCGCACTTTCTATCAAAATTTCAATTTTCATCAGATTGACATTTTTGGCATGGAATTCGATGTCGCATCTATGAGAGAATTTTTCGTGAAAGTTTCATCACGGTGCGGCCACCCTAAGAGATTTTATCGCGCTCCCAATTTTCGAAAACACGCAAAAACGCGCACTTTCTATCAAAATTTCAATTTTCATCAGATTGACATTTTTGGCATGGAATTCGATGTCGCATCTATGAGAGAATTTTTCGTGAAAGTTTCATCACGGTGCGGCCACCCTAAGAGATTTTATCGCGCTCCCAATTTTCGAAAACACGCAAAAACGCGCACTTTCTATCAAAATTTCAATTTTCATCAGATTGACATTTTTGGCATGGAATTCGATGTCGCATCTATGAGAGAATTTTTCGTGAAAGTTTCATCACGGTGCGGCCACCCTAAGAGATTTTATCGCGCTCCCAATTTTCGAAAACACGCAAAACGCGCACTTTCTATCAAAATTTCAATTTTCATCAGATTGACATTTTTGGCATGGAATTCGATGTCGCATCTATGAGAGAATTTTTCGTGAAAGTTTCATCACGGTGCGGCCACCCTAAGAGATTTTATCGCGCTCCCAATTTTCGAAAACACGCAAAAACGCGCACTTTCTATCAAAATTTCAATTTTCATCAGATTGACATTTTTGGCATGGAATTCGATGTCGCATCTATGAGAGAATTTTTCGTGAAAGTTTCATCACGGTGCGGCCACCCTAAGAGATTTTATCGCGCTCCCAATTTTCGAAAACACGCAAAAACGCGCACTTTCTATCAAAATTTCAATTTTCATCAGATTGACATTTTTGGCATGGAATTCGATGTCGCATCTATGAGAGAATTTTTCGTGAAAGTTTCATCACGGTGCGGCCACCCTAAGAGATTTTATCGCGCTCCCAATTTTCGAAAACACGCAAAAACGCGCACTTTCTATCAAAATTTCAATTTTCATCAGATTGACATTTTTGGCATGGAATTCGATGTCGCATCTATGAGAGAATTTTTCGTGAAAGTTTCATCACGGTGCGGCCACCCTAAGAGATTTTATCGCGCTCCCAATTTTCGAAAACACGCAAAAACGCGCACTTTCTATCAAAATTTCAATTTTCATCAGATTGACATTTTTGGCATGGAATTCGATGTCGCATCTATGAGAGAATTTTTCGTGAAAGTTTCATCACGGTGCGGCCACCCTAAGAGATTTTATCGCGCTCCCAATTTTCGAAAACACGCAAAAACGCGCACTTTCTATCAAAATTTCAATTTTCATCAGATTGACATTTTTGGCATGGAATTCGATGTCGCATCTATGAGAGAATTTTTCGTGAAAGTTTCATCACGGTGCGGCCACCCTAAGAGATTTTATCGCGCTCCCAATTTTCGAAAACACGCAAAAACGCGCACTTTCTATCAAAATTTCAATTTTCATCAGATTGACATTTTTGGCATGGAATTCGATGTCGCATCTATGAGAGAATTTTTCGTGAAAGTTTCATCACGGTGCGGCCACCCTAAGAGATTTTATCGCGCTCCCAATTTTCGAAAACACGCAAAAACGCGCACTTTCTATCAAAATTTCAATTTTCATCAGATTGACATTTTTGGCATGGAATTCGATGTCGCATCTATGAGAGAATTTTTCGTGAAAGTTTCATCACGGTGCGGCCACCCTAAGAGATTTTATCGCGCTCCCAATTTTCGAAAACACGCAAAAACGCGCACTTTCTATCAAAATTTCAATTTTCATCAGATTGACATTTTTGGCATGGAATTCGATGTCGCATCTATGAGAGAATTTTTCGTGAAAGTTTCATCACGGTGCGGCCACCCTAAGAGATTTTATCGCGCTCCCAATTTTCGAAAACACGCAAAAACGCGCACTTTCTATCAAAATTTCAATTTTCATCAGATTGACATTTTTGGCATGGAATTCGATGTCGCATCTATGAGAGAATTTTTCGTGAAAGTTTCATCACGGTGCGGCCACCTAAGAGATTTTATCGCGCTCCCAATTTTCGAAAACACGCAAAAACGCGCACTTTCTATCAAAATTTCAATTTTCATCAGATTGACATTTTTAGCATGGAATTCGATGTCGCATCTATGAGAGAATTTTTCGTGAAAGTTTCATCACGGTGCGGCCACCCTAAGAGATTTTATCGCGCTCCCAATTTTCGAAAACACGCAAAAACGCGCACTTTCTATCAAAATTTCAATTTTCATCAGATTGACATTTTTAGCATGGAATTCGATGTCGCATCTATGAGAGAATTTTTCGTGAAAGTTTCATCACGGTGCGGCCACCCTAAGAGATTTTATCGCGCTCCCAATTTTCGAAAACACGCAAAAACGCGCACTTTCTATCAAAATTTCAATTTTCATCAGATTGACATTTTTGGCATGGAATTCGATGTCGCATCTATGAGAGAATTTTTCGTGAAAGTTTCATCACGGTGCGGCCACCCTAAGAGATTTTATCGCGCTCCCAATTTTCGAAAACACGCAAAAACGCGCACTTTCTATCAAAATTTCAATTTTCATCAGATTGACATTTTTGGCATGGAATTCGATGTCGCATCTATGAGAGAATTTTTCGTGAAAGTTTCATCACGGTGCGGCCACCCTAAGAGATTTTATCGCGCTCCCAATTTTCGAAAACACGCAAAAACGCGCACTTTCTATCAAAATTTCAATTTTCATCAGATTGACATTTTTGGCATGGAATTCGATGTCGCATCTATGAGAGAATTTTTCGTGAAAGTTTCATCACGGTGCGGCCACCTAAGAGATTTTATCGCGCTCCCAATTTTCGAAAACACGCAAAAACGCGCACTTTCTATCAAAATTTCAATTTTCATCAGATTGACATTTTTGGCATGGAATTCGATGTCGCATCTATGAGAGAATTTTTCGTGAAAGTTTCATCACGGTGCGGCCACCCTAAGAGATTTTATCGCGCTCCCAATTTTCGAAAACACGCAAAAACGCGCACTTTTATCAAAATTTCAATTTTCATCAGATTGACATTTTTGGCATGGAATTCGATGTCGCATCTATGAGAGAATTTTTCGTGAAAGTTTCATCACGGTGCGGCCACCCTAAGAGATTTTATCGCGCTCCCAATTTTCGAAAACACGCAAAAACGCGCACTTTTTATCAAAATTTCAATTTTCATCAGATTGACATTTTTGGCATGGAATTCGATGTCGCATCTATGAGAGAATTTTTCGTGAAAGTTTCATCACGGTGCGGCCACCCTAAGAGATTTTATCGCGCTCCCAATTTTCGAAAACACGCAAAAACGCGCACTTTTTATCAAAATTTCAATTTTCTTCAGATTGACATTTTTGGCATGGAATTCGATGTCGCATCTATGAGAGAATTTTTCGTGAAAGTTTCATCACGGTGCGGCCACCCTAAGAGATTTTATCGCGCTCCCAATTTTCGAAAACACGCAAAAACGCGCACTTTTTATCAAAATTTCAATTTTCATCAGATTGACATTTTTGGCATGGAATTCGATGTCGCATCTATGAGAGAATTTTTCGTGAAAGTTTCATCACGGTGCGGCCACCCTAAGAGATTTTATCGCGCTCCCAATTTTCTAAAACACGCAAAAACGCGCACTTTTTATCAAATTTTCAATTTTCATCGGATTGACATGATGTGGTATTAAAATATTCAGAATGATTCTTGCGAATTAATTGGACCACTGTTGAAATTTCATTTCGGTAACTTATTTGGTGTGCGGGATTTTTTTGATATGTTGAAACTAATTGCTCATTAGTAAGAATCGCGGGCTTTCAAAATTTTGTTTTCCACATTGTACACTTATTTTGGGAGCTGCGATTTCATTATTGGAAATTTATTCTTATCGATGATCGAAGTATATGGAATATTTCTCTTTTTCATAAAGAAAATTCAATACCGCACCTCGCTTTATACCGTTAAAGTTTCAAAAATCGAATTAGTGATAGCGGATCACTTCACTTTTTCTTGATTGCCATTAATTTTTTTTTTCAGTGGACAGTAGCCTTACCGTTGGTAACAAACGACATTCTAAAATCAGACTTCCTAACTCCAGAAGTCCTCAATATAATTATTCTGGTTCCTGTTCTTACCTATTTATTCACTGTGAATTCTATCGTGCGAAGCAAATAACTATCATGACTATCATGATTCTAATCTGAACAATTAATTAATGGGAGCAAGAACGCTTTTCCAAATTCATTATTCAGACGACAATGCGTTTAGCAAAATTCCATTGTACGAAAAATTCGGTTATCATTTGGTTGAATAAAAACGAATTCGGGTTCGACGGAAGGCCGGAAGAGAAACAGGTGGTTAGGTCGTCTTCAACTTCAGGGGCGCGCAGTTATTTTGAGAATCCACGTGATTTATAAATGTACCGCATTATGAAATCTTTTATTAGAAAACGGAGGTCAACGGGAAATGAAGAAAGTAGAACTGAAGACTCACCAACTCATATTCGAACTTAATCAATCTCCAGATTGATCTCCAGAGGTGGATCAATATGGTTTTATCAAAAACGTGTTTTAATTGGAGATATTGGCTCCACAAGTTGCGCTGCGTCTGAGCGAACACCCGCGCCTACTACCAAAATCTATTTGACACTTGGCGGAGGCGCCGTTCCCTTATGGTCCGGAAATAGCACATTTCCGTTTTTTAAGGGATCCCGACCACCGGCGCATTTTCAGTATTGTTCTGTTTTTCTTAATTGTCTTATGAGAATAACAAAATCGATTTTCTTGAACAAAAACTGAATACTGATTAAAAAATGTTTGTTTTCCTACAATAAGTGTAATCAAGGAATTCGTGAAAAGAGGACATACCGGCGATGCTTATGAGATAAAACTATTTTTAATTCGATAGTTTTGGATTGTCAGTCGAAATTTTAACTCATTTAGTCTGAGTGTTGTAAATTTTTTGACAATTTCACGTTCTTGATCTAGCTAGTCATGATGTACCATTGAATAGAAAGAATAAGTTGTAATCTCAACATCTGTGAATAATTAATTTTCTATGTAGGACCTTGAAACTTGGACTACTCTTTAATGAAGATATAAATTGGTCTCGAAATCTCAAGAAAAAGGACCAATGAGTCGTTTCATTGTGTTGCGGCCACCTCAAGAAAATGATACAATTTAAATTGTAACCCCGAGGTGCGAAGATGAATGATGGGCACAACCCTCATTGAAGCTCGACAGGAAACTTGAACATGCTAATTCCGCATTTTCCACTTAGCAGCTGGAAATGGCGGATGCGCTTTTTTCGAGGGAGAGCAAATTCGATGGAAGCAACAGTGGCGAATACCGTTGATGGGTTGTTCTAGCCTTGGAAAATGTTGCAATAAAAAAATATAAACAATTGAAATAAAGAGACAAAAGTGCCGATGGTGATTTGGCGGACGATAGTAGATAATATTTGCGCACCAACGTTCATCAGCTTCGCGTGTTAGTGATAGTTGGCAAATTAATTGCATTACGAAAAGTCAATTTAAACTCATAATTATTTAGCCACAATCGCGCAAGGCAGTAAAATTTTGTACCACTAGCGCGTAAAGTACATAAAATGTCTTCGTGAACGCGCGATTTTTTTTACCGCAAGTCAAACGAAAATTCTCTCAGAACATCGCGATAACAGCCTAATTAAAGATGCGCGCTGCCGGTATATTTTTTTCTTAACGAATAATATCCTTCAGCACATAAGCTGAGAAATTTTGAATCATCGTATAATTTCGAGTTTCCCCACTTGTGCGGAACGTATGAGCTCTCAAATATTCTTGGATATCTTATCATTAACAGTTCATTCGCTGTTTGATTTTTGTCGTGGATGGTATACGTGGTAGTAGTGTTGGTGTTCTTGTATTGACATTATATTCGTTATGAGGAAGTATTACTAATTGTTTTTATAGGTAAGAGAACAATTCATGCAAATATTTCGAATTGTTCCGTTTGGGAACAATTATTATTGCTAAAAATTTTTGATTGTCATATGTTTTCACTCTTCTTGTGTAAATCTTAGTGCATACTTATAAATTTACGTTAATCGCGCATCACACGGCAGTTGCTGAATTTCGAAGTTTTATGAACGGCAATAAAAATTTCGAATGATAGAATATTATTCAATTCAAATTATTATAATTGATAGCTGTCGCGCTATCATAATTTTTTTGTTACATCACTCAAAATATCTCTAATTAACTCACAAATCTTGCATCACTAATGGAAGAAATTGATATAATATTGAATAAGAAGTCTTGTCGTATATTCTCTTAGAATGTTCTTCTGTTTGCAGATCATCTTTTAGAGCTGGCGAAGAATGATGTACAAATTGGTATCGTGAATCATTTTCGATTAAAATGCGATTTGATCGACTAGTCGTAGAGGTTTACGTTTTGGCAATATTGATTCTATCAGGACTATCATCTCAAGTGTCAGTTTTGGATTTACTCTATAATTACATTCATCAAGCGGCGATGGTAAGCATTCATAGAGTTAAGTGAATTATATGAAAACCCACGAATTCACATTCGTATCGAAATATGTTTTAATTCGAGAGTGACATAACTCCGCTGTGACTAATAGAAAGTGAAATGCACAATGTCCGAAGAATATAAATGAAGGGAACCTTAAATATTAATAGGCGGCCATAAATTGGTGAAAATGGTCGTGGTTCGTATTGTTTGCTAATTTATTTTCATATAACGTACGCACGCGCGCACGAATTACCTTACCATTTAGAAACATTCGAAGACACCTGTTGAATATAACGTCAAGCACCCAACTTTCAGTTTCACATAAATCACAGAGGCTCTCTTAAAAAATGAAGCATAATGCGAAATCAACTATTAACCGAAATAAAAACATGTTTGGGAAGTGTGAGTAGGAAATTTCGCAGATTCTTTTTGCGACATCAAAATTGCATATATAGGTTGTATAATTCAAGTTTTTGACCTCCTATTACGTTAGCGAATTTGCTTCTGAATAATGAATCACCACTAAACTTTTGTAATAGAATGATATGACTAATTACTAATATTTCAAAATTTGATGAAAAGTTGTGAGTTGTTGAGCGGTTTGTTTTTCAATGCGCGAGTTGTTACGTTAGCGAAATGTTGGCAATGAAAATCATTCTTATAGATTTTGTTGAAATGAGTATTTAATCATTACTAGAAATGCAGATAAAAGAACGCATTCAAAACTGTTGTATCGAATTTTGGAGGTTGTGATTAGTCAATTGCAAAAAATCTCAGACAAGCTAGTTGTTATTATTTAAAGCGGAATATTTCGCAAATATAATAATTTAGTTGCCATCATCTGTTAAAGAACCAGAACATTGATATAAAATGCGGTTTTCAAATCATTTTTTTATCGTTCAGTTTACAATTATCATTTATACGGAAAGGCGATTTTTTTCATTTTCCTGCACGTCACTTGAAAATCGCTACTATTTTGAAAAAATTCGCTGATCTATTAATATAATAAGCAATAGTGATAAGCCGAAAAACTTAAATTCAGTGAGACTGCTAATAGTACCAAATATGACCAAAACTTTTCTTTGTGATTATCACTTTTTTCTTACGAAAAAATACCGTCCTCAGACTTTGGAAGCACTTTTTACATTAGATATGATGCAACTCCTCCTAAAAGACAAAGTACAAATTTACCCAACACCCGTTGGTTTTGATTTCTAGATCAACAGAGGAAATTTTGTGATTCAGTATCCGAAGACAGTGGTAAATGTTCGTAAACAGAGTGTATTTCCATCGTCGACGCCGTTTCCGTGTAACAACAATTCAAAAATAATTGGTCGATCGCCGGTTCCACCGATCAGTGTTCATCAATTGAGACCAGGCGACATCGATGTAATTGCCGCTATGGGCGATTCTTTGATAGCTGGCAATGGAGCTTTGGAGGAGTACGCTCTCGGTACAATGATTGAGTATAGAGGGGTGTCCTGGTGTGCTGGTGGTGAAGCGACATGGAGACAGTATCTTACACTACCCAACATATTAAAAGAGTTCAATCCAAATTTAACGGGTTACTCCACAGGAACAGGTGAATTCCTTTCACAGCATTCGCAACTAAACGTTGCTTATCCGGTATCAGCTGATGACGATGCCCTACGTCAGGCTAAAATTCTGGTCAGTAAAATGAAACTTAATCCAGACGTGGACATTCAGCGTCACTGGAAAATGATAACAGTATTTTTTGGAGCAAACAATATTTGTTCTGGCCAATGTTTTGATGAGAAAAAATCATCACCGATGGCCCATGCGGGGCATTTAATGAGGGCGTTAGATTACTTGCAGGAAAATCTACCGAGGACATTCGTGAACTTAATTCCAGTATTAGGTAAACCATTTGCTCTATATCAAATAGTCATAGTTACCATAGTAAAGATGACTTTGAAAATGGAAATAAATATGGAATATGAATTTTTCGATCGCCTTTACTATCCAGAATAAATTGGTTCTTAGAATAGAATATCATTTTTATCTGACGTTTAGCATGTGGCACTTTGCGATCTCATTCAATTTTTTTCCGGAAGCATAAGAATACCAATTATTATATGCATTGTGATGTGACAATAAATATCTATATGATTTAAAAAACACGATGATAATTTTAAAGGACGAGCACAAAACTCTTCAGTGTTGAACGAGTTAAATACTGTTTTTTATTTAATACGGTCCTTTCTGTCAGTTATTCAAATTTTTCATCATACTTCTCGACAATTTTTATATTAACGATAAAAGTTATTTTCACTATATCATCCTTTTTTAATAGTCCTCAATACCAATGCAGTTCAAACATGAACGTTTCACTCATATACAGGCTGAGATAAAAGTATGAATACATCAGATTAACTTTGTAGCGGGTCATAGTAAGAAAACCAAACTCATGACACCACATAGGTAACTTCTCATCATGAGTATTGTAATACATTATTGTTCATTAAAAAACTCTATGACAACAAAAGCAAAAGAAGAACGCGTATTCACTTGGTCAGTACAGACAACGAACTGAATGCAATAAATTATTCCCTTTACCAACTTATAAAATAAAGAGGCTATGGTACTAGACATCTGACAGGGCCTGATGAGGCGGGCTTGAGGCGAACCGGACTGTAGAAAGTCTGAGCTTTCGAGGTTTTTACTTATTTACCCCTTTATCAAGAGACGCTAAACATAAGGTTTCAGTAAACAATAGTGAACTGAATTAGAAAAGCTTACGAATTGGGTATCAGATTGTTCCAAAATAGATGGAAATAGATTTACGTAACCTAGATTACACGTCATAGTAACTTGATATTATCTGCTAATTGTTCAAACTTATTATTGTATACATTCTTAAATGATTTGTAGAAGCAATTATCTGCTTTTTCGTTTTTATGTGTGCTATAAAAATGATTTCAATTGAGTTCATCATCAGCTTGAAGAGTCAAAATATGCTCAAATCAAAGGCCTATTAATAAGTACACAGAGGTTTGGTGGAGGTGATATATACTTGTGAACACTCTTTGCTTAAGAGACGTCAATGATTCTCTTAATTTTCAAAGTACTAGCATTGTTGTTTCCTCTCATAATAGTGTTTTTAGGATACTTCTGTTGAATTTCATGTATGCTCTAATTACTGCTTGTACTGTGTTTTTGTGAGAAACACTATAGCTCCACTTTTGTTTGATTTAGACATCCATAGGTAGTGATTTATCTTCATAAATTTGAGAGTTTCTTTCTGTACCGTAGTGACAAGGGGTCATATTTGTATTATAAAACAAGATTCAAGACCATGTTTGTGAATCTTGCTCGTAAAATACTTTGACTGTCAGAGAGAGCTCATGATACTGTATTTTCCATACTATGATGTTCTGCAGATATTTCATTTTTGTAACGTTGTACAGCAAGCTCCTAACTTAGACATACAATATTCAGTATGTCATCTGAAATCACCACTACTGCTTTATTCCTCATCCAACTATCCATTCTTCTTATTAATTCCAACTTCTGCTCCTTCAGTGCTCAAAACTTCAATGAATTGTACTCTGCCAAATTCTTTGTCATAAGTATCAGTAAAGCTAGATTCATACTCATGTATAAAAACGGATGGTAAATTAAAACAAATCATACATGGCATACATGAATAATATACACCACCGCCGCTATGTTGTTGGGGCGTCAATTAGTGATTACAAGAGTTCAAAGAGCACTCATCAACATTTATCTATACAATACTTTAATCTTATTTGATTAAATGACTTATACTCATATATTTAGTACTATATATGCTTGTACTATTCCAATAACAATGTGAGGTTATGATGTACCGGATCACCGAATATACAAGAACACAGAAAATTGTGTAACTTCCGTGCACAATATATATGTATTATATATGTATATAATATATATGGATATGTAAACTTGTCGAGTTTTGACGCGGCAGTCCATTCGGTCTCTTTTTGTACATCTCATTTCCTATTCCGAAGCAAAACTGTGCGTTTAATGAACGAAAAATGGAATGAATTACCATTTTTGTGCGTAATAATTCGACATTGAAATAAACCTAATATACGTCAAGTTTTTTCCAACTCGCGTTATGAACGATCAATATAATATAAATACTGTCACGATTTTGCGCTGTTCATAAAAAATGCGTCATTTTATGAACAGCGCAGAATCGTGATGGTGCGTTGATCGTTCACAACGCGAGTTGGAACAGACTTATTATAATTACTTGTATAGCAACATCAAGCAAAATGTATGTAGTAAATATTTCCTAATAATTTCAGACGTATCTGTGAGTTTGAGAATTCAAAGGACTGCGATGTGCAAGCTACTGCACACATTTTTTTGTTCATGTTTTCACCACCAGAATGGCAACGAGATGGAAACAATGATTGTTTATGCGAGAAATTATCAACGAGCTGAAGAAATATTGGTGAGAACTCGAGCATCGTATTCGATAAACAATAATATGAAATTTCTTATTAGATAAAAAGCGGACGCTATGATGTCAAAGATGATTTTACAGTGGTACTACAGCCTTTCATGAAGGGTTTCAATGCCGCATTAGATCCTGCACACTACTTTGATGAAGTAATCGATATCTCGTACATCACGCACGATTGTTTCCACTTTTCACAAAAAGGGCACGCTTTAGCTGCAAACATGTTATGGAATAATTTATTGGAACCTGTTGGCAAAAAAACCGCCAAAAAGATGCGATATATAATGGAGACTTTCAAATGTCCAAAATTAGAAGCCCCTTATTTGTTCACTTCCAAAAATTCTAAAATTTATTTATCTCATAGAACGTAATAATTCCATTTTTGTAGTTCTATAAAATTTAAAAGTTTTTCTGTTGAAAATAAACGAATGCAAAAATTTTGAATTCTTCTCTCATCATCTGCGTGTGAGGTGTCTGTTAATGACTTTGTGTTCACGCTTCAAGCTAAACGGCGGTATATAGAACAACGATTGTCATCTTTTTTGTAGGAAACTCTTCGATACGTAATAATTCGGCTTCTAATAATTCTATGGCTTTCGGTCTTTCAATGAATATTGCATCGTAATGGTGTAAACAATTACTTTTTTCGGTACTTTCTGGTACGCCCTACCATTTTTGAGAAAATTGATGACATATGAAAGACCTAGCGTCCGTAATCCACCGGGTTTCTTCAAATTTGGTTATCAATCTTTGAATACTGGTCCAATTTTGTGTACTACGACGACCAAAGATTCCACGAAGTTCACGAACTGTTTAAGCGTAACTTTCCCCGTGTACACGTGACGTTTTATTTCGGTCCACTTGTGCGAAACAATTTGTCTCGATATCCAGTATACCTACCTACTCGTTTGACGTCGAGTATGTTTTCACATATCATGTATTTGACTCTCAACCGGAATCGTCCTGTAGAAAGAGACGAACAAAAATGGCAACATACTTGCAAATAAACTAAGGTTTTCGATAGTTTATAAGTATTTGACATCATCTAATCATAGATGAAGAAATTTTCCTCTTTTGTAATATTTCATATTTCTATATGTTTGTTAATAAAGTCATGTAGCATTATCTCTCTTCTAGCTTATCCAAAGTATTAGTTTCACTTAACACAATAAAGTGATAATGCTGGTTAATTCAACGGATTTGAGCGCTGATTCCTTTTCACGGTTGACATTCTAGATATTGTGCAACGATAAGTGTTACAAGAATATTCATCAAATATCGGTACGTTTGATTCCCTCTTACAGTTTTTTTATTATCTAAAAGGAAATTTTTATTTTACATGGTTCATTAGTAGGTACGCTATAATTTATTTAAGTATTACTTATTTCAGGGCTTATTATTTATATCGGATGGTACAACTGAAATCATGTCTGTTCGGCTTTTTTTGATTTTTAATTACTCGATCAATTCGCTAACTTTCATGATGCATTGTCAACAGTATCCGAAAGGAGATTGTGTTATCTGATAATTTTGTGATCCTGAGAATCCAAGACTCTTTTTTAAAATTGCCATCCGGCTCGTAGGATTTGTTTTCTCGATATCATCGTCGTTGTGAAATGAGTAAGCAGACGAATTATTATAATTTTATTTCTTAAGTCTTATGATCCACAAACCAAAAAAAAAATTATCACTTATCGGCATATTTATCGCTTTTATTCAAATCGACTCAAAAAAACATTTCAGAATATTACTAGGAAAATAATTGTTGATGATAACACAATAATATTCTGCTAGTTCACGCATTCGCTATCGATTCGTTATTTTATGACAAAAATGACAAAATGAGAATTGTTTTTGCTACACAAGTTACTTCATTAAATGAATGGATCATGCTATAGTGAAAATTCTGGGACCAAATTGAAAATTAGAAAAACCGATTACAGTAACCATGGCTTTGAATCATTTATTAAAGTGGCACATATCAATTCCCTGGAAATGATTTATTATTGCTTTAACTTCGTGTAGTGAGTAAAAGAAGTGGTATCATTTGATGGTTAGCAGGAAATAAGTGCAACGTTTTACAGGTAAGTTGTAATTTAGATATCACCTTTATATTGTAAAACGTTACGATAAATTACAAGGGCGAAAGAGGGCTTCGAACATGTGTTACGTTTATCTATTTAAAAAATAGAGAACACTGTCCGCGGGAACTGCTCCATCTTAGCGAATTTTACAACAAAAGTGCCTGCTCTTTTTTTTGCTTCAAATAAATGACAATCACGACGTATAAGTGAAATTTTTTTCTACACATAATCCACTTCATAGTTATTTTTTGATAACTTTAGTCATGAGCGAAGAACTGTACCGATTGATTCCAGACAAAAGATTCCTGTGGATCCTCCCTCGCAGATTTCCACAAAAGGTAGTTTTTCTGTACAACGAATGATACGCAAGAAAATATAAAAAATAATGTAATATATGGCGAATGGATTCGAAGTGAAAATAAGAAGGAAGCGCGTATTAATTCTCTTGAAATCGCCAAAAATCTCAGTTCGTATGCATGTTCAATTTTTCGCAAAAAAAAAATCAAAAATTCAAAAAAAAATCCAAAGGATCCTTCAACGTGCCCTTTATCTTCGGAACCGTTCATAATTTTAAGGTAAGTAGGAAACAAATACGATTCCGGTTCAAGTTGCCACGCTGATTAGTGAGTCGGGAAAACCCACTAAAACGACCTTCAGTATTGGCATGAATTCTTTTAGCTTAAGAATTCTTCGAAGTATAAATGAGCAAAAAAAACTTTCAACGACATGGGATTATCCCATCACCTAAACACAGATGGAGTAAAAGCAATGAATGCGTTATGTATATAACAATGAAGTTCGGAGAACTGAATCTGGAAAACCGATAATTTTGAATTATTTAACCAAAACATGTAGATAATATTCAATCTAGGTTCAATTTATACAATATTTTAATAGAAGAGAGAATAAAGCGAAAATGCTAAATTTCTTCAAAAAAATGTTGATGATCGAATGGGGATAAGTTAAGTACATACATTTTATTTCCCTCAATATATTGAAAAAAGGGAAAATTCGATATTATATACGATTGCTATAATTATGGGGAATAGAAAACCGTCATACGAATTTACCATAGATTACGCAGTAAGTTAATTTTAACTTTCGTATACGAATATATTGGGTTTAATTAGACTTTAATGTGAAAATTACAACACATTAATGAATTGTTAAATATCTTCAGATTCCTCATTCAATATTGGCACTGAATACTGTACCTAGAAACGTATGATTAGATTTTGAACCAAAAACCAATCTGTTTATTTCACGCAGTTACATATGATTTGAAACATCTTTTGAGCTTGAACTATAAAACATGCTCGTTTGTTCGATGCGGTGGATGGTCGTATTCAAGTTTTTTCTGACAAGAGATGCCAGATTACTCGTCTTCATATTTCAATAAACGATCGGTGGACTTCATACCTCCAATAACACTTTTTAATCAATTATTATCGCCCGTACACAAGATTTCAAGTGCAAATAATTGAAATGAATAACATCGGGTGCAAAATTTTCAATTTTTTGTCAACTTTTATGGGATTTTTGCAATACGGATCAATATAAACACGAATCATGTTTGATTACTCTATACGGTACCATATGCAACTTGAAAAAGCTCAAAATGAGCTATCATAAAACAAAAACTCAGGTTCCGATCAACCGACATCCGTTATATCCCAAGTCTATACATGAGGCTATTTGTTGATATGCAGAGTAATTTAATCCAACTCAACCCGTAATTCGCTAAGTGCGATGAGAGAGTTCAGTGTATCATGCTATCAAAGCTGGACACCCGATCCACCCCTCACTTTTTGGCCAACCTTGTGACCTGATGCACGTCCAGGTTTATACCGCCATGCGCAGCTTCACGCTGCCAACCTAATAGACGAATTTGAGTTTCTACTAAAACTTCCAGACGAAAGCTGACCGTGCATTAGGTTTCAGTAGAAACTTATTCGAGCTCGTTGACAGAGTCGGTAACACAGTCCGGCGTACGGCGGTCCGAAAGCTCTGGAGCGCGACATGAGGATATTTGTTTATTTGCGTAATATCTAGTACTCCATCAAAAATATCACTTCCAGTTCTATTCCATACAAATTAGGTTATAAATGTTCAACATATATTTAACGCCTGATCTCCGCCTTTTCTTTGGTTCAACAATCAGTTTAGCTTACCTCGTGAAACTGTTGGTCGATCAACCTGAACCCGAAGTTCCTTCTTCCTTCCAATAGTCAGTACAATTTTAAGTGTTCAAGTGTTGGATAACAGTCAGTTGACATTCTCTTTGTAAAAGCGGCCGTTAAATAGGCCAGTCTGTCGAGTCTTGTTAGACCCAATTTTATTCGAATAAACGAAGTATATCGCCAGCACAACTTGCACTTACGCAGTTGAGTAAGCATGATACAAAGAATTCTTTCTATAGTATCATGAAGTCGAACCCGAGTTGAATGGAATTAACAAATTTATTTGCATAATTGCGGAGAGGGTATTAATACGTACATCAATGGATAGACAACAGACGTTGAAACGAACATACTTCGACTTCATCATTGTTGCTGCACGAGTTAAACCTAGTTTAGGAACTTTCTGATTTGCCTATCGACGGAGGTGGAATCAACTAATATAGACGTTGATTAAAATCATATGATGATTATTCATTTTTCCATTAATAATACAGTAAAACATTCTATACCATACGTGAATAAACGATCGTTTAATAACAATCTGAAAAACACGAGGTAGATTTATACCGCATTAATTATTTACCATATTAATTGAATCGATTTGACTCGCTCAATGCACTTTGGGAACGTTGCGTCGGTTTGATTTCGATTCAGGCAAATTTCAACTCGGATCAACTAAAGTTAGCGCAAACCCGAGTTGGCTCATCACCAATTTTGGCTTCGATCCAAAAACTCTTTGGTTTTCGATGGAAATTTGGTCTAACACTCCTTGACGGTTATCAATTCAAATGAATTGATCCAATAAAGTTCAAGCATCAGAGGTAATTTGATGTAGAAATCCCTTTGCCAATCATATCTCATCGATTTTGGATGCTGGATACGATGAAAATTGATATCGCGTTCTACTTTCAACACTGTCGGTACTGGCCCATCGTTGGCAGCCAACTTTGGGCCGACGTTGGATACCGACGGTCAGTCCTCATTGCAGGCCCAACGTCAGCAACCGTTATCGCCCACTGCTGAATACCGGCCGTCACCGTTGACACCTTACGTTGGCCCAATAAATGAAACTAAAATTATTGGAAATTCAATTTCAAATAATTTTATTCTTCAAAATTTCCAATGTCAAATTGGAAACAAGTTGTTGAAACAGAAACTCACCCCCAGCTCTTTTCCGCTATAACTCGGAAAATATCGATCCTAGCAAAAAATTGAATGCAACCAAAATTGTAGGGAATTAAGTTCTGAACAACTTTTGTGAGACCCAATTTTGTGTAAAATTGAAAATTCAATGTACAAAAACTCACCCTTACATTCAATAAGGTCCAAAATCCAACGAACCGATTATCGCCCCCCTCCACCCTTACGAATTGTGAAGAAAAATTTCTGCTTCAATTTATTTCCGGTTTTTTTTTGCAGCAGTACTCTTAATTTTAGTTTTGTCTCGTCTGAAAACTCATCGCCCCCTTGACAACCCAAATCGCACACTAGGGGGGAGATCGCCGCAGGCTGTGAAACAATCCAATCACTTGGATGTCCCTTTTTATAGAAAGAAGACTGCTCTATATGGGCGAATATGTACCCAGATTTGCTTTCCGGAAATTAAATTTTGCAAAATTTTCGCTATAAAGACCACGAAATAACTGCTAAAATAAAGTAACTATAAATATTAAAATCTTCGACATCAAGAGATCCCACTACCTTTACTAAAATAAGTAATTGTTTCAGAAAAACTCGTTGAACTAATAACATCTCAATTCGTTACGGAAATTCCAAATTACTTAGACCAAATGAAAAACATATCGATGTTTAATATTCGTCCACTTCTTAGCGTCGTGTCCGTTGCGGTTTCAGTATTCATAGCTTCTGTTAAAGTGAGTTGCATGGCACCACGGTCCCCTCTTTCATTCTCCGACTAACCGACATGCGGCGGATTTTTAAATTGACGCGATTTTTCAAATTTTCCTCATTGCGTTCGTATCAACTCGTTTGTTTGTTGGTACCTTGGTTGGTTCGTCTGCTGCTGCCGCATGCATCGACTTTCATCGCTTAGCAATCTTTCGACATAGCACTGACATGCCGTGATTTTGTGATTGTTGTGCTTTGAATAATTGTGACCCTAAAGAAAATTTTAAGGTAATGTTTTGTTATTTCTGCCTCAGCCCCGAAATTTTTCGTACATTTGGCATCGATTTTGGACAATTTGAATTTCTGTACATAATTACTTAAAATTACTTCTTTATTGATCAGCACAAGTTGTGTAACTTATACTAGGATTTATCGGTGAAGGTTAATTCTATTCAAGAGATGCGTATTTGAAAACCTTGTACGAGTAGAATGTGAAAAAGGTTGAGGCACAAAGATACCTTTCAACATCTTCAAATACTGAAATCAAGGCGACTTATTGCGGCCGATTTTTTATTCGATTGAATAGTAAATGAGTTTTTTCACTGCGGCAATAATTGTAATGACTGGACTTCTACTTGATTGATTTTATTCTTTTGCCGCGGTCGTCATGAACGTAATTAAATACCAATGGAAGATAAACTTAAAAAAACAGGTGCTTCTAATCAGTGATGCGGGACCTTGTATCTTCTGATAATTACATTCACTTCATAAATCATTGATTCCGTTCAATAATCGAAGACGATCACTTCATCTTAAGGAGGATGATTCAACCAATATATTTTTGAAATATGCAGGAAAAACAAACCATTTTTGTCAATCTATTCATGTTTCTGACTTCAGCATTCGCTTTCATTTATCTCTGGAATCTGTGGTGCGAACTTGGAGATTATGAAAGTTGAACCTCTTAGACAAATAGATAATTTTTAATAAAGAGAAAGCTTCTACTTTTATAACTAAATGTTGTTTAAACATATAAGCTATTACTAATGATTTTTTCTCGAATGAGATTTCCGAATAGAAGCACGTTTCTGTGATAGGTAAAAATCATTCAAACGTCTATTTATTTATGTCACGGATTCTGACTTCAAAATTTCCAATCAATAACTTGGTTGAATTCACCTGAAGTTTCGAACTACACGTCTCTATAATTTGAATATAAAGATTCGTTTATCGTGGAAATAACTTAAAATGGAAAAATATCTATGAATTGATTGTTGCCCAAAATGGTACATTTAAGATAAGCTCTGAATGTCTCAATGCACGTAATATTTTTGGGTCCTTAGTATAGTTATTGGTGTACTAACGATAATTGAAATTATACTTATGTTAAATAATGCTTATGTATATTTTCGCAAAAGTGTTACTGATTTTTCATGCCTGTTATTGTACAATATATTACGCGTTTCGAAAGCGGAGCAACAATAACTACATGTGATAGAACCCGTTTGAATATTTAAAGTGCCGTTTAAGTGCTTGATCACTTATCGTTCAGGGTTCGTTCTAGTTTTGTTAGCGTTTTCTTAGAAACACCTACGAATTTTCGTTATTTCCAAATTATGGACTTAATCCGATTTATATTTTGCAGATATCACAATGGCATCAGTACGGAAATTCATACTACAAGTAATTGTTTTTGCGGTCATTCCACCGACACTTTATTCCGTCCACGCTCCTGTTTCAAAATCTTCTTCAGGTGAGTTTCTTCCAATAAATTTTTTCAGAAATTTGTCAAAAGTTGTATTGAGTTGATGACATGTGATGAAAATTAACAAAACTTCATAATGCTAGTTTAATTGGATGCACGGTCAAGCCTTGACCGATTTCGCCACTATATGTACGCATTTACCAGAAACGAACGCGAAAGTGTTTCCTTCAAAAGAATGTCAACGGATAGGTTTCAACTACACAACACGATGCATATCGCGGCTCATTGAAAGGAAGAGGGTGATTACTTGTGATTTGTTTTGGAAGTGTTATGAATATTCATTAAAAATTCGAATAGAATTTTACTCGTTTGTCCTATTGATCAGAAAAGAACAGCAAAAACTTCACTTTGAAATAACGAAATCGTATTTTTGGGGTTTATAAATTTAAATCACCACATAGCAATACTGGTGTAATTAAATGCTAAAAATAATGAACAGTTAAAAATTGAATACTAAATAAATTAACATGTGAAATAAACTATTGAAATTTTAACACGCGATGCGCAAAATCGACCAACTTATTGAACCTGCGATGAAAAAAATTGCAGTTTACCTTCGCCATTCAGCACATGCTAATCTGCTAAAATGTTTGAAACGTTTACGGTCGACTCACACGTGCGGTTGCCGCACGCCGCGCCATTAACTCTTGAATTCGTGTTCGAGTTTAGTATAGGTTGCCAAGCCAAAATCGCGCTGCGCCAGAGCCGCATGTACGAGTCGTCCTAGACTCGAGTACCGAAGTATCGGATTATCGTTATAGTTTACTTATAAAAATATTCAGCGCTCTCGATCATACATACACTAAGTAACTGCGAGCTTACCGAGAGCGGATGCAGTGCACTTGAAGGGGATAGCCCAATCGAAAAAGCCAACCCGGAACAAGTTTTGAGCAGTAATTTTTCTTTGCAATTCGTTAGGGGGGGGGTTAGGTGACCGGCTCATCTGGAAGTGTTTCTTTGGCAGACGCCAGTGATTAGATTTATGGTGGATGCGCCACGCTGGCGGGCCTCTAGGCAAATCTTTTTTGGGCTTTTGAGTTGAATTTTGGAGTGTAAAGTGAAGGAAGCGCTCTGCTGACGAACGCTGATCATTATCCTTTCAATATGGGTTGAGGCTCCCTTTTGTGAGAACAGTTTAACTGTGAGTGGCTTCAAAGGGTCCTTCAGAAGCTTTCTTGGTAGTAGATGTTTCTATGAGTTGGATGCATTTTCCACCTCATACTATTTCTATAGTACTGCAGTTTTGGTTGAGCCATACTGTATGATGTGTTTGTACGTATGAATTCTTGAATGCTTGAATCAATTGTCAGTTCAGATATTGTATGTTTTACTGTATTAATGTGTAACGGGTCCTATATGATATATACCGTCTTCAAAAGGGAATAAAGAATTCGAATAGAAACATAAGAAATGAATGAATAGTTCGTAAGTTCAAGGAAATATCAAGTGTGATGTTTCGGGAATAGATGTTCTTGCATTTTCCTGTGCTTCTGTTTAAGGAAATCAAAATTTCCAATTTTTTCAAATCCGGTTTATATAAAATACCAGTTATATTCAAAACTGTAGCGAAAAGTTATTATGATAAAGCTGGAAATGAATTTCAAATATTTTGTAGAAGGTTAAACATGTAATATTCATTCAAACCTGAAAGTTGTTTTATTTCATATTCATGTCACACTGATTTTAACTACATATAAATATAAATCAGGTATATAAATGCCGAGGACATAGATGAGTACTCCAAATAACAGCATTTTATGCCATAAATACATTGAGCCATATTCGATCATAAATTTCAGATTTAATTGATAATGTCAAAGATAAATGAGATTTTTTAAAAATGCTCTTTGTAGTTACCGGTATATAATATTCACATCCTCTGTTATTTTTACAGGGTCGTTCGGCAACACTTCCGTTGAATTGTTCGATTATATTTTGTTGAACGAAAATATAACAGAAGGTAGAAGAGCAGACTTACATCCATGTAACAGAAAATGTTCTCTGAATGAGAATCCGATGATCTGTAAATATCACTTCAACCTAGAATGGTACGAAGTTCTGAGCAAAGCTTGCTTTGATTGTCCACACAATATAAATGATTGTTTTCGACCGGATTGCGTACCTGGAGACGGGATCAAAAGAGCTGTTATGGTTGTTAATAGGAAATTACCCGGTCCTGCAATACATGTAAAACTCGAACTCAATGCTCAACAAAATGATAAGAAGATTCTTCGACTATAGGTTTGTCATGGTGACCAGGTTGTTGTTGATTTGGAAAATGATCTTGTCAGTGAAGGGACAACAATCCATTGGCATGGGCAGAAACTGCGTGATTATCCTTACATGGATGGGGTACCATTTGTGACGCAATGTCCGATACTACCGCAATCAACATTTAGATATCAGTTCATCGCAGAAGATCCAGGAACCCATTTCTGGCATTCTCACACAGGTATGACAAGTATGTTTAATACAACACACAAGTTTTAAAGTTTATTAATTGACACTCACAGACACATTTTTCAATTTGAAATTATCATGCAGTTCTTGAGGCAACCATATAATGGAAGACCTATGCAAAAATATGCTAACTCTCCTAATTCAATTTAAATTCAAAAAGCATTGTGGCACGAGTATGTTTATCAAGCCGTTCATTAAAATATTAGATTACTGTGGGCAATGCGGTTTTAGAACTGTGAATATATCTTGAATGAATATTTCAAAGGTAGCAGCCTCGATTATTCGATGAATTTAATGATAACGGATATACCTGGAAATTTTCCGAAATTCTTGGTCTCTTTTGTACCTTAGGTATTGGGTATGGGCGCAGAGAAAATTGACTGACCATGTGGATCTGATTGAATTCAATACTTTTAATTAATGTGATTGGGAGCTCAATGGGAATAGTAGTGACCTACTACGGGTTCGAATCCCGGTGAAATTCCAACTCAATTTGAGAATGCCACAGTGCTTTGGAAGGCACGAGCCGTTGGTTCCAGCTGTCTATCTAGTACATAAATAGTCGTTAGGTCATGCCAAGGGTACTAGTTCTACATAAGAACGCCTGGCACTTGAATATAAGTGAGTGGGTTAAACTATAAAAAACAAAAATTTTAATTAACAAAAAACTTATCTTACTAAAATTATCGACGCTAATTATTCGAAGTAGAGGTTGATCGAATTGGACAACAAACTTCGAAATCGAACGTCTTTCCAAAAGAGTATAATGCTATTCCCTATTCAACGCTCTTCGACGGGAATCCTTTTTCAGCTTTATAGTTTGGATTGACCGCTCTGATTTATGAAGCATTCCACTGTTGATTGATCAGCCAATCTTCCAAATTCTTCATTCGTATTCTGTTTGTTCATTTGGGTCGTCGAAATGTTCTGTTGTCTTTCTGGCAATACTTGCCATTAACGTCATTCAAAATTTTCCATTCCACTCATGGACAAAAAAAATTGCCTACCCACAGGATGAGAGAAAACGATTTATTTTCAAATTTCATACATTTTCTTTCAAACCGTTTTCAGTACGTCAATTTGTATTTGGGAGATCAGCAACGCAATTTTTTGCGGATGTTTTGATTGTAATCTGTAATTCACGGCGCGTCATAATTCCTAAGGTATTCGCGTTGGAACGTTTATCGGTGGATACGATTCCGTCTTTGGAATTTTTTGTAGGAAATTGGTTGATTCTACGCCTGCGGCACATTGAAACACACCGAAGTAATATAGCGGTTAAAACTGTAACATTTTTGCTGAAACTGGAAGTCGAAATGTTTTGGCATTGACTGAAACATATACGTATTTCCCCCTGCAGACAGGTCAAATAATTGGAACACCCTTCTATATAATATAAATTTATACTTCCTCTAATTTTTCTAAATCTTTGATCTCCAATTTTTCTCAAAGTTCTTTTCGTTCTCTCAGGAATGCAGAGAGGCGATGGTGTTTTTGGATCTCTTGTTGTACGCGTTCCTGATGAACTGAACCCGCATCGGCACCTGTACGACTACGATTTAGATGAGCACGTTATCATTCTTATGGATTGGAATCATTTGATGGGAACGCAAAAATTCACCTCACATCATCATAGTGATGGTGATAACAAGCCTGTCAACCTATTGGTCAATGGAATGGGGAGATTAGTACTCAGTAATAATTCGGTTCACTACGATGAGATTAATAAAACCTCCATTATGCCTACCGCCCGTTTCGTAGTTAAAAAGGTAGCGTATTCAATTTGAACAGTAGAATCCAGTCAAATTTTTGCGAAATGTAATATTCAGATGCTCTTACCTACAGCACAACAATTAATTTGCTACCATTATACCAGTTAGTGACATTCATTCCACATTCTGACAGTGAAATGTTTTCTTGGATAAAATGACACAATATAGACATTAACATAATAAAAGCATGTCTTTGCTTTGTTACTCGCAGCCAGATCATGTCTTTATTTGAATTTCATAACTTCAAGCTTTTCTCTTCTTTCTTTCTGAAATTAAGTCTTACTTGTATTTGAAAAAACGTGAAACAGTGCACTTTCTCTAACAATTTCTGCATCTGAAACAAAGCGAACAGCTCGCAACATGCGGTCAGACCTTTGTGATTGAAGTTACTTCTTTCTGTTTCCAGGGTTTCCGATATCGTTTTAGACTCATCAACGCCGGATTTTTAAACTGTCCTATCGAAATATCTGTTGACAATCATACAATCAACATTATAAGCAGTGATGGTTACGATTTTAATAATATCACGGGGGATTCGTTGGTTAGTTACGCTGGCGAAAGGTTCGATTTCATTCTGGAAGCCAACCAACCCGAGGATGTTTATTGGATTCGTTTTGGAGGTCTGATGGACTGTGATGAGCGGTACACAAGTGCCCATCAAGTAGCAGTATTACAATACCAGTCCAACAACATCAGTAACACTTCATACCCAGAAGATGTTCCGTCTTATGAAAAATCACATAGAAATGGCACTGTAAGCACTTTAAAGCTCACCAAATGTTCCTTACTTATTGAGACATATGGTAATTTTAGCAATTTAATCCACTCAACAAGGGCACTGAAAGTAAACATGGCGTAATTTCTGCACCTATGCTAGAAAGTGTCTATGGATGGGACGACAGTTTGAAAGAAACACCGGATTTCACTTACTACATTTCGTATGATTTTTATAGAAAGGACAATCCACATTTCTACAATTCGCCATATTATTCATTCGAGAACAGTGAGTATGTCACTAATGGAATTTGAAGTGTGCACAATTTTCCTCAAAAATAGTCAAATTGAAACAATTCCTTGTTAACAGTATGACTTTGAAAAAATGTCATTTTGATGGGAATTCCTTATTCTAATCTTTTATACAACTACTAATACTGAATATTGGGAAATGGAAATAAATCCTGGTTGAATGCTGATAAATTAGAGTGAGTTAGATCATTAGTATGGTGGTGGAATTGAAACAAGGTAAGTTGCATGAGATTTTCTGCTCTTGGAACAATACACATTCTATGTGGTAGAATAAATTATATGAAAACTGCATGAAACTGTAACACTAAACCACACAATTGATTTGGTAGAAGTTGCTTATTTTCTCTTGAACAGATATCCAAATATCGTCTGTCATCTTCTAAGAGTTCTCTATATTTTCAGTCAGAAAAATGGAAAAATTGGTACTCACGCCACAGCTGAACCATATTTCTTTGAAATTACTCTCCTTTCCATTGCTGACTCAACGCGACGAATTGCGTCAGGAGATGTTTTGCAACGAGACATCACTTACATCAGCTAAGTGCTCTGAGAATTTCTGCCGATGTCTTCATGTAGTTAATGTAAGCTATTTTTATTCACATATCTGTAGATAGTAGTGGTGTGCGAATACTTCCTGTGTATCTATATCAGTAGCAACTTGTTCGGCATAGCCTAAACTGGTTTATCATATAGGGCTTTGGACTAGGCTATACTAGTGAATCCTAACGCGTATAGACAGAATTACTTCAGCCTAGGGAAAACTATGATAATTGCTGACGCCCGCTATTGAATTGCGGACGTTCAAAATCCTGATCGAAACATTCACGTTTTTTATTAATCTCATTTCAAATCTCCCAAAATCGGTGTAGCGCTTTTCTCATTGAAATCCTAACGATACTCGTTATGGTCTATAAGTTGTGCATTATTTCCTAAACTTTCAGCTCCCACTGAACGCAGTTGTTGAATTGATCATCATCGATAAAGGTTTCGCTTATGATGCCAACCATCCTTTTCATCTGCACGGTCATGCATTTAGGGTGGTGGCGATTGAAAAACTTGGCCAGAACGTCACTACAGAGAAAATTTATTTGATGGATAAAGCTAAAAAAATCAGCAGAAACTTGGAAAATCCTCCTTGGAAAGACACTGTTACTGTTCCAGATGGAGGTTACACTATTTTAAGGTTCCATGCAACGAATCCAGGTAGATAGTTTTGGTTCTGTTTATATTAATATCATAATTCTTGTTTTCCATATTCCGCATGTGTTTATTTGTTTTTATTATTATTATTATTAACATAATTATTATGATTTCAGGCTATTGGATGTTCCATTGTCACATAGAGTTTCATGCAGAACTTGGAATGGCTGTAGTATTCAAAGTTGGCGAGCATGAAGACATGGTTCAAATTCCGAAGAAATTTCCAAAATGTGGCAATTATTTCAACTGACAAATTCCGTGAATTCTATTCATTTTTCATCGTTAGCGGAACAGGCTCTTTAGACTTTTGGAACGGCACGAAATTTGTAATGAAGGCTCAAATGCAAAAATTTATGAAGATGTAAACTTGATATCACGTTTATATGGAATCGATATTATCTAAATGACGGTTTTATATCGAATATTTCATATGAATGTCCTACATCATTCTAAAGATGCATTTTACGGCAGTTTTCAAGTTTTTAGCCCCTTTGGTACCAGATTCAAATTTAATTTGTGATTATTGACCCTAGAATTATTGAATTAGAGGCTTGTTCCGGCCTCAATTATGATAGAGTCGTTCGCGTGATATTCTGAACGATAACATTTGAATTTTCATATTTGAAGTGTTGCAATTTTTGCACTGTGTCATAGAAATCGATTTCGTCTGAAGTTGCCTATGTGTCCAATTTTAACTTTTGCACTTATTTGCTCTCTGGACATTCTAACGAAAAAATTTACATAAAATTTGCACATTGGCTTATGTACATTGAATGAACTTTTAACTGCCAGTTATATGTATGTCTTATAAATAATGTACTTTTCTTGTGGATCAAATGGTTTTTCTGGGAACTAATTAGTAGTGAATCATGAAAATAACCGGTGTGATAAACTTTTTGTTGACGTATATATATGAACAGACTGGACCAACTTCGATGAGTTTGTATGGCATTTACGTAAAATTCACACGAAGAAAAATGATCTTAGGTTCCTCGACATCGCTTCTCGCAAAAATTCCATTGGTTTGTTTCTGGATTAACATTGGATCAATGTTTTTCCGAGATTTCGATTTGGAGAATATTTTGAAGTCCTTCTGCAGGGAGAAAACTAGATCGTAGACAAAAAAAATGTCGATTCAGTTATCGTATTATAAATTAAACTTATGTTTTTCGAAAACAAACATGACACTCATTTATATTCATTGTATAGGGTATTTCTTTTCTTTCGATTCGCGTATAACATGTTACCCTTTGTTCCTCAAATTACTTGTTTGTTTTGAAATTTTGGGAACTGTCACAGTTCTGTCTTTTTCATTTAGAAGGATCTGGCAATTTCAAACAGAGTAATCAAATATTCACAATTCGGTATCGAAATAATTGAAAATGAGTAGTGACGTTTATTAACTCGAACAGACTAACATTTCAATCTACGTGTGATATTTCACATAGCTGTTGTACAAACACAACGAAATTGGTCCATTCTGTAAATGCAAACTGACTGTCTCAAAAGTCTGGGTGAGGCTGGATATTTTTTTAATTATTGCAAGTAGGATAATGAAATTTGGGGAAAACCTTTGACAATACAGGAGCCATCTTTCAGGGTTTTGTTGGTGCTCCAGCATCAGGTTTTTTTTCTTTTAACAACCTTCATCTTGTGATAGATCATTTGCCGCAAACCGAAGATTAAAATTACAGTTTTTACATTAAACGTACTGTGTGGTAGGTTTCGGTCTCTCCAAAAAGTATCGCTTTGAGTCGTTCAAATTCATTTTTAAAAATTGCGCTTAGAGAGTCTGAAAAACAAAAACCCAGTGACCGTTTAGCATAATTTTGGATAAGCATTTGAAGGAGAAGCAAAGTCAAAATATTTTTTATGATGCTCCGAATGGGGAATGGGGTCCTCTTTGTTTGGCTATAACTCTTGAACAAATTTGGATGAAGATCTTTGGTTTAGACTGAATTTGTTGTTTCTTATATTATATCACAATATGAGTGTCCCCATTTGAAAAAAAAGTTGTGGTCACACATTTCGAGCCGCCCAAATACGACGGTTTAGAAAATATCCACCCATACCTTTACTTTTGATATAGCTTATACGTGTGTGTGGTGTATATATTATTTGATAATTTTTCAAAGGTTTTGTGATATTTATTGTGAAGTGAAAAATTTTATGCCAACATTGTTTTTCATCTGGTCCCCAAACTGTCATCCTTGAAAAACTTATGCGGAAAGAATTGTTTAATATCTACTTAATTTTTTCAGTTCTAGATGAGAACAAACTGGTTCTGACACCACAATTGAATCATATTTCAATGAAATTTCCACCATTTCCATTATTGACACAAAGAGAAAATTTGCGAAGTGAGATGTTTTGTAATGAATCATCGTTACGAGATGAAGATTGTGCCAAGAAATATTGTGAATGTATACATGTAGTCAATGTAAGGATGACACGAATATTAATTCTTCAGCCAAACATTGTCGTATACGAATACCAAACAAAATGTTTCAACGTGGCATTTTTAAAAAAGAAGTGTTTTCGAGTTTGAGAACCATGGAATTTGAATAAACTTTATATTGAACAATGCACAACTGTTCCGCTGTAGAAAAACTTCATTGAAAACGGTCCATAATTGAAGTTGTTTTACGACAGTCATTTACAAATCTTTTACGTAGTTGGTTTAAATTTTCAGGCCGAGTCACAAAAATTTTCGACTTGGATGTCCCCACATCAAGAAGTTCAGTAGCTTTCGCTGAATTATTCCTTACATTATAAAGCCCTGATTGATATTTTCCCATCAGTTATTGACATTGTATATGAAGTATTCATTTTTTGCATTATTCTGCAGCAAACATGAAACCAAAAAAATCGATTTGGATGTTTGTGGGCTCAAAATAATCCAATAATCACATGAAAATTTGTTTCTATCCTATCTTTTCTATTTTTCTATTCCTTTCGAGATAATCACGAAAAATCGATTTCACAATTTTCATCGCGCTGTATTGAAAAAATTGAAGAAATCTAGAGGTTAACTTTAGCCGATATATGCCCACCCTAAAAGAAAACCCACTCCAGAATCAGATTCGGCAACTTTCGAATACTTGAAATTTGACACTTCTTTAATACCATTCCATGGTCTCATTTGTACATTTGTATGAAATTACGGCATTGTTTGACACATTGACTAAGAACTTCGTTTTATATCATCCATGTTACAAGATTTATCTTTTAGGTACATTTGAATGCAGTGGTAGAGCTGATCTTGATTGATGAGGGTTACGCCTACGATGCAAATCACCCTTTCCACTTACATGGTCATGGATTCAGAGTTGTGGCCATGGAAAGACTTGGAGATAACATCACTTTAGAAGAAGTGCTTGAAAGAGACATAAACCGACAAATAAGCAGAAATTTGGAAAACGCTCCATGGAAAGATACTGTTACTGTACCTGATGGTGGTTATACCATTTTGAGATATCACGCTACCAATCCTGGATATTGGCTGTTCCATTGCCATATAGAATTCCACGCAGAAGTTGGGATGGCCCTCGTATTTAAAGTTGGTGAACACGACCAGATGCTTCCAATTCCAAGAAATTTTCCGAAATGTGGAAATTATTTGAATCCGGAGGAAGAAACAACCAAACAGTCGCTGTGCAGTCCAACAGTCGATATAACACGATTTGATAACATAATATTCAAAAACGACTGTATTCCTTCTATAGGTGTTTCTGTTCATATCACTTCACTTTGCAATTTCCTCTTAATTTGTTTAATTTTTTCACAAAAGTTGTAAACGAGGACTGAATAATGCTTTAAATTGCTCCATTTTTTTAATGGACGCTTCAATTTTGACCTAGTTGTTATTTTCATAATACTTCAAAGTTAGTCCTGTTTATACATAAACATTATTATAAAAAATTGTTATTAAAAATTTGCATGAACTGTTCCAATATGAAATTTGTCATTCGAAAGTCGATCCCAACACCCTAATTTCTTCAGATTTCTCTCCCTTCTATCTTAACTTGACTCAGAATGCTATCGTGTTGCTGAACAGACAAAGCAGCGTTGTCAGAGGCTATAGTCTGAAATGAATACGTCTGGCACCTGAACCCTAGATCAAGAGTTTATACTCGAATGGATTCTAGATATTAACCAATGAAATAAATACTAATGAAACGGATAGACAGAACCGGATTGCGTTGATGAAATATATGTGCTTTGTTATTAGTTGGGGGAATGAACTTTACATGGTGGCCAACAATAATTTTATTAAGAGAATCAATTTTTTTCATTGTGCTAAAGAATGGTTTGTTAGTTGTCACAAAAAACGTAGGTTCATTGTACTAAACAACAATTCATTGTGACAACGAAAGCGTTAATTGAGTCAATGAATGCACTCCAATGAACGGCCGTTCATTAATATTACGAACAGATTTCTTTTAGTGAGGCTCCTGTCAGGGAGCTTCTTTTAAGACGGATAACTTATACAAGAGATACTAATAGTCCTAACGTTCTGTAGTGATTTTTAAAACGTATTGAAAAACGTGATCATTCTACAAACCTAGTTATTAATTTCACCAGCTGTTAAATATTTTTGATAATATCTAGTAATAACCTCAAACGGATAGACTTTTCTGTTTATCGAATACAAAATTCCGATGTACAGAAATATCCACAAAGCCGAAATCTACACAAAGAATAAAAATCGACTACTAATTTACAATATTTGTATGAGATAGATAAAATGAAAGTCTCCGATGGTACTGCAGAGCTCATTTTAATATGTGTAAGAACACTTTATATTTCGAACATTAAATATGAAATATCTCAATATATATGATATCCTCTCAAACTCTATAATTATAATTTTTAACATCGCGAAATAACGAAACAGATAATGGGGTTCACAAGTTACATTTTTAGAACGCATTTGTTGAAACGTATGTATGTAGTCAGTTACATGCTTGAAATATATCATTTATATTTGATCATATGAAACATTCACTTTTCTGCTGAAAATAACATGAAGAAAAACTTCCAGTTTAGGGCTAGGAACAAAATGTATACTATAAAAAAATTATTTAGCATACGTCGTCATTCAAATGGTGAGATGAACTTCGATGGCGGATGAATCATTTTCCGGAAATTCTAACATTCATACTAGACGACATTTGAATGAAATAAAAAAAACTTGTAGCAGACATAATGCAACGGAATCGATATAATCAAAATACATTTTTTAGACCCCTAACCCAACAGTCATGATTTCCGTTCTTTAAGTTTCCTTAAAGCTACTTTCTTGAATCTACACACCAATTCCGATTCTTCTGTTTCTTCGTCACTTAAAGTTTCACCCTCAGAGTGAACTTCACGACGACACTGTATCCTCGATTGCGAACTGCTAACAGTGTTTGTTTCTTTTTCTGAAAGCACTTTGGCACGTGAGTTTCTGAACGATGCGTCACCTTTACTTTTCTTCCACTTAGATGTCGTAGGATCGCTAAGAGCTACTTGTACAGGTAGCTTAATGCTACTGCTAGCTAAATTTCTGGCCACACTTAAACCTTTGCAAATCCGATCCAGAGTCGCCAATCGGAGGCCCGATGCAAGCCGATTCTTTCTCAAAGTTATTGGTGTGGCAACAACTCTTTCTTGCATTATAAACCGACCAAGCGTCTGCCAATGACTCTGTGCACTATAGATGTTTTCGTAATCCGAAAGAGCTCGTGTTTGTATATTAGGATTTGCTCCACCCCACACCAGTTCCTCGACTATAACAAACTTCATTGGATCTTCCATGCGACGTGCTTTAACTAAGGCTTGTGTTAAAACGTCTTGTGCACATGCATTTATTGGTACTTTCAGTATAGCGTACGGTATTTCAGGTGAAACATTATATATACAAACAAGGAATGTGTCATTTTCCTCCCAAGCGTTGCTTGGGGCGCCGTCTGACTTTCTAGCTTCTCGTTCACGATTGGCAACACTCCTAATAGAAGATAACCAAGCACGACTGCTGGGATCGTTTCCTATACGTTTGAGAATGAATCTGCCTTCACCTTTCCATTGGGATTGCGCTTGAAGTGGCCGTTCATCAAGATCTAAAATTCTTTGAGCTGACGGTAAGTTATGGTCCTTTTTGTCCCAACTTTTCGCCACTTCCTCTACTAAAATGTAGTCGTTTATTTTATCGATTGAGATATTTGTCTTTTCAAGACATTGCAACAGCACGTCATGAACGGTGCTTTCTTGCGTTATTTTCAAAATTGTGGGCGGATCTTCCGCAACCACCCCATACACTATTAAGAAAAACATTTTCCTTTTGACGCACAAAGGGGTTCCTGATATTCCTAAATAAGTACTTTCCGGTTCTTCCGATGGCTTTTCTATTTCTTTTTGTGAGCCATCTGATTCGCTGTTCGTGTTGCCTAAACTTTCTTCTTCCGTATGCGAATAAATAAATAACGTTGACATGTATAAATATTTGTTTTGTGGAGATCGTAAACGTAAATGTCTATAGCCCGGTCTTAGACATTTAAAGGGTAGAATGCGATGTGCTATTAAGTGATTATTGGTCGCATCTAACACAGTGAAACGTAGAAAGGCCAATTCTTGGAACATCACTCTAAAGTGGAATGTATCGTTCCATATAGGATTAAGCGCGTTTTTATGTACAATTTTGGTTTTTTGTTTATTACAATCGACCGGAATACCGATGATTTCGATTTCAACGTAAGTACTTAGATTAATATTGTCCTGACTAACATATTGTCCGGATACAATATGAATGACAATTTGTGAGGAATGCAGGCCATCAAATTGTTTATCCCACGGATTGAAACGGCGGTACATTACATGTTGGCGGTCCCACATAACGTTTGGTTTACTCACGAAGCCACACTTTCCGTTCATTTCGAACATAGCTGTATTCAAATGCATTGACGTGTCTTCGGTTTGATAGTTCAATGCTACCATTTGTATACCGAAAGACCAAAATATCACTGGGTTCAAATTTGAGGAATCAATCCTGGTGGCAGCTGGATAAGTACGCATGAGTTGGTTTTGTGTATGAATGATGAGTTGTACAGGCTGCTTCCTGCACAGTTTCTTTGCCGTATTCTCATTAATTGATGAACATTGATAACATGGCTTGCTGAATTTTGGTGCTTTTGGTTCCGTTTCTAAAATGGGTTCGGAATCGCTGCTGGCGGGCGCGTAGGTAGTGGAAGATGGGATGGCTACCGTCGAACTTGACTGACACGATCTCTGCTGTTGACGGCTCACAGAGCTGCTCGGACTGATGGAGTTTAATCCACGGAATTTAATCGCCTGAATACAGATATCATGTTAATCAAGATTCAGGTTTGATAAGGCAGCGAGTTACCTGTATATAAACAACCATATCTGAAAGTTCTTTAGATATTTGACTTCCTCGTTTTCTTAGTTTATCTTCAGGAGCAACTCGTTTTGTGGAAGTAGTTTTCACAACTGCTTGAGCAATGGAATATATCTTTGGTGTTTCGTTTGGAATTATGGCTTGTATCGGTTTCTCTGAAACTGAAAGGAAATGAACTCTGAAATTGAGGCCAACCGTTTATGGGGTGACTGGAGTTATAGCGATTTCGATGATTCGGTGGTCAGCACTCATGTTTATGGTTCATAAATTCTTTTTAATATTTAGACTAGGGAAATTCTCATTGTACGGAAAAAAATGGAATTTCACAATTACAGAAATGAACAATCAATTGAGGATCAAGTAATAAAAACGTTTGGACATAATGAGCTTTGATAATGAATCATCAAGGTCGCTGCAACTTTAGTTAGCCTATGAGCAATGTGTCGTACTCACTATCGATGTTATCTTCATCGTCATCGTCATCGTATTCATCGTCACTGAAATCATCATTAAAAGAGCTGCTGCTGGTGTTACTGAAAATTGAACTCGTACGGCCAGGCACTGAATGCCGCATTCCAGAAAAGGGTCTGGAAATCAGTTAAATTATTTTACAATCTGAGAAAATGTGTTTATTTTTCCTTAGCGATAGGCTAATATCATTTGATTAGTCCTGCTTGTCAATAGTCTTGCGAGTTATGTTCGATCAAATATTTTATCGTGTAAGCTTGTAAAAATTTCGAGATATTACTTTGTACATTCATTCTGTTTGAAAATAGTTCTTTACAGTTGTATGCGTGTAAAGAAGTTTCATATTTATATGGAAATTGCGAACGCATCAAGTGTTAGAGCAACAAGAGGAAAATCTGAAGCAACTACCTGCGTACACGTGATTGATATTCATGCCAGAGTTGATTGCGTACCTGATCGGGGTGGATGGAATGGCTGAAAAACTCATGGGAAGAGGTACATCCATCGTTAGTTTTTTATTTTTTATTAGTATTCTATTTTTCAGTTGCTCCGGTGAAGGTAATGTAGGATCATCACTGAAGTCGGAATCAAATAAAAAGTTGGTGACGAGTTTGTCTCCAAATATTTTCTGCAGAAATTCGGCTCTCATGATTTTACGGACAGGAGAAATGCTTTACTCTCACCTGAAAAATTTGTGCCATTCTTGTTTGTTGTTGCAACGAACAGTGATTTTCAATCGATAAAATGACTGGATATTGAGATACCACAAATGCATTTCTATCAATAATTTCTACAACAGAACTGAAAGGAATTTTGGTGGTGAAGGTATGTCCATGATATATCATCGGAAAACCGTCGTCTCCATCCCAACAGTCTAACTCAACGCATCTACAACCAGTGAGAAGAACTTGGCCATAAAGTTCAACCGATGATTCTCCTTTCAATTGATGACCTTTCAAAAAAACAAAAAATAATTTTCACACTCAATAATCGTGTTCAATATACCGGTAAGGTAAGTGTTATGGGATGATGCTATATAGTATGTTGACAAGGGTTTCGTCATTTCGCCTTCGTCAGCGACTTCTTGTTCATTAGTAAAAGCGTAATTATCTTTGTCCATCAAGTACCTAGCAAAACCCTCAAACGACAAACAATCCAACGATCTCAAAGTCGCGTTTGGCTCGTGTCTCTGTAATAAATACCATCGGATATAAGTCAATCAGATCGACAACATTTTCAACGAACCTTTATTAAATTCTTCACTTCTGCTTCGGTACATTTTTCCATCTGTCGGGTTTCCAGAAATTTGGTGAAAGTCGAGAGCGTTATCACCTGCGAATTATTGGAATCGATACCGGCACAATTTGTAAAAATACTAGCAGCAGCTATCGCATCGAAAACTTTTTTCTGTGGGTTAACGACGAAACCTTCCAATTCAGCACTTGTGTTCCGGGTCAATAGACCTTCAATAACGTGCGTTATTTTTCAGTTAAGATGTCAGAAACGCAGATATCAAACCTATCTTCGGGAGTTTCTTCACTTGGTCAGGTTTTTTTACAGATTTCACTTTTGGAACAGTTATATTCACAGCCATGCTCCGATAGGATATTGCTAATTGCTCAAATAAATCCCGAAGGTCTTTTCGCAGAAGTAAGCTGAAATGGGAATTTCAAACCGACTCGTTATCATAAATATTCACCGCCCTACCTGAAAGAACGGAAAAGCATAACAAAATCTATGAAGTCCAACTGAGTGTCATAAAGAATTGAACCTACTCTGGGGTGTCGACCGTGCCAGAGCAGTTCTGTGGAACCGTGACGGTCTCTGAAATAATTTATCTAACGTAGTCATACGATTACTGCAAGCAACGGAAATAAACCTTTCCAACTTAGGTTGCGATGAAATATACGCTAGTTGCCCCAAGCTATTGTGCCTCGTGACGTCCTGTTGATGATCAGGAAAGGTTGTTGGAGTCGATTGACGATGATAGTGATTGTTACGCCAATAACTACTTTCCATGCACATTGTAGACGGTTCAACGAACTGATTACGCAAGCTTTTATTTTTGAACGCCTGATTGCTCAATAACTGTTTTTTCTTGATTTTCAATGAAACTTCTCTTCTCAAGACCCCAGAGTCTCCTGTTTGACCCGTTGTTTGAGCTGTACCCGCCAATGACCAGTCGCGACCACCGAATGACTGAAATTACGTTTTCCACCAAATATATTCATTACACCAGGATCATTCTCACTCTAATTGCATCAGCAGCCAATGGACCACAAATACAACCGGCCTCGTGATACAACTGAAGGTACTGGTCTTTCAACCATAATAAACGACGATCACTGAGTGAAACCTGACGTGAGAATCCTTTGATCAACCAAGATAAACCGCAAAACCATATTCTGAAAGATTGAAAGTACTTTCATATATTCAATTGTAGAATAATTTTCGAAAACATCCGAACCTCTTAGATCTGATTATAACGCCACAGAGACACTGGAGATAGATTAACTTCAGATCAATGAGAAAATATCAACCCGATCCCAGTGAAAATCTTCTGGTTTTCTGATGGTTTTTTATTGCCAAAATACTAAAAATTCCAGATCGTCTCAAATCAATATATAGCCAGTGTCACTGTGGCATGACATTCATGGGACAGCCTTTAGAGTAAGGTAAGTGGCAAAGTCGTTGTATCCAATTTGCGTATGAAAATAGCTGAAATACGTCATTGATTTTCTTAATATATTACTGCCTGCTCATATCTCAGAGCACTCGGTTAATGAAATTGCAATAAAAGCAAAAAATTCCCGCCCACTTTACTCGAAGCACCTGAGGAGTTAATGCTTCATAAATTGATAATTTGCTATCCAAAATTTAAGATCTACGAAGCGCTACATCTTGACATGTATCTTAGTTAAGACAATTTTTTCAGGATTCCACTAGAAAATACGGTGATTTAATTTATCATTTGAATTGATATGAACTAATAACTACAACATAACTTCCGAAAAGTAAATTTTGGACGGATAGTTATCATTACTTAAAAGGAAAGCCGAAGGAAAATTCCGGGTGAAGTTCCTGCTGCAATAAGAATATAGAATACCTGCAAACTGCTGGAGGGCATACGATATACAGTAAACGATTATCGCTGATGCTTGATCCGTAGAGAATAGTTAACGCACATTCATTCCCTGGTTGATGTGTCAAACCATACCGTTTTGCAACAGTAAAGAATTCCTGTTCTTTCTCATTATCCCTGCCGCCTAACTGAAGTTCTTTGATGGCGCCAAGGTCGAGAAACCTTCGAAATAAGAGTTGTTCGAAATGTCGTCGTTTATTGTGTGATGTAGAGTCTCACCCTTCGTCGATAGTACTTCCTGTGTTAGGTTGTTCTTGCATCGCCTGTGTTGTGAGTTTGCTCAATAGACCTGACGCTAAAGTTTCTTCCGGGTTAAAGGACAAATTAAAATCCGTAGTGAAGGGATCCGATTCGTAAATATTTCCTGCCTTCAATGCACTCCAGCTCGGGCGAACCCACGTGAGCGTGCTACACGCTCGGTCGAGACGAAGGAAAACCATATTGCCTTTTTGTCCGCTTTGGGTACTTGAGATACCTTCGACGCCTTCCCAAATCACTACAGTGCTTCCATGATGCAATATCTGAATAAAAATCATTTTAATATGAGACATATACCGGTACTGAAGTCGTCTGCAACACGCACGCGCGCATTTGTATGTGTGTGTGTGTGTGTGTGTGTGTGTGTGTGTGTGCGTATGTAATATGTAAATGTGTGATTTTCGCCAATTCTGATTGACTCCAGTTTTATAAATAGAAAAAGGGATGTGAGAAAAATGGTTATTCCTAAAATACCGAAAACGTATTCAATCAATCATTAGCCGAAACCCATTTGCATTTACGCTGTCCGCAGTTCATTCATAGCCTTTGCATAAAACATGTCGGTGTTAATGGCGCAGTTAGCTAATAGGTCAATATGTCAAACCACATCATCGGAAAATACGAGACCTGCTTCGATTCGCGTTCAATAACTCATGAAAGCATATTCGCAAAGATTCGATGAATACGAATCAAAAAGTTACCGATCTGATTATGAATTAATTTGATGACAGGTGTTAGAGATTTATGTTGAATAATTGACTTCGATTCACAGTTGCTTCTTTTTTTTAAACACTTTGGGTCGGTTGGGTGGGGTATAATATCAATTTTTACCTGTATCACATGTTGGTCGATTTTGGTTAACGGTGACGACATACACACGATGCTTACTCCGTGATCATGTATGAGTGGTTGTACAGGGTGATAATCATCCACATCACATTCATAATCACCGTCAAACTCCCCTTTCTGCGGAGGAGCAGCAGCTAAAACACGATGTTCCGATGATGTTGATGACCTGACAGAAAAATGTAATTAAATATTCAATTAATTCTAATTGTTAGGTCAAATTACACGCGAGACCTCTTTTCGCATGAAATCTAGGAGGGAGGTGAATTTCCCTTTCACTTTGCATAACATATATTAAAACTGAAACAGAGCTTTCTATAAGGTCCATCAATGGAAATTCCACTTGAAATTTTAATGGTCCGAAATATTCAACGTTCTTCAATCTAACTGACGACTCCTATTGCCGAGTATCCAGACAGCAACTACTTTTTTTTTATTTTCAAGATACGGCAATCTTAAGTCAGTAATCGATAATCATATCGCCGCTAACAATTAAATTTATGAGCGCTATGGACGTTGTGGTAGTTTAGATGAAGGAACAAGATAATGAGTTTTTTTTTTTGCGCTACAACAATAAAGTCTTGGTTTTCAATTTCTATGAAACGTTCTTCTGGATGTCAAGGCTATTTGTGATTTACTTGGTTAATGTGACAGGGTATTTAAGCTATTTCCGTATTCCAGTTTTTTAAACTAAGATCAGTACTTACTTCAGATATTCAATGAGACTGGTGTTAGGAGATAATCGATTTCTTGTGTGGTAATGCTGATGGCACAAAGATATGTGGTCCATGACTGCCTGAGTACGATAGATTTTCTCGAGGTTGATTAAGCCACCTGGTCCTATTTTAGTGAAGTGCTGATCTTCTCCATTGTAATCTGATATGAACTGAAAAATATTATTTTGAAGCATCATAAAAAATGAGCATTACAATTTAACCTACCACTTGTCTTTGCTGCTGTACTTGGTCCCTTCTCGCTCCGGACTTGGATGTTTTAATTGACGTGGACGAGTGTAGATGTTGCTGCTGGTCAGTGTGGTCAGAGCTACAGTGTCCTGTTGATACTGCAGCTGCCGCCAGTATTTCTCTCAGCTCTCGGAGGAAGGCTCCAAAAAACGGAACTACCGGACACTCGGCCATAGCCAACGCCCGGCTCAATGCACGGTCGTACTCAGCAGACATTAGGGCAGCTGATAGAAAATCCAAGACTGGTAACGACTCCTTTTCCGTGATAGACAACCAGAATGGTTTAAGCTTGTTAGATCTGTAATGCAAGTATTAAAAGTCAAGAAAAGAGAAAACAGAGCCCTGAGACACTACGAATTCGAATGCAAATAGGGATGAACTCTCACATCCAACAGTCTTCTCTATATATTCTCTTTAGGAACAATTGTACCCATCTCAAAAAATTATCTCTAAAACCAAGCAATTCCTATTCAGAGCCCATCAAAAAATATCAGAAACAAAATGCAATTCCTTCCGTACCCTCCAGACTTCACTCTGACCGCCCTGCCTACCGATTACAAAAAAACCCATTACAGTGGAATTGAAACTGTCATGGACCAATGTGTGTAAGATCAAGATATCGAGTATTTTCATCCAATAGGATTCATTTTCACCTACCACTTGAAGCTTCATGTTCCGAGCCTAGAGTGCGGATAAAGAACATTGTTGAAACACAATTGTCACGACATATATAATTCCTTTTTCAGGATGTTGAATGGTCAAGGAGCAAGTAGTTTCCGCCGGCCTACAACTCTTTAATGCTGCTGGAGGCCGAAAGAAACCCCTGCTCCTCGACCATTACTGAGATGTTTGTGATATTTGGTCTACATGCTAAGACATCATAACCATCGACAAAACGATTCTATTCATCGTTCTATTTGCGCACGTTATTATTAATAGTGTGGTTTGTCGTAACATTTATTACCAAGTTTGAGGGTTCTTTGAATATAATAAAACAGTCTCCGGCATTTTAAAATACTATTCTGGAATATCTGGAGGCACTGTATTTGAGATTTTCAATCCGTGAGATTTTTCGGAATTTTTGGGAAATACTCGAGTTTTTTCTTGTTTTTGATTATAAATACAAAATATTTTTCGTAAACTAAACAAGAGAAAACGTCCTACAATTTCATCATCACATGACGAAGAAAAATAACACCAACTATTCATCGATGATTCACCTAGTACTCTCTCGCTCTTTCTCAATTACACTTCAACTCAAAGAATCTAATTCAAATTTTAACTTGAGGAAAACAGTCAGCTGTCTTTCCTGGATGCTAAAAAGAAGACGTAAGAAACAATAATAATGGACATTTATAACACACAATCTATAGGACAGCAACGTGGGGAAGAAAGATAGATACGTCAAAATTGCCAAACACGGAACGTTACAGTGTGAGTCATGGTTTTTCGTACGTGCAGCTGGTATCATTGATTTATTACTTCAAAAAAACCTGATGCATATAAGGGCAAGCGAAGGTGGAATCATTAATGTTGGAAAAGTCTGACAAAAATAAAATTGGACAGGGAAATTAGATCTTCTAGTTGATCATTTATATTCGACACTGATTACGGAGTAAAGCATTCCAGAACTTTGGAAATGACAAATTCAATTCACTCACCTAAGACCGGCAATGATTTCCATTGCTCCGTTGAAATTGGCGATATTCCAACATGAAAGTGCAACGCGCAACACGCACGAGAGAACTGCTCTTCTGGCATCATGAGTTGGTTGCGAGATGATCAGCTGAGTTATCCACGAGCTTACCTAGAATGAAAAATATGGGAAATTAAGCGTAATAAAACTGAATGTGAATATTTGTTGCACCACAAAAGGGCGAGGACAACTAACGCTCTCGCTACACTCGGTCGAAAATTCAAAATTTGTCCCTCGGCCATGCAAAGCTTCAGAACCTTTAGACCACAAGCCCAGTTTGAAGCAGACCTATCACTCTATACTTATAAATATCTCTGAAAAAATGGAGTATTTGCACAATTTCATGATCTGAGACCGAATCATTATTATGCTACAAAATAAAAAAGATGATCCTTGAATAGCACAGCTTATATTGTTTCCAGAGCAACTAAGGTTCACACAAACCATCGCTCGGAAGATGGGTACTGGGTCAAAACCCCCCTGGTCGGAGAGCAGCTTCGTTTCAATTGTAGATCTAAAAATTCGAAGAATTCCGAGTTTGTTCATAGATTTTTACTCGTTTTTTACAATGGCATAAATTCCTATATCCAATCAGATGATTTCGTGAATAATTGGTACAGTTTTCATTTCTGTCTGAAATGAAATGAAGTTGTTTCCGCATCCACTGAAGAAGGAGCATCATAAATATACGCTGTCAGAACACGCATGGATATGAATCTAACATCGTATATGACTGAAACCATTGTTTCCCTCAAAAAACTTGGCGCCGATCGTGAGATCGTTAACCTAACATATACTTATCTGCAGCAGAGTATTGATTCAGCATTGTGTTCCATATTACTCCATTTAGGAATCATGGTGTGATTACGTTATTCGAAGTAGACCCAAACGACCAATGTCCACCTATCAAAAAAAAAAAAAAAAATTTAAACTCACCTCGTTGAACCTCCCAATAAGTGTTGCCACAGATGATTCTGAAGAAGAGGTGCTGGGAAGATCTCCCACGGAGGATCCAGTGTCTCCCCCCAACTCCAGGGTCACCTGGCGTAAGTAATCAATAGGAGGAACCTGAAAAAATGGAAATCTCAATTTTGAATCGAACAGGACGAGCGTTACAGATAATGAGCCGATATTTAATTGGGATTTTTTTTTGTTGTATTAGGTTTTGCTCTTTCAATTCCAATACAACTCCGTATTCTGCACACCTTCCACCCTTTATGTCTCATCAGTCCTAGCAATCTTATGATTCATTTGTCAAAAAAAAGACTTTACCTCTTACATACTTCAGGAATCTCCCAAATCGGAATCATAAAGGGTTATCTTCTCATATCATAAAGTTAATTCTGTAGAAAAAGTATCCCTTTTTTTTTGAATTGGATACTGCGTTCTTACTTGATAGTAAAGTTGATATTCGGTATCTGTCAGTCGTAGGGCAACCTCTTCAGGGAAATGAAGCAGGTCCTGCAACTCGTCCAGCTCTGCCCGGTGTGTTCTTTGCGCTGTGAGAGGAATCCTCTTCTCCAGCTCTGAAAATAAGAGATTCAATCGAATATTTTCATTATATTAACAATCTGTACGAATAATTATGTTTATTGATTTGATGTTTTTTAAGATATAATTTTCTGACAACATTGTTCCGTGAGACCAAAAACTGATTTTAGAACGTGTTTGTCATTGTTAAGAATGAAAATCATCGTCAATTACTATTACAGTCTGCTGAGGAGATATAACATCTTCTCCAAAGGACAAAAGAGATCCGATGTCATCAGCAGGAGTGTTTTGCATACAATGCTCCTGTGGGGATGTGTATAAAGGAACAACCAAACGGTAGGTGGGCACAAGAATGAAAGAGCATAAGGCCGACAGTCGACATGGACGTGTGGAGAGATCGGCGGTCTCAGAGCTCGCAATTACCAACGGCAGCTATGGAGCCAAGCTGAGAATCAAAAAAGAGAAAAAAATTTTCTTAATTCTTAGTGTGAAAATTATCCTAAATGAGTGGTAATCATATCAATTAATATGCACAAATATCTGCAAAATGCACAATTAATTAGGAAATGATGAAACAAAATTTTTCTACTCGAATTATTCTTCTTGGCGTAGTGCTACGTCAAAAATAAACTTTGATGATGATACTCTTCAGAAGAAATCCATGATATCTTCACTTGATGAAACAAAAAAATTATCTGAAATTTGATTTGATACCTCGACATACATGTTACAGGGTCACTACTTGAAAATCACTCTGTGGATACCCCGAGTTTCTTTGATACGTTGCCGCAAATTACTATTACCCTTTCCCCGTTCGATGATTTATTGTATCGAGTGACAATGTTGCCCTCAAATGTTTCCTGGTTTGGACGCAACAGATCAGGAGGTCGTGCTGGCCATTCTATCGATCCGCACCTCCCTATCCACCGATTTGGGAAAATTTGATTCAGGTACTGCCGGACATTGATTTGGTAATGGGTCGCCATCTTGCTGAAACCATATTGTATTGGCAGGAACTTGTGGGTTTGCTGGATCAGGATATGAGTTTGTCAAAGCGAGCTCGACATTATTTTGGAGCAGTTCTAAATATTTATCTCCATTCTAGTTGCTTTCAATGAAAAAGGGACCTACGGTATGATTTTCAACAATTTCTTTAATTAGGAAACAAAGCATCCTCAAATTGCATCATATTTTTATCTAACATTTCAATCATTTGTTTAGAAAACTATGTTCTCCTATCGAAATTGTCTTCCATGAGCTCCCGAGTTGGTATCATTTTAAAGGGATGCCTTATCGAATTCCACACTGTATATATTTATATATTTATAGAGGCCCAGCTAAGATTAAAGTGGTTGAGTACATGTAACAGCGCTTACCTAATTTAATGTTATTACCACGATCATTGTTTCTGTTTCCTCTGTCGAAAGTCTGTGGGATAATGATCCATAAATTTTAATTGATGATTCATGAGCATATTTGATGAAAGTTTGCATACAGTTTGAAACCTAGTAGCACTGCAGCCAGCTATAGGACGACTTCTAGCAGCCTGTGATGAATGTTTGAACACTGTATTTAAGGAACACTCTACTCAACATCGTGGAAGCTAGACTGACGAAATATATCATACGTGGATAGGTGTATGCCCGTAACACGATATTGGTATATAATCTTTTGCTTTCCATTGGAACGATAGTCAAAAATTTTACAGATATCCGAGTCCTCTAAAATTAAAATAAATTACCCAAATGATTACCCATGCCTCCGTTATCTTACACTTCGATCGTGTTTGCAGATAGTGCATTGAATTGCGGATTCAATTCTGATGACTGTGATCGAATATCATGTGACAAATAGTTTGACAGCAGATGTTGTTGCGATGGCTTAATGGATGTGGCCGACTTGAATCCAGATACATTTTCATTCGCAGTAAGAATCATAGTCGGAGACTTGGAGCACTCATGTTTATTCCTACTTTTGGTTAACCAAGTGCGAACGTTTCGTGAACTTCCACTGGACCTACTGTTTTTTGATTACCGTTCGTAAATGAATTTAAAAGAATATTTTATATTTGCACTGGATTCTAATCACCATGTGAAGTAAAAGCACCAAATATTGGACAGAACTTCATTATATAAACTGTCGGTATAATTATCATTTCATTATCGTCGCTGCTGAATCTATCAAAACAGGAAAGAATCCATTTTACCGTGAACTCGATAAAAATCAATCTAAATGCCATCGAACAAATTTTTTCAGACTATTCCTACAAATAAAGTGTTACTTTTTGTTTTAAAATAGAAATTTTCATTTCACGGTACATCAATATGTATTTGGTTATCACATTTTCTCAACAGGAAACTTTTTCTCTAGGACGAATTGAGACGTTAATATAATTTCTAGGACACTTTCTTCATGCTTACTGAATCAAGATTAACTAAATTAATGATCAACTTTCGTTTTCTAGTACTCATTTCCTATTGATCAAATGCAGAAATCAGAAACTATAATCAATAATTTATATTCGTCGTTAATCGGGATGGTGATGGAATTATCAATTAGAAGTGAATCGATAACAAATTTACCTATCGAAATTTGTACGTGAATTGAAATTATGATAGATAATTGTAAATTAACGTTCAAACAACCGGCTCCTAATTGACTTAGTTGTCTGTTTCGAGATGCTGAACAATCTTTTTCATCAAAACCTTTCCATTTTTCAGAATTCCAACTCCTTTATTTCTCATTCAAATTTTTGAAACTGAAACGAAAAAAGTTGAAGTGGCAAGTTGAAGCCGTTTATCAGTAAAATGTTCTAGACGAAAGTACATCTGTCGATTCATGAGTTAACCACCCATATGAGGATTCCACAAGTAATAGAGAGTTATTGCAAGTGCCAACATTATTAATGTAGAAATTATGTTGACAGTTGGGCATGCGCAATATCGAAATAACAGTTTTAATGTAAAACTTTATTAACGGATCAGTTATTAATGTCTTTTGCAATATCTCTCTAATATGAGTCGGGTTTAACATTATTGAGAGCACTCATTTATTTTATTCATGACAGATAGCACATAGCTCTTGAAATTTTAATAAAAAAATAAAGAGAATAATTTCATGAATGAAAATTTTCTTTTATGGACTTCAGAACCAGATTAACTTTGTTTCTTTAGTTAGTTAAAGTCCCCATTTCCCAGCAAACATGAAATGGTTGAATAATTTCCACAGAAAAACTGACGCGGTTGAATTTATACCGAACAGGGCACGGCAAAATGATAATTCCTAATTACCCTTCAATGAACTACACTTTTAATTTTATTAATGGAAATAATAAAATTACGAAACGCTCCACTAATTTCTAATTCCATTTTTTCTCATTGCGAACTATACTGATCATTCATTATTACATTTCTCGAAACACACATTAACAGAGTAACCCTTGAATTAATTGCCATCGATTCGACCTACTCCGGAATTGTGGAAATAAGATTTAAAATACCGAAATTCAATGAAGTGGGTGTAATTAGATCGTTGAAATCGTTCAATAGCAACTCAATTTCACGTACGGTAGTTAAAATTTCATCATAACAAAAAATTTGATATCCAACTACGCACTTTAGAGGGGTTTTCAAACTTTTAACCCTTGCTTCCGCTGAACCATTGAAATGAGGCCCTGAGGGTAGCTTCCATTCCATTCCATTTGAGAAGTTCTTCTGAAATTCGTGCCATTATCATTATGACAGTAAACTACCACACCACGTCTCTTTATAGACCGTCGAAAATATGAAATAAAACCTCATGTGGTAAGATCTACCGCCGCTTCTTTGGGGTGTTATACAGAAGGGACCACAAATCAGCGAAAAGGCAGATAGTTGAAGAATTCTATAGGCAGTCGAATCTACCAAGACTGAAGTTCTTGAAAATATTCTAAAGCATTTTGAATGAGAACGTATCGTTTTCGATATGGTTTTTTAACAGAAATGATACAAAGTCGTTGCGAAAGCCGATTACGTAAAGTTCTTTGGGTTGTATGCAAATATTTTCTAAGAAAAAAAAAGTTTCAACTAGAGTTTGCTGCTTGGCGTGGTGTTCGTTTAGGATAGCACAACTCGTGACGGCATCATCTTCAATTGAAACTCGGAAGTATGGATTAGGCAAAATATATTAACTCACCCCACGAAACTTAACAGACCAGTAAATCCAAGCGCACAAAACAATATTTCTACGGAACGGAGTTTAAAAACTGGATTGTTTCAAACGAGCGCGACTTTCGGTCGCACCTGTGTGGTCGGCCCGATCATTATATACGTATCAAATTTTTTCCAGGTCAAGGGACGGCCTTCGGCCACCTTTCCCCTTCGTGATCGGCCAGATCAATATATACTATAGATAACTGAAATCGCATAGAAAACTTCGTGCACTTCATTATACCTCTATAATCAAGAGCCATGTAATCAGAGTCGCAACCATTGCAATCGTATTGATTCGGAGATATACGCTTGCAATTGAAAAGATAGAAAAAGAGAGTAATTTGGCTCTCTTAATACGATTACAAATAATCACTAGTAATACTACAATGAGCATCGAAAATAACCGAAAATTTTTCCGAATCACGAGACGTAATCTGCGTACCTTTAAGGTACGTCCAAACCACGAAACATTGTGAAAGCAAGAGTTTAATGGGCAACTGTGACACAGGTTGCACAACCCACAAAAATAAGCAATTACTGTGTGACATAGGATTCATTGACGATCTATCGCCCTCGCCACTCTCGTTCAAGAAATAATCAATTTTTATTGTTACAAACACCATTCGTCGAAATAAATGCGGTACGTTTATGTTGCTACTTACGGTACTACTATAATTCCCTGTTTCCTTGAAACGACCGACGGTTGCGACAAGCGAAATCGGGTCTTCATAAATAACTACCACACGAAGACGACGAAATAAGATGAATTCTTTGTTTATTGGATGATTGCATTGATGAACAACGACATTTTCGATACCAAATAAAACAGATAGAACTAACACGTTTTAGGATGAAAAATTATGAAGTGACATAAATAATATGAGAAAAAAATTCTTTCTTCTCATATTGTAGTATTTGAAGAGCAACAAAAATAGATGAAAGCAATGCAAATTCATCTGTGAACTCTAATCAACGACTGACAATTGAACATCATAATGTAAACATTTTTTTATGTTTGAATGATGAATTGTGATGATATTTGAAAGTTGAGATATGTCAAAAGGCTTACCGTATTTGTGGAGCAAACAGTGCACATGTAGATGATGATTTAATCCTTGGGTGAGATTGGTAGGCGAACCTGGTCTCCTAACTCACGAATGATCTGTTAAGTCTCCGAAAGGGCTGTAATGGCAATTCTTCGCACCGCATGTCACAAAAGATGTTATCGGTCTGCTTGTCGTGCAGCGATCAAATACAGTTGTAATGTGCACTTAGTGACTACAAGTTTCGACCTGAAGGAAAAAAGAACACATTATAAGATCTAGTTGAAACATCAAAAACCTGTTCCTCTTCAAATGTGTGTAACTCCACTAATACATAATGAATAGTAAAAAGTTATTTTGGCTACTGAAGAAGTGCTTCTAATTATTCAATTATTGTTGCCTCACGGTCACCTTAGTATCGTTAGTTCATGTATTTCGACAACTCTTACGATGTTATGAAAACCAAAATAATCATATCTCCGTCACTTTCCCACAATCACTTATACAGAATAAATAGTTGGAATGAATTGTTTAAGGCTTTCGCGGCCGTCATTGTTTGGAATTACTTCCTGGCGTTTCGCCGGAATAAGAGCTGACGTCAGAAAAGCCACGTCAATGAGAAGGAAAGACAGCATCTGTCATGGATACAACCTCCGATCTAGAAATCGTTAGTCTGCATCGTACATCGAAGATGCCGAGACCTCTGGAGAAGCTCGCAACTCGCTCCAGAGAAAAGTCCTGAAGTAATTCCGAAGAACGATGAACACTAAACACAAAGAAAGTGTGTTTAATATCAAATAGGTGGAAGGTAATGTTCCGTCGAGTGGAATAGACGAAGGAAGAGTAGGTACTGCCCGCAGCGGTGCCATGCGAGTCGGACTGAAAAGCGTGGATTAGCTTTTTTTAAATTATTGTTTGTACGATAATTATTATGACAGGGGTTACACTACTACACATACTCAGCTTAAATCGCAAAATTATTGTGAGATCGTGATATCAACGCTTGAGTGCTTCCTTATCGTGAAAACCATCACTCATAATCATGGTGTTCACTTACCTATAGCAAAGAAATTTCAGAAGCAACAAAAATGATGAGCGGAGAATGGGAAAAAAGTTGATGAAATTTCATTGGCAAGGTATAGATGACATTTTCACAATTTCATTATTAATTTAGGTGTATGTGAAATCTACAGCAAGTGTCTCGGGGATGGAGCCCCGTTCAAGTCTACTTCCAAATCTGATATTTATGAGCCAATAACTTGTCTGATCGAAGAACAAAATTTTCGTTTTTCGTTTCGAGGTATTACGGTTGATTGACGCGTATTTTGCCAATCGGTGTCCGATTTCATTTCCTGTCGAAATGAACAAACTAACTGCTCGTGTATGGCTTGCGTTAGTTGTGAAGTGTGGTGGTGAGAGAAGGCGTTCACATATTGGTCTGTATAGGGTTGGTTTTCGATAAACCAAATATTCAACTATTCCGTTATTACCTTTTTTTAAGAATGACGTCCAAGAAGGGTGGATGTCCATCTCGTTTCTGTTCTAAGGTGAACTGGATCGAATCGCTACGTTCATTCAAAGGATCAACAAAATTGTTCAGCTCTGTGATACCATCTGAATTTACGTCCTCAAAGTTACTTTAAATGTTAATGCTGGCATTAGAGGTGTAATTAAATCCGATCAATCTCACTTCCCTTGATGAGTTATTGGAAATAAGAGAGTTGTGACACTTCTAAATTACTCATCAAATAAACAAACATATCAACATATCCATACCCAATCAACTTGTACAGAATGTTGTAATCTATTGTATAAGAGTTAATCCCAACCGAACCACTACTTGGGAGTCTATGTGACATGGGAAATTTGGAGCACAAATTTTTATTTTTATCTTTCAGCTATATAATAGTGTGCTTACGTTTCGGAAGTATTCACTTCACGTTGATGCATTTCATAAAAGAAACGCAAAATCTCCCACTAAATGGCACATGTTGCGCGGTCCATAGAAAATCGTCCCATACCGGAGTAACTAACATTTTCGGGATTACGCGGAAACTGACGGAAATTGACAAGAGGACGCATTTCACATAAGCGCCCCTCTACCAGATTACGTTCCCTCGGCCCTTTGTTGCTATGGGGACCCCGTGCGCCGGCGCCCTCTCCACATTTTTGGATCTTTTTAGAAATCCATGTTTGAATCGAGAACCTGCTGTAATTTGGTGAAGCCACGATGTGCATGTGCATGTTCACTCATTTATGAGTTTGAGGAACAAATATTCGATCGTCCCCCTTTCGATAATGTCCAAATGACATCAGTTGTACCTGGTTTATTGTACACAACGAATGAGAGACGATATTTGAAATTTCGTGTAATATATCAATAGTCGAAATGGATCGTCTAGAATTTCCTTCTCGATTTTAATGAGTGAGTGGCAGAAATGCTATGACACCACTCCTATGCTGCCATGATTCTACTCCCACGGGTGACAGGGTTTCTTTCACTGACTGTTACTTGCAAGACGGATTTCTTCTCACTCATAAAAAAATGACAGCAGCGTGGAGTTAGTGTTTCTTCCGAAGTTTCGCAGAAGTTTCAGGCAGAAACAGTTAAGATGTCTTAATGGTTGAAATATCCCAACCGCTAAAAAAAATTTCTATGATGCCTTTTCGTATGAATTTTTAGTGGAGTAAACTAAGTGGAAAAAAGATGATTTTCGAAAATATCGCACAAAGCTTAGCGACCCAATGCAGAGTGTTCGTTTTGGTGCCAATAAAGACTTTCTGAGTTTTCCGCAATCAAACTTGGCGGAAACACCTTTTTTTTGCAAAAACTGTTTTTAGACGACCCATTAGTTATTTTGACCCACTTCCTCACCAAATTTTGGCAACCAAATTGAAACGCTTTTAATGTCAATAGTCAGGAAAACGTTTCATCCATATTTTACAGGGTGTTCCATCGGGGACGAGCCATCCCGTATACTTTTTATTTCATAGTGATTGGAAAAATTTCCCGAAACACATCGAATGATTTTGTTTGGGGCACATCTTTTGACGTATATTTAAGGAATAATTTGACGTTATGATGAACGTTACATGTCAGTTTTGAATTAAAATTTGTATTTCAAGTTGACACGGGCTGCTACAATGCCAAAAATTTTTAAAAATTATCTAATATAACTCAACTTCTAGACTCGCGATGGTGAGTTTTCACCTTTCGCATATCCTCGCATTGAACGAAACTTTTTTATGATAAGTTGGAAAACAACATCCGTCTACATATTTCAGCCTTTCTTCAGCATGCAATATAGGACATATACTCAATTTTTCATATATAGTCCAGGGGAAGTACCGAAACTCTACCAACAGATTTCTTTCTACCAAAAATTTGATCAAAATGTTGAAGATCTACGGAAAAAGTAGTTTTACACTATTTCTGGTCACGATACATAGAGAAGCACCTCTCTTTTAATCCGTCGCCGGCCGATGCATTTGATTCCGACTTCCGGAGGAAACGTCAGTACACAACCCTAGTGCACATTCGGTTTTGTTCGTTGTATTTATCATCCTTGAAAATATAATTAGCGCGGTCAATTTCATGTGATTCGTAGAATTTCCATTGTGAAAAACCGTAAGTTTCAACCCTTCGACGAAAAACAGAACCGGTAACAAATTTAACCTGAGGATGTAGTTTTCAAAAACATCCATCGAGAATCAACTACAGCAACAAGATATTCCAAGGACCAGAATGCATGATCACTGTTTTGAAATTGTAAGTGCATTTCTGATATTCGAGCCAGATTCCCCTGGAAAAAATCGACGAAAACAATTTATCTCCAGACTGAGCGTGTTACCAGATACATTATCTATTTCTAAACGCAAGCAGACAACTCCAATCAAGAAAATGTCTCCTCCAGCGGTATCGATACCAGTCCTTGATATTAAAAATGTATCATTCCGCAATTCCACGGAATTCCGAATGAACTTCATAAATTTATAAACGTGTCCGAAAGTTTACTCGATCATTATTCCGTTGCTTCTAATCGGTCTAATTTCCTAAATAATATTTTGTTAAATGACGTAGTAAATAAACTAGAAGACCGAGCAGAAGAAGCAGTTCACGGAGCTAAACTTCACAATTTCGGAGAAAAATGGGATAAACATTGTTTAAATTAGGATTTAAGAAATTTAAGACTGAAATGAATTGAAACTCCGCAATCGCTTCATTAACGAACGATGAATTTATTGAGTACAATAAGTAATTATTTCGCTCTTCATTGTAGTCAAGCTGCAAGCGAACGAGATTTCTTTACGAAAGAAGCTTTTGAAACATTTTCAGTAGGATTACGAAATTCTTTAGGTCCTACTATCCGAGCTATGAAGCCTAATTCACTCGCACAAGCTATACAATTCATGAACGAGGACGATAATTTCAGATATTGACAGAAATTTTCTATTCCACATAGTCAATCGATAAATTGGAACCAGCTAAATAACTAATCTGTATCAATCGTACTATAATGATTTACACAGTCAAAATAATGAAACTACTGCAAATTATCAGCAATTCCCTAGTTAGCCAATTCAATTTACAAGAAACCCTAATCTACCTGTTCCACATTTTCCCAATACGACCCAAGTGTTTGGAAAACAGCCGAAATAACAATATAAACCAACGCCCACGAGCAAGTTACGTTCCATTGTCTACTAGGAAAACGTTCCGGATTCACTACGAATCGTAACTAGCTTATCGACCAGAAACGCACTTCCTCATTCAGGGAAACCGTTTGATATTTCCGTAGCAATGGTAAAAAAAATGATAAAACAAATTAAATAATAGAGAAAGCAAAATTTTCGGATTGCTCAAAGCTCAAACTAAAGAACATAATCAAATTTTATTTATCAGATAAAAGAGACCAACCGTCTTTGAAAGGTCATGAACCTCCAGTTCAACTTTTGATCGACATTGGTTCTACACCGAGAAATAATTTCACAATTTTATGAATCTGTTACATTCATAAATTCCCAACGAAAATCCCAATATTCTCAGAATTCAACAAGAGAGGTATTTGAAATTCTATCTTTTAAAATTTCATCTTACTTTTGATGGAAAGTACTGAATGTATAAGTAGTACTAATGAACCAATATAAATGTGTCTGATCATGAATAAAGTGCTGAAATATGAGAGCCCTATTTTCCGAGGATGGTTGCAAATGTTATGTGTGTACCAGATGATTGAAGAAGTGCTATGATTATTCATCTTGAAGATTACAGAGACATTAATTTGAGCTACTTCAATTTATGACACTTACTAATTCTTGGTTAAGACCTTCATCTCGCACATACAGCACAAGTCACCACATTGCCTATGGTGGCAATAGTGGCAACTCTCTGTTATCCTTTAAGGTGACGTTATGATTGTTCGCATGTAGTTTCTGATGCACATGAAACTCACTCCAAATCCAACTTGATATTTTGTTGTTCCACGAACTCCAAACCACTGTTATCACAGGTCTCATGTGCATCTTCAAGAATATATTGTATAATTCTCCTTCTCAAATTTTCCGGCCTAAATGAATCCAAAATAAAAGGTTACATGACCAGGCAACCATAACTCATCGCATCAATTGTTTTTTGCCGATAGAATGGCACCTAATGAAGGGTTTATCAAGAGCCCGCGGTGTGGAATGCACATTATAACTTTAAACACAAAGGCTTGTGAAAGCGTGAAGGCGGCAAACAGAATGGGTATACGCAAAACGAGGGGATTTAGCTTATGTGCCATATATAAGACATGCAATATAAATAGTGTGGAAGTGAACAGATGATGAACAGCGATCCTGATTAGGTAACAGTCGTTGTGTATAGAAAATTGTCAGCGGTGCGTGAGGGCCCATTAGCACAACCGCCTGCCAGTCAGGGTTGAATCGTCTGACCAATATTTCACACCGGCTTAGAATCTCTTGATTCGATTATAAACTTTGATGTGACATGGACTGAGGCTAATTGGTTCGACCTGCTCCCAATATTTCAGCGACCGAATTGAACTTTGATCAGTGAAACATATAGTACACGGTTCATCTTCCTGTCGAGCATATATGCATCCTCTTGTGAAGAATTTTTCGATTGGTCCATTTTTGACACGTTTTTTACACCAATTTTCACCTCAAAACCTCGTTCGAGTAGAAAGTTCTAAAAATACGAAGTCGTGTTTCACAAAGCAAATAATATTTTTTGTTTGCCTTCACGCTTTAGGGAGAGTAATACTTGGTTTTTGCAAGGTATTTACAGATTTTGAAAATGCGATTGTTCCAGTTCCAAAAAAACTCCAATTCCACGCCCAAATCAATCACTACGATGGTGTTTTTGCTGGTGAATATGGTTTTCGGTGTCTTGGATTCTTGGATTGGTTCTCTCAGATGTAACGGTATCGAAGGGATCATTAGTAAGAACGCGTTTAAAGTGTGCTCCTGGTTAAGATCAAGTTTCGCAGCGGAAAACGTAGCTCTAATTCTCAAATTATTGTACAATCCTGAACCGAAAGTATTCGCGCTTCTTGTCATTGCAAATTTAAGTATGTACAGGGCGAGATTACGATTCGGGTAATATTACTTATTCTCGGAAAAACAAAGTCTTAAACCAAGAAGAAATCATCTTTGAATTAAATCATTTGCTTGACAGTCCTCTGCTGGATATCAGTAACATAAAGGAGGCCATACCACACAGTGTTTTTCGATAATGACGGACAAGAAAATATTAGTAACACTTATGATCGGCGTAAGTTGGGAAGTTTTGGTGCCACTCAAGAGCGTAAGTTGGGCACCTAATAGAATAGTTTAGTCAGAAGGGCAAGTTTTCAAGACGCGCAGGCTTAAAGCTCGACCTAAAGTTAAAGTTTTTATATTTTTCTCGTAGACAAAGCAAGAAGGAATAATAACAGGTTGAGATGCTTTTAGAAACGGTCCGTTTTTAACTTATTTACGGTAGTAGTTTCCCGGAGCTTAAAAAATATGAAATCGTATTATGACCATTACATCTCATCTAAATGATTGTATAAACCACGACAATTATACCTGTGTATCCTAATGTATTCCCCTCCTAGAAGTTATCTCGAATCCGCCCCTGCTAATTTATGCTCATGACATATTTAGATTAGGTTCCTTCAGCCAATAAATACTTTCATCTCTCTTGTTTTGCTGAATAATGTGAAAGACTGATTAGCCACCTGATGTTGAGAAATATAATCTGAATACTCAACAAAAGATTTCTCTATGGCGGATTGTAAATTGTTGCCATCTAACATTACGGTGAGAGGTTTGAGGGGTCTACAAATGTAGTACTGCGTTGCCGCTCTAGGCGGCGTTAGTGTAGCCGATATGTTACATTACAAAAAGAGGTCTGTTTGTTTAATACGAAACAACGATCGTTTCTATTCTTCTGAACTGGAAAAAAAATCCTAACGAGCGTAATAGCGCCTAAACATCAGCAAGGGATACATAAATTTGAATAGAAAACCGTTATTTTGTTACGAAAATTTTCCCCTATCGACTTATATCGGGGGCCCTGCTTTCCGTGTCTCATATTCTCGTTGTACGACATTTCTAGTTCTTACATTGATTCTAAACTAATATTCTCTAAAAACTTGGTCATCAGGTATGATTTAAATGTATACCTGCTATCACCCACTAACAAGTACTGTCCAAATTTTCTGTTTTCAATCACAGTTATTAAATGAAGTTTGGACATGTGTCAACCCTGACCATCTGGCTATAAAGTAATGGACAATTGTATTGTCAACTCTTTCAGAGGTCCAATTTTAATATACATAGATATAAATAGGAGTAAGTGTGTATGTGTGATGTGTGTGTGATTGTGTGTTTTAATGATTGATTTTCTGCTCACACTACAGACTGAACAGATGTAAGAAAAAACTGCTGGATTTCACAGCTAAGAATTCTAAATTCAACACAAATGTACCTTAGGCATGTATTCTTCGGGCTGAATGAATAGAGGAAAGAGTGATTCTGCAAACATTTTAAGATTTCATCAAAAAAAATTTTTTAATTCGAATAAGCCGAAAACTATTTTTGATAGCGACACGGAACTTTTTTATCTAAAAGACAAAATTGTTTTTTGTGGGAACATCCGAAATATAGTATGCATAGATTTTGAAAAAAAAAATTGACAACCCCAAAAATCCCACGATTTCCCGCATAGCATGCTTCCCTTAACACTCCAGAATTCTCACAAAAAATTCCTACCTTCTTTCACTATGGTTGTCTTTGCCAACAGAGGTGCAATTTTGGAGCAAAACAAATTCAACTTCTAAAAGTACCATTGCTTTCAGTTTTTCACTATTCAATAGAGATACAATCGACTAGATTACTATTTCTGTCTAAAATGAATATGTACGTCGCTTCTTCTTCCGTAGGTATATATTCTTTGGTAGTTGCACGAACGTGAAATTTTCGACTTCTGTGATAAATATTGAATAATATTCACATTTAATTGTTATTTCTATGTTCGTTCCTTCATTCGACCCGCCGAAAGAACAAATCGATTATATCACGTCGTTAAGGGATATATTCACTTATCTATACGCGATCGTTATTGGTCCAATTTATTATGGATTAATTATAACATAGTCAAAATGCTAATCGATTGCTTCACTCTCCATAGACACAGATCATTTATACTCGCTCAACAGAACACTTCATAGATTTAGCATTGATCACAATCACTCGACAGCGACAACTATGTTTACTTATTTTGTATTGAATAGAGATAGATGTAAGTTCAAAATAATACATTCGTGGGACAGATAAAAAATTCAGAATGAAATGAAATTTTGAACAGAGTTGGATATCTCAGCAAGATGAATCGGTGCAAGTCACCGTTTTGACCTTAATCAACGTTATCGACGACGAAACATACGAAAGAAATGACAGATGTTAGTTTTATTTATACTCTATCGGTCTGTTTGTCAGCAAGGGTATTGGGTAAAAAATCGATCAGAGAGCAATCGAGTAGTGAGTCATATAACAGGTTGCAATTATTTATGCGACAAATAAAAGTAAACAATAGTAGTGAGTACTGGTCGTATCGAGTCCTTTGACCGCGCGGGACATTGTTTTGCCGATAAGTCGACGTTTCCCGCGAAAAAAGTAGTCCTCACCACCCGTTCTGTACTACCTCGGTTTATCTCTCGCTTACGATGTTGCAAACGCACCAGAAAAACCATCTTATCTTGCACATTACGAACGACTAATTGGATATTTCAAACATTTTTTTTCCTTCACGAATAAATACGCCCTACGTGATTGAAATCTCCAACGAGAGAACATTCGTGCTTTTGGCTCAAAACACCGTCAAACTCACTGTGACAGTACCTTCTATTTTCGGTAGAAAAATTTAAAAGTGCGTAGCTGTCGAATTGTGAGAATCGATTCAAAATCGATTCATCTGTTGCAGGTGTACCCTTTTAACTACGGATACTGATTCGGACCATGCTTTGTGTTCGACGTTTTCCAGCGTCTCTTGGTCTATCGGTAGTACCATGCGGTGCTCATCAGGACCACGAGATTCATCGGTGCGCGCACCACGGCATCCGGGAGATAGAAACGCGAAACTTCTTCGACAATATTTGCTATGAAGGAAATGAATTGATGATATTCATGATGATATCATTTTCTGATTAAACACATGCGACTTATCTTTTGGAAACATATATTGCAGAACGATGATCCGGAATGCTCCACATTGATTATTGTCACAAAGGGTTGCGAACAAAATAATTATCCCATGATTTGAAAGTGTATGACCAAACACTCAAATTGCGCTGATAATTTGGCCACTCATTACTGGAAAGGTTCAAAAGGAAAATCTGATCAGGCTTTTTTGCTGCACCTCTTGGCCAATTGTAGCTTTTTTAATGTTTTTCTTAAATGAATAAGCTGATTTGACTGAGAGTTACATTTTCCAAAAGAGCAAATCCACAAATTTCATAAATTGCGATAAAAAAATTGAGATTAAGATAGAAAAAAAAAATATTATTTCCCAATTTTTCCGAATAAAAGTTAGAAATGGATGACAAAATTTTTCTGTGATATTTGCATTTTACACCATATTAGAAGTACTTACTGATAAAATTTGTTACCTTACCTAAAATTTTCTAACTTAACTTCTTTGCTTTTGACATGGACTTTCCGAATTATCACCAAAAAACTTTCTTTTTGACTCGTCCGACTTTTTTTCGTTAAGCCTGCCATTGAAATCCCTGTTTTCCTTAAAATATATTCTTCTATTCTCTTATATTCTTTATTTTCTCTCTCAACTGTCTTCCGTCGATTGATTGGACTAGTAGGTATGTACTAGGTCAAGTGAATTGAAGATAAAACGTTATTCTCGGTATGGTCTTTCCTACTCTAGACAAAAAACATTTATTTGGGTAGACGACGTCCCATTGCGCAAACTATGTGCGAATGAAAATATACCAATTTTCGTGTAAAAAATTACATCAAATATATACACATATTAAATTCAGAAATTAGTGTCGATTTCTCATGCAATCAATAGATTTTTGCCTTCCATTTAGAGAAGGTTATCAAACATTTTCAATGTTCGCGACACTTACACACATATCTAAATACATCAAAATAACAACTGAAAAGCTCCTAGAAAAAAATGGGTATTTCTTGTTGCATTATGCGGGAAAACTGAAAGGATAGTTTGCTGAATCGCAACAATTTTATGCCAGAAATTGTGAGGCGTTTGAAGCAATTGATTTCAATTTTTTCATGGAGCAAAATATGCATTTTTTTCAAATACAATTATTGATACATGAAACATGGGTTTAAATTCAAACTATGGTTGTAAAACAATGAATGAAAGAATCAATACATTAAATCTCTTACGAATCCATCAAAATATTTCCTCATTATTAAATTTGTTCTCAACTAACTCAAATCTGACGTCACGCTCAGAGGGGTAGGGACGATGTCGTACGCTAGCATATACCGTTGGAGTATCGTGATCGGTACTACTTCACCTGCTAACGCCCACCCTGTGCCGATTGCGGATTGATCAACGTCGATCAGTCGGAGGTGGAGGATAAAAATATTACTTTTCGATAGGTTCATTTTTTCACAAAATATTTAAGCGGACTTACAAGAATATTTCAGCTCTCTTTGAGGCATTCTCTAGCACGCGAAGGAGGGATTTGTTTTCCATCTAAGGACAAGTTGTCCATATATGGACACGAGTATTTCTAAATAAGGTATTGGGCAGTCCTAGTCGACAATGTTTACATCCCACTTCGGAAAGTACGGCGCGAATTTAACGCGCATTTTCGCTCAGTTTTCTCACGAGTGGGAGGTTCGTTCGCCACAAAAACAATTCGGATGAAAGGGTTAAAATAGTAAAATAGACGTTGTCTCTGAAAAAAATTCCAAATTCTTCATGGATTCATGTTGAACAATAGAGAAGTAGTACGTTAGCTCAAATTACAAGTAATCTGGATGAACGAAGATGTACCGCAATCTGCGTCAGATCGATTCAAGTGTCAGAAGCTTACGATTGGCGGCTGCGCAGTCACATAGTGTAAGCATTGACCGTACGAGTGCGCTGGGCGGCGCAGTCCGACAGTTCGACACTTCGACTTGAGTCGCGTTCGTGTCTTTGGCATGTGTGGTGCGTAGGATAGATGTGACTTCTTCCTACTGAATCGGTATCGTACATTTGATATTAGTGTTCGTACAGCTGCTTTATTGTGCACTGTCACGGTGCACTCTGTATTACGTGTCGTTTGTTTTCCAATCATTCGTCAAACTGTGGTGCGAAATGGAACCACCTGGCGGGAGGGATTCCCGATTTAACATGAGCTACAGCATGAATCTTCTTAGCGGCGAAACGCCACCGGAAATTTATGGCAACCCCAATCTCGGTCGCCCGTCAACAAGTTTGCAACAAATGTCGCCGCGTCACACGATGGTGTCGAGTGCGTGCGGTGGTCGCGGGGGGATTAAAACAGACGTATGTTACGACGAAAGGGGTATACCTTCGCAGTCCATGAGTTTGGAGGGCTGCGGTGTCAACGATATCAACGAAGATACCTACAATTCCTTGCAATCTAAGAAATCGCCCCCCAGCAACGGAAAGAAAACGAAAGGCAGAGTCAAGATCAAAATGGAATACATCGAGAATAAATTGCGGCGATACACCACATTCTCCAAGAGGAAGACTGGCATCATGAAAAAGGTTAACCTTATTTCTAAATGTTTTGCGAATTGACGGGCGCATACACGTGAAACGGTGCGCACGCATGATATCTGTCAAACGGCGGACCCGTGTGTAACTCGCCTCTCGATTGTCACTGTTATATTCAAATCTATACAATTGATGGATAATCCTCCAATTTTAAGTGGCCATATTGTCATGGCAATTACATCATTACATAATTCTAAGTAAATCGTCAACTGAATAACATTCAACGTAATTAGTGATCATCGCTTGCGAGCCACGTTACGCTCGGGTACCGTTTCGGTGTCCATCCTCGAAAAAATAGCGTTGACGATATGCATCTGCAAACAATTACTGCAATTGGCGCCTTGTCATCTGACCAATAGCTTAACGAACTCGCTATTATTTTGGCGTACATCGAAACTTATGGGGATGATATATCATCCGATGTCATAGATGGTCTCCGCGCCAGAAATATCAGCGTATAGAAACACGTGACCATAGATAATTACGTATTATATAGCTAAAGTACAGACTCTTACATTGTCGAAGCGCTCTTGTATTATTGACGAGATGTCTCGCGTGCACGCCGTTCTTATGAGGAACATATGTTTCATGTCCGTTTGTGGGAGATCCTTTTGCGATTTTTTCCGTTCGACGATGTTCGATTTTAACCGCTGACAATTTAGTCCACTCGGTATAGTCGTAAAAATGTGGACAAAAAACTAATTGGTCACACCACTGACACCGGCATATTGTTGACCATACTATTCTGAAGACGCAAAAAAATTGACCTTTTCCTTATCATAATGGAATTGGATGAATGTTTAGGGGTTGGAAATAGTTTCTGACTAAACGGTGAATCATGTCGAAAAAAGTTGAATTATAAGGTTGTACACAAAAATATTTTCAACTTTTGTTCCTTCGAAATTTTTGGAGAAAAATCTGGAAACCGGTTTTTTTGTTTTAGAACCTTTTCTCTATTGAAAGGAACTTTCAAAGAGTTCAAACTTCGCTCAGAGATATCTTCATATAATCGAGGAGCAGCGTTTTGTTAGACAAAAATATGCAGGGCCTATTGTTTTATTTCATTTTTTTCAAAAAAAGCGGAATAGATATTCTTTTTCGCACACTTATTGTTATATGTAGTTCCTATGAATGACAAAAACGCACTAAAATTTATCGAAAAATTTAGAAATTCGAAAAAACTTCGTATATTTTTGTTCATCAAAAATGCTACTCCTCCCTTATATTGAAAGATAGTTTATTGCGGAGTTTGAGCTCTTAAAAATTCTTTTCAATGGAGAAAATAATTTAAAATAAAAAATCGGTTTTCCACGTTTTTCTCGAAAAATTACAAGGAAAGTGTAATATCCGTTAGGACAGACGTTACATTGTGTATAACTTTATCGTTAATTTTTCTAATCGCATACACCGTTTAGCCAGAAATTGCAAAAAACTGTTTACAACCCCTTAAAATCCACCCAATTCTATTATTATTATTATTCTTCCAAAACATGGAAAAAAGTCGAATTTTAACGGAAAGAAGAAAATTACAATTTTCTTTTTACCCTTTTTGAAACCGCAATACGTCAGAGAATGTCTTTTTACTCCTCTATGTTTAGGAATTTTTTCGAGTTTTTTGAAGTGATGGAAAAAAATAATTAAAAACTAATACTAAGGATATTTTTGCACAAGATTAACATAAAGAATCAGTAGCCTAAAATAATTAGGAAGGTTATTAATGATTCAAACGACATTCAAAGGTAATACTTACATATCTTTTCATGCCATTAGGAATAATTTCGAATTATGGAAAACATTTGCACAGTCACAACAATATCGTGTTGTTTCAGACGTTTCGTTCTCATATGGCTGATATTCAACGAAACAATGATACGTCTTCGAATAAGTGTGTCGAGATTTCATTTGGAAATTCATATTAGGTTTTATGTCTGAATAATAAAATGTGATCGTTCCTTCCTCATCCATCATTTCAGCTACATACGAGAGTACTTGCAACAGATATGATCTATTGAAGACAATTTTGAGTTCATGTTCCGTTAATTCAGGAAAATCAGTCGATACGTCTGAACTTATTGTTGTGCAAGGAACTCATCTTCTTGACCAAGATTACTGAAAATTGGTGAAAATTGAAAATCTCGGAAATTATTGAATATTTTTCGATAAAAAAATGGAGAGTATTTGGGGAATAAAAACATATAGTTTCAACAAGTGTGAAATGAAACCATCAATTCTTGTGACAATAAATAATTAAAATATAAAAATGTGGTTTTTTGCATTTTTTGAAATATTTTGACGTTAGACAAAAAAACCATAAACATGAAATTGCAGGTTCTTCAATGATCTACAACTTTTGTGTCTATACGTCGCCCTGAAAAAACAGATTTTCAGCCCCTACATGCAAGACGCTTATTTTTGGTTCCTAAACGAATCTTGTTCACATTATTTAGACGCCCTTCCACCATTTTTGAGAACTTTCGTCCTTCTAGCATTTTTTCCGACTTAAATAACACTATAAACTCCTCAGCGGAGCAATATCCAAAATTACGAATAGATCAATCGTCATTTTAACATGTAAAAACCAGTCAAAATGAGGTAGACCGAATATTTGTTTCCTAATTCAAACTGATATGCATGCAAAAATATCATCTACGACGCGGGTTGAAGGTAAAGCCGGAAAAAAATTTTCGGTTGTTTTTTGAGGTAGATCAACTTCTTTTCCTTCTTTATCCAAATTTTTTTAATTGTAATTCAATGCAATTTGTTTCATTTTTGTATCTGTCGGATTGATTGATATTTGAAGTTTTACTCCATTTTCCATCAAAACATTATAATTACATAATCCATAGAATTATATGTTTGTAAACCTTCCAATGTAACTACTGAATTAATTGTAGGGATTTCTTGTTATGTCTGATAATTTAATCTTTTCGCGAAAATGATGATTGGAGATGTACTATAATGATGATTTACAATAAATGATGTTTTGAATAGATTTTTCCTTTGAAAAAAGCGCCATTCGCATAATAAATACCTTCATCGATTATGCTTAAAATTTTAATATCTGTTCTAAAATTGACTGAGTTTCTTTCATTTTCAATATGTGTCATGTCTTTTATCATTCGTTTCTGATAGTTTGTTTCTTTATCGAGGATTGTTGAAATCAAAATTATGATTTAGGTCTTGCTGTTCACCGTTTTGTATTTTCGATTTTCCTGGATTTCAATTTTGTTGATTTCTGAGTAATTATCAGAATGGGGTGTTGAATATTTTGACGTCGTACCATACATTTCTATGGAGAAAGAAGGGTCGTAGTTGACAAAACATTTTGCAATTCAGCTGTCGACTTGTGCTCCCGTTTGGGTAACAGTTAAACGGGAAGACCTTGATATGAAAGTGTTCACTATTAATTAAATGTGCGATGGGACGGGATTGATTGAATGTGCGATGGAATGGGATATTTTGATATTGATGGGATAGTTTTCTGTAAACTATGTGATCATGATTTTCTTCTGGTTTTTATAAAACCAAAGCGTTTAAAAAGGGTAGCTGGTAATCGCTTTCCAATTCTGAAGTGAATTGAATGTTGCTATTTTTGTTTCAAAAAGTTTAAAAACTTGTCTAATTCATCTTTTCCGTGAGACCAAATAACGAAAATCTTGTCCACGTATCTAAGCTATATTTGCTTCATTCTTCAAAAGTCTTCTCGAAATATGGCATAAAAAGATTTGCCATAGCTGGGGACAGTGAGAAACGCCTTTAACCTTATTGTAAATATGATTTTTTAAACAAAAATATCTGTTATTGAAACATGTATAGCAAGAGTTGTAATATAGGTATAAAGGTATTTTCATCGAATATATTCACTCTCAATTGTAAAATTTTCGAGGATATGTATAGTGCTCTGAATTTTTCATTTTTTATGTTTCATATATCATTTGTATCATTTATTACTGATGATGGATTGTCGTCAGTATCACTGAAATGATCTCGAACTGTCTAGCATTTCAACAATGTGTAAGTATTAATTAAATGTAGGTATATATATTGATATGTAATTGAATATCGCTATAATGAAATAAGTTCAATGGACAATAACTTCAATTAGAAGTTTATAAAATGTAAGTACGCATTCAAGAAATGGAGATCAAACACGGAAATATAGATATAGAAATCCATAACACTCATGTAGTACATCACACAGTATTGGTAATCATATTTTTAATCTTAATTATCATTTGAAAGATATTGACAATATGTACATCACATAATAAAGTTCTAATTAAAAATAAAAGTAGTAGAAGTTATAAAGCATGACTCATACTGTAACGTTCCCTAACGTGGGTATTTAGTTGAGCACCAATACGCATGAGGCAATTCGAGAAAGCCAATTGTGTCCGCTGTATGCGGCTTGCCGCAAGCGAGTTGGGACGATGTCTACTCATGAATAAATTGGAAATTGTTGTGCCAATAATAGAACAATTTTGGGACGCAATCCCTCGAAAGTATTGATAGTTTGAAGATTATTCGCGTTCGTAGTGCAGAAAACGATCCCGTCGAAAAGACCATCGCACTCAATAACGCAATAAATAAAATAACCAGAGAATAATAACAGCGGAGAGTTGGCATAGCACCAGGCACGATGGATATTATATTCTTTAAAACGCATTATCGCCATTGGATAGGACATTGTAAGCTAATTCGCACCATTTTGTTGGCCATCGCATTAAAGCGCAGCAAGCTCGTTTGTAAACGAGTTCGCCGCAACGATGGAACTGATAGAAGCAGCAAGATTTTCCTCTTTATCGCTTGAATTTTTCGAGTTTCTAATGTGAGTAGAAAACGGCGAATCAAATGACCGGATCGGATGGGTACAAGTTGAAAAAAAAAAATGAAGAACGTACGTTACGTATCGGATACCAAATAAAGAATAACGATATTGTTAAGACAAATAATTATCCTTGATGATCGTTCGGAGCAATGTTGTAGGTGTTGAATTGAAGCTGCGGGGAAGAAAACTTTTCACTTAATGCGGTCACTAGTACGATTGTTCTACATTGCATTACCTACCGGAAATCGAATGTCCATCATTGAAAGGTGCATCCGTCAGATGTTCATAAGGACGATCTTTATTGAAATTCACAATTTGTCGAAGAACATTCTCGTTTTAATTGGGCTATTTGAGCGTAGCAACTTCGCGCTGATCGTTGCCGAAAATTATGTACAATTCTACACCCACGGAGCCTATGAAGTTGCGCTATAAAAATACGTTCGTTCTTCGTCCGTTTCGAAGTGACAGGTAGATTCATCACCGTGCGGTTGCACTCCAGCATCATGTACGTACATGTGTTTGTTAAAGGATTTAATTGATTCTGTAGGCATCGGAACGACATTATTACAAAGTTATATGCATTGTATCTACGATTTTCGAATTGTCTCATTACCGGATGCTCCATAGCCAACTATAAATAGCAAAATATTTCCTTCCATATTTGGTTCATTCAATGTGACCGGCAAGAATAACGATGTGTTTTTGATGTTCGAATGATAAAGTTTGTTCCCTGCAATTGAATTAGTTAAATGTTTGGTAATGAGAATTGAGTCAACTTTAGGCAAAATGATAATCTTTTCACGTTACGTGGCTACGTGATTGAGATATGCTGATTCTACAAAAATTGCTGAAGAAATTATCATAAATCTAATCGAAGAGCTGGAACAGAATCTGTATGAACGTTCAGCCGACATCGAATGACTAAGGACCCGTATTATAAAGCTCAACTGGCAGTTGAACAACAACTGCGAGTTAACTGCCGCTTTCGATATTATAAACGATAGGTGTCAGTTGAACTGAGAGTTGAGACGTAGTTGAGTGAACTGACTTGGATGATTCTTCAACTGAGAATTTATCTAACCTCACTTTTGTTTCACATTTTTACGGAATTAAATGCCAAAATTTAACCTTTCATGTGGAAAAGAAAGTGGAGGTGATTCGTCTATAGATAATGAAGGAAATAGAAAAATAGGACGACTCTTTGAGAAATGGAGTGAAAACGAATTTAGAAATAGGTTTCGTTTGGAGATTCAACAAAAACGAATACTTCATTGATGATAACTCAGGGCACATTTTCATATTTCGTCGTTTCCACGCTACGATAAATCGTAACGATTTATTGTTACAACCTACGCCCGAACTCAATATTTAATCCCTATCCATTTTAGGCTATCTGGGATTGAAAATTCAACCTCAACTGGGTCCAAAATATATCTCCAACCTATCAACGGAAAGAACGTGCAATCCTAGACAAATCTATCGATGGATAGTGGATTGTAGAGTAAAGATAGCTTTTTTCTTTGTTAAGCGACGGTTTGCCTGTATCAGTAAGCGATCGAAAAGAATGAGTACGGACAGGACTTGCTAGAATTTTTTTCTTACATATAATTTCATGTTGAAAATAGGGGATGAAAATCGATAGAAGTTGAAAATCTCGGAAACCATTGAATATTTTTCTTTGAAAAAAGACAGAAAGGACATGGAAATGAAAAATTGAAATAAATGAAATGTTCTCAAAAAAAACTGACAAAGTATTCATCATCATCAATTTTGGTCCGATTCTTGGGACGTGGATTTTGAAGTATATTTTTTTTCCAGGCGTATGAGTTGTCGACTCTAACGGGCACACAAGTGATGCTACTGGTGGCTTCTGAGACTGGACACGTGTACACGTTCGCCACAAGGAAACTGCAGCCGATGATCACGAGCGAGGCCGGGAAGGCGCTGATTCAAACGTGCCTGAACTCGCCGGATCCACCTGCGGGATCGGCGTCTGGCGATCAACGAATGTCAGCCACCGGGTTTGAGGAAACCGAATTGACGTATAACATCAGCGACGAGGACTCGAAAGTAAGACAAATGGTTTACGGTTCGCCACACGCGCACTCGCACGCACACTCCCTTTCCCAAGGTCATTATTCGCACCTGGAACAATCTCACCTCGGCCTCGGCGGTTCACCGCAACACGCCGGTTATACGCAGGCATGTCCCAGCCCTTTGCCACCACCTCATCAATCCTATGGTCATCCGCAGCATCCACATTCCCATTCACACCTAACCCATTCACACCCCCAGCGATAATAGCTGCCAACGCTCGACGCCGATGCCATCACCAAAACACCATCATCACAACTCCAGGAATCGTTTCGTCGTTTCTATCGTCCGCGATATCATGGGAAACAAAGCCATATTTGTTCGCAGCTCACCCCAAAACATCTTTTTTTTTAAGCATCTGTTGCGAAAATCCCCGAAACGAACTGTGAATTATTCAGTCCGGTCATTCCTCATTGTGAGCTTTACAGTAGGTGTAATTTCTGTCGTGCTGACACCGCGAGTGTTGTCGGGTCGCATATCGCTCTATAAGATCTCCGTGATATGCGAAGACGCGACTGAAACCGGCTAAAGTTAAAATTTTTCAAAATAAACATGCACCGAACAAGGTTCACTTTTCTTTTTCGGAACAATGGGGATGTTTGCACATCTCGCGTCATTTATCTTCATGGGTCGAATTCGAAACGAAATTTCGGCGTCTCGTAGCTGTATTGCCAACGTGCTTTTCCGGTTTATCGGGTTCGTTGTCTTCCGTTTCCTGATGCGGAAATAGTGTTTGTAATCGCATCAACAACTCCCGTTGCCGCTTTCACCACACGTTCGCCAAATCACGTATGTCTGTTTCAACAGCGATCATGGTCGTTTCTATGATATTTTATTTAAAAAACACGTAACCCATATACTGATAATAACGGTGTCGATATGCGTGACCGAACGGATGAATTCATACCAACCCTCAATATAAATGTTGAAATTGTTCATTTTATTTGTCGTATATTAATTTTTCTTTATTTGCATGATTATTGGTTCTTTTGTGCTTGAATCTGTTTTCGTTATCGGCGAAGATGATCTGCAATGGTGATTTCCTGCTCTGTTTAATGATTCTACATGAACGGGACGGGTGTTTCGTGGGTTTGTTTAAAAATGGTTCTGTACATTTACCTATTTGGGACAGAACTTCTCAAAATAATATTTCTAATCGAGTTGAGATTCAAATACTAATAGTTTCATCCCTTTGTTTTAGTTTGCATGTTGCATGTTTCTCTTCTAAATGTCAGTTGATTGAGGTGAATTGGATTAACAATGATATATAAACATACCGCTCCAGAAACCATATGCACTTCCTCTTCTTTTCTTTATTGATAACTAGGAATTCCCACATAAAATCTTTCGCTTCATAAAACATAAATGCGTATTACATAAAACTCGACTCAAAATCAGATAATCTTCTCAAGCTTCCTGAATCCGTTAGACTGACTAGATGAACTCCAAACATGGTTTGCTGAATTCGACTACGTGAAACCGTGTTCATTGTAGATCACCTTTTCTAACCTACATCCTCCTACATGTGCCTTCCATAGACGGAACGTTTTGCAAATTACTCACTCTGTCGCTCAGGTTGCAGCCACCGTTCTGAAAGAACAAAATACGGCAAATAAAAAGAATCCACAATATAGTACCGACATATTATTCGAACCAGGACTAAATACGAATAAGTAAGAATTCATCATTTGAAAGGTCGTTTCAGACAATTTCTTCTTTCCTCGATGGGAACAACTACATTTCTACCTTTTTCTAGATAAAATCACTTAATTTCGTGTTAAGTAATTGCTGTACAAAAATTATATATAAACGGTCGCTAAATGTGGATAAAACAGGCATTTCTAGAGACGGTCTCAACATTCTAGAAAAACGCTCAGACCTGTCGGTTTTTGTTTGAAAGGAAAACTTCATTTTAGTATTCTAGTCTCCACCACTTCAATCCTCAAGAAAGATTATTTGCAAAAGTTTGAATCGACCCTTTTTATACCCCTTTTCGATTTTTGGAATTTCGTCCAATATTTTCATGATTCCAATAAATTTTCAAACTGATGACCGTTCTCTAAAAAGTAACGTAGAGTCTCTTCCTTTATTCTCTGTTTTTTTGGAACTTGCAGCGGGAAAGAAAATATCCCAATTATTCTACTAATTGGACATCGAATTATTATGAAAGCTTGTACTCATACCAAAATTTGTAAACCAAAATCAATGAAAGGGAATCAATGCCACGAAAGGATTTGTACGTTTTTTGAAAAGTCCGAATATTAATGAAACTGAAGTTAGTCCAAATAAACTATTCGCCTCAATGAAATAATTGAACCTTTTCTGGTTCAATTTCGGAATGGGCAAAATCAATTTCCGAAAAGGTGAATTCAATTTTGAAAAAGTTCCGGTAAGAACATTTTCACGTTGCCGTTAGAACTTCTTGATCAAACATTGTGCAAAATGACTACGTATAGCTCTTTTTTTGTGTTTTTGCTGTTTTTTTCTGGAAGCTCTTAAACCCAAAAAATCGTAGTTATCATTTAAACTGAACTTGAAAAGGTAGATGATATTGTTTGGCTGTATGACTCACTACCTATCAGATTAATTCATTGAGCCATACGAACTTCATGCACGACAAGAACTACCTGTCTACGTGCTTCAGCCCCCTCACTTATTACGTTATTAACTCGTTTACTTGAAGTTTATCTTGATCATCATGTATAAAAATTATTCACTATAATCATTAATTCTCATTTCGAATGCCTTGTGAACTATGAATTCAACGTTAGTTAAATTATTAGTTCCATTGTGGGAACTAAATATTCCATATCTATTGTATATGGCACATTTATGACCTATTTTTTTCGGTGAAGTGCATCGTTGAAAATTAACGTTAAGTACATACCAATTTCACACCTTTGGCATGCGCTTTTTTAATAACAAGCGAGTTTTTCACTATTATTAACAGTGGCGGCGATAGATGAAAAGTGAACGTCGGTGATATCAGTTTTGCGAGGCTCCTTCCATCTTCTCAAAGAAAAATCGATTTTTATTTGTCAATTCCTACGAGAAATTTTGTTGGACATGTCAAAATTTCCACTTCTTGAAGAAATTTCATTGAAAATTATTTTAATCGAAGCCAAACTAATACAACTCGAAATATATTCAAACAGTGTGTTCCTCATGGCAAAGGTGCAACTTTTTTGGTCCAGAATTAGTCAGACGCTTGCGCAGTACTGTTTTAGAGCACCGAACATTCTTAAGCGCAAGCATCTGACTGATGCGGAATTGGTTTGGTGGTCGGTTGAAACAAACAAAATAATTGCTTCTGGTTGTAACCTCAAAAATTATAAAGTTCACCGGGATTTGAGGTTGAAGTAACCGAGTACAAAATGCTGCAAAAGTATCCCACTTCTAAGGAAAAAGAGAAAATCAACGTGTTTGAGCTTTGTTCTAGAAAGTCGACGCAATTTCCGAAAATGACTAGTGCATTTTCATTTTTTGATGTATATGTTGGCGGGGTTCTGCGCACATACATAGTTTTACATATAAACATACAAATAATATATTTATACACGCCATATTGCACTTGAGGATGATTTCAGTAACTGGTAACGACGACCTCTGCGCAGCGTTTTTCGTCAACATCATATTATACAGATGTAGAACAATCGTTGTCGTGGGAGTTGGTTACAGAGAATAAAATCAAAATCGGGAATTTCTAGTCTATAGAAGAGGTGTTATGTTGCGAAAAGCGCTCCGTGTTCCGTTCGAGCCTTCCTCCTTGTTACGTAACATGTGATTTGTAAGATATAAGATGGGTTTTCTTCGTTTGTGTGTCGGAGACCGATAAACGATTGTAGTTGGTTTTTTTATCGAATGCATGCTTTAAGAACCATAATCATGGTTGTTATTTATTTTAGTTTTTATGTTGTTAATTTGCAGTGCATTTTATTTTTGAAAATGACTATACCGTTGCAAGTTGCATTTTCCTCATGTCTTTCGGAATTTTAATCAGATATAACTTATTACGTAGAAAAAGAGACGAAATCGTCATGACGACAATGCAACGTGTTGCATGGAACTCTGATATCTTGAACTATCACGGCATTCTTTTACCTTCACCCCAAAAACCTGTGTCTGACTTTTTACCTTTACACACACACACAGACATATATATATATATATATAATGAAATGTGAATTTATTGGCACAACCCGCAATCTGGATAAGCGCAGATATGCGCATGCTGCTGGTTTATTGGCCGTCATCAATGCAAAGTAATCCAAGCTCCAGAATGTTATGGACTTTGATGGAAACTACTATACCAAATACAAATTTGCAGTTTTGGGAGACCCTCTATTTTAAGGGCAACGGATGCAGATATTTTTTGACGAAAACTATATTGTAGTTTCCATCCAAGTTCGTGACATCCTGGATCTTGGATTACGCCGCATTGATGACAGCCAATAAGCCAGAAACATGCGCATGTATGCGGTTATCCAGATTGCGGTGTCAATAATTACATATTTCATCGTATTAATATTTTCCCGCGTGATCAATCTTTATTATATATATAAAATATCCATCTCCAGTCTGACTGTATCAAGCCAGTGTCGATATTTCTCATCGATCTTGTTCCGTAATTGTGATAATAAACACGTTTTTAATTGCAATTCGTCCATTTTTATAACAATGCATATAATCTCTCATTCACAACTGTCCTTTCTCAGCGTGAATGTTTCGGTCAATTTATTCGGTATTTGATTATCGGAAATTTATTCGGAAAGAAATGTCAATCATTTCTCACGTTAATTACCGAGTAAGGCGTAACAACACTTTCAGTTGCATACGAGGACAGAAAAATGAATTCAATTGTGATTAATTCGTTGCTCGAAATGGGGAAGCAGTACAAACTGATGAAGTGGAATTTTTATTCGACTTAATCAAGTGGAAAAGTAAAAACATTCACACAATGAGTAAAAAAACATCGATGCACAAAGCAAAAATTATAATAAAATAACAATAACAAAATAATTATTTATACAATATTATAACACACAACATCGTAATAAAAATACATTACTGTACCTTAATCGAACTTAATTATTTCCTCAGTCATTTTCTGTAAAATCAGAGAAGAATAAAAAACATGAAAATTTTTACTATTGTATATTTTTCATACTATCAAGTGACTCAAGATTGCATACACTCCAACTTCGACTATAGTTGTGGAAATTATTTGCTTAATAGAAACAACACGCTTGATCGTCTTCTCTCGCGTTTTATCAAAAGAAGTCACGATAATTGAGATGCATTAGACACACGATAACTTTTGCAATTGACAAATTACTCAATTCTTTAGGTTTGTCGTCCGTTTCGAAACGTGAAATTCAGTTACTAAAATTGTCTTGCATTAAAAAAATTTTTATAAATTGTATCTGGCACAAAATATTTTAAAAAACAAATTTCGTTCTGACTTTTTCCGAAAACACATTTTTTGCCAAGAAAAGTCCCACTTTAAATATGCTTCCAAAATTTTTAAGGTGCACTAATTTTCAAAACATATGCACATGTCCTGATCAGTGGTCCACAGAAAGTAGTAGATATTTAAATCTCATTATTTTCAAATATTTGTGATGAAAACTACTGCTTGAAAATCATAACTAATTCAAATCTAAGCCGATGATAGTATTTGAAATAAGAAAAAAGATCTCTTATAACGTAACAGAATATTGAAGATTTTGAAAATTTTCGAAGAAAACATTTGTACAGAAAAATTCAAACATCAAATAAGGAAAATGTTAAGGTGTTCTTGCTTCCCAACCGATTTTGCTATTTCAGAAGTATTGCGATATTAAATTGAATAGTTGAGAACAAGTTTGATAATTTTTGTTTGTGTCTGTAACAGATCGATCGTGTGATACAAATTGAAAAAGACCATGTTTTTAGCGTTCTTAATAAAAATATTTCATCAATTAAATGAGATCGTTTTTGTTACGTCCACGGTTCTATATATTAATAAATATGTATAAGGAACGATTATTATTGTTGATAAATTAGATTCTTGTAACTGGCGATGTAAACCGACGGCGAGCGTCGGCTGCTTCAAATTTAAAGGAGCCGAAGCGCCCCGACGGTGTACGAGTTTGATTCGGTAGCTCAGTGAAGATCGAGACTAGCAGCGATAATTTTATCGTTCCATATTATGATACAAATTCCTTTAAAAAAAGTGATACAGATTTTTTTGAAACTTACTCAGTATTACAATATTAATCACAATGAACACAGAGTCGCGGAACCGCAATTTTTTTCATCAAATTTTCATATCCTCCTTAAGACAGATCGACTAAATAAATTTACAACATTTCAACCCCCTCCTTTGAAACATTAGCTTCAAAATGTCGCGAAACAAAGTCAGATTGATTTGCAAATTAATGACATATCCAAAAAAATAAATGATGAAACCCCCGACATGAATGCGGACAGATGCGGTCAGACGATAAATCATTAAAAAACGTTGCCATCCTATCTGTGAAGCCGTTCCTTTCTTCGATCGAACCACTAATAAAAATACTACGTATCAATAAAAAAACCCGCTTTCGAATCGAATTGTACCTTTAATTCTGTCCGCGAATTTTCTCGTTCTTTAGTTCCACTGCTAATTTTCGTTTCCTTTCCAAATTCCTTCTAGGAAATTGTTTTGGTAATAGAATGTAAGAGTCGATTCATCATCTGCCGGATACAAATTCGAGTATCATCTATTTCCGATGGCACCAACTTCCCGACATCGATGGTACCTGAAAAATCAAAACACATACTTCAATATCATTGATGTATTACTATTATCACTTCATTCCATCGAAATATTATCATCCTTACAGAAATTCTTAATATCCGCAATGAAAAAAATTATTGAATTATGACCGATAAAAATTTATTGCGTCCGTTCGCAGATTAATAATTTTATCCTAGTACACTTGCAAAATATCAGGATTGCATTTATTTTCCAAAAAATTTCAATTGGTATTGGAAAAGAAAAATTACCCGTTCCGTTGCGTGACCTAGTTAATCGGACCATCTGTTACCCTTATCGCTCAAATTTCCTTAAAAAATCAAAAATTATGTTTGACATGTTGGGGAATTCGTCACTTTTCCTCTAAACAATCGATTCAAACGTTGTTCACCGTTCAATACCCACAATTTTCATGGAAAAACAGTTTTTTCCTATCAGATGTTTATAACGCGTACTGGTACGACTAGAACGCTCAACCAAAAATTTCCAAAACAGTCTATTTATCGAAGTGGTATGCCGAAAAATAATATTTTATGATGCTAACCGAAAATAATCGATAAAACGTGAAAAAAATAGTCACCAGTTGCGAGGTCCGACGGCACAACACGCACTCGGAAGTCACAGCCACCTCGTTCACTTGCACCGTGCGCTCGCTTTCAATCAACTGGGCATAAAACCAATCTAACCACTCGACCGTGAGTCAGTCGTGGTCGTCGAGAAGACCCGAATGTTGGAACCCTGTGTCGTTCCGTAGTTGGTACCCATAGAGTTTGGCCTTAAATGGGTAACTAGCCATATATGGTTCCACCTCATTGTGCTCGCTAACGTCATAGCTACCGGGCTTGGGACTCTTTGCGGTCTACGTTCTTGTTATTGATACCGTGAAAAAGTACAAGTAGCCAGCACGTGCTATTGCCCCTTTCGGACTGATTTCGATTACCTCACTTCCATCCCTTTAACTGTCCCCTTTCCGATAAATGTTATCTTTACTTTTCGATCGCTGATATCGATACCGAATGCATTCAGCTAGTAACTTGTTTTTTTTTTGTACATATTAATTTTTGATCTCTTTTTGTTTCAGGTAAGTGACGAGAATGGACGAGATCAAATGTCTTCGGTTCCATTGGTGGTAAAATATTTTATTTTTATTTATGTATGTATGTTGACCATTACATGATCAGTTTATTTCGGAAGACCGGTCGGCCAAGGGTTCAAACCCCCGCAATGAACGTCCCTTTTTAGGCAAACGGCATTTGCAAATCCACTGCCGTCAGCCAAAATACACTCGGTATATCAGTCAACGATAGGAGATAAAGCAACCCGAAAATTCGCTTCTTCAGGACTCATAAATATCAGAATTAAAAGTGGGTACTTGAACGGGACTCCGTCCCCGAGAGACCTGGTGCAGCAAACCATATGCTCAGTTCGCGTACCCCTTTGCTGTCAGTTCTTCAAGATGAAAAGTTTCACACCGAATTACAGCTCTTATCATTTTGAAATCATCTATTCATGATTAGGTAATTCTTACATGAATTTTGATATATTATGTATTTACAAAAATGCAGTAATTTCAATGAGTCAAAATTTCTAAACTGGTTTAGCTGATTTAAATATATTTCATTGTAGTTTATTCATGTTTTATATATCAACATGATATCTCTCAAATATTATTGATTAATTTCCACTTCTGTAAAATTTATCAACAATAGTATATTTCATAACGAGTACCGTAAGTCGATGATTTCGTGCGAGTGTTAGTTTGATGAAGGAAGCGCAGCGGAGCCAAATGAGACTAGACACGAGCAATGAAACGACACTTTTCAGGGGACCACAAAAATGGAATTATACGATAATTAATTTTACAACACAAAATGTGTTTCCCCCCACTGTAACTAATAATTAATTAATTCTTCATCTTCTAGATTGCGTTCTGGCGAAAATAATAGACAATTTTATTTCTTTATGTTATTCCGTACCTTCGTAACCAAGCTGAACGAAGTACATGCTTCGAATCAACTCGTTTCTTTCATGCCATCCTAGCAAGTAATATTGAGTATTAGATATAGGAACTAAATTTCCCCTCTACGTCTGGTCTTGACATTTGTTTTGCTCTTGAACACGTGACTTCCTCGGGATCGCTAATCTAATTCCTTGGTGTGAATAATCATTGATTCTGTGATGAATCTGACATATATGAAAACGGAAAAATTCAGCTAACATCTTCATAAACTTTAGAGTTTTGTCCTTTAACCAGGTATGTCTTGGCGTTGACATACTTGAATTATGAAAATTGAGAAAATGAAGCGAGACGAAATTTGCAATGTAGCGAGGAAGTTCCGTGAAAGTCAAGTACGTCCTTCCTGGCAGAGCGCTCGATCCGCACTGAAGACCGGACAACTATTCAAATCATGTTATCTCGATTGCCAGCCTTTGACTCGCGTCGTGAGACCGACCGTCAAAGAAACAGTTTGACGAATCTTACCGGCAGCAGCAGTAATCGGGCCACACGATTCTTTTTGACAATGTCCTGCTTCCCGTCCTGCCTTCATCGCGAGTTTGTCACCTGGCAGCAGGATCGCATTGCATTGACCACACTCAGCCCGTTGCTATTGCTTTAGAGTTTTTTCCTTTAACCAGTTGTTTCTTGGCTTTGACATAATTGAATTGAGGCATTTGACAAAATAAAGTGAAACGACAAAAGCACCGATGCGTAGAAGCTCGGTGAAAGCCAAGTTCGTCTTTCCTTGTAAAGCGCTCGATCCGTACTGAAGACCAGATAGCTATTTAAGTCCGCTTATCTCGAGTGCAAGTCTTTGACTTGCGTCGTGAGACTGACCGCCAGAGGGACAGTTTGACGAATTTTACCGGCAGCGGCAGTAATCCAGCCACACGACTCTTTTTGATAATGCCTTTCTTAGTTTAAACGACAAGACGAAATTTTAGTCGATGTCAGAGGGGCAGTTAGACAAAACAATAAAATTTAGTTAAAATCGTGAAAAATTTTATAGACAATCAGAGATGGACGAAATAGATCGAAAACCCAAATTTCTTCTTTTTTCTTTTTTTTTGAATAATACATTTGTAGATTATAACACCTTTTGTGCTTGAATAATATTTCGAATTGAACCACATAGGAGTAAACCGGTTGAAAATTCGAGGAGATAACCTCAAAACACCATGAAAAATGAGCGATTTTTCAAAAACTGTTTGAAACCGAATAATAAATTTATTTTACATTATGTCTGCGATATCGTTCCTTGGAAACTGTCTCAATGAAAGAGGAGAATTAATTATACGTTGTTTATTTATCGAGATATTTAATTATCAATGAAAAAACATGGTGTATGAACAACTACATAAACTCTTCCACTCCATCGCCGGCCGATGCATTCAAGTCCGAGTTTCGAGAAGCAGCTGTAGTAGACGTTCTGTTTTCTCTTAGTTTGTACTAGTTGGGCAAATTAATCGGACTTTTTCACGTGAATCCGATTTTAAAATCGTATGTATGTTCCCCCGGCCTTATTGTTGGCGAGATTCAAGAAACTATAATAATTTCGTTATTATCGAGTTTCTAGAATTTTTCAATGTGGTTACAAAAGTGCGAACTGGCCCCGCTGTCCAAGCAATATCGTTGCTAAAATGTATCGCGTTTCTATGTCACGTTTCCGGCAGTTACTTCTTGGAAAGCGCATAGGCTCACGTTCGCAGAATCATTTCCGTTTTGACGTTTGTCGTTTTTTACATAACAATCGGCTGCTTTGTGGCCTATTTTTCTACTTCGATAACATTTGAATTTGAATTTTTCCGATTTCGATCGCCCATTTCAGGGGGGGCTTGAAACGAGAGGGAAGTCGACGAGATTTAGAAACTTTTTTAGATATCGCAGACGTTTTCCTATCTTTGCCTCATACAGTTGATCGCTAAAGCCGTTACACAATCGATTTTAAAAAGCCAAAACTCGGAAATTTCAAATGCAAACCCTTTTTTTCATTGTAGATAGGATATTGCAACTTTGTAACTTTTGATTCAAAGGTTTATCCAGAAATAACGAAAAACCGTTTTCGCCTTCTAAGAACCCACCTAATGGCGTTTGGAATAGCAGTTGTGGGTTCGATTATCTATCGTCATTTAAAATATGTTTTTATGTTATTTGATATAATATCCCGGTCGCAGATTGTTCCTACCTGTGTTGAATGGACGTCTTAACGAAAATTAAGATTTTCTGATCCGTGATTCCACCGCGTCTCGTCAATGCTTCTATGGATTATTGCGGCGAGCTACTTTCTATTTTTACATAGGATCGCGGTATTTCGAAAGATAGACGGTTTGCGTTTCACGTAGGACCAAACGAAGGAACGTACGTAATAAAGTAGTTGAAAATAAGTCAATATTTTTGCCGCACAGTATACCCTGATAACAATATAATGGCCATTGTTCGTGTAATTGTGGAATAAGCGGCCATTACTTAGGCGGCTTCGAGCACCGAGAAAAAGAGCCGATGAAGCGCTAGATTACCATCTATACCAACCAGATCCAGATATCCCCATATGTCCTGCTTATATAATCGTGATTTTTTCCAAAGCCTGCCAACCGATCCTATCGACCATTTATTGAACATAATTGAACTCTTGTCGAAGTAACGTGTGCCGACCAAACGGTTATTCATTTATTTATTAGCTAAAATTCGTCAGTTGATTTCGTCGAAATGACCCTCTCGCATATTAGCATTTCACAAAGGCCATAATGAGAGAACCGTTCAAGACAAACATTCAACTGTTTGGGTAGAAAACAGCGAAATTCCTTCTCGGAGATGCGCTACGTGAATGATCATACATTAAGTTTGCAAAAAATGCTAGAAAACGAGAGAGTATCGCGAATTGAAATTTTTATGTTATAACTCGGTTTTTCAATCGGTTTCCCCATTTGGTACTATCGAACGGCCAGTCGGCCAATAACGCTATAATAGGCAACCAAAGCCACGCTGTCTGCGATTTTCCATTGGAATCGTAAAACCCGTCTTTGTCAAATTTGGTATCGTGTCCATCGAAAGCACACGCGTAAATCTAAACTGGACGTTGCGGGAAGATTACTAATTACGAGAATTAATTGTTATTCGCTACGCTCATTGTCTGTTCACCCGATGGTTTGTTTCGTTTCTTTCCACGATCTCGTTCTCCATCTTCGTTTCCTTATCTATCGTTCATTGCATAGACCATAGAATCATAGCCGCGCGTGCGATTATATGATATTTCTCTTACAAAAGCGACTACTCAAATTACAGCAACAGCTGAAAAAAAAGCACCAGGCACTCCGTGGGTGCCGACTGAAGTCAATACTCCAACAATTATCTACGTCTATATTTTTTGATCGTCAAGGAATATGCAGGCAATACTTTTGAATGAAGTGTTTTTTTATTTATTATTATATATTATAACAATTTTCATTTAATGCTGTATTGTACATAAAAAATCATGCATATTATTTCGCATGGTGGTTAAATGTTTGAAACGTAAATTTACAAATATGTGCATAAAATATGAAAAATCCTCGATCTCAAAAGTTCTTCCGACATTAACATTATCACCAATATCGTTATTGTTATATTCAAAAAATTATCCGTTTATTGTAATTGAAAAGGAAACAAAAGTAATTAGTATTTTTATATCTTGATTGCCATAACTGCTCATCGTTTGATCGAATTCTTCATTGAAAAATTCGGTTAATGGTACATTTTTACCACCTGCACAATTATTGCTGAAATCCTCATTTGAACACATTGACAAATCGTCTTTTTATCTCTTCAAAAGTTTATCTTGAAGTAATATTTAGAACGTAAATCAATTTACAAAAACACACATGAAATTTGAAATTAAATCATTGTATACGCCTGCCCAGCCAACGAGCTGTACACTTTGCCGCCGTTACGCGATTGAGGAAGTGTGTGCGTTGTGTGTGAAGTATGTTTGCGTTGACGTTACAAGCTGAATGGCGACACAGCAAAAATTTTTGGCATATTTTTTGTGGGATACACCTATTCTGAAAAAGTCTAAAAAAGTTCAACCGCGTTCGGCAGACGGACTCACGCTAGTCGAATGAATAGGACAAGAATTCGGTCACAAATTGCGAAGAGCAAAGAAAAAAACATGAGCGCGAAGAGAAAAATATAGCTCTCAAAATTGCTTTTGGGAAGGTACGTCCACCAGCGCATCCGCCTTTTCCAGCTGTGGATGGGTCGATTCTGAATCGAAAATTCAGAATACGACCACACCAAAGATGTCAAATTTCATGGTCCGGCTTTTTTTCATCTCCGCAACCGTTGGTACTACTCGGGAATCCTTCGGCCGACTCAAATAGGCTTAGGGCCTACACATACGTGCGGCTGCAACGCCGGCGCGCCGTAGAGCTGTTAAACTCGTGCCGAATTTAAGATCGCCGAAATCACGGTGTGGCGTTACTAGTCTAATCGATTTACACATTTACTATGTAGATTTCCAAACATATGAAGACAGGAAGCAAAGAATACTTGCAAGAGACGGACGATCCGTCTCTTCTTAGCGATCTTGGAGTCACAAATTATTGCAGCTGGGCTGTTGTTGCGCTTTCGGAAACTACCCTGTGAGAAGATCAATGGATTGGAAAGTAGGTCGAAAAAAAGGAAGCTATATTGTAAAATTGTTCCATATTTTATTCGATTTGAAACGGACGTCGGTGAATTATTATTAATGTCTTTCAAAATTATAATTTATCATCATAAAAAAATCATACGAAACGTGGAACAGTTAACGATGTGGCAAGCACGGACGACACCAGATATAGGTGACCATTGCGCTATCCTAAGGTACCCTTGACTTGAAGCACCCCAAGGTACCGCAACCGTGTAGATTTAAGTTTGATCGTATAACCTACTAACCGTCGCGCCGATTTTTCGGTTAACTTTGTGGTAAGTGTAAAAATACTGAATACAGGAGTTCTGAATTGTTACATTTTCTACAATTTCCGCCTTCAAGTTTTGTCGATAATCTGTACGGTTTACTGTTCAGTATAAGATGCCACTCAAATTTGTTAGCCCGATCCATATTTTCCCCTTGTTAAGGTTAACTTGTTCGACAATCCCTCGGCATGTTTACACCTAATTCAATACCACCATTTTTAAATTCATATTACTTGAAGAAATAAGAAGTAGAAGATTAGCAGCATCGTGTTTTCTTGTCGTGAAGAAAAGACGTTACCAGCACTAAGCGAAACCATAAATATGGCATAAATTATCTCCGGTACGTGCAACAGACAATGAAATTGAGTGTTTCAGTTGTAATGAGGTAATTAACAAAGAGCTGAACAATGCGAAAAGCACGAATCAACGATTTATTTCAGTTTAATAATTGGATGGAGTGCGAAATTTCAACCAATAATGAATAAACCCATAATCAAATTAACACCGTCTAAGTGCTACTAAGATCGTAATCCGTTTTTGATCTTCAACGACTGGTCATTTATTAAGGACGATCGATGTACTTTCACATGTGTGCGTGATACATATTCTTCATGTGGCGAACTGTTACATGCAAAAAATATATGTAAAATAACAATTAGTACTGATTGAAAAAAACTTTTGGATCATTTCTTGGTGCAAATCAATTCGTGTCACATTTGTGAAAGAGTTTGACGTATTATTTCGAAATTAACCCCCAATTGAATAACAGATGGCCATATGGGTCTTTGTAACGGGCGCGGATCTACTCAGAAGCACGTAGGGGTCAATACCCCGCAGTGATCAAAGAGTCGGCGCCAAAACAACCGACAACCGTACTGAAGTACCAGCGGCTTTCAGGGGCGGATCGACAAACCGATCACCATGTGTTCAGTATCTCACCCTGGATTCCTCAAGTACCAGTTGATCCTCCTCGCGTCTGTATAAACTCTTCCTCGATTCATGTGCATTGGAAATGAAAGAAGCAATGTTTAATTCAGTTTTTCGTTCGGTGATATTTCAGCAGCGAGTTAAATCCGGTCGTGGGTTTTCACGAATGAAATTAATCTCGTGGTCGTTTTGTCATTGGTACTTTTCAAAGTTAACCCAAAGGTTTCGTGCCACGGCGCCGAAAAGCGCCCATATAAATATTTATTCATGAGCTGCCACTGTTGGATAAAAAGCGTGCGATCGTTCAGTCACTCGAAACAAGGCGCGAATTTCGAACCTTCCGGATCCGCCGCCTTCGATCGTACCGTGCACTTGTCCGATTTTTAGACAACTCTCTAATTTCCACAGTTGATCGATGCAAAAAAAATTGTCAGAAAAACGTTTGAGTAAGGTGTTTCCCTGACCTCTTAACAATATAACGATTGTAACATAACCTTCTGACACGAAAAATTTTTTTTGCCACTAATAATGTGCTAATAATTCCTAGAGTAAGTAGATTCAGCTGAAAAAACTGACAAAAAAATGAATTTTTGAGCTGGTGTTTTGATAAGCTTACGTCAACTTAGCCAAAACATCTATTAAAAAAAAATTTTACGACACTGCAAATTTTTTTTTCACGAATAATACCTAGAGCCGATTCAAAAAAAAAATTGACTGAAACATTTAATTTTCGCTTTTTTGTTTCCACGTGCCGACGCGACATCAACTCAACGAAACATCGATTTAGAAAAAAAACTATCCAATGCATTTCAAGGAATGAATCACTAAATTTTTTCTGTCATTGGAATAGTCTCATGGAGAATTATAGTAACAATAGGTTGAGCTAACAGGTGTTCCTTTTTTGCTTTCAGGATGAGAACATGTCCGGAGCGGATTCTAGCGGAGCAGAATCGAGCGACGGCGAAAACGGAGAAGCCGACAGTTCTCTACAGATATACATCCCCCAACAAGTCAATACGAAGTCTGATCTATCCTATACTTCGGCGAAAACTTCTCGTGTATCCTCCGAGCAAACAACTTTGACAACGAGTTTCACGAACACTAAATTGCCAAGTTCCATTCCTGCCGTTTCGAATTCGGACAGTTCCGCGTCTCTGATCTCGCCGTTAGTTTATCAAACTCCACAAGGGATGATGTACGCGCAGCCCAATGGAGGCGTTCTTTTTGGCCTGGCACAAAGTGATCAAAACAATTCGCATCCCCAATTCATTACGATACCGCTCTCAATGGTCGCGAAAGATGGACATGGGGAGCTTGATTTGTCTAAGCGAAAAATACGGAACAGTAATTCAAAAGAAGATCAGACGCATAATACGATCAGTTAGTAATTGAACGATACCATCGGTAATATGTTTTTTTTACACTGGTTCCATAATCTAAATGCGGATTGTACCAAAGATGTGAAAAATTTCGCAATTAGCGGTCAGACTTTTTTAGTTTTCCTTACTGAACGGAACCTATAAGAGAAGTACGAATATATAATTTGCCGAACGCTCGCCTTGATTGAAGTAGTGCCAATGGAGAGAAATAGCACGAGATACCGTTCTATCCAAAACTTGTCCGTAAATAAACTTGATTATACATATATTGTACGTTTCGGGAAAGAAACAGGGATTAATAACGTTCTCCAAACATTGCTATCATCCGTTTTTAGAAATACTATTTCGTCATTTCGTTAAATATAGCAAGATATGCTGACGGGGCATCGTTTAGTATCTAGTATTAGAGCCGGATATCATAGAATTCCTGTACCTTTTTGCGTATGTTCCTCACATATATACCAACCTTCCTGGTGATTATTTCTCTATGATGATATTCTTTTACCATCTATTATTAAATTTTCCAAAACCAACCTAGGACTTATACAAGAGTGATAAAATTTACGCTTAATCAATTTCCTTATGAAATGAACCATTTACACACAATCCAAAGCGTTATTTGTATGTATTTTATTTTTTTTGCTCCTTTTCTATTTTCCCTAAAATTAAAAAGGGGAAAAATGATTTTTTTAGTTTCCGGGGTATCAGATTTGAACACATTTCAAAATAATTTGAAAGCTTGTCTTATTGTTTTTTAAAGCAACTATTAATTATAAGTAAGTAGGTACGCCAAATCTTTCCTGACAATAGTCAGACAAGACCGTATTTGAATCACTAGTCGCAGAAAGGAAAGAAGTCAAGTACGTTCTTAAACACAGATTCGTGGGAAACAAATGATACATTGGAAATTGTTATTGATAAATAGAACAATCTCCATTACATTATTATAGAAGTAAACCCGTTGCCCGAAGATCACTTTGTATTGAAGATACGTCGACGATAGCTTATACTACTTATAGCTGAGGCAAAAATATAAATGAATACAATCAAAATTCAATCCATACCTCCGAAAGCTCACTCTTGAGAAAGAAAACAATGTCTCTATCAATTTCCTCGACATCACTTTAATCCGGAATAAATACAAAATAATAACAAAAATTCACAGTGTTCGAACAGAATAATGCACAAACACAGTATTTCTTCATAGACCGCGACACCCAAAAAACGCCATAATCCATAGTAAGATCAATCGTGCTTTGTGCCCCACTTCCGCTACATACGGACATACTAAAAACTATAGTGACCGGTCAAATTATTTGAAATGAAAATATTTAGAATCACTTGAATTTTATTACAGAGGATCGACTTGGTCATTTTTCTCCAAGTTTTAAATGAAAGGATAACTGACAAGCACAGAGGATCTTTTTTAGGTGGAGGAAAATTGTGCGAATTATCAGAAAAAGGCAATAAGTTTTAACATATTTTTGAAAACCGTCTTGTCAATTTGACGAACTGTTATAAACATGTCTAGTTTTTGCGCCTCCCGAATTGTAAACTATTTTTAACGTCAACAACGGACAGTTACCCGAATTTTCAAATATGTATTTTCAAATAATTTTACTAGTCACAATGCCAGTCAACCACTTTCAGACAATAACTATTCGAAAAACAGAATGGATCGTTTAATTAAAATGCTGGCCAACCAGAACTGAAGTACATATTTCTAAAATTCATTCCGGAACTTCAAAATGGGAAAAACTTTTCGAACCACATCAAATTATAATTATTCACAAACCCCTCAACCAAATAAAGAATTTTTTCACGCCACTAAGGCATTGGACAGTATATTTATTTATAACTGGAACTTTAAATATCTCATAGAATTTCCAGCGGCATTTGGTATTTAATAAGGCAATTGGTTTTTTTTGTGCCTACATGCAAATTTCTGTGCAAAGCGGTGCTATTTGGCAGACTTATAGACTGAACTATAAATGTTCGCACTGGCGTTGTTGACTGCTATGAATTCGTAGGTAAAAAGAGGTTTATCCGCGACTCTGGAACTATATAGGCTAGTCGTTGTTTGATTAGAACGACTGTTTGTGGAATTCCTTGAATCACTAAGTGATGAAAACATTTACTTTCCTCATTCATGCAAAACGATGGTGCTTTGACGAATTCCCAAGATTTATCTCCAAATTAACATAATTTACAGGTATATGCGTACGGACTATTTTCGTTGAACCAATGAAACTCTCTTGTTAAATTTTGTTTCCGAACGGGCAAGCAGCTGCGCGAAATTCCTGATTATAATTCCCTTGGTAAAGTTCCTTGTATGTCCGCCTTCACTTGCCAATTGATATCGATTTCCCACCACCAAACCGTGTATACATTTGGCTCATACTGCGAATGGATGTTAAGTATCATTTTCATTCACATAAAACAGAAGACAATAAATTTTTTCAGCTTGTATCGCAATCGTATTACATAATTTCTGTACTTAGCGGTATCATTTTGTACATGGCCTGAAACTTACCATGTTTTTCAGACTGACTACCACATTACTTATTGTGAGTTAAAAACGTGTAAATGTTATGCTTATTTGCTGTTTGTTATCAACTAGTCACTTATATTTAAATTATAGTTACTATCTAATATTATATAGTTTTTCGTTTTTTTGACGATCCCAGATTAGATCATTTTTATTATCACCGTTGACTAACTTATTCAAAAACGTAATTCACTCTCACAACGTGCCTTTATCAAGTGGATTTGTTATATATTATATACTTTTTCAATAAAAAATTTTGTCGAATATTTTTTTTACATTGCAAGTTCAAATCCCTTTCCAAGGAATATAGAACACCGAGACTTGCCTGTAGACTATATTCCAACACACGTCTCAAACAAGAATAAATAAACTGGAAGATAGCATTTAGAGCTATTTTTATACTGACCGAAATAGACGAACATAGTTGTTCTGTTACATTTACTTATGTTTGGAAATAGATCTGGCTATGTTAAACTACCGACACTTCACTTCAGTAATTCTATTTGGAAACGGAGTAAAATTTTCCGCCGTCGCATTACGATGTTCGTCGAAATGTGCCGATTCCAAATTAGGAAGCCATTAATATGTTTATTATGTATTGTAAAACCCGATTAAATCCGCAGACCTACTCTTGTGTTTTGATCAATTCACTTCCATAAGTCGTTAGCAAGTTGGCATTTATTTAGACAACTAGGATTAGGGCAAATAATGAATAACCTTATAGAGGTTTACGTGTGCATAAAATACATTATTAACTTTAAAGCAACATTGATCATTGAATGCATTTTCTTTCTGCTTTTTAGGAGGGAACACTATTGAAAAAGCACATTTTTGCGGTTCTAGAGAACTTTCCTCAAAATTAATCCTGTCTATTTTATTAATACACTCCTCAAAATCTTCAAATTTCTGATAGATGAGTGTCCTACTAAGAAATGGATTTTGGACACGAAAATAACGCACCCGAATGATTCCGCAGATTTGGAATAAACGAAAATAACTAGGGCGATACCAATCGTCGAATAGTTGATCAATAATACGTTTGTCACAACCGCACCAGGTTCAGCGATTAAAACAAAGTCGAAGCCTTTCGCACGACAATTCTCCCTTAACTACACCAACGCTGATTTTTCCAAAGTCGAAACAATCGAAGGTGGAGTGAAGGAAGCGTTGTAAGACCAAATGGAGATGTGATTCCCCATTCGAAACAGGTAAAAGTTGGCAAGGCTCCAGGTAGCGATGTCATCTCCAGCAAGGCTCTCAGCCTCCTGTCACCCAACATGGTGGAGCAACTCACCAAGATCATTATCTCGTGGTTGGACTGATTGCCTTTTTTTTAGATGATATAAAATTCAGCGTTCTTATGGGCTCATACTCGCTGTTCACGAGGGACCCACTCATGAGTCTAAGCAGATGACAAGTATCACGAGCTCACTGGCTCCAAACGTGGTTGTTCGGAGACTCCAGGAGTCAGTGAACTGCTTGCAGGAGTTGTTCGCCAATCACTGTTGAACCAGATGTGAAACAAGAGATCACACAAAAATCTCAAGCTGCCAAGGTACCCAATAACATTGAATGTGTTTATTATATTTTCACATTTTTCTGGAGGGGGGGGGTGCACTGAGGGTTTGAGTAACATTTATAGTAATATTTTGATTTGATCATTAAGGATCACCACTAAACTCGGCAATTTCAAGAATGGTGTTTGTCGTCTTTGTGGTAATTAAACTTGGCACTTTTCCGTTCAATGCAAGAATAGTTCACGGAGGCCAATATATGTAATTTAATAGACAATGGACTCATAGTTTTTTCAAATCAATGTTATCGCAAAGAACATATTTATTTCTCGAGACAGGGAAGCCACATATTCCGTATTCCCATATCCACATCGAGCAAACAAAAGTTTTTAAAAATCATACGACAATTGGTGGTTGCTTTAAACATTATCGTCTCTCTGATGATAGACCACTCCTTCTCATTATACGGGGAATTTGCGGCCGATAATTACAAAGCTAGAATCTATCTAGGATTTCCGAATTTGATTGAAATTTAGACATATTATCATGCATATTAATTCAGTTCACAATAATAACTACACATTTATGTACAATATGTATGTTCTCATCAGGTAAAAGTGACAAATATGCGTTCTACCTTGCATCGACCTGACTTATTATACATCATGCAGGAAAACCTGCATTCAGGATTCGTTCTAATAGCAGGCACAGGTACAGGAAGTGGTGCTTGGGGCAAGTGCCCCTCCCAATTAAAAAAATTATTCCCCTAAAATTGTCCATATCAGGAAAGTTGTGCACAATAAATGGTTTTTTTTCACTATGGGGTAGAATGAGAATCACAAATATATGAAAAATGGTCTGAAAAGAATGACGCAATATGTTCTTCGAAATTTGTATATCTAGACTGCGAACTTTCATAAATTTATTATACCAATAAAAATGATAGGAAAAGCGAATAATGAATAATATCATTAAATGGTCATAAGTGTGGAATATTAAGGAGCTTTTGACATTCAGGAAGAGGCGTCAGAGTCGTATCAAGGAGCTAATGATCAAGGCGTACCCCGCCTTGGAATTTTCATCGTCGTTACACAATTATTCTTTTATTATAATTATCGTTTCATGTGACGCATACATTTGCGTTCCAACTTCCGTTTTGATTGGTTTTAAATTCTGGTCATGGCGCTATAAGGAAATAGCGAAATTATATACTCATATAATTATCACTTATCAGTAGAGAAGCGTAAAAGAAATGCGCCGCAACGCAACCGAAATATGTGTATTCATTATTCGATCTCGTGGAAACGCCTTGAATATCAACACCTGTGTATGATCGCATATAAAGACCACTATCCCCCTTTATGTTGTCTTCTCTTCTTACTCGTTTTTCATCGAAGGTACAATGAAATGGTCTACATATTACGTTATTTAGGTCTGAATGTGGGGAAAAAACTTGAAATAAACTGTCTCACCTCTTTACTTGCAATTAAACGCTTCAATGGAAACTATTATTCCCCTCAGTTTAGAAATGATTTCAATGAAATCTTCATAAAGAATCCGATAACACCTGTGCGACATTGATATCGGCAAAGCATAAACATTAACTTTTACGATATATCAATGAATACGATTGTTACGATTTCCGCGTACTAAGTCTTCATTTTCTGTCTGTATCAGTCACATTAGTTCCCAACTAATGTGTTTTTTTATTTGACGTTAACAACGTCAAACTCTTATATCACCTATATATTCATATATGTATAAAATAGCGAAGGATCAATTTGGCTTTATGCTGACTCGAGTTGAAAAACTGCCTAAATTGAATGAATCAAGATACCATGAAATGAGTTCAAAGCTACTTGTGTTTATGGACGAAACTCTCTCACCACTGTAGACTTATTCGTCGCCTCCACCAGAATATCAACACCAACCACCTTGATGAGCTCGGTGGTCAGGTAATTCAAAATCAACCATTTGACAACAGTGAAAATATCAAAAGTGGTTTCGAAGAGTTCGCGAAAATGAATAACCTATTATAAAGGAAGCTACTTGTACCAGAAATACAAATGTGAAAAGTATTCACAAGTGGCGGTACTCATACTTATTCAATGAAAATTTTTCAATTTTGCAGCAAATCAGAGAATACAATTTTGAACAGGGGAGAGAATTGATAATTTGCCACAGCTTTAGACAAAATTTTGAAAACGAATGAAATGAATCGTTCATTTTACAAAATATTGAGTAATTGCCGCCCCTTATATTGTGACGCCCAAATAAAATGCCCAGCATCCCCCTCCCGTCACATTATATCCGACTCTGGTAATGGGGTTTTTTGCACAAAACTACTATCAGTAGAACTGTGCATATTTGAACAAAAAGGAAAATTTTCATAACATACGTTTATTGGGATATAATTCTGAAATTCCCTATTAATTAAAGACGAAGTTTGTAGCAATAATCTGATAAGCAAGTCGTTACTCAATTAGTAGAGTAAATACGGCTATTCTGGGAACATTTCCTAAATATTATTTATGAAGAAATAAGGATATCGAAATAATTTTAATAAATGAATGCTTCCATGTTTCGATGAATAATAAAACTGAATTGAGAAACAATGTCATCATAAAATGACTATGGTTGATAACGTTGACTTCATTCCTTAAAAGCTAATATTCGATTGGAAGCAAGGGTCGGGATCAACTATTCAAGGCCATCCATTAAAAATTGAGCAGCATGTTCTCAGTACTTCATTCAACAGAAGCAATCGAAAGCGTTGTTTCTTGAAGTTTATTCGTCAACTAAAAATTAAAATGAACATTAATCGAGTTCTTATCGCGGACGCGGTCGATCAAACGTGTTACGATATTCTCGTGCAAAACAATATACAGGTTGAATGTAAATACAAGCAAACGAAAGAAGAACTCGTTGAAAATATCAAGGTAAAACATTCCAGCGATTGTTTTTATCTACATCAAACAACATCGTATCGTTTCAGGAATACGATGGGCTCATAGTTAGATCTGAAACAAAAGTGACTGCAGAAGTTATAAAAGCCGGAAAGAATTTGAAAATAATTGGTAGAGCTGGGGCCGGTGTCGACAACATCGATGTGAAAGCTGCAACCGAAAATAAAATATTGGTGCTGAAGTAAATATTATACTATCATTATAGATAGACCTTCCTGTTTAATCGCAAAAATGTTATGGTGGTTCCGGTTTTACACAAATTTTCTCAAAAAAATCACCAAATTTCCCAGGACAATTGAAAACTGTGTACCAATTTTAAATTCCTTCACAACAAAAAAAAGTTAAACATTTCCCAAAATATTTGAAGTTTCTTTGGAAGAAAATCGAAAATTTTAATTATTGCTAGCATGATTCTCGTTGTAGTTATAAGAAAATCAAAGAAATCTTCAATGAAAATCTCCTGGAAATTAATACACTCGCAAATGCTGTATTTAATGGATACACTCTTTTGATTAAAATTTTTTTTTTCAACAGCACTCCTGGTGGAAATGCGATCAGCGCTTGCGAGTTGACTTGTAGTTTTATTACCAGTCTGGCACGAAACGTGGTGCCTGCTGCGGCATCAATGAAAGCTGGTCGTTGGGACAGGAAATTGTATAGCGGACACGAACTGTACGGAAAAACTTTAGCAATAATTGGTTTGGGTAGAATTGGAAAAGAAGTCGCTATCCGGATGCAAGCTTGGGGAATGAAGGTGCGTCTTTTTGGGTTTGGGTTTTTGTAATTTTTCAATTTTTTGTGAACAATTTACGTTACCAGGGAAAAACGATGGAGTCACGAGGAGTATGAAGAATATGTATTCAATTATTATTATGTTTTTCCAGACTATTGGCTTCGATCCCATTGTAAGCTCCGAAGAATCTGAAAAATTTAATGTGGAGTGGTTGAATTTGGAAGAAATCTGGCGCCGGGCGGATTATATTACGGTCCATACTCCATTGATACCTCAAACAAAAGGTGCCCTGGATCATATTAAATATATTATATATTAATTTTTACTTTTATAGGTTTAATAAGTGATAAAGTTTTATCTGCATGTAAAAAGGGCGTAAAAATAATAAACGTAGCCAGGGGAGGTATAATTAATGAAAAAGATTTGCTCTCCGCCTTGAATGATGGAAGGTGTGATGGTGCCGCTCTAGACGTCTTTGAAGCTGAACCTCCAACCGATCCAATAACATTACAACTGATACAACATCCAAAAGTGATAGCAACACCTCATTTGGGCGCTAGTACTGGCGAAGCGCAAACAAGGGTTGCAGTGGAAATTGCTGAACAATTCATTGCTCTTACTGGGAAGAGCGAAAAATATACGGAAGTGGCAGGAATTGTTAATAAACTTGTATTAGAAAAATAAATTTTCGGCATTGGGTATTGAATGAAAATATTATTCAAATTACTTCATTCCATATTCAAATAATTGGTTGATGTATTACCTCATCAACGATTATTTTATGTACCAAGATGTAAGATCTTAAGTCTTCCTTCCATCTTTTTTCTCCTATTCCAACTCAACTAAAGATTAATAACGGATAGTCCGTTAGGTCGAATAAAAAAATAACGATAACTTTCTTCTCCAAAAGTTTCGGATTATGAAAGATCTGAAAGTTCAGAAAACATTGATGGAATTGCCGGAAATTCCCTTGCGTTTTCTGAATGTTCATATATATATCGAGGATTTACTTTCATTAATTGTTTTATGATTATAAGACGATCAACATTTTCAATTGGGAAATCTGTTTTTTTTCAAACTGGCTGAACCTTGGAAAATTTTCTAATTTTTGCTAATTGAATAGAGTAGTAGGAGCCGTTTTTGAAGATTCAGGATGATTATAATAGTCAGTATGACAAGGCCTTCACTCTGGCAAGCTTCAGTTAAGCGATCCGCATATATAAATTTTCTTGCGCTTGTTGCGCGTAGATCTTTAGTATAAAGGGTACCAGCCCACATCCTTGAGGAAGACCGTTGTTTAGGAATTTTGTCTAACTTTTTTCTTATTGAATACTGAAAAATGAAGCATGTTATTAAGAAGTTTTAATAACGTTTCGCAACGAAATAGGGTGTGAAATATTTTCCTGCACAATTAAGAATTCTGAAATGTTCTAAAATTCTATAATAGTCTATAATAATAAATGTTCTAAAACTAAATATGTCTGTTAACAGAGGAGGTGAAAGGCGTCAGCGGTGTGGGGAGGTCATAAATCTGACCTCCAAGTTTGAAATTCCTCCTTAAATTATCTTAAAAAAGTATAGAAAAAAATACATCGTGGCAGATCATTTGAGAGTTGAACTCCCCAAAGTGCTTTCCTTTTATATCACTTTATTCTATGTGAGTCTATTTGCGCCAAACAGTTAAGGCTGCTCGAAACGTTCTTGAGTGAACTGTGAAATATTCTGTGGTGTCCATAACCAATATGTTCTGTGATAATAATATTTATTCAAAAATGAAAATCAAAAGTATTTTATCCATATTCTTGATATATTTTTACATAACGTTAACTAATTGTGACGATTTTAATGATCTTAATTTGCCTAATGATCACCTACCGTATTATTTTAGTCAATTTAAAGTGATAGCAGAAAAATGCAAAAAAAATCCCCAGTGTATTTATAAGAAACACATAATAAACAATAAATGCTGGGGATACGAGACAAATTGTTTACGTGCCAATCAGTATTCGTTACCAAATTGTCCAGGTGATCATAAGGGTTGGGTAAAGTCAAAACTCGATCAACAGAATACATTTTATTATCAGGCGGATTTTGGATATGTAAAACAACAAATTGATGAGCAAAAGCTTTACTGCGAGCCTCTATTTGTAGATGATAGTTCACTAGAATGCTCTGATAACCTAAGGTTCTGTCGGGGTAGAAATTTAATGATTAATTTCACATCGTTAGCTACAAGAAGTGATCCAATAAGATATCACATGGATGTGTTGAGTGATGGAGATATTGGTGGTTACTGCGATTTTAAGAAAGAGCTCTTTGAAAAACAATTCGATCACATGAGCCCCCTGCAGAGTTGGGCGCCAGAATTACGGTTTTTCACTAGACTTAATAGGAGGCCTATTATAGAAAATGTTTGTGATCTAGTAGTGGAAAAACCTACATTTATTATGAAAATTGATGCAAGTGAGTTAAATTACAAATATGTACGTTATTTGACAACTTTTTTCAGCTGTGAATATGTATCATCATTTCTGTGATTTTTTTAATCTCTACCTGTCTTTACATGTGAATGCTAGTCACCCAGCAGCTTATTCAACAGATGTTCATATTCTTATATGGGAAAGCTACACATATAGATCTGCATTTCAAGACACTTTCAAAGCATTTACCTCACATCCTCTTTGGAATTTAAACACTTTTCAGGGTAAAACTGTTTGTTTCAAGAATATTGTTTTCCCCTTACTGCCTAGAATGATATTTGGTCTGTATTATAACACTCCAATAATATATGGATGTGAAAAAAGCGGATTATTCAATGCATTTGCCAAGCATGTTCTACATAGATTGAATATACTGTTTCATCCTCGAAAGAATAAAAAGATACGAATTACTTTTCTGTCAAGAGAAACAAAATATAGACGAATTTTAAATGAGGATGAATTAATAAAGAATTTGATGTCAAAGGAGGACTACATAGTTGAAAAAGTAAATTACAATCAATTTTTACCATTTAAGAAACAGTTGGAAATAACAAGAAATTCTGATATTTTTATTGGGATTCATGGAGCTGGACTTTCACATCTTCTATTTCTTCCAGAATGGGCAGCTCTTTTTGAAATGTAATAAAAAATATTAGGAAACATCACAAACGATAATACAAATCATATCACTATCGTTCACTTAAAAGTTGTCTTTGTAAGTGGAAATGTTTCCAATTTTGACATTAGTTAGCCAAATTTGCATTGATTAAAGTAACTAATAGAAACGTAGAACAGAGTTACATCGAATAAGTAGGATCTACATGCATACAATGTTTAACATTGTAACCAAGTCTTAGTATGAGATAAATGTGCACAGAATCAGTTTCCATACAAAAATTGTATGATAGATTTAGAATTTCCTCGTTGAGTGCTCAAGTTGTAAAACAGTCACTTGAAAATATGTTTCAGATACGTTTTATCTACATCTTCAAAAAAAAAGTGACTCAAATACATACAATATCGGTCCATCCCAGCGTGGTCCTTTGGGGAAACGGTAACCTTCTGCGTTTTTGAGACATTGTATCTTTCATTTCCCACTTTATGGTTGGATTAAGACATTACAACTGGTCCGTTGTGCTTCTCTATGAAAAAATCAGTTGTTGATTGATTACATTACAGAAAAAATCTCGTGATATATTTAAAATTATATTCTGAATTTTTTTGTAACTTATAGAAGTGGTTAACTGAATTTAAATTTCATTTCGCAATGAAGACCTAAAATGATAATCAATATATATTATTAAATCATCCACTAATTTTGTTTCAAACAAAAAATAAATCTTGGCTACCTTGGCAATGTAAATTTGGCAGCTTTAAAGCATCCATTTTTTCAGTTAGCAAAGAATGTGCACGATTTGTATACCCTTTAGTGATGTTTTCCTGTTAAGTTATGGAATTTTATGACTATTAATTTCAGATATAACTGTGAAGATCAGAACTGCTACTCAGATCTTGCAAGATTAGCCGGTATCAAATATTTCACGTGGGAAAATTCTTCGTTTCTAGAAGTTGTGAATGATGTATGAATTTAAAACTGCAATGAAAGTTTGCAACATTTTTTAAATTCGTTTCAGGGTACATACGAAGGTGGAGCACATGCCAAATTCGTTAATTATTCCTTTCACATTGGGGAATTTCTTCGAATTGTCGAAAAAGCCGCTAAACATGTGAAAAATCACCCCAAATTTAAGGAAATCTTTTATGGAGTACCTCATGATGAATTATAACCCACTTGATCGTTATGATCTAATTATTTTTTTTAATCTGAAGTACTAAAAGGTTTCTCGAGATACGAGTCATGATTGTTTACTTCCATTGAATTAGGACCAAAATCTTGTGGGCAGGTCAAGCAATGCGGTGGCATCGGATGCTGAAATATAAATGCCAAGTGAGAGGGGTTCTCTGGAAAAGGAAACTAATTTTTAAACGCTGTTGTATTTTATCGTTTTAAAATACTATTATCCTTGATATCGTGAATAAAAAAGGCGGAGATTCAAATGATAATTGTGATGAATATTGATAAATATTTTTTTACGATTTGGGAATGTAATTTAGAAAAAATGTAATTGTGACTAATATGTAAATTTTAATAAATGCTTTTCGTATTTATTTTACGTTCGCTAACGGGGTTAAGTGAAGTAACTTAAACCTTCACGCCTTCCAACATTTTAATTTCCAATTAAAAGTGGTTTTGGTATCTCGGTTGTAAAGCCCGTTTTACAGTCACGCGTTAAATTAAACATGACCTATGGCGCGTAGGTTACGCGCGATTGTTAAACGGCCCTTCCTTTTTTAAACTGTTTTGCAAAATCAATAGTGTTTTTTGGTTCAAGCATATCGATTAGTTTTAATAATCAGTTCCCTTTTGGTTGATGTGGCCAGATTGTCAATATAATTATTTCAGTTATCAGTAGTTTCGGTAGTGGATTGCTTAGGAATGGCGATAAGGTAATTTGCCATCAATCTTTTGTTTGACTCAATTTTCGCTTGCTAAAATTGTTTGTTTTATCCTTCCAACAGTCAAATGATAATCGGTTTTAATATTTTGTAAAACTTAAAACTGGAAATCCAGGAACATTCTATGAAGGATTTCCAAAACATATTTATATTTAAGCCTATTTATTTTATACAATTATCAATAAAGTCTTACATAGCAAACAGTGAAACTGTCGAATCAAAAAATCAACTTTACTTTCGACTATTTGAAGGTAACAACAATTGGGTTAACGTCATCGCATCAGGGAAGAGCGAATGATAATTAACTAAAGGAACATAAGCTGCTGTAATTACTCTTCCTGCAAACCATCTTCCATGTAATGAATTAACAGATGCAACAGCAGTTGCTATTGACGGACATTTCACATAAACGTTGCCTTGGGGAGAACCTTTGTCCACATACGCGTGCAAAACACCTCCATGCTTGTTGCATTCTTCTATTACGTCGTCACGTATTTCAATATCCCAGTTGGCACTAGATTCTCTGGAAAAAATAGAACCAAATTACGAATTTGTTTTGATAAAGGTTAAAATTATTAAATAAATAGGCTTTTGGTTTAATAGTCCAGGTGAACTAGAAGTTTTTCGGAAAGTTGATTGCAACACGCCGATTTTCGGCTTAAAAGTTAGTAAGTGTTGGCTTTGAGAAGGGTAGGAAATATTTCATGACTTACGTTGTCGGTTCAAACATGTTACTCAACATGAAGCACTGCGTGGCAATTGGTGGTGTGCTGTGTGTCGGCACCTGAGGCACGATCGGTTGTCCCGTTGCCATACTCAATGCCGTTGCGGCCGCCTGGGGCACTTGCATGCCTGCCCCCTCCGCTAATTTAAACATCAACTGCAAGCGACCCGTCGCCCCTAGGTCAATACCGGAACGATCCAATTCGTCAGAGTCCAAAATGGACGGTCCTTGATGTTGTTGCATGTCCATACGTTCCGTCACGTTGCCTACTTTCATCGGCCGACCTGCTAGTTCAAAACCATTTAATTGCTCGAGAGCCTTTTTCGCGTCGTCGCAATTATGGTATGTGACGAAACCGTAGCCTTTTGAACGCCCCGTTTCCGGATCCATGATCAATTGTATGTTGTCAATTTTACCAAATGGTTCGAAAATACCTCGCAGCATATCTTCCGTTATGTTAAAATGGAGAGAACCGACGTACAGCCTCATTGGACCAGTCATTCCTTTTGGCATCAGATTCGGCATTGAATTTCCCATGCGGTTCTTTTCCGCTTGTGTGTGTTGTACAATTATAGGAATACCGAGCAGCTTCTGGCCAGATAATCCCATTGCCTAAAATATACAAGGGACTATTTAGCTATGATCAAGTTCAGAGAATGAAGTCCTCCAAAAAGATATGCACTTCCAAGGACATATTTTTTTGTCAACAATTTAACTTTCAACTAAAAATAGTTATGGTGACATCTTTTTGGAGTTTGAAGTTACTTTTAGACTGATATGTTCAATACCTTTTAACCTCAAGGACACACTGTTTTAACGTGTTTTTCGTGATAGTGAGCAGCTGGGTGCTTTTATTCGTAACCTATCAGAAAAAGACAAATCGTGATCAACAACTGAACTGAATTGATTTGGCGACATTCATTCAATATCAATTTATGAAACGATCAAAGATTGTAACTCTAAGGAATTTGTATAAGAAATGTCTTTGAATGAACATACTGTATTTACTTCACTATTGAGTGACTTGGCTCTTCATACTTCCAAACTTAAGTAGTTAACCTATCTTAAAATGTTTATTATGATGAAAATAATCCACGATCAATAATTCATCACAATCTATAATGTAAACTGATTCTGCATACCTATTGACTTGATAATATCAAATTGCAATACATCGTTACGGATGATCACTTACCAAAGCTACACTCTCTGGATCTTTGAACTCGACATAAGCGATTCCCTTGAAACGCCTCGTCTTATTGCAGACGATCATTCTAACATCCCGGACCTTCCCTACAGAACTGAAAAATTCTTCTAGATCCCTTGCACGTATACGTTGCGATAATTGCATGGCGAACACAGTCCTTGCATCACGTTCCTCGGGACTGAGGTCCTCGATGGGCGAGCCGGATCGTAAGTGCAGTGGTGATCTCTTGCGACCAAACGGCAGACCGCTTTTCGATGGCGGCGTCCGACTCCTCTTGCGTGAACGATCTCTGCTGCGACTGCTTCGCTTTCCGCCGAAGCCTCGTCGATCGCGACCACCCACAGGACTCGCTCTACGATCTTTCGATCGAGATTTGCGATCTCGGGGGGAACGCGACTTTCGATCCCTGGACCGAGATCGTCGTTTCGGTCTGGTAACGCGATCTCGTGATTTCGATCGACGATCACGCGATCGGGAACCGCGTCGATCGCGGGAACGTCTGCGTTCACGACTGCGGCTACGCTTACGATCTGAACGTTTGCGATCGCGCGAACGGCTTCTGCTACGCTTCTTCCTAAAAAATAATGAAAAAAATAAAAATATTTTACGTGGCTCGGGCCATAAACAAGAATTATTAAAGTTTCAACCTATATCAAGAATGAATTTTAGAAAAAAAGTGAAATTTCGAATGCATTATTTCACCGTAAGACTGTCTTACGGTGAAAATTATCAAGAATGTTTATTTTCAGTAAATATACTTGGCAAATGGAGTTTGTATTGCATATCAAAATATATTTTGTTTTAGATAGATTTCATATTTGGAATAATGAATTCTCACTTTTATGTAGAATTGACAATTTTGTAGAAAATGAAAAAAACAAAATCAATTCTTGAAGAAATACTTACTCGGAGTACTTTTCCTTGTTGACGTCATCATTGTCCCGGATTTTCCCATTGATCTCGTCCTACGAACAGCAACAAAGTGAAGAGGACCGCACAGGATAGCGGAAAACAAACAGTATTAATTAAACTAGTCGAGACAATTCTAAAAGAAAAACTGTGGCTCGGACAAAATCATAACTTGCTCTTACATTACTTAAAAACAAACGCGACAAAAGAAAGAACGATTTCAAGTAATGGAAAAGTAAGAACGCATTTTCCTTTGATGGGGCAGGTGCGATCACATTTCAATCGGTACCAGAGGACAACAAAAGATTCGTTTTGTTTCAGTCTCGTGTCGTTTTCAAACAGTCTAGCCGGAACTAGACTTACCGTGGTGTTGACAAAGACAAAGGTACGAGGGTGGCTTTACTTGATCCAGATTCACTACTTCTGAAAAAACACACCAGGTAAGACCAAATTTCAACCAGATACCAAGTTTTTATCTTTCTTTAACAAATTTATTGAATATCAAAATATCAACAAACGTATTCGTTTTCTCAACGAGAAATCGAGACGTTTCTGGATTTGCGGTATGATTTGTTTAGAAAATCCCGATATTACGGGTTTTAACTTTCAAATTGGGTTTTGGCTTCAAACAATGATTTAATTTGGAAATTCTTGTAATTCTAGAAAACATTCGGAAACAAAACAATAAATAACTTGAAAGAAGTTGGTTGTACTGATAATTCATTTTTTTACCAGATGTTGGTTAATGGTAATCAAAATTTTCGGCTTTGCAAAATAAAATTATTTCAAATATTACAAATACACAGCTGTCTTGTAAGAACAACTCACAATTCGCTAAATTTCCGTTTATATTATTGAGAGAAACTAAAAAGTACCTGAAAAAAAAAGATCGGTATATTAATTCACCAAAACCCAACGTGATGAAACCCTTTTAAAGAAAAACAAGTACTTTTCAATTCACACTGCGACTAATCTCCTTTTAGCCAATCAGCCGGATTGGCGGTCGACCAGGACGATGACCATGTTCTCCATGACAGCGGCCCCCTATGACGAGAAATGACCGATATCAGCAATACGCATGTACAACAATCCCAAAAAATTAAGTAAAATAATTACCACGTTATTGAAATATTTGATATACATATCTCAGAAAAACCTACTATATACGTTACGTTATCGATTGACTTAACTAGGGTGCTCTGTACCTGGTATCTTTTGTGAAGGCGTCGAATGCCAGAATAAAACCTCATAAGTCTAAAATATAAAATTACGAAGCGATGTAAGAGTATGTTCTACAACAATAATTCAAAAATAACTATGGTAATCGAAGCAAGCACGAAATTGGATTTATAAGAAACGAACAAATATAAAGATAATATTGATAAATATCAATTTGATGTGACTCCCATGCAAAAACGTTACTACAGCATTCATTTACAAATTATCCCAAACTACTGTTTTTGTTCATTAAGAGTTGCCCTGATGAATCTATTCACAAAGCAGTTAATAATTTGAAATTTCCCTTTATTCTTCAAATTAACATTATGCAGTCAAAATGAGCGACAGTTTAAAAATATTTTGATGAAGCTATTTTAAAAGTGCCTTCAATATCTTCTTAGGAAAAAATGAATACAATATTTCACCAATAATAAATTAAGAGCCATATTTTTCTGGATGCAGCTGAATAAAATAAATATAAGTAGGAAAAGTAAAACTAAAAGGATTACTCACTATTTCCTGGAAGTTTTCCATGAAAACAATCCCATTCCTATTAATAAATAGAAATAATATTTTTACCTTGCCAAACTCAAACATTTCCTATTTTTTTCCCATACATCTCGCTTTAGCGATGCTTTCATTATAAACTTTTCTGGAATTTCTTGCATCATTCTTTCATTTCTCAAATTCCAGTTTTACAAAGCAACGGGAAGTTAACGGGTAATGGGGGTGTATTTACTTTTTCGATTTATTATTGAAATGAAAACCGTCGAATAAAAAATAAAACATTGTATGCTCCACGGGCGTTATTAGGGCGAAACATAAGGCCCTTGGTGCACAAATAGTTATTGTAAGGCAGGAATTAAAATCGAAACGTCAAAGCTAATCTCTGTATCGCATCTATTGTCATCTTTCAATTTTTCCTCAGAATAATTAAATGGTTGATTTGTATCAAAGATCAATTATGGTTATGATGATAAAGTACAATTGTTCGTTTCCTAATATTCACCAAATACATATTCGGATTTTCCAACAATAACGAGCAGATCGATCACCAAAGTTCATTGACCAAACTGAATTGTTCAGTCAGAAGCCTCGTTTATCGGTTATATCACTAACGTATACTTACATCTTTCTTAAACGGTGCTTCCAACATCGCTTCGACGTCGAAATCTTCGGCCATCTTGATAGAAACACGACCCCAATCGACGAACCAAGATCCCGTAGTATTATATATAAAAAAAAGGATATACGATAATAATGTTTTAAAATGAAAATACTTTCTGTTGGCACGATATTCTAAAATATTATCGAAATTTTGACAATGGAATCATAAATTTGACGAAGACCTCTATTAAACGAGAGTAATTGTGTATCAGTTTTGCTGCACTTGCGCACATCACGAGATGTCATTCAATTCTGACATTTCAGAAAGCATAGAACCAAAGAATATAGATCCGTAGGTCTATATTCTTTAATAGAACCTCATATCGTAGTCGCGCAATTTCTGACGTCACAAGTAATGAAATCTCCAAACTGTTTCCAAACTAAGTCTAGTCACCGTATTCATAGTTAAGTGCTAGTCTAATGTCCGTATTCACAGTCGACCCTCAAGATGAGCGCGTAATTCATAGAACCCACTGAACCTTCCCTTACTTACGTTTGAGCGAAAGAGCGTATTTAGCAACATCGAATAAGTGCAATTTATAACACTGTTTTTTATCGGGTGTAACGGCCGTCGTCTGTTGGAATTGCTTCCTAACGTTTCGCTTGCACGAGCGCAATTCGAACAGACGACGGCCGTTACACCCGATAAAAAACAGTGTTATAGTGAACGTGGGCCGCGAAAGCTTTGAATCAATTAAGTGCAATTTGTCATAACTTCTATAAATGAATATGCACAGTAATGAAATTTTGAAATTTCAGAAATTGATAGGCTGTGCTTTTCGTTTAGCTTTTTTCAATTCAGGGAGAGGGGCACTATCCCTTCCCTATCCTCCTTTCGTCTTCGGAATCACTGGTTTGGTCCACATTTTCTTTCTCATCTTCGTTTTCGGACAATTGGAAAATTATATTTCCAAAAAGGAAAACATTTGTTCAGACTAGCTGTCGGTGTGGACTTTTTCTAAGTGACGCTCATATCACGGCATAAATCAATTAAGAAGTATCACCTTTTCATTAATTGACTGAAGCCTGACCTCAAGTAAAGCTATCAAAAGATTATGCTGTATCAGCAGAAACGATGTTAGGATTGTAAATTCTTGTGCGCACATAGCACCGCTAGTTGGTAAGATGACAATAAGGAACAGAATGAGGACTAACCAATTAATTCCGAAGAGGAACTTTGACTTGCCGAGTTTTTAAATATAGCAGCCTCAGTGAACTCTAGCGGATTTGTTTTCAAAGCGTTAGCATTCGAGACATTGCGAAACAACTTCTTTTTTGGATATATTAGGCTCTTTTCTCATAGAGAAATCAGGAGACCCACGGGCAAAACAGTTTCTCCTGCAACGTTTATCACTAGCCATCCAACGCGGTAACGCTGTTAGTATCAAAGGAACTTCCCCAAAACAACCGACCTTGGATGAAATCTTTGATTTATAACCTTTTTTTTTGATCAACAGAATGTTGAATGTTAAACTTTGTAGATTATAAATTCTGTTTGTAATAAAAATATTTTTATCAGTTTAAATATGAAGGTCCAATTCGAGCGTACGTTGAGTTTCTTTAAATGGGGCGTTGAGGTTTTGGTTAGGCAGCAAGATTTGTAAGTCCATTCGGTTCATTTGCATTGAGATCTCTAGATGTATCAATCCAGGTTCATGAATCAACCGCTCTGAGAAATTGACAAATTGTTGTCAAAAACAATGGGAGTCGATTACTACGGAGTTCTTCAAGTACCTCGGGGTTGTAACTTTTTTGACATCAATAAAAGGTAAGTTCTTCGTCCTCTCTATCGATCACCATGTTCAGATGGAGGTTACAGTTTCAGGAGAGCTGCCATACAATACCATCCCGAACGTTTGAAAGAACCAGATGCCGAAAGAACATTCACGTTACTTTGTGAAGCTTACGATGTTTTATCGAACAAATTGCGACGGGCTGTATATGATCAGTTTGGAGAGGAGGGTCTCAAAGCCGGCGTACCGCTTATAGATTCCTATTTTGAACCGTATTGCTATCATGGAAACCCGTATTCTACTTATAGGTATATTACGCTGATACTTGCATTACCCAAGCTCTGCTTATTTGAAAACGGTACTAATCAACGTACCTTTTAGTTCGAAAAGTTTAAATATTTGAAATAAAAGCTTAAAATAAACTTGCGACCTTTTAACAAAATTTTTCAGTTTAGTTTAGAAACATACTGGTGAATTTAAAACAATGATTTTAAATGTACATTTGTTGATCAGGGACTTTTTTGGTACCGATTCGCCATATGCTGATGTAATAGATCATTTAAAAAACATGACGTACACTGATTTCGGACCAAGGAAATTTATAAAAGGAAAGAACCCCCCTATAAAACATCCCCTATTTTTGACTTTGAAGGAGATATTTTTCGGAGGAGTAAAAAAAATGAAGATACACAGATTAACGTTCGTAGACGAGCAGAAGGATCGAACGGAAGTCAGAGAGAAAATTTTATCAGTTCCCATCAAACGAGGAACGCGTGCGGGAACAGAAATTACATTTGTTGGAGAAGGCGATCAACATGCACTCTATGAAGCTGGTGTAAAAATTTCACTATTTCAACACCAAAAATAATATTACTTTTTTAGCCGACATAATATTCGTAACCCACGACAAAAAACACAACGTATTCACTAGAGATGGGAACGACTTAATTGTAACCACTCAATTGACATTACAAGAGTCATTGGTTGGTAAAATTATGACAATTCACACATTAGACAGAAGAACTTTCAGACTTGCTATTAATGATGTAATAAGGTAAAAATAATTATGTAATAACAAAAGGATAGTGTTAGGGGCTCTGGAATTTTGGGTTCAATCTAGCAATTATCCCTTCTAATCCTACACACCGGTGGTTGAGTTCACAAACCGTTTTAACTCGGTCTTTCATTGAAAGCGATGCCAAGTGACGCAATGAGACGACTTTTCAAACAGGCTTAACGGTGCTATATTTAATTTCAGCAACGATTATGAGAAAATTGTTGAAGATGAAGGACTACCGATTCTTGAAAATCCAGAAGAGAAAGGAAATTTGAAACTGCGTTTCTCAATTTGTTTCCCCACGCATTTATCTCAAGTTAGTCGAAGATTATTAGCTAAGGCCTTCGAGATTGCTGGTGTAACCCAAGAATGTGAAGATGAAAAGAAGAGTAGCAACCAATTAGTACTCGTTGACAAAATGAGACGTGTTGAACAAAGTAACGAGTTACGAAAGTAATCCCTATTTACATATTGTCAAATAACATTCAATTTCTTCTTATGGTCATCAGAATTTCGGTAAACACGATATATATTTCGGAAATTTGTCTTCAAATAAAATTTGAATTTTTAATAAATCCCTCAGGACGTTTTATTTATATATTTTTATTGTCTATGATTAAATAGTATCCCTTCATTCTTCTTACATTATATGTCGCACAACCATCGGGGTATCTACACCCAGCAGAAATATTCAGAGGAGTCTCTACATCTGTTAACTTTTAGCGCTTCCATTCAAAAAGCATGCGCTTGACTTTCTAACGCGCTACGATACCCTTAGTTTACCCAATGTAAACGCTACTTTACCAGATCCGTGGTTTTAGATCAATAAAAAACGAACCGGTTTTTGAAATAAGTATTTAAAATGTTCCTCATGGAGGTTTCAATGTAAATCAGAGTTCGTTTGGAAACTAGGGTTGATGTTTCTCAACCTGTGACGTGCTCACTTGCGTATTATTAGTCTATGCTTATTTGTTCTATGGTTATGTTATACTTATCTATGGATCAACTGTCAAATTTTATTGGTTATTATATAGTTTATATTTCCCGGCGTAACAGAAAATGTTTTTTCATGTTAGCAAATAATTTACACTTATTTATTTGTTTGCTCTGAATGAATTGTTTTTTAGATATCCTTAGAACATGAAATTCTTTTGCATCCGCAATATTTCGGCCCACAATTGCTTGATATGGTTAGATCCAGGCTTTATGCTGAAGTGGAAGGAACCTGCACAGGAAAGTGAGAAAAATTTGCCGATTTTCAGTTCAATGAGTCATTAAATGATGGTTTTTCAGGTATGGTTTCGTTATAGCAGTTACAACAATCGACGGTGTTGGCGCTGGATTGATTTTGCCTGGCAAGGGATTCGTTGTGTATCCTGTAAAGTATAAAGCAATCGTTTTCAGACCTTTCAAAGGTGAAGTTTTGGATGCTGTGGTGCGACAGGTAAACAAGGTGAGGTTTTATTATATTTTTAGATTGCTTTGCTGGGTCTAGAAAATATTGGACAGTAGTATTCGAATTAATCATTTGAGTTCGACTAAAAATGAAAGATGTAGGCATTAGGAGAACAAACAAAGGCCATTATATCAAATATGCTATATATTGAATAAAAACTGTTGATTAATTGATCATTTATTATCGAATGTTACATGGTTTAACATATTTGATGCATATTGTATCATACTTATAATTTCAGGTTGGGATGTTTGCTGAGATTGGCCCATTATCATGTTTTATTTCACACCATGTAAGTCCCAAGATTTTGTAAGCTATCTCTTTATTTTGGGTTTAGTCTATTCCAGCAGAAATGGAATTTTGTCCCAACATGAATCCACCATGTTATAAAACAAAAGATGAGGATATAATTATTGCAGCCGAAGGAGAAATTAGACTGAAAATCGTTGGAACTCGAGTGGATGCTTCAGGCATTGTAGGGCTGTACTATTCTTCATTAAATTTATAATCTAATTCTTTGGTTTTAGTTCGCGATAGGTACTCTCATGGACGATTATCTTGGTTTAGTTACCAACTGATGAATCGAAATACCTCTATTTATGAACGTTAATACATTACCTATTGTTTATAGTTATTGAAATATGTGAATAAACTAATTATTTATAATGCTCTACTGCTATCCTACGTACATTATCAAGATGAAAATAATTTTGTCCCTATAATGAACAATCTTTTCTATTTTGTGTTGTTTTTGAAATGTGACTTAAACTATTGCACGATCCAATTATGTCGTCGAAAGTTAGTTACTTTCAAATAGCTGGTTTCTCCCGAATCAATACTTTTGCGACTACCTTCAATTTTCCTCTTTTTTACAATTTTCAGTAGGTCGAAGAGAGGATTAAGACATAAAAAATATAAAATCTCAATACCTGAAATGAAACTGAAACCAAGAAGAAAACCTAGTATACCGCCATAAAACGCTAAAAAAAAAAATTATAATTATTGAATCATTTATTCTTAGCCGCACCTATGTATGTCTGCCAGTTGTTTAAAACATCTCTTCTATTCGCCGTTCCAACAAGATTGTTAAAATAAACCCTCAAAACACTTTGATTTATTAGATTTACTCCACCACTGAAATCGAATCTTTTCCTTTCAGTTATAACTATGATATACTTACTAAAAATCATTCTGATTATTATTTGAATATTTTCGACTTAGAACACTCCGCGAAGTTTCAAAAACGTATTCCACAAATTCGCAATCTGGTAAACATTTGCATGGATATTGCCCTACGTTCCAAATGAAATCTGATTCATTATCAGATTCGACCAATCCGGGAAACGAACTTTTTATGTACCCTACAAAGATAATAAAACTATCTTCCATAAATCATTTCAATTTGTAATAATAGCAACTCTTACAGTCATATTTTTGTAAACATGGTAGGTTGGTTATGGAGCAGACGTTGTATTTTGATGATTCTGGTGAAATAAAAAGTATTAATCAATTAATTTTTATTTACAGCGACATAAACTAGACATCCAATGTGGGTGTCCGATAACGATGAATTTCAAAGATCTGATCCACACAATCCCTTCGCATTCATCTCTTGCCAAATCCATCCCAAATTGCTCCGGAGCGTAACACCCAATCACCTAAATTTTATGAAACCCAACTTTCATGCTAACAGTGCATGTGCGTAATTTAGAGAACAATGTGTAGAATTCGATGAAAAAAAGAACTGTTTAAATAGATTTACCGTTCTCGTTCCAATAAATGAGTGGAATGCAGCTGCAGTTTTCGAAAATTAAGTTCATTCTGCATTCGGTCAAACAATTCTGGTATGTATATATTTCAAAATTTTCCAAGTGCCTTTCATCTTTATAGTAGCACATTCTTTTTTCAGCATCAAGTGATTTAATTGCTGACTTGGCATAGGTAATAGAAGGATTTACACCAACTAAAACCATCACTTTTGCACCGACGAAGTAGGATTGTGCGCCCCAATCAAGATAGTTGTAGGATGGATGTATAAACACCTGTAACACTGTGTAAAATATTTAGGTCGTCTTCGCATTAAACAAGTTGCCTTGCTTCCATACGATAGTCGATCGTTCCAAAAGTAGTCGTCGTATTTTGAGTTGATTATAACTTCAAGAGAGGTTTGCAAGCCGCATGCAGATACATGTCGCGGTTTTTTCTTGGACCTATTCGGATATTCACTGCAAAGTAGAAAGATGTCTGACTGATTAAACTGAAGAATAAATTATAAATTAGTTAATCAAGTGTTATCGTTTGAAAGTTCTTAAAAATTAGTTGTAAGTGCTTAATTGAGATCGGTATCGGTAAGAGGCGGGAATCGTTTATTCATCAGACTTATTTTTCAAAAAAACACTTTAATTCAACGAAACAATGTTGTTCAACAAATCACTGTGGTTATTTTGGGTGTAAAAACCGTTGTCTGTTAGTACTTTCTCTTAACTTTTCGCTAGTATGAGTTGCCAGCTTCTTCAGAGGTGTTCGGTCTGAGGTTGTATTTAAACGTTGAACGCCTTCTCCTTGCCGTGTGCTTGTGGATTTCGTCATCCCTCCTGACCAACCGATTGTAATAGACTTGTCTCATCAAAGAGGATGTTGTTGGTGATTGCGCGCTTGTAACCGGAGGAAATAAGAAAAGCAGTATGAAAACGAAAGGCACTCAAAACACTACTCTTCACTGAATGGCTGGGGTTCTTTAAGTGCAAAGACCGTCGTGTGTTAGAACTGCCTCTAAAGTTTTCGTAGCACGAGAATACCTCTGAAGAAGCTACGTGAGCTAGCGAAACATCACGAAAAAGTCCCAACCCACTATAAAGTTACCCACGGTTTTTTCACTTGAGGATTTGTCATGAATCAACTCACCCAGCGAATGTATGATTTTTGGTGGCATAATAGTTGAACGAGCAGCAGTACCCTTCTGAAGTGATAATTTTCTCAAACAGCGTGTCGCAACCTCTTTTCTCCTGTTTCCACTTACATTTTTGTATCAGGTCTTTACACGACGGGGATAAAAGTTTAATTAAGTCGGTGAAAATTAATCGATTGAGTTCTAAAATCCTCGACAGCGTTTCATAACTTATTTCAGGTTGGAAATTTGTCTCAGAACTCAAATGGGTACGACTGAATAAAGAGAAAGCTTCTGCTATCTGTGATACGGAAAAATTTAATTTATTTGTTCTAAAAACATTAATTCTGTCTACGAAACAATCAAGTTATTATACTCACAATGAATTGGCAATTTCAAATGCTTTATGCTTAGAAACTTTGTTGAAGCTACAAATTGTTACAGCTGGAAATGGAAAATGCCAAATTGGGTGATGGATTGAATCTGTTACTAGAGTAGTCGGTCTTTCATGGAAACTTAACTGACTAATCCGTACCAAAATAATAGAAACAAGAAGAGATATCGACACAATCGTTATCCATAAAATTCTAAAATACGGATTATTGTATAATCATGAATATATACAGAAAAATGGATTACCGTTCTAGAAGTGCACGTTTTGGTAATGTTATAAACTTGTAACCATGTAAGCCAGTGCTTGAACAAAAATTTTTAATTTGTCTCATATTTTCTATACAAAAATCATATTTTCATGAACCAACATGCGTGCTATCGGTTAAATCTTGATTTATCGACTAGACCATTTTTTGACGGCTGAAATAAATGATAAAAAATTCAATGAGGACAGGTTCGTATTTGGTAGAATTTGATAGAATATGCACTAAGAAGCAAAAGTATCTTGATACACATGTATATTTAAAATGAGTTTGAGCGTTGACTGAACTGTATCTATCAACCTTATTTAAGTCGTTTTGTTTAAACTATAATTAAAAATAGTATTATGGTTTCTTTATATCATCCAGCAATTGAATTGCTTGAATTTTTTCTCAAGTAGTGAGAAGAGCGTCTTGCAGATATGATTAACAGATCTGTTTGTGAAGGTAAATTTACCGATTCATTGAAGGTTTCCAGTTTTCAAAAAGGCTAGACCCATCGCTATATTCAGTGACTTTTTGAAAATCTTTACGAAAATTATAGCACGAAAGTGTGCAATTTTTTGGATAGTTGTTGCAATCTGAGTGATAGCATGGGTTTCGTTAGTCGCGTTTACTTTTTGTCTCTTATTGGTCGTGTTTATGAGCCTGTGTTGTGCTGTGGTGTTTTTTGACTTATGTCACATGCATTTGATCTTCTTCTCATTGACTTTTTTGAAAAAAAGTTATACTCTTTCTCCATTGGGCCATATGGATTTTTAACTAGCAGAAGAATTGTGGTTAAAGTGAATGAGATCAGGCCTGACTGTCGGGCGGTGTGTTATCGAGTTCCGCAAGGATCCGTGTTAGGACCATTAATATTTATATTATTCATTAATGACACCGCTAATGAATTTGATTCACCCGAGTGTCGCTTCTGGTTCCGTAGGTATATATTCTTTGGTAGAGATCGGTAGATAACTTTCCACTCTTCTTAAATGGTACACTTAACTGCGGTTTCAGGAAAATTTCCCATCACAAAAGAACAAATTACAACATCTCCTGAAGGCTCAACCAAAATTTCAACACATGATCTATTCAAACTTAATGACAACTCATCAAACCCGAAGGTAGGTATTCTTTACTTTCAAGGAACAAATTTATGTGAATTGAACTTGAAGTTTTATTGAAAACTATTTTTATATAATTTTACTATTGCTAATAACAATTATAGATGTACAAATTTCAGTTTTCAGAAACGATTCCTCTTGCGTTTCTTTTTCTCTCTATTCATACGTATTTCATCAGAGAACCCATAACTGCTATCAATTTGGAGAACATTTCGTTCTATACCAATCACTACAGACTTTCTCGACTGCATACTCTCTGTTATTCCGCTGAATAATTTATGTAAGAAAAAATAGACGCACTCTATTCCTGAAATAAAGCTAAATCCGAGAAATAGTCCTAGTATCCCTCCATAAAACGCTGTAATTATAAGGAGCGAATAAAAATACCACTTTCTAATACAGAAAATACCTAAGTATGTCTGCCAGTTCCGAACCAAATTTCTCCTGTTCCTAGTACCTACTAAATCATTGAAATAAACTCGTACAACACTATGATTTTCCAATTTCACACCTCCGCTGAAAAAAAATATTATTTTCAGCTTCAAGTCAGTCGACTTACAATAAACTCTTTTGATTGTTGTTCGAATAATTTCTCGTCAGAACTCCTTGGGAAGTTTCAAAAATATAATCAACGAATTCGCAATCGGGTAAACATCTGCAAGGATAATCTTCTGCTGTCCAAACGAAATCCGTTTTATTACCTTCTTCAACTCCAATTTCTGGCATTGAACTCCTGATGAACCCTAAACAATTCAAAATTGCTTAAGTAAAGGTAGGGGTATCTGATATGTATAACTTGTTCGATTACCGAGTAATTTATTAATATTCCCTCGTTTATTTATGCAATCATCATATGACGTATCATATCACGATTTATCATCATCTGTCAGATTTAATGACACGAACCACGACGAATCAGCTCATGTCAATACATGGCGTCTATATACCGTTAAATCGTGCTCGAGACATTCGGACAAATTTGGTACACTTTGATGACCAAAAATGTCACGAACAGTGGACTATGACTGTCTGCGTATCGGATAGTAAACTATAGTAAACTCGTTGAGTCTGGACATGCCACCGCTGAGTTAGCTAATAAATATGATATTCATATCAATGTAGATTTGTCATTATTCTGCCAATATTGAGCAAAATACTTTTTCAGAGAATATTAATAATTCCGAGCAAGTCAGCATACAATCTTACATTTGAACTTATCCATACATGGAATATCTCTCACAGAACAAACTCTGGAAATCGGTAATTCATCATCTGTAAATATTATCTGTGAATTACAAATCGAACTCATTCAAAAACATTACCGTTTTCATTGACGTAAATAACGGGCACGCAACCACAATATTGTATACTCAAATTCAACCGACATTCCGTAAGACAATTTTGGTAGGTGTAAACTTCAAAATTTCTCAATATAAATTCATCTCGGAAGTAGCATAGTCTTGTTTCAACATTCAATGTTCGTATACCTTTTATCGAATATGTGATTGTAGGATTAAGACCTATTAACATATTGAGTTTTGTCCCAACCAGTTGCGATTGCAAGCCCCAATCTGGATAACTGAATGAAGGATGTATAAACACCTACATAAATTATTGAGTGAATTAATTTGATGAGAATAACTACTACACACTTTGTTTCCATATGCTAAACTTTCGGAAGAAAAATAATCTTCCGGAGATGTATCCACGATCGTTTCCAAAGATGTTTGAAAGCCGCAAGCCGAAACATGTCGTGGTTTTTTCGGCGATTTACCCGGATACGTCCTGAAAAACGAATGATGATCAATGAAATTCAGCACTTATTCTCATAATACCCGCTAAAAGTGTGATTTTTTGGTGCGAAATAGTTAAAAGAACAACAATGTCCTTCTGATGTTACGATTTTCTCGAATAAAGTTTCGCATCGCCGTTCCTCTTCTTTCCATTTACATTTTCGCATTATATCGTTGCAAGAAGGTGATAAAGATCTCAGCAATTTATTTAAATTATGCTCATTATGATCGAGAATTCGTACCAATTGCAAGTACTTTTCTTGCTCTTCTTTTTTATATATCTCATTCGTGAAATATAATTGGCTTAAAAATACAAACAACTCGGCAATTTCTTCGGTAGTATAATTCAGTTTATTTTCTCTGCAAAACGTGTTTGTTTTGAGGAAATTATAATAATATAAGTTGAGAGAAGCGTTTAACCATTATTAAAAACAAATAAAATATATTTAAAAAAAAAAAAAGGGTCGAGTAAATTCACTCGCGACTTCTAGGAAAAAGCTGATTGAATTGAGTTCTGGCAGACAAAAATCTAGAACGGTCGAATTTTCTAGTGATAATTGCGAGCATATATATATTCGGTTTTGTTTTAGTAAAATATTACTAAGAAATAATTGAAGGCTATCTATCGGTTTCTGATAAATTCGCCACGGATTATTCGACCCTTCCTAATACGAGTTATCAACTGTTTTGTCTTCACTTACATTTTAGCGGCTTCTTCGAACGCTCTCTGCTTCGAAATTTTGTTGAAATTACAAATTGTTACTGCGGGAAATGGAAAGTTCCAAATCGGATAATGAATTGAATCGGTAACTAAAACAGTAGTAGAATTCTCGAAAGAATTTTCCGAAATAAATACCAATATGATTGATGTGGAAAAACAAGATACTACCACGCAAATCCATATCACTCTGCAATCTGGAAGCATGTTCCCACAGAAAAAAATAATAATTTCCTTACCTTTCTAGAAGAATTCTTCCTGAAAGAGCAATAAATTTATAACCATGTAAACCGGTGTTGAGACAAAACTCGCCAAGCCACGTTCGGATTTGTGTCATTTTATTCTAACTATTGGGGAATATTGGAAAATTGATTGTGGCAAACGTGTAAAAGATTGATAAGGTCGCGTGTTCAATTTAAACATGACAAGTCACCCATCAAAGTCAGGCATGATTCTATTAAAACAATCAATTATTCTGAATATCCGGCGAGCAATATAGGCAAGTGCAGGGGCGAATTACGAAGGACTAAAACAAGAACGTTTTTATTCCACTACATGTCAAAATTATTACTACTGCAAATTACTTAAAAGCCTTGACACAATTTCGCATTGTTTCACGAAGAAGTACGTTCAAACAACCCCAAAAGAAATTCAGTCGTTCTCAATCACAGAAATTCATCGAATCAAAGCCGAATTACACCAGAATCTATCTTGTTATAGATCTCTTTTGTCAGTAATGAGAATGAGCCAGATGCATCCATGTAATAAATATTATCGCTGGTTTTCGATGGGTTGAATCCCTCATTCTGCAAGTCAACTTTTTTCAATTTGCAAGTACCTGAAAAAAGATATTCATTAGTTTACTAAGAATTTTGGTGTTGTTACATTTATCAATTCATGAGAATTCATGTCGTAATCCCAACAATAGTCTGGTCAAATTAGACGAAAAAACAAATGTTAAGGTAGATGAATTTACGACTACACAACTGAAAGTGACTGAAATTATTCATTATAAAAAAATTTGTTGTCTCTAAAGTCGGTTTCAGACGACATTTTCGCGAAATAACGGAATAAGAAAACATTGATGAGGCGTCGGCGATGGAGTGTAAGAGAGATAGATGCGTCACAATAACTAAACGCTTTTAGGGCAATCGTTGTTCCGCAACAGCTTTTAAAATGTTTTCGAGGCAAGTGACTTCACAAAAAGGTATCACCAATAGAATCCGTTTTCTTTTATCTACGTTTTCTATGTATTCATTGATACATCGAAATTTTTACCTGTCATGTCAAGTTTCTTTAAGATCCGCACAAAAATTGGTCTTGCGTACGAGGGCAATAATTTTCGACTTCCTTCGACCAACTTGTTCAAATCAACACTGTCATCTGGGTCTAGAATTGCTGCCATACCGGCACGACCCTCCTGTCCTCTTATTTCCACGCCATAAACAACTACATCTTTGTAATCGAGCAAGTTGCTCAGTACTGCTTCCACTTCAGATGTGGACACATTTTCCCCTTTCCAACGGAAAGTATCTCCAGTACGATCTTTGAAATAGAGATAACCCAATTCATCTGTGACAAGAATATCGCCTGCAATAAAACGGAGTTTCGTTAATTGAACGTTCTGGAAATGACTAGTGAAAATTTTTACCTGAAAGGAATGCTTTGTCTCCATACTGGAATACATCGCGGAGAACTTTCTTTTCGGAAGCAGCCTTATCGACGTAACCAAGAAAAGCCCTCGGATGATTATCTGGGGCTATTTTTCCAACGAAAATTCCTGGCTCGTTCGGTTTACATAGCACACACAAACCCATCGCGTCCCGTACTGGTTCATAAGTATGCGGATCTACCTTGATCAAGGAAATCGGGTAGAAACTTGGTGCGATTCGAGAAACGAAACCAACAGCGCCAAAGGTGTTGTTGGTGTTGGCTAGAATTGAAAATCATTGAAATATTGAAATAAATTGAGACACAGAAATCTACCAATATTGGCATTTCCTTCGGTCGCACCGTAAAATTCTCTTACGTAACGAATGTTGAATCGTTCGGTAAATTCTTTCCAAATTTGCGGCCTGAGACCATTACCGAAAATAGCGCGAACTTTGTGTTCGTGATCAGAGGGTTGTGGTGGTATAGACAAAATATATCTGCACATTTCTCCTATATACTGGGCTATCTGAAATCACTTTTCCGTTATTTTTTTCTCTTCTTTGAAATCATGTAACTTACAGTCGCTCGATATTTCTGACAATCTGGGAAATAAGCAGATGCGGAAAATTTTCTCCTGATAATTACAGTTGAACCAAAAATTAACATTTGACCAACGCTCATAACACCGCCAGCCGTGTGGTAAAGAGGTAGAGGGGAATAGAAACGATCCGATGATCGCAAACTACACAGCCAATGAATTCCAGTTGCAATGTACATAAATCTGCAAACAGAATAAAAATAACAGTTCATTATTATTATACAATCCCATCGAATAACACTCGAGCTATCGAACATAACGATTCTTTTTTACTCGCCACTCGATGTAACCCATACGGATTGCAACTTGGAAAAATTTTCTACTGATCCTATCGCCAATCAACTTCTTAAAATGTTAGAACTAATGAATAAAATGATAAGAGACAATGTATTCCGGTTGTTTACAGCCGCTGCGTCTCGTAACTGGAACGCATCAGTAGCCGGCCTCGACAATGAAGCGGAAGAGAGATAGATGCGTCACAATAACTAAACGCTTTCAGAAGGATCGTGCCTTATCGGTTGTTTTGCACTCTCGCTCGGGTGTTCTTCACCAATTGAGCCTCCCACACGGCAATAAGCCGCATACTGCGGATGAAATTTGCTTTCACGATTCGCCTCATATGTAACGGTACTCAACGTTACGGAACGTTATGGTATGAGTCATGTTTTTTCGTGTCTATACCCGGTCTTGTCGATTTATAAGACCTTATCACCTCAACAATTACCTGTCGTTCGTGATGATTGCAGCTTTGGGCAGACCTGTCGTTCCAGATGTGTATATATACATCAATTGATCGAAATGATCCAGCTTTTCCGAAGGAGCTGTGATTGTAGCAGGTGCTTCGTCAATCAATTCATCCAGTGCTTTGTATCTTTTATCAACGCTTGTTTTGTTGTTATTGCCACAGTTCAACTGATACAAAGCAATTTTCGATTCGAGTTTATCCAAAGTTTCAACTATAGCTGCAAAATAGAGTGGTTAATATGTATGCTATAAAGTATTTTATTATTATTATAATTATTAAAGTAAATATTAATGTAATTTCTAGGAATTATTGTCCGCGGGTCTCTATTGCCCACGGGTAAAAATTAAACGTCAAATATGCAATGGAAAGATAGTAGAGAACATTTGTCAACAGATAATAGAAATATTAAAGATTGAGGGGGATGTAGTGGGAAATCTTATGATAATAGGCCTATTATGGGAGTGTTTGCCATTCGTACAATCTTTTTTTTTTTCAACGAATTTATCTATTGAACTGTTGTTCGATGAAATTCCACTATTTCTGAAGAAATTTCCTTAAGGATTTCCCTTAAAAAGTTCAGATTTGATCAATTTACCTTCTGTATGTTCGCCTCCGAAAATAATCGCTTGTGATTTGGCGATCGTGATTGAATGCACCAGGCTACCCAGCCTCAAGTTTGTGTTGATTAATGGCACTATTACACCTAATTTGGATAAGCCTAACCATGTTCCTATAAACTCCGGTTTATTATCGAGGAAAAGGGCAATCACATCGCCTTTCTTGTAACCGTGGCTTTTAAATACATTAGCTACGCGGTTGCTAAAATCTTCAAGCTGAAATCAAATCAGTTGGTACTTTCATCATCGTCAATTCGGAATTTACCCTCGCGAAATCCCATTCTTCGTCTTCGAAACAGATCGCTATTTTATGTGGATGTTTTTTAACATGCTGCCTAAACATGTCGGCTACCATCAAATTTTTTCTAGTGTACATCTTCATACGGAGAAGAATCCTCAGATAACTATAAAGCGCCCTGAAATTTACAGAAAAATTATAATATTTAGCATTTACGTTGTTTTATAATAAGTTGAAAATGTTAAACATAATTAATAATGTAATTGCGATTGAAGTTCGAACTTCCGATTTTTGTTCATAAAGATTACCTTGAAAATTAATACGTAAGAGGAATTTACAATTACATTTTGTCGGGAAATTTGAATGAAAAAAAACCTTGGTATAGATGAAATTCATTTTCGTCGAGATGATTTGTACGAATAATTGGTAAGAAGCTATTTCCTTACTTATTGGTTTTCACAATTGTACGATACCAATTTTGATTATTTCGTATTGGATTTGTTTGATTTACTTCTGATAACGAAAGAATAACAGAATTAAAAAATTGGAAACATTTTAGTAATATTTGATCTTTTGGCCATTTCGATAGTGTATATTTTTTAAAAACCGCGTGACAGTAAGTAGATCTTTTCTCATTATCTTATCGTTAGGCATCTAACTAATATTAACGAGGAGGAGCAATAAAGATCATTAATTTTGACGTTGAAAACCGATTGTTGTATGACATATAATCTAACAATTTCTGCCAGAGAATTTCCTTAACAAAACATACAATTTTTTTAATAATTCTATGAATAAAGGAGAAAATTCGAGGAAAACTTTACTTTCCATAAATTTTTGGTATTAAGAGGAAATTTCAGCATCATTATAAATTTTTTATCTAGAAACGTTAATTTTCCTAAAAACATGATTCACAATCCAAAACTTCGTCCTTTCTTGCTTAGAATAAATTCTCTATAAAAAATGATACACTGAAACATATTTTTAAAAGAAGAACGAACAAAGTTGAGTACGTTACAAAAAGAAATGAATCCCGTATCAGGTCCATGAAATTCTGTTCCTTTACGTGGATCGGCCACCATTCTATACTGTTGATTAAATGAAACACTATTTTTTTCAATCAACAAGAAAATATGTGCGGTGTGTGATATAATATGAGATTTAATAGACGATAATTAAATTAAATAGCTATTTAATAAATTTAAATTATAAATATATTGTTATAATACTACTATGCCTTAAACAAGATTTTTTAAACATATATTAGGTGTGTGAATATGACTCCGCTCTATTATATTTCAATAGAAAAAATTTATTTATTGAAAGTATGCACCATCTGCAGCTTGATCGTTCAAAACTTAATGCTACACCCAATTCTGCTTGAGTTTGGAAAGAAACGTAGACCAATCGTGAATTTCCAAATTTCTTTGGTGATGTCCCAAATACTTCAACATCATTATTGTGGAGGCTACCCGTAACAATTTTTTAGAATTTTATTATCTGCGTCTTGTCAAGATTTCTAACAAAAATTGCTAACAAAAAAAATGTTCTTGAGAAACATATTGAACAGAATTGAATTTGATTTTTCTTATAAGCAAAATTTATTTCGGTTTGTCAATGGAATACTGTTACTAATATGAAATTAGGAAAATATTAATTCTGTTTGCATTTTCAGCTTTTATTAAGTGATGCAAGCTGTTGATAGAAATGAAGTTGCTTACCAAAAATCTCTTGGCGCTGTTCTAATTGCTATGTACCACCACTTGTAATTACCAGACGCCAAATAGGCGACAACCGCAACCAAGATCAGTTGTACTACACTCTTCCATCCAAGGTAGTACCAGACGATAGCCCCGAAGATTGCCAGAATTAACACCAGCAGACCCATGACTGCTATTCGCCTCAGCAGGATTCGAACTGGCCGGCTGCATTGTCTCGTCGTTGCTGGGTTATTTGAATCCGGCACCTTGCCTGATTCAATGTCGGATGTTTTCTTGCACTGTGTGAAATTCGTAAGGTTAAAATGTAACAACAGCTTAACTGATCGATAATCCCACGGAACGCCACCTGTTGACGCTCTCCTGGTTTATCAAAACAGTGTATTATTGGTTGCGGGTCAAATACGAAATTACCGATACTTGTTCACGGCGAAAGTTCTTCTGAAGAAATTGATGCTAGTAGAATGCAACATTCAGCTGATTGCCTTGATGTCTTTGGTGACCTCTTTTAATGCGCGATTTTCGTAACTTTTTTTTTCTTTCGTTAGAAAAGCATGAAATAATTTCGATTAATTCAAAACAGGAAATTCAGCTATGAACCTAAGGAGGTTCATACAAATGCATACTAATCGAAACGTTGAAAAATTCATCACATTGTTTTTCTACTTCCTATAGAACATATAATATTTGCCGCTAGGTTAGGAACGGTAAAAGATTCGTTTTTAATCGTCTTGCGATAATTACAAATTTCATCACTTCGTTTTGGAATTCACACGCAATTATGACGTTCTCTCATACACATCAAAAGAGTTTGTAAAAAAATCGACCGGTATAATGACAGCATTGAGAATAATGGGTAGTCTTATGTTTTCCATATTATTTTCATTGATTTGTAAAAATGGGCAATAAATGAACGCGTAAATGAACATCCATCGTCCTCGATTGTCAGTCGTGTGAATTATCTGTTTTAAATTATTGATGAACAGACAAAAAACATAATTTTCTGAAATTTTTTCCATTTCACATCTTTTTCTGGCAATAGTATCTACTTTGATTTTGAACAAAATATTTAACGAATTAATAATACAATCATTGTCCAATTAAATTTCTCTGGTTTGTCTATCATAAAACGCTTGAAAATGTCGCTTTCTCCATGAATTCTACTGACCCATTTTTCATGCACGAAATTTTTCCGTCCGAAATTTAAAACAATGTAATTAATTCAACTTATACAGAAGATAACGAGCGAATTTCCGTTACCAATATCGAATAATCGATTATAATATCATTCATGTAAATTAAGTGTTAAGATAATCCGCATGATAAAGGATTAACCCAGGTAAACCATCAAACGGATAAAACTTCGATGCCTTTTGAAACACTGATATGCAAAACGGAATTTCCCCTAAGGAAAACAGCCAAATCTCATAAAGATTTTTGAAAAATCGTACGAAATAATGAGTGACAATTACAAAACAACCTTTGACTAACCAATCCGCAACAAAAAAACATATTAGATTAATCGAAATTAACAAATCATCACATAAAAAAATTGATTAGAAATGACGACGGGAAAATTCTCGGAAACCCATTAAAAAAAATTACAGTTAAAATAAAATACCTCATTTTTGATGTCCCTGTCGCCCATTTTGGAAAAACTTATATTATCCACACAATTAAAACAGTTAATACATCATTGAAAATTAGCCGACAAATATTGCGAATAGCAGAACTAAAGTTCCCTCCGCGATGGACAACAAACAATTGAATAAATAAAATCGGAATAGAGAACCAACGAGTGAGGAATCGAACCCCACTCATCTTCACCGCACTTCGATCGTTTCGCGCTCCTTTCTTTCAGATAACAAAAAGCATAGCATAAGGGATTTCCAGTTTTTTCTAATGATGATTTGCAATACATTTATGTCGTTCAATTAACGATACTATCAATAGTGATTTTTAATATTAAAAATGTATTATAACACAATTCATTCCTTTTTGGTTTGCGAGACTTTCATTCGCAACTTCCTCATTGGCGATCGAAAAGTTACGTCCCAATTATCAATCATATAAATTTACAGATTTACTGCACGATTTGAATGTAAGAAAGCGTTCAGTTACGCCTGACAAAAGTTCAACAGACGGTTTTTCCAAACAAAAAAATAACAATTATCTTCTTCGATAAAAAGTGTATTTGCCGGGAACCAATTGACGACTACTAATATTACTACATTTCCTCTAATGCACGATTGTTTGACGATCAATCATGTAAATTGCACACAATTCAACGTCTTTAATTGAGAGTACTCAGTAACGGAAATAATTTTTTCATTTCGATGTCGGTAATGCTCGCATTTTTTCGTTCTTTCTGATTTTCCTATCAGTGGGAAGTAAAATTATGAAATTAGTTTATCATTTTACAATAATTTACCTTAATTGAATCAATTCATGAAACTAAATAACATCGATTTCAATATTTGAAATTTCGCCAATTGTATTGCTTCATCGATCATTAATGAAGGAATGATTTTGTATGAATAATGTAAATGCTCTTATCTGAAGGCTGAATTAAAGAATATATTTTATATGAAAATAATACTCACCTGGAGCTCATTACTTTTCGATATCACACTTTTATTACCAATTTTTACGGAATTATCATTTGCCAGCGACAAACAAGTCTCTCCCGCACCAACTTTTTCATTAGCCGAAATAATTTCGTATTTATATGAGGAACGTTTATCGATGTTCATATTCGCTTCACACTGGAAACGGTCAAGACTGAATGGTTCCAGGCATTCATAAAAAATTCCAATTTATTATGTCACGATAAGAATTAATTACAGATGATGTCAATTATTTTTAGTAAAATCATTACAAGAAAATTATAATGGTTGTAAAGGAAATGCTTTTATTGAAACAAAAATACACTTTTGAATTATTTCAAAAAGCTGTCTTCCAACGACGTATAGACAGTTATATTCAAACCAAACCTTCAAAATAGCAAAGAATATAATAAAATATAAATTATATTAGTACATACCCTTTAAAACTGTTGGCAATGTCTTCAGCCTTCGAAGGGTCCGTTACAATTGCAGTTTTAACTTTTAACGGATCAAAGAGGGGTTCCAGGTACTTCTTGCCAACCCTGTTTAAATCCTCAATTGTTACATCGTCCAGCAAGGTTAGGAGTTTTCTGTAATTTGAAATCACTTAAGTCGATACCTCAAAAGTGAAAACCTAGTATCAAGACAACCACATCATCAAAAAATCCATTTTCATTAATTTTAGTAGGAACTCGATCAAAATTTGTTTCTCACAACTTTGATACACTTTGACGCATTATCATTTTATTCTGTTTATTATGTAACTTCTTTCGAAAATTTTCCGCCGCATGAGCTATGGGTTGATAATTTAGGCGCATGATAGATTCAGAAGATGAATTATCATCGCGATATATAGAGTTGTCATCCGTCTGCTTTTTTCATCATGAATACCGAAACATTGGTTTTTAAGGAATAAAAAAACCCCTATTGCAGTTGACAATTATTTGTAAAAACGGAATAAAATTTTAGTTTCAAAGAATTGGATTCTGTTCGAAAGTCTCTGGTCCAAAAATTTATCTAGTGGGTGTACGCCGACATTAATACTAATGTTGTCAAGCATTAAAATATGCACAGGTAATAAAGTTTGATATTTGAAAAATTAAAACCACGGCAATTTTTGAAAAGATTGGTAGCTTTCGAAAAAACAGTTTAGAAAATGAAAAAATTTTTACGAATTCAAAATATGTTATAGAAAAGTGGTAATTAGGCGAAAAAATTGAAAGTTTGGAAAAAAATTCTGATTTCAATTTGGAACTTAAAAAAGCATGCAAGATTGAAATGTTTTTGAGGATGAAAGAGGAATTTGATTATTAGGAAAAAGTAAAGTAAATTGCTAAAAAACTCTAAAGAAAGGAACGTCTAAGCAAAATCAGTGTTAATACGTCGGGTTATTATCTGCTTTTGTTTAGTCAAATAATTCTGTTGTTAAGTTATTATTGTTTTCGTCAGGTTCTTACCTATGGTGAGTATAATCAATTCCTGCAAAACATGATATGATCGACCAACTGACGACATCATGGATTGTTTTCTCTTGTTTGATTACTTCGTAAACTAAAGAACTTTTAGCCGCTTCGAGTAGAGTCATATCCCATTCTCCGGAATTCACTTGATTTCGAACAATCTGCAGTGTTTCCCTGTAAGCGGCAACAACGTTCGTCGCTTTAGCCAGAATAAGATAAAGTAGTCCTTCATCAATTTTCTTCTTTATAGCATAAGAATAAGCAAAACCCTTTCCTCTAATTTGTTTCCATAGTGGTCCCTGGAAACGATTAATGATAATTACATACAGTTTAATTCCGTCAAGCTTTTAACCTCTGCTTGAGTGAGATATTGGATAAAAAGACACAGAGCTGGTACATCGGGATGTTCGTGATCAGTTAAGGTTTCTGTACATTGCATAAAGTAGGTTGATTCCAGACAACCCATTCCTATCGCGCATCCAGTTTGACGTATTTCATTGAGTGATTTGAGAAGTTTGTATTCCGGCGTCACATTCAAACTTAAAAAAAAAAAAAATCAAGAAATCCATGATAGTTTTTGGGTTTTCAATAATTCATCGTTGTCGAAAAAGTTTCACGAAATCCAGAAAATATTTTGGTTCATTCGAAATAAGATAATATGGGAGGCGGCAGCCCAGTGGTGATTTCTCGCGAACGGTTTGACCGATTGAAGTCATTTTAACTGCAAACGAACATACACGTGACAAACTTTGCTTTGAGATGCTGTAGTGAATCGAGCCCGATTTTATTGTTTTTTGTGTGTAAGTGTTGATATTTCAATGTGACATGACGTGTTACATCATTTTTTCAGTTCAAATACGGGAGGAAAAATTTTTACTTCCCGCATTTTACCTCGCTAGTGAGGTACAGCACTTCTTTCATCCCTCAAACGAGAAAGAAAAGTGTCACTTCCCGATGATGTCTTATGTACTTAACATAACCATACCTTTTAACTGGTTTTGGATTAGGTGGAAAAGTGTCCTTAATAGCATCGCTGGGGTTCTTGACAACTGCCAGATTCCCTGCCATATACAAGCAGAAATTATCATAATCAGTTATAATCTTTCTGATTCTTTCAAAATTTTGGATGACTTGGTCCTGTTCTGGGCCGTCTAACTTCTCAATCACACTGTTCAAAAACTTAGTCTGAATCATAACTCCATTCTGAAATTTGTTGCAGTCTGAAAGTTTGGAATTCAATTTAATATTGTAAGGAGCAAAATTTGAATATCACCTTCGATGAAGGAAAGCGACTTCAAAGTATAGTTAACCATAGACATTCCTGAACGTTTTGTTTGAACAGCTGCATTCAAAATCTTTATCGCAATCACTCTTATTCTATCTGCAGTAAATACTGTATGGTAAAGGAGATTTTTTAACCATTTCAAACCGTCGTGTAATTTTGACGCTTCCACTTGAATACCAACGACAGCTGTTTGAGAAAACGCACCGCATGAAAATAGATCGGAATTTGTTACCCCCAAATATGCTGAATTCTCCAAAGTGTCGTGATTTAATCGTGATACCACTTCTTCATATGGAACCAAGCGGTTATCTTCGTACATTGGCAGTTCTGTTATACATTCCATCCAAAGCGGAAGATAAACCCTAAGATCGGAAGGAACTGTTGATGTATCAAGGAATGCAAACATCTAGAAAAAATTTGAGTACTAAAAATTCAACAAAATCCCATGCTTACATAAACAAAATTTGTATTAACGTCGTCAAACAAAGTGAAAACGGGAGTATCAGATAAATCTAGATTTTCTTGCTTAACATCGGTTTTGTATCTCACAATATTGTGAAAACTCGCCGATTTCAAAGAAGGAATTTGAACGGATAGGAGCATATCTTGAGGTGGTTCTCTATCATTATATTCAATCGATGCAACCAATTTTTCCATTTTCTCTTTTAATCCCTCCTCTCCCAATGTTTCAGCTTGCTTCTTGACCCTTTCAGTCTCCTCCTGTGCCATTCTTTGTTGTTCATCCTTACTTGGTTTACATATTATAGAAACATAATTGTTATTGAGGAAATATTTTTTTAATAAGTCAATCCAATATATCTTTTCCTCCTTTTTAAGCGAATCAAGATGTTTTATGGGATTCAATCGTTCTTCCATCTGAAAATTGAAATTATTTAAATGTGACCGTTAAAAATTCAAGTTACATTTTCTTTCGTGTTTCCATATAGCATATGTCCAATGATCATGAACGCTATTGTTTCATGTGGGACTGTTTCCATATCACTCAAACATTTCAACTGATCTCTTTTAATGATGGTCTCCATTCTTTGCATATCAATGTTTTCCTTTTCAATAATTTCGGACAGTAAATTATACAAGTGCTCTTTGATTGATGGTAGTTTCAAAACAGGTACGTTCTTAAAAATGAGATAGATGCATGTTTCAGAATTTTCACTTATTCCATAAGTAACCTAAAATGTCATGAACGTTTGTGTTGGATAAAAGTACCTACATATTTAAATTCTCTTACTTTGCTGGCGAATGGATCGGCGATTTCGACAAAAGCCTGTTGCAACGGAGCAGTTGAAAATTCAGTAAGATATTTCATCAAGACTGTAAGTGCTTTAACAGTATAAAGGTCTCTTACAACTGACGCGCCCCTCCAACCTATACAATATATGCCATTACTTTCATCATCGGCTGGATATAATATTTCTGTATCGACAGCTTCATTTAGCGGTAGGACAGGGTTCTGCCACGGTCTTTCGAAAGGTTCTGCGTCACCCTGAAATTTGATTAAATACATTATGCATTAAAAACGTGGAAATAATATTTTGAAACTACCAAGCAAATTTACATGAATCAAAAACCGGTATATTTTTGAAGCTACCAGTTACGCGGTCAGAAAGTTTCAAATGATGCATTGTCACAGTTAAAAATCCAAATTGCAGTCTTCACATTTCATTATTTATCCAGATCATCTATAACGCGCACCTGGACGTTTTTTTTCCACTGGACCGTTAACGATTTTATTGTATATCACGAAATTATGCCAGATCGCGTAATTGTTCTTTGAAATTTACACGCAAATTTCATTCACTCGTTTTGGTACAAATCGTAACAATTTACTCCAAGATGTACTGCCATCAAACGAGCGTGATTGTTGACGTTATATATTACATAAGATTGTAATTATTTATTACTTGGAAACTAGCTTCGTATTCGTTACTTAGTGTGGAATACATATGGTTTTCTACAACTTTATTGCTTAAGGTAATGATATAATTTGAAAAGATTTGATATTTCTAATTAGCGGTAATGACAACCGTTCTAGTTTATACACATCAAAATTGATCCTGTGAATCAGCAAGACAATCAGGTAAAACTATCACTAAAGAAAAATGCGAGTGGGGTTCATAATACTGCTAATGTCACACAGTATATTTGAAAATTAAATGCTAAGCAACTTACCTTAGAAATAATTTTCTCCTCTAACTTGGCGAGCGATTTGAAAACAGAGTCATGATCGACCTTGCCAGTAATAATTATTTTCAAATTTTCAGGTCTGTAAAACTGTTTGTGATAATTTTTGATCTGCAAAAAGCACTCAATTATAAAAATGAACAGAAAGAAGTTCAATTGTTACCTTTTCATTATTTGTTGATTCTCTTAAATTTTTCATGATTCCACCAACTTCTGAAGAATACCCACATTTACCTGGATACATTAAACGATCCAATGTTAAGTGCATTCGAGATTCACCTGAGTTTTCCCGTGCTTGCATTTCACAATAAACAACACCAGCATCTTCTCCTGTGGGAGATATATGATGCACTTCGGTTGTGAACCCTTCGTCAGTCAAACAAGGATATAAAATATGATCTAGGAAAATTGGCATCAGTGCCAAAAACCCTTCACTTCCAACGGTTTCCATAACATAGGCTGTGTGATCGGTGTCAGTCCAAGCATTGGTTCCAGATGCTAAACAGCGATTTGCCAGGAGATCTAGTACGCCTTTATAGGGATAGTCCTCACTTCCAAGAAATATTAAATGTTCCAAAGTATGTGGGAGGCCGTCATCATCATAAGCCTCAGTGACTTGAATGGAAAAAAGAATATAAATAATGAAGATTGAAGATAATTGTAACACAAACCAATACAAAAATATCCATCTACTACTGGGCCTTCGACTTCGGCGATCACTACAGTCAATCCGGTTTTTGTAGATTTATATTCAAAAACTGGTATTTTGTCACAAGCTTTTAATGAGTACAACAACTGAAATGGGCTGCCGGCTGTATTGGGGGTGCTATCAATAGGAGGCATTTCTATCAAGTGAGGAAAAACGCGAATTTTTCGAACAAGTGGACAAATGAATTGATGCGAAGGTTAAGGTCTTTTATATATTCTGTGGGTTAAACCACAGAAAGGCCAGGCACTGCTGAATTGACAGTTGAAACATTGACTAAATATTAAAAATATAGTCAATGTTATTAGTCAATGCGTCAACAACGAGACGCAACAGATAGAACCATAAAGGGTGCGTTGTAGAAACTCCGGTTAAACCGGCGATTACCTGACCAGTGGATTAAGTCAAACAGAGGTTTAACTGACAATGCGTTGTATCAACCTTGGTTAGCGAGTGGTTGGCTAAACCTTGAATTCGCTATGTTGGCTGCATTGAAAAATAGACAGTAGATCTTTTAAATCATAAATTGAATGTTTATTGAGGTTACGAAAAAATTCAAATGAATTTGGTATAAGCGAAAACAAAATTCACGAACATCATAAAATGGCAAATTATGGATTTACCCAATTTCTGCGAAAACTTTGCTGTAGAAATACACAATTTGAAAATTAAACAAATGCGTGAACAACACGAGATCGATATTCGAATAAAGAAAGAGGAACATGAACAGAAAATGCGACACTACGAGGAAGAGCATCAATTAAAATTAGAAATGTTAAGGTTTAAATATAATAATAATAATACCTCAATATAAACAATACAATAGATAACAATTACTTCATTATAAACGTCCCTGAAAATAGGTATTGATCAAATTACTCCGCACAATATTATTAATTTGTATGTTATTCACTTCTGATGCTTCTTCTAAGTCTATTTCTATGGACGTCATTGCCTCCTGCGTGATTTCATCCATTCCAGGAGCATCTTCTCCCATTTCACAGGCAATGTTATGCAACACAGCACATGTTACAACAATGGCTTCAACTTTGTTGCTATCCAAACGAATCCCAACCGATAGAATTGGGAACCGTTTCTTTAACACACCAAAACAGCGTTCAACAGGATTCCTTGTTCTTGCTTGCGACAAGTTGAACAAATGCTCTGCCGCTGTTTGGGGATTTCTTAATGGAGTGATAACATAATTGTTATTAAGGTAACCCTTATCGGCAACAACTAAGCTGTCTCCAAATTCTTGTGATTCTAATCGTGCTCTCAGCCGAGAGTTATTAAAAATTGTACTATCATGGCATGATCCTGGCCATCTGCACACAATGTCTCTAATTTTCAACGTACTATCGCAAACCACTTGGACGTTGAATGAAAAATACCCTTTTCGATTCCTATAGTACTCGGGTTTTCGCCACCGAGACTGTATTTTAACATGTGTACAGTCTAGAGCGCCAATGCACTTTGGAAAGTTCGATATGTTAAAAAAACCTTCCTTAACTTTGTTTATCTCAGGTCCACAAGGCATTTTTATGTGATCTCTTCCAAGTTTCGCTATACTGTTTAAAACATTTGAGATGAAACGGCTCGCTGTCGATTTATCCACTCCTAGAAAATCTCCAGTAGCTTGTAATACCATCCCAGTTGCTAAAAACCGAAGAGTCGCCAACACTTGATCTTCTGGAGAAACGGCTACGTGGCTATCGGATTAATAGTCATTAGTACAGCAAACAAAATAACGTATGTTTTATCACTTACTCATTTCTCAAACACACAAGGTCATTTCTTATGGTATTAACTATACAAGTTACAGTCGATTTGGATAAACGAAACCTTTTGAAAAATTCCAAATCATTCCATTTTTCAAAATGATTTATTCGCTCTCGAAAATTGCTCGGAGATCTGGGAAACGCAACCAACTCGACGAGTTCTAAAAAGTCCTCGTCATCCGTCAAATCATCGAAAATCGAACCCAGTTCTTGCACACCTCTGCCAGACATTTTCAACAAAACTATTCGAAAAAACAAGCTTCGGAACGAAAAATCGTAATTGCAACAAGTCTCGTAGCACTGTGAAATGTCAACAATGTCAGTTTCACTTTTGGCTCAACAGTCATCGGCGGTTAACCCACGAATATTCAGCGGTTACGAAAACAGTGGTTTAACCCTCATTTTTAGGGTAACCATGGATGCTACAACCATATAAGTAAGACTACTATAATGCTAATAGCATAGACCGAAGGGACGCAAACACTGGGAGACGGCTATATCATGCAATGTAAATCTGCATAAGGCTGTCCTTTCTCGAAGGTACCTAACTACCCTCTACTTTTGTACCATGGTCTTGCACATGGAGGGAGTGAATGGCTCCGGCATTGTGATGTTATCAGCTGATCGTGAAAGTTTTAAGGTTATAAAGTTATTTATCAATTTCTAGCTATCAATTTAAATATATTCAATACCATTATTTTCAACTCAACAATTACAACAAAATAGAGATAAATATATTAATCGACAAATCGAAATAATACTGTTTTTTCTTATATGACAACGTAAATAAAAATGGACTGCGTGTGTTTGTTCTCTTAGAATACCCAGTAACGCGGTGTACGCGGCTTTAGGAACGCATGCGCTTGACGATCCTGGCCCCTTCGAGGAAGAAAGACAAAAAATTTCCCATTTCACTCTCTCCGTGATACCTCCACTCATGGGCATTAGCATTATTGTAGTCTTAGTTATATGGCTACAACGTAATTTCAAACTTAACAGTGGTTTAACTTTAACAAAGGTTTAACTAAGGTTGCTACAACGCACCCAAAGTGTGTTAACCTCATATGTAAAGTAATATATACTTTATCTATGTTGTAACCTAATATTTGACAGCTATTTACATATATAAGTAATATTCGGACAATGTTGTTGTCATTGAGAAATGACCACAAAAAGCACTTGATATTATTAAAAGATCAGCCGATCCAAGGTTATCCAAAAAAAATAGTAATATTGTCATAAATATTGTCTTTGTAGTTTTAGTGGATTTCTGCAAACTAGCAATAGATTCCCTCAACAATGGAAACAATGAACAACTGATAGCTATTGCTGCCGCAAAGTTATCTGTTACTGCAGAAGATATTAAGAATTGTACCTTTGGTTTGATCAATTTGTTATTGCTTTCTTCTATGCATAAGGTGAGATAAATGTAATAACATTCCTACATGTTCAGAACTTTTTCGTATAATTTAGTTTGAAATAATCACATCTTCAATTACCAATGGTTAAGTATTACATGCATTCTAATGTAATCATGATAGTGATAACTTGATACATTATATAAAACCAAATCTTTTTTGGAAGATGTATGCATTGAAATGTGACAGTCAATGATACAACTGTAGTATCCCAGCCTATTAAATGTGATCTTGATAGTGTGCAAATGCTATATCTTGAATCATACATACTCACTTATTGAGTTGAAAACAGGTTTTAAGAAAAGACAAATTTATACACTAGAAATTCAGAAACAAACCCATTATATGTTTGAATAGTATTATTATTTTCGTTATGTACGTTGCCACTATAATTATCAGGTAAATATCTTTCCCAGTTGAATGAAGTAGATTTCCGGGACTCCATCCTATCATTGGGTTTCACAGAAGAACATGCCATTGTGTTAAATAAATTTTACCATAGTAAGAAAAAGGATATCAGTGACATTCTTTTGAAGTTAGGTGTTAAGGAATCTCATTTTAACAATCTTGAATGGAGATTTGAACTACAGGTAAAACGTATATATGTTTCTTTGCATAATTCAATTATATGTAATTACAGGTTGCTTCTAGATCATTACTTCATCAAGTAACCCCATTGATTACCATGGATCTTTCACTTGAAAGTATGGATGATAATTTTGATCACAAAGTGGAACATCACATTTTGCAGACTGATGTCAATAATTTAATACACATTTCTAATGAACTGGAAAGAGCTTTGAATGAATCAAGGAGTAGATATTGTCGGCAATTGCAGAAAAATTTTTCAAATTCTTGATAAAGTATATGTGTTAACCATTTAAATCGATTCTTTATTCTTCCTCTAACTGAAAAATTGTGTTTTCCTTTCATTTGTTTAAAATATGACTTAACTTCTTATCTTTTGCTTAGGTGTATGTGTTATAAGGAAATTGCCTGATTCATGTTGTGTGAACGTTCAGTTACAAGAATATTGAAAAGTTCTTCACTCAGGTTACTCGAACTTCTAATGACTAAATATAGTCTTCATTCGATAACTACTTTTTCCAAATTTTGAGGGGTTTGTCCGGCAGCGCCTCTCGCATCTTGGGCGACAGTGTGCACACAATTCTGATAGTTCAAACATTCAACATACATACAATTCAATCAAATTCCACAAAAAAATCTCGAATTTATTTAGGAAAATAGGATTAGCATTACCATACGCTGGTCTTGCACAATATATAGCCCCACGTTACCCAATGTAAACGCTACTTTAGAATATTAGGTAAATCATCATTACGCATTACCAAGCGAATTTACAGCGGTATGAAAATATAAATATTTTATGGTAAATTCAGTGATGTTGTAGTTTAAAATCAAATTCGTCAGAGTAGTTCAAAAGTTAGAACTGTCGATTTAGTGTTTCTGTCGAGTTGTGATGACAGTTCACTTAAGTGTTGTAGAAATTGGAAAGTTCATTTTTTTTTAAATTTACATTTAATAATTGTATTAAAATTAATGATGAATAGGTGATTCTGGCTGAAATTGATAAATTTCAACTTCAGTCTCGGCGGAAACATGGAAATATAGTTAGTTTAATATAACTGATAAATTAATAGTGAACATGTTCACCTCCCTGAAAAACAAGATAAGGGAAGAAACGGGGAATGACCTATCGAAATTGACGGCAAAAATAACTTCTTCAACCGTTCAAAAAATCGATTCTTTGAGAGGAAGATCCTTTCAGGGGTCACAATCCAGCATAAGTTCAATTATTTCATCAGAAGAATTAAAGGATGATAGAACTTTTGATTTGGAGGAACTAAAACGACGATTTGGTCGGATAGAAGCTGATTACATTAGAAAACTAGAGAAAAAGGAGAAGGAATGGATAGAAGCGCTCAATGCAAAAGATAAACAGTTGCAGATGTTGGAAGGTGAAAGAGATGATGCAAAGAAACAGATTGCAATCTTGTTGGAAAAGTTAAAGCTGGCTGAAGATTTCAAACAGCGTTTAGTGGAACAGCGAGTAGATATTGTCGGCAATTGCAGAAAAATTTTTCAAATTCTTGATAAAGTATATGTGTTAACCATTTAAATCGATTCTTTATTCTTCCTCTAACTGAAAAATTGTGTTTTCCTTTCATTTGTTTAAAATATGACTTAACTTCTTATCTTTTGCTTAGGTGTATGTGTTATAAGGAAATTGCCTGATTCATGTTGTGTGAACGTTCAGTTACAAGAATATTGAAAAGTTCTTCACTCAGGTTACTCGAACTTCTAATGACTAAATATAGTCTTCATTCGATAACTACTTTTTCCAAATTTTGAGGGGTTTGTCCGGCAGCGCCTCTCGCATCTTGGGCGACAGTGTGCACACAATTCTGATAGTTCAAACATTCAACATACATACAATTCAATCAAATTCCACAAAAAAATCTCGAATTTATTTAGGAAAATAGGATTAGCATTAGGAAAATTATATTTCGGTTTGAGATTGAAAGTTGTAATTATTTTGTTCTGAATAAAAAGACATCATCATTATTATTATTATAGTTGACTGAGCCTTATTCTCTCTTAATAAAAATATAAATTAATCTTCTGCTTCAATATATTATTTGCTTTGTGTTGGACATAAAAAGAGAGACGATCAAGTCACACTAATGTCGCGTATTCACTGTTCTAAACGCCGTTCTTTCGAGTCGCGCTCGAGCAAAGTCGATGCGGCAACAGGGCGAAAACTTTTACTACGCTTAGTAAAAATTTATGAATGAACACATTTTACCTAACACGCCATCTAACAATCACTTAACAGTACTAATAACGGTTGAGTGACTTATAAATATATAAACAAAGACATAAGTAAACGGCACTATGTTCCCTCCTATGATCCCTCTTTGAGGTACTTAAAGTCACAGAATATAGCTCTTGGTTAAATTCTGTGCTTAATATGTATGAATACATTATCCGTTATTTTATTTGTTCTGTACCGTTATCAAAGGACTTTATCACAAACCACTTGACTTTTCACATTCCAACACTATTAACACTAACAATTTTTGTTTGTTCCACAAAAACGTAATATGGATATGCCTGAATTTATATGTGTAAAGGACTACGAAGATCGTGCATTTTCCATAGTGCCAAAACGCATTTTAGATTTTTATAGAGGTGGTGCTGGAGCTGAAGTAACGTTGCGCGATAATTGTCGAGCGTTTTCGAGGTAATGAAGTTAGCCTAATCAGGTATAAATTGAAATAATTTTAATTTCAGGTACAAAGTAAGACCTTCATATCTTAGAAATGTTTCAGGCAGAAATTTATCAACTAATATTTTGGGCTCTAAAGTTTCTATGCCGATCGGCGTTGCTCCTACATCTTTACATAAAATGATCCATCCAGATGGAGAAATAGCTACTGTTAAAGGTATTTTATTTTCATGTACTAAGCAATGTACTTCTAATAGAGAAAATATTTCAGCTGCAGAAAAGATGGGTACAATATTTACTCTAAGTACTGCTTCCAACTCCTTAATAGAAGATGTAGCAAAAGCTGCTCCGAACTGTATAAAATGGTTTCAGTTGTATGTCTTTAAAGATAGGTATTTATAATAATTTATTATCCATACATAAATTATTATTCTTCCAGTATCATAGGTGTTCTAATATTGAGAATAGACACAGCATTTCTTCCAGAATAGATATTCTTTCATTATTTGAAGTCTTACAATGTCTTTTCATAATTAGTTCTTATTTTTTATATTATTTGGTAATTTAAATCACCAAATTCATAGATTTCAAATTTCTAGAAACTGATTGTATGAATTTGTTTGAAAATTGTTCTGACCAACCATTTTTTTAATTTTGTGATTTTTAATTACAAGATAAAAGAATCTTCTTTTCATAAGGTATGTCTCCCAAAAGTTGGTCCAAAAAGCTGAGGATTGTGGATTTAAAGCTTTGGTATTAACAGTGGATTTACCAGTTATTGGAATTAGACCTCGTGACCTTAGAAATAAATTCTTCATACCAAAGGAATTTAAGTAAATCAAAATACCAGTTATGGCAATTTCTGACAATATACTTTTAGATATGCCAACATTGAAGCAATAACTGATAGTATTCATATAGATAGTTTCATCAAGGAAATGCACGATGCTTCCCTCACTTGGGATGATGTGCTCTGGCTGAAATCTATAACAAAGCTACCAATTATTTTAAAAGGAATTTTAACTGCAGAAGATGCGTTGTTGGCAAAAAAATATCAAGTAGCTGGAATAGCAGTTTCAAATCATGGGGCCAGACAATTAGACAGTTGTTTAGCATCAGTAAATAAAAATATAGAGTATGAAGAACAAACAAATACGTATGTCTTGCAGATTGACGCTCTAGAAGACATTGTGAAAGCAGTTGAGGGATCTGGAATAGAAATTTATTTAGATGGAGGTATTCGAAATGGAACTGACGTATTTAAAGCTTTGGCACTTGGTGCTAAAATGGTAAAGAGATATGTATTAATAATCCATTTATATTTTTTGAACTCATGAGCTGAATATCATTTTTTAATGAAATCAAACATTTCGTTGTCAGGTTTTTGTAGGAAGACCACCGCTCTGGGGATTAGCTGTTGACGGCCAAAGAGGTGTAGAAAATGTTTTAAAGATACTCAAAAATGAATTTGAAAACACTCTAGCTCTAAGCGGTTTGTTGAATCAATATATACGAAACATTGAAAGAGTAATTTTTTTAGGCTGTCGTTGTCTTGGCGATATTGAAAGAACAATGGTTGTCCACCAATGTAAGTACTGAAAGGAAGTTATTCGACTGGTACATATGTATGTAGAAAATTTCAAACTTAAAATGTGAAAGTACAAAGTAATGGTAGATTAAACAATACATATTATTGATATGAAAATGAAAATGTTTACCTTCACACACTTCTTCGTTTTCAAACAATATACCCGAATGAGTTTTATAGATAATAAAATAATGCGATTTTATTGAAATATTTAATGAACACGTTTTTTCAGAAACTGTAGAATCAATAATAAATATTCAAGTATTTTTAAAACATGTTTTTTTACATTCTTCTGATATACCAAATATTAATATTCGTTTCAGCGTTCAAATTGATTTTATTTACATATTGAGCATGTCAAGTTAAGAACCAGTAGGCAATAAGTAAGAATTAAAGAAATACACTACCATACGCTGGTCTTGCACAATATATAGCCCCACGTTACCCAATGTAAACGCTACTTTAGAATATTAGGTAAATCATCATTACGCATTACCAAGCGAATTTACAGCGGTATGAAAATATAAATATTTTATGGTAAATTCAGTGATGTTGTAGTTTAAAATCAAATTCGTCAGAGTAGTTCAAAAGTTAGAACTGTCGATTTAGTGTTTCTGTCGAGTTGTGATGACAGTTCACTTAAGTGTTGTAGAAATTGGAAAGTTCATTTTTTTTTAAATTTACATTTAATAATTGTATTAAAATTAATGATGAATAGGTGATTCTGGCTGAAATTGATAAATTTCAACTTCAGTCTCGGCGGAAACATGGAAATATAGTTAGTTTAATATAACTGATAAATTAATAGTGAACATGTTCACCTCCCTGAAAAACAAGATAAGGGAAGAAACGGGGAATGACCTATCGAAATTGACGGCAAAAATAACTTCTTCAACCGTTCAAAAAATCGATTCTTTGAGAGGAAGATCCTTTCAGGGGTCACAATCCAGCATAAGTTCAATTATTTCATCAGAAGAATTAAAGGATGATAGAACTTTTGATTTGGAGGAACTAAAACGACGATTTGGTCGGATAGAAGCTGATTACATTAGAAAACTAGAGAAAAAGGAGAAGGAATGGATAGAAGCGCTCAATGCAAAAGATAAACAGTTGCAGATGTTGGAAGGTGAAAGAGATGATGCAAAGAAACAGATTGCAATCTTGTTGGAAAAGTTAAAGCTGGCTGAAGATTTCAAACAGCGTTTAGTGGAACAGCGAGAAGATAATGACCAAATCGAGAATTTTCAAACTCAAGAACTATTTAAGATTAAGCATTTGGTTTTAATGAGGGATAAAGAAGTGGAGGAAAAAAATGTGATGCTAAAGGAAGCTCAGTCACAACTTGAGAAACTGAGAGGAGAATTAGCTAGGCTTCGTCGGCAAGAAGAGCATTTAAATGATGTTCAGGTAATTATCAAGGGCTTTCTTTACTAGATTTTATTCTTTTACAATGATCCACAAAATATCACTCCTTACAAAACGTATGACATATGTAATTTGCCGATATTCTAAGTAAAAATGGATATTCCCTTTAGGCTCAAGGTTTCAAATTTTTGAGTCATAATTCAATTCGTATACATTTTCCAAAAATTATAAGTCGTATTTTTGAAGTCAAGGTGAACAATATGATGTGTTGAAGAAAATGAAGAGTTTTATACATTGGGTTTTTCTAAACAAAAGCTTACCCAAGATGGTTATAAAAACAAATTGTTTGCACATGTTTCAATTGAATTGACATTCCTGTTTATTCAAACTCAAATTCACCGCCAAAAAATGAGAACGCTCAAACGACACTTTTGTGTCTCAAATCTTCCTATGAATAAAAGAAATATTTTGATGAAGCATTGTTTAGTAGTTTAAAAAAGTTCAAGTATTGGCAAAATAGTAATTCTTAACCACCAGTAATGGAAAGAAGGAAGACTCAAAACGCTTTAGTAATTTGTTATAACATTTTCACTTATTTCGAATTACATTACTCATTCATAATTACTTGAGTAATTCCTAATTGCTTCTTCAAAGTTATACATATAACTTCATTTTCGAAATTATATATTTCATAAAGTTCATAGATAGATAGACTATTCGAAAAAATTTCAAAAAAATTACATTTTGAGTCATCAAACAAAAATTGCCAACCTCTTAGTGTTTTGACTGGCCAATCGCAAGAAAATATTTAAACACTTCAATGTGCCAAATACCTGAGTAAACTATGTTCTAATTATCGTTAATAGTAGAAAAAACAAGTCCAGTCAAATTTTGTAAATTAAAAATTACATAAAACAAACCGCGGATTATGATAATAGTTTGTAATTTCCTCGAATTACCCTACTAATTTGTAATTCGAAAAATGAAATTACGAACTTGTTCTTAATAGAATAATTTTACGAATTTTTTCATTAGTTTGTTTAGAAGAAAAGAATTACGAATTATCTTGTCAATAATTAATTAACGGAATAAATTTTTTAAAATAGTCGAGTAATTTATAATCGTTGAAGCAAAATTACAAATGACTGCTGCAATTGGTGGTACTAAACTAAATACTGCGCAGTAATTTGTGATTTGAGCAGATACCGTTACGATAATATTATTCAATGCCCATCCCTAACAAAACATAATTATGGTCGAATTTCCTTTGATTTCAAACAAAATTTCAAATTAACTTGAAATGAAACAAATTTAACACGTGGACTACGAGTCATCTCATAGTTCATTCACTCCCCATATTTGTGGGAACAGCTGCTATATAGAAAAATAGCTTTCAGCTAAATGTTCAGCTTTGGTTCAAAACAAAACGACAAAAATTATTTAGTATTCACATCATTCAATATACAGGTTCACTAAAAGCTTCGGGAAGGTCGTGTTTGAGGGTCAAACAGCTAATGACCTATCTCCTTCTGTAACTGTACATACATACATACATACATACAAACATACATACATATACTTGTTGTATGGATACTCGGCGAAGAGGGCGATCAGTTAGATTCACCATTAACTTGGGTACATTGTTGAAGCAAACTTACAATTAAACGGTTCGTTAAATAAACGAACAGTCTAATTAAAAAAGTTGCAACATGGGCAAAGGCAAAAATTTCAACGAAAGAATTTTTTGGCGGAAGTACCATTCAATTCAATTTAAATTCGTCAAAAATATTTGTTGTAGTTCACTCTGTTCAATTGGGTTTAATTGAGTCATTGAGTGAGATCAAATTGGCTGTTCGTTACCTTAACTCTACACGGTAAAGTAAAGGTTCAAACGACCGTCTCGGAACTTTTTGTACGCCCTATAATCAGTCATACAAAATCACTCTTCATTTGTTTTTTTTTTGTTTTGAAGCAACGCTTCTCGTTTAGCACTTGTTATTCTAAAACTTATTACAAAAGTTGGCACGTGTTTGTTTTGATGTGCTTCTCAGCTATAACACAGGTATGTGCTTCTGCTTCTCAAAAAAATCTTTGAATAAAAATCGTAAACTTTTTGTATTTTAGGATGATTTGGAATCCCTGAGGCACACCAGTGCCCGTGACTTGGCTGCGCTGGCGTCGAGTTTAGCTGAAAGTGAAGAGGAACGGCGCCACTTGAAAGATTTGATCGTTGTTTTGAAACAGCGATTGGGTAACGAAACTTCAGCAGATGACCACTTAATCTCGGAAAGGAAGCTTTTGGAACAACGTTTAGAGGAAGCTCATTTGCATTTAGCAGATATAAAAACGTCTTGGAGTGACAAAATTGCTTCTTTAGAAACACAGGTAAATTATTTTAACGTATTTAACGTTTTAGTCAGTTTTTAATTCAGGTTGGGCGATTGAGTCGTCAGGCAGCCGAAGAAGGTGCCGAGCGACGTAGAGCCGTACAAGAAAAAGAAATGCTATATGAGAAACTCCAACAGTTAGAGGCTGAATTGGAATATAACAAATTGGAATTGAATAATAAAAATACGAAGATTTTGAGGTTGACCGCCGATTTGGAAGAATTATGGACAGAATTGAAAAAAAACCGTACTGAAAACGAAGAGCATGTAGCGTTTTTGAGGACTCAGTTAGTGAGTCAATAACTGGGGAAAATTTGGTTTCTACATTCCGTGTTTGCTTTAAAAATGCTTGAACTTCATTTGTTACTTGCTTAGATATTTATTTCTATTTTCTTCTCTTTACTTTATATATTATTTTCAGCTATACACCGCACAATTTCATTAGATTTGAATAATTTTATCACGGTATGAAAATATAAATATTTTATGGTAAATTCAGTGATGTTGTAGTTTAAAATCAAATTCGTCAGAGTAGTTCAAAAGTTAGAACTGTCGATTTAGTGTTTCTGTCGAGTTGTGATGACAGTTCACTTAAGTGTTGTAGAAATTGGAAAGTTCATTTTTTTTTAAATTTACATTTAATAATTGTATTAAAATTAATGATGAATAGGTGATTCTGGCTGAAATTGATAAATTTCAACTTCAGTCTCGGCGGAAACATGGAAATATAGTTAGTTTAATATAACTGATAAATTAATAGTGAACATGTTCACCTCCCTGAAAAACAAGATAAGGGAAGAAACGGGGAATGACCTATCGAAATTGACGGCAAAAATAACTTCTTCAACCGTTCAAAAAATCGATTCTTTGAGAGGAAGATCCTTTCAGGGGTCACAATCCAGCATAAGTTCAATTATTTCATCAGAAGAATTAAAGGATGATAGAACTTTTGATTTGGAGGAACTAAAACGACGATTTGGTCGGATAGAAGCTGATTACATTAGAAAACTAGAGAAAAAGGAGAAGGAATGGATAGAAGCGCTCAATGCAAAAGATAAACAGTTGCAGATGTTGGAAGGTGAAAGAGATGATGCAAAGAAACAGATTGCAATCTTGTTGGAAAAGTTAAAGCTGGCTGAAGATTTCAAACAGCGTTTAGTGGAACAGCGAGAAGATAATGACCAAATCGAGAATTTTCAAACTCAAGAACTATTTAAGATTAAGCATTTGGTTTTAATGAGGGATAAAGAAGTGGAGGAAAAAAATGTGATGCTAAAGGAAGCTCAGTCACAACTTGAGAAACTGAGAGGAGAATTAGCTAGGCTTCGTCGGCAAGAAGAGCATTTAAATGATGTTCAGGTAATTATCAAGGGCTTTCTTTACTAGATTTTATTCTTTTACAATGATCCACAAAATATCACTCCCCTTACAAAACGTATGACATATGTAATTTGCCGATATTCTAAGTAAAAATGGATATTCCCTTTAGGCTCAAGGTTTCAAATTTTTGAGTCATAATTCAATTCGTATACATTTTCCAAAAATTATAAGTCGTATTTTTGAAGTCAAGGTGAACAATATGATGTGTTGAAGAAAATGAAGAGTTTTATACATTGGGTTTTTCTAAACAAAAGCTTACCCAAGATGGTTATAAAAACAAATTGTTTGCACATGTTTCAATTGAATTGACATTCCTGTTTATTCAAACTCAAATTCACCGCCAAAAAATGAGAACGCTCAAACGACACTTTTGTGTCTCAAATCTTCCTATGAATAAAAGAAATATTTTGATGAAGCATTGTTTAGTAGTTTAAAAAAGTTCAAGTATTGGCAAAATAGTAATTCTTAACCACCAGTAATGGAAAGAAGGAAGACTCAAAACGCTTTAGTAATTTGTTATAACATTTTCACTTATTTCGAATTACATTACTCATTCATAATTACTTGAGTAATTCCTAATTGCTTCTTCAAAGTTATACATATAACTTCATTTTCGAAATTATATATTTCATAAAGTTCATAGATAGATAGACTATTCGAAAAAATTTCAAAAAAATTACATTTTGAGTCATCAAACAAAAATTGCCAACCTCTTAGTGTTTTGACTGGCCAATCGCAAGAAAATATTTAAACACTTCAATGTGCCAAATACCTGAGTAAACTATGTTCTAATTATCGTTAATAGTAGAAAAAACAAGTCCAGTCAAATTTTGTAAATTAAAAATTACATAAAACAAACCGCGGATTATGATAATAGTTTGTAATTTCCTCGAATTACCCTACTAATTTGTAATTCGAAAAATGAAATTACGAACTTGTTCTTAATAGAATAATTTTACGAATTTTTTCATTAGTTTGTTTAGAAGAAAAGAATTACGAATTATCTTGTCAATAATTAATTAACGGAATAAATTTTTTAAAATAGTCGAGTAATTTATAATCGTTGAAGCAAAATTACAAATGACTGCTGCAATTGGTGGTACTAAACTAAATACTGCGCAGTAATTTGTGATTTGAGCAGATACCGTTACGATAATATTATTCAATGCCCATCCCTAACAAAACATAATTATGGTCGAATTTCCTTTGATTTCAAACAAAATTTCAAATTAACTTGAAATGAAACAAATTTAACACGTGGACTACGAGTCATCTCATAGTTCATTCACTCCCCATATTTGTGGGAACAGCTGCTATATAGAAAAATAGCTTTCAGCTAAATGTTCAGCTTTGGTTCAAAACAAAACGACAAAAATTATTTAGTATTCACATCATTCAATATACAGGTTCACTAAAAGCTTCGGGAAGGTCGTGTTTGAGGGTCAAACAGCTAATGACCTATCTCCTTCTGTAACTGTACATACATACATACATACATACAAACATACATACATATACTTGTTGTATGGAAAATTTGGTTTCTACATTCCGTGTTTGCTTTAAAAATGCTTGAACTTCATTTGTTACTTGCTTAGATATTTATTTCTATTTTCTTCTCTTTACTTTATATATTATTTTCAGCTATACACCGCACAATTTCATTAGATTTGAATAATTTTATCACTGTTTGGAAATAAACTATTGTAATTAAATTGTCCATTTTATTTGTGTTTCTATTGAGTTTTAACTTTTCAGCATGTTCTCATATTTCAGTTGTATTTTTAAAATTAACTGTGAATCACTTTCCAGAAAAATTGCCACACTGAAGTTATGGTTGTGAAAAAAAATTTGGAGAATGCCGAGACGAAACTAGAAAAAACAGAGGATAAGTGTTTCAAATTGAAATCGTTCATTGAGTCGGGAGATGAAAATAATTCAACTTTGAATGCGACGATAGAGAAGTTACAAAAAGAGTTAGAAGAAGAAAAGAAAAATTCCCTAAATGTTCAAAAAACGTTATCGAGGTTTGTTATTAATTATTTCTGTAGACTTTCATTTTATATTATATAAATTAAGGATAACGTCTGAAAAGAATGCAGCTCTTGTACGTAACGCCGAAATATCGCAGCAAATCGAATTGATTAAACAGGAAAAGCGCCGCCAGGATGGAGAAATGAATGAGTTAATATCAAAAATGAATCAACTGGATGAAGAATATTCAAAGTATAAGGAAAACGAAAAATTAGAAAAACAGCTTCGAACTACCATACTAGATCTTGAGGACCAACTTCAAGAGAAAAATAAGGTTTGTTGGAGCACTTGTCGTGGGCAATTGTTACTAAAATATTGTTATACAGAATATCAAGACATTAACTCTACGATTAGCTGATATGAAAAAGACGTTGCAACAAGAATTGAGGACTCCAAATAATCAAACTTTTGGATTGGATAACAATACTCCAGCCATTTTGACTCCAACACAAACATCTGCTAAAAACTTTTTATACAGCGTTCGTCGTGACGAGGATGACGTCAATTTCAAATATTTAAAGCACGTTGTTATAAAATTTCTAACGAGCAAAGACTACGAAATGCAACATTTAATGAAGGCAGTTTCAACTGTGCTTAAATTTACGCCTGAAGAAGAACGTTTAGTGAACGAAACAATCGAGTGGAAACGGTCATGGTTTGGTAGCAGACCGAGATTACTACATAAGTCTAAACCCGTGAGCTGATGGTTGTTTTAGTGTTTAAACATTCCAATATGTAAAGTGTACATAGTTATTTAATTCCAAAATGCAATATTTATTGAAACTTTATGTAATTCTAGTCTGTTATTGATAAGCATTTACTAAATTCGTTTATTGTTTTATCTTGCAATTTTAACCAAAAATGGTTATTTATAGAATGATTGTAGAAATATTCATTTCTGTCTACTATTTATACATTAAACAAAAGAGCCTTCAAACCTGTGTTTGTTTTTCGATATGATCGAAAAAAGTGGAAGTTTATTGATGATAATTACATTATACGATCAGGTGGATCATCGTTTTTAGAATTTTCAAAGTAATTTCTGAATTTGACCTTTAAATGCCATTAACACTGACATGAAGGGAACGAACAGACCCCAGATTCGGATTCAGTGAATCGGAAAACATATAATAGAAACGATCTAGTCTCCGGACCAAAAGTCAAAATTTGTTGTATGGTTCTACTACAGTCTGATTGTGACATCAAAACAATTAGAGTCACGAACAAGAAATTAAATGATTCAAAATGGAAACTGGAGATTTTCTTCATTAAATTTATATAATATACAGGTTGTCCATAATAAAACATAAACGATTAATAAAATGTACAATGGAAAAAAATATAGCATAAAAATGAATTGTAAGTAAAAAAAGTTATCATTATTTGTTACGATGCAAGAAACATATCAAAACGAATTTCTTGTCGAAGCACTGCATCCAAAACGGCCTCCGGTTCAACTGTTAAAATATCGGACCGATTCACTTTGTTCAGTGGTTTCTTTCGTTTCCCGCTTCCAGCAACTATAACCATATTACTCGTATCTTTGGAACACCTATTGACAACTTTTCCCGCACATGATTCAATGGCGGCTACAAAAATTGATATGTACAACTATGTAAATAAATTTATTAAATAAAAATACCTTTCAAAACCTCTAACGCTTCTGTCGTGTTTAACAGGAATTTGTATCCTTGAAAAAGTTTTGTTTTCGAACTTCGTTCTAAAGATGTTCTCAAGGAAAAATCCCATTTGGTTTCTGCTTCCCGGTCTACCAAAATAAAATCATAGGGATCTGCAATTACATATGTAATTTGTATATTCGAATTAAAAGAAAGTTCACCTAGAAACTCATTCTTTTTCTTACATACATACATACATACATACAAACATACATACATATACTTGTTGTATGGATACTCGGCGAAGAGGGCGATCAGTTAGATTCACCATTAACTTGGGTACATTGTTGAAGCAAACTTACAATTAAACGGTTCGTTAAATAAACGAACAGTCTAATTAAAAAAGTTGCAACATGGGCAAAGGCAAAAATTTCAACGAAAGAATTTTTTGGCGGAAGTACCATTCAATTCAATTTAAATTCGTCAAAAATATTTGTTGTAGTTCACTCTGTTCAATTGGGTTTAATTGAGTCATTGAGTGAGATCAAATTGGCTGTTCGTTACCTTAACTCTACACGGTAAAGTAAAGGTTCAAACGACCGTCTCGGAACTTTTTGTACGCCCTATAATCAGTCATACAAAATCACTCTTCATTTGTTTTTTTTTTGTTTTGAAGCAACGCTTCTCGTTTAGCACTTGTTATTCTAAAACTTATTACAAAAGTTGGCACGTGTTTGTTTTGATGTGCTTCTCAGCTATAACACAGGTATGTGCTTCTGCTTCTCAAAAAAATCTTTGAATAAAAATCGTAAACTTTTTGTATTTTAGGATGATTTGGAATCCCTGAGGCACACCAGTGCCCGTGACTTGGCTGCGCTGGCGTCGAGTTTAGCTGAAAGTGAAGAGGAACGGCGCCACTTGAAAGATTTGATCGTTGTTTTGAAACAGCGATTGGGTAACGAAACTTCAGCAGATGACCACTTAATCTCGGAAAGGAAGCTTTTGGAACAACGTTTAGAGGAAGCTCATTTGCATTTAGCAGATATAAAAACGTCTTGGAGTGACAAAATTGCTTCTTTAGAAACACAGGTAAATTATTTTAACGTATTTAACGTTTTAGTCAGTTTTTAATTCAGGTTGGGCGATTGAGTCGTCAGGCAGCCGAAGAAGGTGCCGAGCGACGTAGAGCCGTACAAGAAAAAGAAATGCTATATGAGAAACTCCAACAGTTAGAGGCTGAATTGGAATATAACAAATTGGAATTGAATAATAAAAATACGAAGATTTTGAGGTTGACCGCCGATTTGGAAGAATTATGGACAGAATTGAAAAAAAACCGTACTGAAAACGAAGAGCATGTAGCGTTTTTGAGGACTCAGTTAGTGAGTCAATAACTGGGGAAAATTTGGTTTCTACATTCCGTGTTTGCTTTAAAAATGCTTGAACTTCATTTGTTACTTGCTTAGATATTTATTTCTATTTTCTTCTCTTTACTTTATATATTATTTTCAGCTATACACCGCACAATTTCATTAGATTTGAATAATTTTATCACTGTTTGGAAATAAACTATTGTAATTAAATTGTCCATTTTATTTGTGTTTCTATTGAGTTTTAACTTTTCAGCATGTTCTCATATTTCAGTTGTATTTTTAAAATTAACTGTGAATCACTTTCCAGAAAAATTGCCACACTGAAGTTATGGTTGTGAAAAAAAATTTGGAGAATGCCGAGACGAAACTAGAAAAAACAGAGGATAAGTGTTTCAAATTGAAATCGTTCATTGAGTCGGGAGATGAAAATAATTCAACTTTGAATGCGACGATAGAGAAGTTACAAAAAGAGTTAGAAGAAGAAAAGAAAAATTCCCTAAATGTTCAAAAAACGTTATCGAGGTTTGTTATTAATTATTTCTGTAGACTTTCATTTTATATTATATAAATTAAGGATAACGTCTGAAAAGAATGCAGCTCTTGTACGTAACGCCGAAATATCGCAGCAAATCGAATTGATTAAACAGGAAAAGCGCCGCCAGGATGGAGAAATGAATGAGTTAATATCAAAAATGAATCAACTGGATGAAGAATATTCAAAGTATAAGGAAAACGAAAAATTAGAAAAACAGCTTCGAACTACCATACTAGATCTTGAGGACCAACTTCAAGAGAAAAATAAGGTTTGTTGGAGCACTTGTCGTGGGCAATTGTTACTAAAATATTGTTATACAGAATATCAAGACATTAAAAAAAAAAAAAAAAAAAAAAAAAAAAAAAAAAAAAAAAAAAAAAAAAAAAAAAAAAAAAAGGGGGGGGGGGGGGGGGGGGGGGGGGAAGGCAGTTTCAACTGTGCTTAAATTTACGCCTGAAGAAGAACGTTTAGTGAACGAAACAATCGAGTGGAAACGGTCATGGTTTGGTAGCAGACCGAGATTACTACATAAGTCTAAACCCGTGAGCTGATGGTTGTTTTAGTGTTTAAACATTCCAATATGTAAAGTGTACATAGTTATTTAATTCCAAAATGCAATATTTATTGAAACTTTATGTAATTCTAGTCTGTTATTGATAAGCATTTACTAAATTCGTTTATTGTTTTATCTTGCAATTTTAACCAAAAATGGTTATTTATAGAATGATTGTAGAAATATTCATTTCTGTCTACTATTTATACATTAAACAAAAGAGCCTTCAAACCTGTGTTTGTTTTTCGATATGATCGAAAAAAGTGGAAGTTTATTGATGATAATTACATTATACGATCAGGTGGATCATCGTTTTTAGAATTTTCAAAGTAATTTCTGAATTTGACCTTTAAATGCCATTAACACTGACATGAAGGGAACGAACAGACCCCAGATTCGGATTCAGTGAATCGGAAAACATATAATAGAAACGATCTAGTCTCCGGACCAAAAGTCAAAATTTGTTGTATGGTTCTACTACAGTCTGATTGTGACATCAAAACAATTAGAGTCACGAACAAGAAATTAAATGATTCAAAATGGAAACTGGAGATTTTCTTCATTAAATTTATATAATATACAGGTTGTCCATAATAAAACATAAACGATTAATAAAATGTACAATGGAAAAAAATATAGCATAAAAATGAATTGTAAGTAAAAAAAGTTATCATTATTTGTTACGATGCAAGAAACATATCAAAACGAATTTCTTGTCGAAGCACTGCATCCAAAACGGCCTCCGGTTCAACTGTTAAAATATCGGACCGATTCACTTTGTTCAGTGGTTTCTTTCGTTTCCCGCTTCCAGCAACTATAACCATATTACTCGTATCTTTGGAACACCTATTGACAACTTTTCCCGCACATGATTCAATGGCGGCTACAAAAATTGATATGTACAACTATGTAAATAAATTTATTAAATAAAAATACCTTTCAAAACCTCTAACGCTTCTGTCGTGTTTAACAGGAATTTGTATCCTTGAAAAAGTTTTGTTTTCGAACTTCGTTCTAAAGATGTTCTCAAGGAAAAATCCCATTTGGTTTCTGCTTCCCGGTCTACCAAAATAAAATCATAGGGATCTGCAATTACATATGTAATTTGTATATTCGAATTAAAAGAAAGTTCACCTAGAAACTCATTCTTTTTCTTAGATTCTTCAATCCAGTGTGTTGAACAAATTGGCTTACTCAATCCCACAGCGGACATCAGTTTTATTGTACGCTTCACTGCGCCAGTAACCAAAACAGTAGCAGATTCAATAGAATCTACAACTGTGCCTCCCAGCAATTTGAGTGAAGATTCCAATTTTGGATCTTGAATCATCGTGAAAACTACTTTGGGTCTCAATTTTCTCTTCACTCTCTACGAAAACAAAAACATAAAATTCACAAATAAATAAAATAATATGAACAGAAATGAGTAGTGAAAAGACGAGGGATTTGGATAGGGTCAAATAATTTAATATTGATGAGATGCTTTTCATTTATTTTTCAAGCCAAAAATATAAATAGAAGGTAAAGATATAGACTGAATGAAAGGAAATCCTTGAAGAAACGCTAAATGCGAGTAAACATTTACTGAAAATTCATAATGAATTTCCTTTATTACTACATAAGAATTAAAATGTTGATTTTTGGGTATAACAGGTTTACTTTATGTTCAAATATTTATTTTTAAACGTTTTTATGGAAGTCATGACATCGTTTCAGCCATCAAGTATAATATTTTTATCAGGTATGGAAAATCTAAAAATGAAAAAGCAGAAGTATCCTACTACCAGGGGACGCTAACACTTGGAAAAAGGTTTTTTTTACGTTTCATAGCGCGCAGATTTGGAGGAAACTTATATTTTCGGATTCTCATTGAATATTGAATCGTCGTTTTTGAGTAAAAACCAAACCAAAATACAAAAATAACCCATATTTTTCAACATTGTCTCATATCACTCGATTTTAAACTGACCATCGTTTTCGGAGTTTCACCGATGCCAAACTATTCATTACGATATCCAGAATCAAAACGTTGGTGGAGTTTGTATATCCAGAAAATAGGAAAAGGACAGTTTAGAGTATTTTAAAATAAACTTACGGATGGGCTGTGTAGGATGTCTGATGACGATAGTCCAGGGTTTTCTTCCAATTGTACACTCGGTTCTTCTCTAATCTTCGATTTACTATTACAAACTCTCGTTGTTTTCCTTTTACTGTTTGAAGGCTCGAAATCCTCATCATCTACAGATTCTGCGACCGACTCGAATTTTTTCGTTACTTTTCGTTTCTTAGTTTCCTTTGAAGGTTGGACTATTGGGGTACTTTCTTCAGACAATTTTCGGCGTTTGGAACTTTTGTTCGGTTCCAAGTCGGCAACTGAAGATGAAGAAGTCTTTGAGGAAGTTTTGACATCCGTTTTCACTGGGATATTTTTATGTTTGCGTAAACACCTTGATGATGGCGTAACTATATCCAACTCTGTATTACACTCTGTTGTCATTGAGCTCGCTGGTTGTTCCGTTGTTTTCTTAGTTGTTTCGTCTTCTGACGGCGGGTTCTGTGATAGGAACATTTTTTCCATTTCTTCTTCGACGTTTGAGTATTTATTCGAATTAATATCTGAAGATTTGGGGATGACGTCGTTTTGACTTTGGAACAACTGAACTTGAATGTTCGTTTTCAATTTTTTTGTGCGTCCTGAAACTCGTAAGCTCTGTTTGTTTGGTTCAACATCTTTGATTTGGACCGATTCAGTTTTCTGTTCTAGTAATGAATCAGATCCATTGGTTACGTCAATTATAATTTCATTTTCATTTTTCTCCAAGTTTTCTTTAATTCCGGATTGTTTAGATGTTACGATTTCGGAATTTTCTTTGGAAATATTTTGCTGTTCTGCATTGTCGTCGGTGGAATTTCTTTTCTCGACCACTTCTCTTGCAAGTTCCATATTTGATGTAGTTTCAGATAAGTTTTTTGTTTCAACATTTTGTTTTGAATTAGTTTCAGGTGAGGTTATTTGTTGATAATGTTCAAAGTCGTTATCATTTTTGCACAATGGATATTCATCCACATCGGGAGGAATCTCCGATTCCTTGTTTATAAGTAACTTTTGCGTAGGCATAAAATAAAGCTCTCCTTCCTCGGTGTCGTTTGAGTGCAACACTACATCATCTTGATTATCTTTTTGTGTCGGCAAGAAATAAATATCGTCGTTTTTACTTGGATAACAATACTCCAGCCATTTTGACTCCAACACAAACATCTGCTAAAAACTTTTTATACAGCGTTCGTCGTGACGAGGATGACGTCAATTTCAAATATTTAAAGCACGTTGTTATAAAATTTCTAACGAGCAAAGACTACGAAATGCAACATTTAATGAAGGCAGTTTCAACTGTGCTTAAATTTACGCCTGAAGAAGAACGTTTAGTGAACGAAACAATCGAGTGGAAACGGTCATGGTTTGGTAGCAGACCGAGATTACTACATAAGTCTAAACCCGTGAGCTGATGGTTGTTTTAGTGTTTAAACATTCCAATATGTAAAGTGTACATAGTTATTTAATTCCAAAATGCAATATTTATTGAAACTTTATGTAATTCTAGTCTGTTATTGATAAGCATTTACTAAATTCGTTTATTGTTTTATCTTGCAATTTTAACCAAAAATGGTTATTTATAGAATGATTGTAGAAATATTCATTTCTGTCTACTATTTATACATTAAACAAAAGAGCCTTCAAACCTGTGTTTGTTTTTCGATATGATCGAAAAAAGTGGAAGTTTATTGATGATAATTACATTATACGATCAGGTGGATCATCGTTTTTAGAATTTTCAAAGTAATTTCTGAATTTGACCTTTAAATGCCATTAACACTGACATGAAGGGAACGAACAGACCCCAGATTCGGATTCAGTGAATCGGAAAACATATAATAGAAACGATCTAGTCTCCGGACCAAAAGTCAAAATTTGTTGTATGGTTCTACTACAGTCTGATTGTGACATCAAAACAATTAGAGTCACGAACAAGAAATTAAATGATTCAAAATGGAAACTGGAGATTTTCTTCATTAAATTTATATAATATACAGGTTGTCCATAATAAAACATAAACGATTAATAAAATGTACAATGGAAAAAAATATAGCATAAAAATGAATTGTAAGTAAAAAAAGTTATCATTATTTGTTACGATGCAAGAAACATATCAAAACGAATTTCTTGTCGAAGCACTGCATCCAAAACGGCCTCCGGTTCAACTGTTAAAATATCGGACCGATTCACTTTGTTCAGTGGTTTCTTTCGTTTCCCGCTTCCAGCAACTATAACCATATTACTCGTATCTTTGGAACACCTATTGACAACTTTTCCCGCACATGATTCAATGGCGGCTACAAAAATTGATATGTACAACTATGTAAATAAATTTATTAAATAAAAATACCTTTCAAAACCTCTAACGCTTCTGTCGTGTTTAACAGGAATTTGTATCCTTGAAAAAGTTTTGTTTTCGAACTTCGTTCTAAAGATGTTCTCAAGGAAAAATCCCATTTGGTTTCTGCTTCCCGGTCTACCAAAATAAAATCATAGGGATCTGCAATTACATATGTAATTTGTATATTCGAATTAAAAGAAAGTTCACCTAGAAACTCATTCTTTTTCTTAGATTCTTCAATCCAGTGTGTTGAACAAATTGGCTTACTCAATCCCACAGCGGACATCAGTTTTATTGTACGCTTCACTGCGCCAGTAACCAAAACAGTAGCAGATTCAATAGAATCTACAACTGTGCCTCCCAGCAATTTGAGTGAAGATTCCAATTTTGGATCTTGAATCATCGTGAAAACTACTTTGGGTCTCAATTTTCTCTTCACTCTTACGAAAACAAAAACATAAAATTCACAAATAAATAAAATAATATGAACAGAAATGAGTAGTGAAAAGACGAGGGATTTGGATAGGGTCAAATAATTTAATATTGATGAGATGCTTTTCATTTATTTTTCAAGCCAAAAATATAAATAGAAGGTAAAGATATAGACTGAATGAAAGGAAATCCTTGAAGAAACGCTAAATGCGAGTAAACATTTACTGAAAATTCATAATGAATTTCCTTTATTACTACATAAGAATTAAATTTAATTTTGGTAACCGGTTTTCTTAATCTTCGATTTACTATTACAAACTCTCGTTGTTTTCCTTTTACTGTTTGAAGGCTCGAAATCCTCATCATCTACAGATTCTGCGACCGACTCGAATTTTTTCGTTACTTTTCGTTTCTTAGTTTCCTTTGAAGGTTGGACTATTGGGGTACTTTCTTCAGACAATTTTCGGCGTTTGGAACTTTTGTTCGGTTCCAAGTCGGCAACTGAAGATGAAGAAGTCTTTGAGGAAGTTTTGACATCCGTTTTCACTGGGATATTTTTATGTTTGCGTAAACACCTTGATGATGGCGTAACTATATCCAACTCTGTATTACACTCTGTTGTCATTGAGCTCGCTGGTTGTTCCGTTGTTTTCTTAGTTGTTTCGTCTTCTGACGGCGGGTTCTGTGATAGGAACATTTTTTCCATTTCTTCTTCGACGTTTGAGTATTTATTCGAATTAATATCTGAAGATTTGGGGATGACGTCGTTTTGACTTTGGAACAACTGAACTTGAATGTTCGTTTTCAATTTTTTTGTGCGTCCTGAAACTCGTAAGCTCTGTTTGTTTGGTTCAACATCTTTGATTTGGACCGATTCAGTTTTCTGTTCTAGTAATGAATCAGATCCATTGGTTACGTCAATTATAATTTCATTTTCATTTTTCTCCAAGTTTTCTTTAATTCCGGATTGTTTAGATGTTACGATTTCGGAATTTTCTTTGAAATATTTTGCTGTTCTGCATTGTCGTCGGTGGAATTTCTTTTCTCGACCACTTCTCTTGCAAGTTCCATATTTGATGTAGTTTCAGATAAGTTTTTTGTTTCAACATTTTGTTTTGAATTAGTTTCAGGTGAGGTTATTTGTTGATAATGTTCAAAGTCGTTATCATTTTTGCACAATGGATATTCATCCACATCGGGAGGAATCTCCGATTCCTTGTTTATAAGTAACTTTTGCGTAGGCATAAAATAAAGCTCTCCTTCCTCGGTGTCGTTTGAGTGCAACACTACATCATCTTGATTATCTTTTTGTGTCGGCAAGAAATAAATATCGTCGTTTTTACTTGAATATGATTTCTTATTTTTTGTCCTATATCTTTAGGTCGTTTGAACAACACTTCATCTTCACTATTTCCAATTGGGTTACAATTTCCTTCCTTAAGAATGATTATGTTTGAATCTTCTTCTTTCAAAGACTCATCCATTTGAGTCAAACCCAATTTGAAACTTTCTTCCGAGTGTTCCGATTCGACATCTTTCTTTGATTTTTGTGCAACATCCTGCGTGCACGGAATGATATCGGAACATTCTAGAATTACTGAAGATGAGATATTATTTGTAGTTTCATCGACTATTGAGCAATCATAATAATCAGTGTCAGACCGTCCACTAATGAGTGACTGTGTTTCGCTCACAACTTTATCAACACTGTGGTGATCTTTCACTGGTGAGACTCCGACTTTTTCCATCATAACAAAATCGATAGATTGCATACTATCGTTAGAATCCGAATCCTCGAAACATTGAGAACTAATAACGTTTTTTGACATCCCCAAAGGTTTGACATTATCGCTTTCCTCATCTGAATTGTCTTCTGTTTCACAGGAATCAGTAATACGTAAACGTGTTTTGCCCAGTGGTTGCACAACTTCTGAATCCTGAATGCAATCAGTACTTTCATCGTCTAGAGACATTGACTCAATTTGTTCATTTTGATTGACAATGTTTTCTTTTTCGTTTGATTGCAAGCAGTCGTCGCCCATTCCCACTCTTTCAGGCGCTTCAGCTTCGTGTAAGTTGGGAGAGTTATCGCCATTTTCTGTTGTAACTGTTCGGATTCCCGGTTCACCTGTGACGAAAAAGTTATCGATGCTATCATTAGTTTTTGGCTGTACTAGTTCTTCGTGTATATCAAAAGAATTAGAGGGGATTTTAGTTGTGATTATTATTTCCGTTTTATTCGAGTTAGATGAATTGTTTTGGTTTTCGTTAGTATGAATATAAGATTCAACTTTATTTGGTTTCAGAAAGCCAAATTTATTATTATCAGTATTTAAATTGAAAGGATTAGCGCGGTTTTTATTTGAAACCATTTGCGTGTTAATTTTTGTAGGTGTTTGTGATGTCACTTCATTTAACTCAGCTGAATTATCACAAATATGCTCATTGAAATTACAAAAATCTGTTTCATTTTGGTGATTTGACATTTGCTCCTCGTTTGAATTTATCTCATTGCTTATGGCAAAGGTGAAAATGGAAGTATTTCCTTCATGAAGACTTTCAACGTTAGTGTTAACCGAATCAAGATCTTCTTTAACGATTTCAATTAGTTTGGTTGTTGATTCATCGTTACGACACAGGTTAGCAGAATGTTTGATTGTCCATTCAGCTACATGGTCTGAAGAGCTAGAGTCACTTTCCTTTCGTTCAGAAATGACATGTAGATATTGAGGACTTTCATTTCTATTACTATGGTTAACGTCATGTACTCTTTCGTTTTTTTCTCTTTCACATACACTAGCGACACTAGCGCTGCCTCGAATTTGATTGATGATAGATTTTTCAGTGTTACATGAAGTGATAGACTGGCTGATATTGATCACTTGGGTTGATGATTCATGAGGATCGGATGAGGTATCGAGATCTGGAATTATTTGAGTTGATGCTTCATGTGGACCTTCATATTGAGAGACACTGGCGCTAGCGCGAATACGGCTGACAAGAGATTTTTCAATGTTACGTGAAGTGATAGACTGGTTGATATCAATTACTTGGGTTGATGCTTCATGTGGATCGAATGAGGTATCGAAATTTGGGAATATTAATTGTGTTTGTGCTTCATGTGAACCTTCGTCTAGTGGGACACTAGCGCTAGCTGTGTTGACAAGAGATTTTTCAATTTTATCTGAAATGACAGACTGCTTGATATAAATTACTTGGGTGGATACTTCATGAGGATCGAATGAAGTATTGAGATGTGCGCCAATTATTTGAGTTGGTGCTTCGTGTAGATCAACGGAAGGATTTTGTGGTATTAGTTGAGTTTCAGCTTCGTGAAAGTCTAAGTAGGAAAAAGTGCTTTGATCACATATATTAGAATTAGAAATATTATGTGTTTCTGTAGTGTTAATTCTAAAAATGAAAAAGCAGAAGTATCCTACTACCAGGGACGCTAACACTTGGAAAAAGGTTTTTACGTTTCATAGCGCGCAGATTTGGAGGAAACTTATATTTTCGGATTCTCATTGAATATTGAATCGTCGTTTTTGAGTAAAAACCAAACCAAAATACAAAAATAACCCATATTTTTCAACATTGTCTCATATCACTCGATTTTAAACTGACCATCGTTTTCGGAGTTTCACCGATGCCAAACTATTCATTACGATATCCAGAATCAAAACGTTGGTGGAGTTTGTATATCCAGAAAATAGGAAAAGGACAGTTTAGAGTATTTTAAAATAAACTTACGGATGGGCTGTGTAGGATGTCTGATGACGATAGTCCAGGGTTTTCTTCCAATTGTACACTCGGTTCTTCTCTAATCTTCGATTTACTATTACAAACTCTCGTTGTTTTCCTTTTACTGTTTGAAGGCTCGAAATCCTCATCATCTACAGATTCTGCGACCGACTCGAATTTTTTCGTTACTTTTCGTTTCTTAGTTTCCTTTGAAGGTTGGACTATTGGGGTACTTTCTTCAGACAATTTTCGGCGTTTGGAACTTTTGTTCGGTTCCAAGTCGGCAACTGAAGATGAAGAAGTCTTTGAGGAAGTTTTGACATCCGTTTTCACTGGGATATTTTTATGTTTGCGTAAACACCTTGATGATGGCGTAACTATATCCAACTCTGTATTACACTCTGTTGTCATTGAGCTCGCTGGTTGTTCCGTTGTTTTCTTAGTTGTTTCGTCTTCTGACGGCGGGTTCTGTGATAGGAACATTTTTTCCATTTCTTCTTCGACGTTTGAGTATTTATTCGAATTAATATCTGAAGATTTGGGGATGACGTCGTTTTGACTTTGGAACAACTGAACTTGAATGTTCGTTTTCAATTTTTTTGTGCGTCCTGAAACTCGTAAGCTCTGTTTGTTTGGTTCAACATCTTTGATTTGGACCGATTCAGTTTTCTGTTCTAGTAATGAATCAGATCCATTGGTTACGTCAATTATAATTTCATTTTCATTTTTCTCCAAGTTTTCTTTAATTCCGGATTGTTTAGATGTTACGATTTCGGAATTTTCTTTGGAAATATTTTGCTGTTCTGCATTGTCGTCGGTGGAATTTCTTTTCTCGACCACTTCTCTTGCAAGTTCCATATTTGATGTAGTTTCAGATAAGTTTTTTGTTTCAACATTTTGTTTTGAATTAGTTTCAGGTGAGGTTATTTGTTGATAATGTTCAAAGTCGTTATCATTTTTGCACAATGGATATTCATCCACATCGGGAGGAATCTCCGATTCCTTGTTTATAAGTAACTTTTGCGTAGGCATAAAATAAAGCTCTCCTTCCTCGGTGTCGTTTGAGTGCAACACTACATCATCTTGATTATCTTTTTGTGTCGGCAAGAAATAAATATCGTCGTTTTTACTTGAATATGATTTCTTATTTTTTTGTCCTATATCTTTAGGTCGTTTGAACAACACTTCATCTTCACTATTTCCAATTGGGTTACAATTTCCTTCCTTAAGAATGATTATGTTTGAATCTTCTTCTTTCAAAGACTCATCCATTTGAGTCAAACCCAATTTGAAACTTTCTTCCGAGTGTTCCGATTCGACATCTTTCTTTGATTTTTGTGCAACATCCTGCGTGCACGGAATGATATCGGAACATTCTAGAATTACTGAAGATGAGATATTATTTGTAGTTTCATCGACTATTGAGCAATCATAATAATCAGTGTCAGACCGTCCACTAATGAGTGACTGTGTTTCGCTCACAACTTTATCAACACTGTGGTGATCTTTCACTGGTGAGACTCCGACTTTTTCCATCATAACAAAATCGATAGATTGCATACTATCGTTAGAATCCGAATCCTCGAAACATTGAGAACTAATAACGTTTTTGACATCCCCAAAGGTTTGACATTATCGCTTTCCTCATCTGAATTGTCTTCTGTTTCAAAAAAAAAAAAAAAAAAAAAAAAAAAAAAAAAAAAATTTTTTTTTTTTTTTTTTTTTTTTTTTTTTTTTTTTTTTTTTTTTTTTTTTTTTTTAAGTTGGGAGAGTTATCGCCATTTTCTGTTGTAACTGTTCGGATTCCCGGTTCACCTGTGACGAAAAAGTTATCGATGCTATCATTAGTTTTTGGCTGTACTAGTTCTTCGTGTATATCAAAAGAATTAGAGGGGATTTTAGTTGTGATTATTATTTCCGTTTTATTCGAGTTAGATGAATTGTTTTGGTTTTCGTTAGTATGAATATAAGATTCAACTTTATTTGGTTTCAGAAAGCCAAATTTATTATTATCAGTATTTAAATTGAAAGGATTAGCGCGGTTTTTATTTGAAACCATTTGCGTGTTAATTTTTGTAGGTGTTTGTGATGTCACTTCATTTAACTCAGCTGAATTATCACAAATATGCTCATTGAAATTACAAAAATCTGTTTCATTTTGGTGATTTGACATTTGCTCCTCGTTTGAATTTATCTCATTGCTTATGGCAAAGGTGAAAATGGAAGTATTTCCTTCATGAAGACTTTCAACGTTAGTGTTAACCGAATCAAGATCTTCTTTAACGATTTCAATTAGTTTGGTTGTTGATTCATCGTTACGACACAGGTTAGCAGAATGTTTGATTGTCCATTCAGCTACATGGTCTGAAGAGCTAGAGTCACTTTCCTTTCGTTCAGAAATGACATGTAGATATTGAGGACTTTCATTTCTATTACTATGGTTAACGTCATGTACTCTTTCGTTTTTTTCTCTTTCACATACACTAGCGACACTAGCGCTGCCTCGAATTTGATTGATGATAGATTTTTCAGTGTTACATGAAGTGATAGACTGGCTGATATTGATCACTTGGGTTGATGATTCATGAGGATCGGATGAGGTATCGAGATCTGGAATTATTTGAGTTGATGCTTCATGTGGACCTTCATATTGAGAGACACTGGCGCTAGCGCGAATACGGCTGACAAGAGATTTTTCAATGTTACGTGAAGTGATAGACTGGTTGATATCAATTACTTGGGTTGATGCTTCATGTGGATCGAATGAGGTATCGAAATTTGGGAATATTAATTGTGTTTGTGCTTCATGTGAACCTTCGTCTAGTGGGACACTAGCGCTAGCTGTGTTGACAAGAGATTTTTCAATTTTATCTGAAATGACAGACTGCTTGATATAAATTACTTGGGTGGATACTTCATGAGGATCGAATGAAGTATTGAGATGTGCGCCAATTATTTGAGTTGGTGCTTCGTGTAGATCAACGGAAGGATTTTGTGGTATTAGTTGAGTTTCAGCTTCGTGAAAGTCTAAGTAGGAAAAAGTGCTTTGATCACATATATTAGAATTAGAAATATTATGTGTTTCTGTAGTGTTAATTTCAGTTCTTTTTTGTTCACGATTCGAATTTTCATTTTGATCAAAGTTAATATCAGAATTTAGTATTTTTTCATTTTTTCCTGCGCCAATATCTTGAACGGCAGTAGGTTCATCTGAATCAAAGGATGTTTCAAAATTGACGGAGTCAAGAATTGGTGTAAACCTTTCAGTTGCAACGTTTGTGGTTAATGTTCTAGGAGAACACAAAATACGCGATTGATTAGTTTTAATGAAATTTGATTTCTGTCCAAGAATTGGACTTGTGTTTGCGTCATTAATAATATTAGTTTCTCGGTCAACATCCAAAACATCCTCTTCTCCAGAAAGGCTTACTGTAGATCTTTGACTTGTAGTACAGACAGGAACAAGCTTTTGAGACAATCTTTCATTTTCTATTTCAATTATTTCGTTTTCTCTCTGTGAGATTCGGTAGATGTTACCCAATTTTCAGTTGCAGCTTCACTGTAACTGTTTTCAGCGTAATTCTCTCCAAACTTACACAAATTTGAGTTGTTGGTTGTTTGACATAAATCAATCACGGTTGAGACTTGCACGCTATTTGACTTTTCATCATTTTTTTCAAATACCGAGCGGATGGATTCCTTTTGATTTTGTGACACAGCAGCAGATTCTCCTAAAGAGATGGTTGCAGTTCTAACGCTGCTGTCTTTGACAGATTCAACATTTTGTGCTGATTTTTCCATAATTTGAGTACATTGCGCATACACACTCTGAGTACAATTTTGAGTGACATTTTGTTGAAATTCACTAGAACCATGTGGATGCTGTAAAAGAATAAGAATAGAGATCAACGTACGGAACATTTTTAAATACAAAACCTTGTAATATGTACCATGGAAGGTTGCGATATCTATAGTTGATCCATTTTCGAGCTCATATAATTCCAGTGGAGTCAACTGTTTCCCATTGACAAAAGTTACGTCAATTATAATTTCATTTTCATTTTTCTCCAAGTTTTCTTTAATTCCGGATTGTTTAGATGTTACGATTTCGGAATTTTCTTTGGAAATATTTTGCTGTTCTGCATTGTCGTCGGTGGAATTTCTTTTCTCGACCACTTCTCTTGCAAGTTCCATATTTGATGTAGTTTCAGATAAGTTTTTTGTTTCAACATTTTGTTTTGAATTAGTTTCAGGTGAGGTTATTTGTTGATAATGTTCAAAGTCGTTATCATTTTTGCACAATGGATATTCATCCACATCGGGAGGAATCTCCGATTCCTTGTTTATAAGTAACTTTTGCGTAGGCATAAAATAAAGCTCTCCTTCCTCGGTGTCGTTTGAGTGCAACACTACATCATCTTGATTATCTTTTTGTGTCGGCAAGAAATAAATATCGTCGTTTTTACTTGAATATGATTTCTTATTTTTTTGTCCTATATCTTTAGGTCGTTTGAACAACACTTCATCTTCACTATTTCCAATTGGGTTACAATTTCCTTCCTTAAGAATGATTATGTTTGAATCTTCTTCTTTCAAAGACTCATCCATTTGAGTCAAACCCAATTTGAAACTTTCTTCCGAGTGTTCCGATTCGACATCTTTCTTTGATTTTTGTGCAACATCCTGCGTGCACGGAATGATATCGGAACATTCTAGAATTACTGAAGATGAGATATTATTTGTAGTTTCATCGACTATTGAGCAATCATAATAATCAGTGTCAGACCGTCCACTAATGAGTGACTGTGTTTCGCTCACAACTTTATCAACACTGTGGTGATCTTTCACTGGTGAGACTCCGACTTTTTCCATCATAACAAAATCGATAGATTGCATACTATCGTTAGAATCCGAATCCTCGAAACATTGAGAACTAATAACGTTTTTTGACATCCCCAAAGGTTTGACATTATCGCTTTCCTCATCTGAATTGTCTTCTGTTTCACAGGAATCAGTAATACGTAAACGTGTTTTGCCCAGTGGTTGCACAACTTCTGAATCCTGAATGCAATCAGTACTTTCATCGTCTAGAGACATTGACTCAATTTGTTCATTTTGATTGACAATGTTTTCTTTTTCGTTTGATTGCAAGCAGTCGTCGCCCATTCCCACTCTTTCAGGCGCTTCAGCTTCGTGTAAGTTGGGAGAGTTATCGCCATTTTCTGTTGTAACTGTTCGGATTCCCGGTTCACCTGTGACGAAAAAGTTATCGATGCTATCATTAGTTTTTGGCTGTACTAGTTCTTCGTGTATATCAAAAGAATTAGAGGGGATTTTAGTTGTGATTATTATTTCCGTTTTATTCGAGTTAGATGAATTGTTTTGGTTTTCGTTAGTATGAATATAAGATTCAACTTTATTTGGTTTCAGAAAGCCAAATTTATTATTATCAGTATTTAAATTGAAAGGATTAGCGCGGTTTTTATTTGAAACCATTTGCGTGTTAATTTTTGTAGGTGTTTGTGATGTCACTTCATTTAACTCAGCTGAATTATCACAAATATGCTCATTGAAATTACAAAAATCTGTTTCATTTTGGTGATTTGACATTTGCTCCTCGTTTGAATTTATCTCATTGCTTATGGCAAAGGTGAAAATGGAAGTATTTCCTTCATGAAGACTTTCAACGTTAGTGTTAACCGAATCAAGATCTTCTTTAACGATTTCAATTAGTTTGGTTGTTGATTCATCGTTACGACACAGGTTAGCAGAATGTTTGATTGTCCATTCAGCTACATGGTCTGAAGAGCTAGAGTCACTTTCCTTTCGTTCAGAAATGACATGTAGATATTGAGGACTTTCATTTCTATTACTATGGTTAACGTCATGTACTCTTTCGTTTTTTCTCTTTCACATACACTAGCGACACTAGCGCTGCCTCGAATTTGATTGATGATAGATTTTTTTTTTTTTTTTTTTTTTTTTTTTTTTTTTTTTTTTTTTTTTTTTTTTTTTTTTTTTTTTTTTTTTTTTTTTTGTGTTGACAAGAGATTTTTCAATTTTATCTGAAATGACAGACTGCTTGATATAAATTACTTGGGTGGATACTTCATGAGGATCGAATGAAGTATTGAGATGTGCGCCAATTATTTGAGTTGGTGCTTCGTGTAGATCAACGGAAGGATTTTGTGGTATTAGTTGAGTTTCAGCTTCGTGAAAGTCTAAGTAGGAAAAAGTGCTTTGATCACATATATTAGAATTAGAAATATTATGTGTTTCTGTAGTGTTAATTTCAGTTCTTTTTTGTTCACGATTCGAATTTTCATTTTGATCAAAGTTAATATCAGAATTTAGTATTTTTTCATTTTTTCCTGCGCCAATATCTTGAACGGCAGTAGGTTCATCTGAATCAAAGGATGTTTCAAAATTGACGGAGTCAAGAATTGGTGTAAACCTTTCAGTTGCAACGTTTGTGGTTAATGTTCTAGGAGAACACAAAATACGCGATTGATTAGTTTTAATGAAATTTGATTTCTGTCCAAGAATTGGACTTGTGTTTGCGTCATTAATAATATTAGTTTCTCGGTCAACATCCAAAACATCCTCTTCTCCAGAAAGGCTTACTGTAGATCTTTGACTTGTAGTACAGACAGGAACAAGCTTTTGAGACAATCTTTCATTTTCTATTTCAATTATTTCGTTTTTCTCTCTGTGAGATTCGGTAGATGTTACCCAATTTTCAGTTGCAGCTTCACTGTAACTGTTTTCAGCGTAATTCTCTCCAAACTTACACAAATTTGAGTTGTTGGTTGTTTGACATAAATCAATCACGGTTGAGACTTGCACGCTATTTGACTTTTCATCATTTTTTTCAAATACCGAGCGGATGGATTCCTTTTGATTTTGTGACACAGCAGCAGATTCTCCTAAAGAGATGGTTGCAGTTCTAACGCTGCTGTCTTTGACAGATTCAACATTTTGTGCTGATTTTTCCATAATTTGAGTACATTGCGCATACACACTCTGAGTACAATTTTGAGTGACATTTTGTTGAAATTCACTAGAACCATGTGGATGCTGTAAAAGAATAAGAATAGAGATCAACGTACGGAACATTTTTTAAATACAAAACCTTGTAATATGTACCATGGAAGGTTGCGATATCTATAGTTGATCCATTTTCGAGCTCATATAATTCCAGTGGAGTCAACTGTTTCCCATTGACAAAAGTTCCATTGCAAGACTTCAAGTCAGTGATAAAGTGTTGATTTTGATTGACCAAGGTAATAATAGCGTGGTGTTGACTAACAGACTGCAAATTTGTTTATTTGAAATTTATAACAGTAATGATTTTAAAAAAATGAAAAATTTTACAGTATCCTTATGTCTAATTAAATTAGTTTTGGAACTAAAAATTATTGTTGGAGTGCAGGAGTTTTACACTTAATATGATCACATCACCTAGATGAAAATATTTCAAATATTGAGATGAATGGAAATGACTATGTACTCATATAAATGTGTCAACAATCATTGCTAAGTTCATAAGATTTAACAGTTCTATCTTTCCAGAAATTTAAAAAGATTCTAGTGTTTTACATTAATAATCATCATGATCTGCAGAATTTTTCGTAACCACATCTTATTGCACCTTTTACTAAAACTGTACACAGTACTATCAAATACGGAGGTGGTAATTAGTAACACACATTCAATAAAACGTCCAATTGGTTTTAATAATAAAAGGTCACCGCTAATTGTTATAAAAGAACTCACCAAGTTGCCTAAATCAACAACAGCATCTTTGTTTCTTCCAATTGTGTTGACACCTTCAAAAATTTGGAAGTCCTTTCCGTTTACTGTTAGTTTAGCGCCCTGAGAAATTTGTTTTGTGTCATTCATTTTACAAAATAATATTGATTTACCAATTTCCTGATGTGTATACTCATTTTTCTGTTTAATTGTTTCAATCAACAAAATATTTATATTAAGCGTCATTCATAACGAAAAGTCTGTTTGAATGAATGAAGATCGTAAAGGTTATATATAGCACAGAACCAAAGAATATCTACATAGTACGTAGATATTCTTCGCACAGAATAACCAAGAGTTTTTTGTTGTGTTGCCATTCAAAGACAGAAGAGAGAGTAGTTTCACTGTTTAATAACATACTAATAACATTGACTAATAATACTATTATTAGTCAATGGTAGTATCATTGACTTTTAACGTTATTAGTCAATGGCCAGAGAGTATATTAATTAAACGTTCTGTGATCATTCCGTGCAAAAATTGAACAACACTTCATCTTCACTATTTCCAATTGGGTTACAATTTCCTTCCTTAAGAATGATTATGTTTGAATCTTCTTCTTTCAAAGACTCATCCATTTGAGTCAAACCCAATTTGAAACTTTCTTCCGAGTGTTCCGATTCGACATCTTTCTTTGATTTTTGTGCAACATCCTGCGTGCACGGAATGATATCGGAACATTCTAGAATTACTGAAGATGAGATATTATTTGTAGTTTCATCGACTATTGAGCAATCATAATAATCAGTGTCAGACCGTCCACTAATGAGTGACTGTGTTTCGCTCACAACTTTATCAACACTGTGGTGATCTTTCACTGGTGAGACTCCGACTTTTTCCATCATAACAAAATCGATAGATTGCATACTATCGTTAGAATCCGAATCCTCGAAACATTGAGAACTAATAACGTTTTTTGACATCCCCAAAGGTTTGACATTATCGCTTTCCTCATCTGAATTGTCTTCTGTTTCACAGGAATCAGTAATACGTAAACGTGTTTTGCCCAGTGGTTGCACAACTTCTGAATCCTGAATGCAATCAGTACTTTCATCGTCTAGAGACATTGACTCAATTTGTTCATTTTGATTGACAATGTTTTCTTTTTCGTTTGATTGCAAGCAGTCGTCGCCCATTCCCACTCTTTCAGGCGCTTCAGCTTCGTGTAAGTTGGGAGAGTTATCGCCATTTTCTGTTGTAACTGTTCGGATTCCCGGTTCACCTGTGACGAAAAAGTTATCGATGCTATCATTAGTTTTTGGCTGTACTAGTTCTTCGTGTATATCAAAAGAATTAGAGGGGATTTTAGTTGTGATTATTATTTCCGTTTTATTCGAGTTAGATGAATTGTTTTGGTTTTCGTTAGTATGAATATAAGATTCAACTTTATTTGGTTTCAGAAAGCCAAATTTATTATTATCAGTATTTAAATTGAAAGGATTAGCGCGGTTTTTATTTGAAACCATTTGCGTGTTAATTTTTGTAGGTGTTTGTGATGTCACTTCATTTAACTCAGCTGAATTATCACAAATATGCTCATTGAAATTACAAAAATCTGTTTCATTTTGGTGATTTGACATTTGCTCCTCGTTTGAATTTATCTCATTGCTTATGGCAAAGGTGAAAATGGAAGTATTTCCTTCATGAAGACTTTCAACGTTAGTGTTAACCGAATCAAGATCTTCTTTAACGATTTCAATTAGTTTGGTTGTTGATTCATCGTTACGACACAGGTTAGCAGAATGTTTGATTGTCCATTCAGCTACATGGTCTGAAGAGCTAGAGTCACTTTCCTTTCGTTCAGAAATGACATGTAGATATTGAGGACTTTCATTTCTATTACTATGGTTAACGTCATGTACTCTTTCGTTTTTTTCTCTTTCACATACACTAGCGACACTAGCGCTGCCTCGAATTTGATTGATGATAGATTTTTCAGTGTTACATGAAGTGATAGACTGGCTGATATTGATCACTTGGGTTGATGATTCATGAGGATCGGATGAGGTATCGAGATCTGGAATTATTTGAGTTGATGCTTCATGTGGACCTTCATATTGAGAGACACTGGCGCTAGCGCGAATACGGCTGACAAGAGATTTTTCAATGTTACGTGAAGTGATAGACTGGTTGATATCAATTACTTGGGTTGATGCTTCATGTGGATCGAATGAGGTATCGAAATTTGGGAATATTAATTGTGTTTGTGCTTCATGTGAACCTTCGTCTAGTGGGACACTAGCGCTAGCTGTGTTGACAAGAGATTTTTCAATTTTATCTGAAATGACAGACTGCTTGATATAAATTACTTGGGTGGATACTTCATGAGGATCGAATGAAGTATTGAGATGTGCGCCAATTATTTGAGTTGGTGCTTCGTGTAGATCAACGGAAGGATTTTGTGGTATTAGTTGAGTTTCAGCTTCGTGAAAGTCTAAGTAGGAAAAAGTGCTTTGATCACATATATTAGAATTAGAAATATTATGTGTTTCTGTAGTGTTAATTTCAGTTCTTTTTTGTTCACGATTCGAATTTTCATTTTGATCAAAGTTAATATCAGAATTTAGTATTTTTTCATTTTTTCCTGCGCCAATATCTTGAACGGCAGTAGGTTCATCTGAATCAAAGGATGTTTCAAAATTGACGGAGTCAAGAATTGGTGTAAACCTTTCAGTTGCAACGTTTGTGGTTAATGTTCTAGGAGAACACAAAATACGCGATTGATTAGTTTTAATGAAATTTGATTTCTGTCCAAGAATTGGACTTGTGTTTGCGTCATTAATAATATTAGTTTCTCGGTCAACATCCAAAACATCCTCTTCTCCAGAAAGGCTTACTGTAGATCTTTGACTTGTAGTACAGACAGGAACAAGCTTTTGAGACAATCTTTCATTTTCTATTTCAATTATTTCGTTTTTCTCTCTGTGAGATTCGGTAGATGTTACCCAATTTTCAGTTGCAGCTTCACTGTAACTGTTTTCAGCGTAATTCTCTCCAAACTTACACAAATTTGAGTTGTTGGTTGTTTGACATAAATCAATCACGGTTGAGACTTGCACGCTATTTGACTTTTCATCATTTTTTTCAAATACCGAGCGGATGGATTCCTTTTGATTTTGTGACACAGCAGCAGATTCTCCTAAAGAGATGGTTGCAGTTCTAACGCTGCTGTCTTTGACAGATTCAACATTTTGTGCTGATTTTTCCATAATTTGAGTACATTGCGCATACACACTCTGAGTACAATTTTGAGTGACATTTTGTTGAAATTCACTAGAACCATGTGGATGCTGTAAAAGAATAAGAATAGAGATCAACGTACGGAACATTTTTTAAATACAAAACCTTGTAATATGTACCATGGAAGGTTGCGATATCTATAGTTGATCCATTTTCGAGCTCATATAATTCCAGTGGAGTCAACTGTTTCCCATTGACAAAAGTTCCATTGCAAGACTTCAAGTCAGTGATAAAGTGTTGATTTTGATTGACCAAGGTAATAATAGCGTGGTGTTGACTAACAGACTGCAAATTTGTTTATTTGAAATTTATAACAGTAATGATTTTAAAAAAATGAAAAATTTTACAGTATCCTTATGTCTAATTAAATTAGTTTTGGAACTAAAAATTATTGTTGGAGTGCAGGAGTTTTACACTTAATATGATCACATCACCTAGATGAAAATATTTCAAATATTGAGATGAATGGAAATGACTATGTACTCATATAAATGTGTCAACAATCATTGCTAAGTTCATAAGATTTAACAGTTCTATCTTTCCAGAAATTTAAAAAGATTCTAGTGTTTTACATTAATAATCATCATGATCTGCAGAATTTTTCGTAACCACATCTTATTGCACCTTTTACTAAAACTGTACACAGTACTATCAAATACCGGAGGTGGTAATTAGTAACACACATTCAATAAAACGTCCAATTGGTTTTAATAATAAAAGGTCACCGCTAATTGTTATAAAAGAACTCACCAAGTTGCCTAAATCAACAACAGCATCTTTGTTTCTTCCAATTGTGTTGACACCTTCAAAAATTTGGAAGTCCTTTCCGTTTACTGTTAGTTTAGCGCCCTGAGAAATTTGTTTTGTGTCATTCATTTTACAAAATAATATTGATTTACCAATTTCCTGATGTGTATACTCATTTTTCTGTTTAATTGTTTCAATCAACAAAATATTTATATTAAGCGTCATTCATAACGAAAAGTCTGTTTGAATGAATGAAGATCGTAAAGGTTATATATAGCACAGAACCAAAGAATATCTACATAGTACGTAGATATTCTTCGCACAGAATAACCAAGAGTTTTTTGTTGTGTTGCCATTCAAAGACAGAAGAGAGAGTAGTTTCACTGTTTGACACTGGCGCTAGCGCGAATACGGCTGACAAGAGATTTTTCAATGTTACGTGAAGTGATAGACTGGTTGATATCAATTACTTGGGTTGATGCTTCATGTGGATCGAATGAGGTATCGAAATTTGGGAATATTAATTGTGTTTGTGCTTCATGTGAACCTTCGTCTAGTGGGACACTAGCGCTAGCTGTGTTGACAAGAGATTTTTCAATTTTATCTGAAATGACAGACTGCTTGATATAAATTACTTGGGTGGATACTTCATGAGGATCGAATGAAGTATTGAGATGTGCGCCAATTATTTGAGTTGGTGCTTCGTGTAGATCAACGGAAGGATTTTGTGGTATTAGTTGAGTTTCAGCTTCGTGAAAGTCTAAGTAGGAAAAGTGCTTTGATCACATATATTAGAATTAGAAATATTATGTGTTTCTGTAGTGTTAATTTCAGTTCTTTTTTGTTCACGATTCGAATTTTCATTTTGATCAAAGTTAATATCAGAATTTAGTATTTTTTCATTTTTTCCTGCGCCAATATCTTGAACGGCAGTAGGTTCATCTGAATCAAAGGATGTTTCAAAATTGACGGAGTCAAGAATTGGTGTAAACCTTTCAGTTGCAACGTTTGTGGTTAATGTTCTAGGAGAACACAAAATACGCGATTGATTAGTTTTAATGAAATTTGATTTCTGTCCAAGAATTGGACTTGTGTTTGCGTCATTAATAATATTAGTTTCTCGGTCAACATCCAAAACATCCTCTTCTCCAGAAAGGCTTACTGTAGATCTTTGACTTGTAGTACAGACAGGAACAAGCTTTTGAGACAATCTTTCATTTTCTATTTCAATTATTTCGTTTTTCTCTCTGTGAGATTCGGTAGATGTTACCCAATTTTCAGTTGCAGCTTCACTGTAACTGTTTTCAGCGTAATTCTCTCCAAACTTACACAAATTTGAGTTGTTGGTTGTTTGACATAAATCAATCACGGTTGAGACTTGCACGCTATTTGACTTTTCATCATTTTTTTCAAATACCGAGCGGATGGATTCCTTTTGATTTTGTGACACAGCAGCAGATTCTCCTAAAGAGATGGTTGCAGTTCTAACGCTGCTGTCTTTGACAGATTCAACATTTTGTGCTGATTTTTCCATAATTTGAGTACATTGCGCATACACACTCTGAGTACAATTTTGAGTGACATTTTGTTGAAATTCACTAGAACCATGTGGATGCTGTAAAAGAATAAGAATAGAGATCAACGTACGGAACATTTTTTAAATACAAAACCTTGTAATATGTACCATGGAAGGTTGCGATATCTATAGTTGATCCATTTTCGAGCTCATATAATTCCAGTGGAGTCAACTGTTTCCCATTGACAAAAGTTCCATTGCAAGACTTCAAGTCAGTGATAAAGTGTTGATTTTGATTGACCAAGGTAATAATAGCGTGGTGTTGACTAACAGACTGCAAATTTGTTTATTTGAAATTTATAACAGTAATGATTTTAAAAAAATGAAAAATTTTACAGTATCCTTATGTCTAATTAAATTAGTTTTGGAACTAAAAATTATTGTTGGAGTGCAGGAGTTTTACACTTAATATGATCACATCACCTAGATGAAAATATTTCAAATATTGAGATGAATGGAAATGACTATGTACTCATATAAATGTGTCAACAATCATTGCTAAGTTCATAAGATTTAACAGTTCTATCTTTCCAGAAATTTAAAAAGATTCTAGTGTTTTACATTAATAATCATCATGATCTGCAGAATTTTTCGTAACCACATCTTATTGCACCTTTTACTAAAACTGTACACAGTACTATCAAATACCGGAGGTGGTAATTAGTAACACACATTCAATAAAACGTCCAATTGGTTTTAATAATAAAAGGTCACCGCTAATTGTTATAAAAGAACTCACCAAGTTGCCTAAATCAACAACAGCATCTTTGTTTCTTCCAATTGTGTTGACACCTTCAAAAATTTGGAAGTCCTTTCCGTTTACTGTTAGTTTAGCGCCCTGAGAAATTTGTTTTGTGTCATTCATTTTACAAAATAATATTGATTTACCAATTTCCTGATGTGTATACTCATTTTTCTGTTTAATTGTTTCAATCAACAAAATATTTATATTAAGCGTCATTCATAACGAAAAGTCTGTTTGAATGAATGAAGATCGTAAAGGTTATATATAGCACAGAACCAAAGAATATCTACATAGTACGTAGATATTCTTCGCACAGAATAACCAAGAGTTTTTTGTTGTGTTGCCATTCAAAGACAGAAGAGAGAGTAGTTTCACTGTTTAATAACATACTAATAACATTGACTAATAATACTATTATTAGTCAATGGTAGTATCATTGACTTTTAACGTTATTAGTCAATGGCCAGAGAGTATATTAATTAAACGTTCTGTGATCATTCCGTGCAAAAATTTGAACGGAAGTGCGGAAGGTTATGTAAACTATAAAGATTCAAAATTTAAATAGTGACATTATAATTGGAATGGGCGATCGTGATTGGCGTCCCTTTGTCTATGGAGGTCTTGCTAGCTGCATTGCAGAATTTGGTAGATAAAGATAAATCTAAGAAACTTTAATTAACCTCACTTTTTAGGTACTTTTCCGATCGATCTCACGAAGACAAGGTTACAAATACAAGGTCAAGTTGGAGATAAAAAGCATGCGATCCTTAAGTACAATGGAATGGTTGATTGTATGATCAAAGTTACCAAACAGGAAGGTTTTAAATCACTATATAATGGGTTGTTTACTACCGTTTTACGGAATTTTCGCTAATTTCAAGTTATTTTAGTATATGGCCGGCTGTGCTTCGACAATCTACTTATGGAACTATAAAATTTGGAACATATTATTCATTAAAAGATCTTATATTTCAGTATGATATAAATGCACAACCTTTTACAGTTAGTTTATTTTGTGCTGTGATTGCTGGCGCAGTTTCAAGTGCTATTGCTAATCCTACAGATGTCCTCAAAGTTCGTATGCAAGTGCAGAGTTCATCTCGTGGTTTAACGTTGTTATCCTGTTTCAAAGAAGTTTACATTCATGAAGGGATATCTGGCTTATGGAAGGTAAATATCTTGCAGCAAGAGAATTTCTTTAATCCATCATGACTAGTGGGTTCATGATATACGTTGAGCTTGCAGAGTTCTGTAGTCACTTGCTCATTATAGCTCATTCAAAACCATGAAGAATCAATTTTTGAGATGAATGTAATTTTCTGATTGCTAAAGTGATGATCATATTTGACTGTGTGCATCTCTCACCACAAATCTCTGTATTACTGTATCAATCCGCCAAACTAATTCTTTGCATAAAAATATACCATTTATATCTGAACTATAAGATCTAGTGTTGGTGTAAGGGCGGATTTAAAATGCCTTCTGGGCGAGAGGCATATAAGAAAATATAAAAGTGGTAAATTGATTGCCCAAATGAGAATGTAATGGTTATAAAAGGACTTTCAAACTCTAGGGGAGATTGCGCGCCCCGTCTAAATCCGCCACTGAGGGGCTGGAAGTATAAACTTGCTTATTTAAGAAATAATTCATTAATACCATCTTTCACAAATGAAATTTGAAACGATCTACATAGTGATACAGATATTTATTATATCGATTTTTAAAAAACATTGGATTTTTAGTTTACAATATTAAAAAAACATGTGACGCGTTAATATTCCGCTGAACGTATTTTTTAAAAGAAGACCAACGGTACTAAGCTTTTTTATTTATTTGAAAAAATGTTCAGGTAAGACATTTCATATTGATGGAAACATGTTAACGGTTTTTTTTACGTTTGGTTATGTTGTAAGAAATTTTTATTTCTAGGGTGTCAGTCCGACAGCACAAAGAGCAGCAATTATAGCAGCTGTGGAATTACCTGTCTACGATTTTTGTAAAAACCATCTCCTCAACATCTTTGGAGATAAAGTGGGTAATCATTTCCTGTAAGTTGTTGATGTAATTTTTTTATGATGCGTGACTAATTTTACTCTCAGATCTAGCCTGACAGCAAGTCTAGGAAGCGCTGTAGCTTCAACACCAATCGATGTTGTCAGGGTATGTTGAAGAAATTTCTATTGCATTGGTAATTATTTTTGTACTTGCAGACTCGCTTAATGAACCAAAGAAAATCCAGACCTGATCTGGTTACTCAATCGTATATTTACAAAGGTACTCTGGATTGCTTTTATCATACATTGAAGTTTGAAGGATTTTGGGCTTTGTATAAAGGATTTATTCCAACATGGTTTAGAATGGGACCATGGAATATTATTTTCTTTATAACGTATGAACAACTGAGGCACACTTTTTAATTTTGTATTTATTTTAATTTATTAGAGATGACATTTTGTCTAAATGTATGAATTTTTTGTCTAGTGTTACTTTGGAGAAAGCTTTACCTCGATGATTAAATATATAAAAAGAAGGAATATTTCTTAAAGTTTCCCAGGATTTATTGTCGAGCTCGGCGGACGCTTTAATTTCTTTAAATTTGCCTGATATTTGAAGTACGCCAAATATGATAACGTATAAACTTAATATAGCTTGCATATTTACCTGAAAAAAAAAATCATTTTAATGGGGGGTAAATAATGAGGAATTGGGCTTACATCTAATGGTAAACTGTGAAATTCCATTTCATTTAACCTCAAATACGAACGATCTAAAACAACCGACTATTAAAAAAGGTAAAGTAGGAATATCCGACACTCACGCTGAGCAGCTGAATAAGCAGCATGAAATAATGAAACAAATCCAACTGTAATCAATATTCTATAAAAAATATTACCCAACATTTCTTTAAACTGAACCAATTCTGACAGAAACATAGATTATGTGTAAAATCACAGAACAAATAAATAAGTTGTCAAACCACTGACATTTTATATTTGGGTCATTTAAACTACGGTAATCTAAGGCTCAACTACTAGAAAGCAAAACTACAAGTTGAAGGAACTACAAGCCGATTCTCCTATTCTGTATTGGTCAAAATATTCTTTTTTTTCTTTTCCTTTAATGTCTTCGGCAGTTGGCCATTAAGACAGCAAATATTGTTGTTCCTGGTAGCTCTGGTGAATTATAAACGAAATTTCCAAATTTAATTATAGGAGTCAAAAGAGTGTGTAATTTTTGACTCCTATGTTCCTGGTACCTCCGTCGAATTTTGCCGAAAATTTTGTCAAAAATTCGACGGAGGTACCAGGAACATAGGAGTCAAAAGAGTGTGTAACGAAAACATACTCTTTTGACTCCTATGTTCCTGGTACCTCTGTCGAATTTTTAACAAATTTTTCGGCAAAATTCGACGGTGGCACCAGGACATAGGAGTCAAGAGAGTATGTTTTCGTTACACACTCTTTTGACTCCTATGTTCCTGATGCTTCCGTAGAATTGTTGACAAAATTTTCGGCAAAATTCGACAGAGGTACCAGGAACATAGGAGTCAAAAGGTGTGTAACGAAAACACACTCTCTTGACTCCTATGTTGTTAGTACCTCCGTCGAATTTTTAACAAAATTTTTGGCAAAATTCGACAGAGATACCAGGAACATAGGAGTCAAAAGATTGTGTAATTCATGGTCTTGCAATAAATCTTATCTGCAGTCTTTCCAAGTATTTATACCATTGTAGTTATGAAACCAGTAAAACATCATTATAACTGAATGCCTTAAAATCAATTCGAATGTTTGTGAAGCTTTGTTTTCGGTTATACAAAAATCATTTGCATATAACTAACACATTTGTTTATTTGAATGTTTTCTTAACCTCAATATACATTGAATTTATGACTTAAAAGATCTAGTCTCTGTGTTTCATTGTTGTCAACCTAGTAAAATCAAGGTTTAGCCAACCACTTGCTAACCACATTGATACAACGCATTGTCAGTTAAACCTGGGTTCAACTTAATCCACTGGTCAGGTAATCGCCGGGTTGTTTCTACAACGCACCCTTATGATACGACTTTAAGTTCTGTGATTTTGACAGCTGTCAGCAAAGTTTTTTTTGTTGTTCTGTGAGCAAAGTTTTCGATTGTCAAACATATCAAAAGTTATGTTACATGAATTTTAGAATCTCAAGTCTGATTTAAGATAAAATATGGCTGTTTCTCATTCAGATGGATTCGAAAACTTATTATCGCTCTTTAAAGATGGTTTGGATTTATATAACAACTTGGGAAGAACCGACGAGCCTACAAATAGCCCATCAATCCAGGTATTTATAAACGAATTGAAATAAATCAGAGAAGTAACATCACACTTTGAGCCGTTGTTGAATTTCAAATCGGCTACAGTTAGAGGCAATCTAATTAACATTATTATTTAAATGTCATTTTTTTTTCTTTTTTGTAGATCAACGTGAAAAGATGTATAAAAACGTTGGAACGTGCCACAAACTTAGTGTCATTAGCAGGCATATTCGGTGGTAATGAAGACATTGAAGAGTTGCCTACAGAACATATTCAATATCTACTTCTACCAGCACTTCTTGGTTCATTAACTTTGAAATTAACTTCTGGTGATAGGAGAGAAATAGTGGACATAGCTGAAATTTACTTTAAAGATTTCCTGAGGCGGACTAACAATTACAACCTAAGCAACTACAAATTTAAAGAAGAAACTAAAGAAGAAGCAATGCAAATTGAAAATCAGTCAACACAACTCGAACAACTTACACGTGCAGTTAATGTTCGTGCCAATAAAATACAAAGGTTTAAAGAGCAGAAAGAATTGAAACAGATGTTAGAAACTCTTAAAGAAAATTTAAATAATGAACATGTAGATGAGGATATAAAGAGAAAATACTATCTCACATTAATTAAAAGTTTCATTTATGAAGCAGTGGATGAATTAAATAGTATAGATATGGAAAAACCAATCTTGGAACATATGGCTACTTTAAAGAAGGGAGATAGTCCCCAGCTGAAGAGGCTTCCACCGCCATTAAAACCCATTATTATAACTAGAGATGCAGTACAGAAAGCTGTCTATGGAGCCGGTTATCCTTCTCTACCAACAATGACCGTCCAGGAATTCTATGATAAGAGGGTTGGTGATGGCATTTTTCCAGATCCTACAAAACCAAGAAAAGGTCCTATGAGTTTGCAGGAAGCTTCCCTTGCTGGTTTATCTTTGAGAGATGAAAAAGAAGCAGAAGAGGAAGAGACTGAAAAGAAAATAGATGAGGATGATGAGCAATATCTCGAGAATCAAAGAAATAAGGATGATTTCAAGGATGATCATAGGCGGGGTTGGGGAAATCGGTATAATAGAAGTTAAACTAGATCTCAAAATTTATTACTTAATATATTTTTTTCCAAATGTATTAGTGAGTTTATTCATCAAGGTTACCGGTAATTCAGTATTACGGTTTTTTCAGGATTCCCCTGTTTCTCAAATATCTGACAATGAAAGGAGAAGCGCCTAATGTAATACTTATTCTAGCAGGTGCCAGCAGTTTGTGTATTGCATAAGCAGTAACAAAAGTACTAGCATTTCCAGCTAAACTAGATTTTACTCCAAAGTAACTCATGATGGCCTCCACATCAGCACCCCTAGAAATAAAAAGTATTCTTAAAAAATGTTTCAAAATGCCATGTTTATTAATTCTCTGATATCCACATTAAGAACTAAGAAAAGTAAAGTTAATTTCAGGTTTTTTTTAAGGTTTGAAATTTATCTGCTCCCTCTGAATTTTTATATCATGTAATCAATGGATGTCTCTTTCTTGTTAAAAAAAATGCGTCTTTAATATAAAACATATGGAATATTGATCTCCAGAATATGAGCAATTTTCTGATAGTATTAGGAACTGTTTGTGAAAACAAATTAAGTTAAACGCAAGGAAATGAGTTTTTAAAGGAAAGTCAGTACACCAAATTTAACACAAACCATTACAGGAATAATTTTCTAGAATATTTTCAATTCACCTTGAAACTAATATGTAGAAGAAACCTAATGAGCATAATGAAATTGTTATGTGGAAAACCAAAACAGTGGAGCCATATGCTTTAACAGCATTTTTCAATTGTTCCTTTTTATTCACTCCTGGCTGCGAACTACGAACTGTGCTAGTTGAAATTTTTTTTTCAACTAAATGATTTGAAAAATTCGAATTGTATAGAGTAGTAGGCACGTATCCTACGCCTTCTACATTTGAAGTTTTTCGTTTACTACTTGAAATGATGGCAAATGACCCTTGAACAAATTAAAGAGAAGCGTTAACAATAAAAAATGTAATGTTTACTTGATGAATTGAATTGTCCTCTGGAATAAAATATCAATTTGTGTATCCTTAAAACTCGATTTCCAAACATGTTGAAAATTATAACTTAAACGACATAAAACAGTGAGTTAACATAAAAACATTGAATTGTTCTGTGTTTCTATTTCTCACCACAAAATATTTACACAATTTTCTGTGCTTCTCACTACAGAATGTATTCTATCATCGACTAATAATTGACTCACAGCACAGAATATATAAACTAAACTTTATATTTATTGTCACTTGTCAATGTCAATTATATTCTCTAAAAATATTTTGGGCACTGTTGTATTATACTAATTTTTACTATTTACATAGTTGTTTCGTTATTCTTTTACATTATCTTCTGATACGAAGCGATGGGAGCTGCTCTAGCTCTTTGTTCAGCCACACAGGTGGGTAAAATCATACAAATCTGATATATGATATTAATAAATATTTACTACGTTTTTAGTGCGCTGCATGTTTTGGTAGTGCAGCGTGTTCGATGTGTTGTGCCGCCTGTCCGTCATGCAGAAATTCAACTTCCTCCAGGCTGATGTACGCTCTAATGCTTCTAGTAGGGACAGTCGTGGCTTGTATCCTACTGTCTCCTGGATTGAAGGATGTGGTAATTATTAGCATCAATATTTTTTCATGCTGCGTCATTTGTTATTTTTGAATGAGCCACATTATGTATTTATATTCGATTTGGGCCTTTGGTTCACAATGAGGTCTCTCGTAATATGCAAAGGTAGTTATTAAAAAGGTGAACAGATAATTTAACATGTTGAAACAAATTAGTCTTTTGACTCCATCATTCAATACTTGCTAAACTGCTAAAACGTTAAAAACGCTAATTTGAATGGGCGATTTTTTTAAACAGAAGCTCGCTAAGGTTATTCGATTACCTTCCAATGTTTATAATATTTGTTTAGTCTTCACGTTCATACAAAATGATGCTATTATTGTTGTACTGTATTAAATATCCAAATAGCAGAATAGCACTACAACTACATACTGAGATCAGGAATTCTTTCAGGAATAATTAGATTTATAGAATTATAATTAAAAATTCGAGTATAATTAAAAAAAAAATTCGATTTTTGATTTTTCCTATAATTCATGAATTTCTTCATATATTTGCATATTCTTTCTTGGTCTTTTAATCTTCAAGTGGGTGGGTAGAGGGTTTACAAACACACTTCACGGCGTGTTACATGATTGGAGGGGGGTCAAAAATTGTTTTATGTTATACTTTAACCCAACCTAAACAACAATTAATTTTTCGTTTAGATAGCTTTTATTATATTTCGTTGTTGCCGCAAATATATGATTTTGCCAGGTATTATATCAGAACCAGATTGTGAATGTAAAATTTTTTTTGAGAAAATGAATGACTGACTTAGAAGCAGTCTTCAAGACATGCCTAAAATTTAAATGAGTCCCTTCTCCAAATTATACTAACGTTAATAATAAATGCTCTGCCACAATTTCTCATTTTATAAATCTATAAATTTTCAATCCATGAAACAAATTCAAATTACTCTCCTTACAGATACCGTTTTGTAAAGACAGCGCAAAACAAACCGTTTGGGACTCAGTAACTAATAAAGTAACTTTCGACTGCAAAGATACTGTTGGTTATTTGGCTGTTTATCGACTATGTTTCGCCTTGTGTCTATTCTTTTTATTTATGGCGCTCATAATGATTGGGGTGAGGAGTTCCCGTGATCCAAGAGCTGGGATTCAAAATGGGTACTTTTCGAGTACTACGTTATCAGCTTTTAATATTGATTTGGATCGATTTTCAGCTTTTGGGGGATCAAGTACCTTTTGGTAATCGGTATAGCAATCGCGTCTTTCTTCATTCCGCAAGGTGCGTTTTTCGGCTCGTTCTGGATGTATTGCGGAATGGTCGGCGGTTTCAGTTTTATCTTGATTCAATTGATTTTGATCGTTGATTTCGCACATTCTTGGGCTGAATCGTGGGTGGAGAATTATGAAGAGAGCGAGAGCAGAGGTTGGTATGCCGCACTTATGGGTGCCATGGTGACGATGTACGGTTTAGCACTTACTGGAGTTGTTTTACTCTTTGTTTTCTTTTCGAAGGTCAGTATTCATTTTCTTTCGTTTTCACTATTCTATTTTAATATCGTTTTTAAGTCTGGAGGCTGTGGTTTGAACAAATTCTTCATCAGCCTCAACGTGATTCTTTGTTTGATCGTCAGCGTTATTTCCATTTTACCAGCCGTTCAGGAAAAACTTGCTCGATCTGGTCTGTTGCAATCCTCTCTTGTTACTCTGTACGTCATTTATTTGACTTGGTCGGCCGTTGCTAATTCACCAGGTGATTTTTGTTTTTATAATTTATTTGTTTTACTAGTAATTTCATGATTTTTATCCAGATAAAGAGTGCAATCCAAGTTGGGCTAATTGGATAGATGGCGACAATAAGGAGCACACGGCCAGTTTTGATACTCAAAGCATAATTGGTTTAGCAATTTGGACATGCTGTGTACTTTATTCATCTTTGAGAACAGCTAGCAGCTCCTCCAAAATTACAGGATCGGACAGCATTTTGGTTAAGGAAACTGGAGATGCAAGTAAGACAGAAGTTTTTAATTTATGAGTTAATGTTTAGGCGGCTAAATTAATTTGTTGTCAAAAATCCCTTTGCAGGAGCTGAAATCGATTATTATTAATTTTTTTTTACGCTGAATATATTAAAAATGAAACAGTTTTTGGGGAAGTGAGAAATTTTCAGTTTTTCACTTTTTTTGCGATTGTCAACAAGTTTATAAGTAGTGCTTCCAACTACCTATAAGAAACAATTAGAATATTTTTTTTGACACCAAATTGCTTCTGGAGCCTGGACAATAAGATCAATATATCAATTTAATTTGTATCAATTTGATAAACATAACTTCTGAAATTTTTTTCATTCTTTATATTTTTTTTTGTAAACCTTATAGCGAGTGACTATAAATATATTGAAGGTAACAATGATGCTAATGATGAAGAAAGAGGAGGGCATAAAGTTTGGGATAATGAGGAGCAAGGCACAGCTTACTCTTGGAGTTTCTTCCATGTTATGTTTGCTTTGGCTACATTATATGTTATGATGACCTTGACAAACTGGTACAGGTGGGTTTTTGCTCAATACCTACATGTAGCATTTATAATTTTTGGTTTTTAATTTCAGTCCAAATTCTTCTCTGGAATCTCTTAATTCCAATTCAGCATCCATGTGGGTGAAAATCGTATCTAGTTGGTTTTGTGTTGCTCTTTATGGCTGGAGTCTTGCAGCTCCGGTAGTTTTAACGGATCGCGAGTTTTGAATGTGATTTAATTGTTTTTTTTCTTCATATAATATTGCTAGATGTACTCTATGTTATTATTAATAGGTTAGTGTTCGATTTTTGTAATCGCTGTATGTGAGTACTTAAACTCGATTTAACATCTGCTTTCACAGAGGCAATAAATACTTTTGAAACGTTATTTCTTTAGTTCGAAGTAATGAAAGTAATGAGATATGGATTATTATTCATCATATCACTCATTGTTTTGTAAATTAGCAATCGGTGATCATAGTGATGTGCGTATGTATGGATGCAGCTTGTAAATTTTTAGTATCTGTCTAACAGTGCAACGAGAAAATACTGAGTTTTCTTTTATTTCTCTGATACAGTAGGGTCAATGACGAAACGCACTAAAACCCTAACGACCATATCATGATTTCGGACATTATCCAAATTTTCTTTTTTGAAATTCGCAACTCAACCTGTCGCTCTAATCGAGGACGTAAGTGCTGGTCCTGATTTCTCTCATTGAACAGAGTAGCAGCTCTTTCACATTTATTATTCGCAGAATGAAAGAAATTTCCACTCGCAATGGTATAACCCATTTCGAAAGTGACAAGCTAATGTAATACAAGTATTGAAAGAACTCATTTTCCTGTGGCTCTTTCTAGTGCATATAAACGAAATATTTTATCGCTGCCTGTTTTTGCAATTTATCGAGTAATACCACACATGTAGGCTGGCCGGATAAACTAGAGATTTTTCGCAAAGTTAAAAGGAACACGCAGATGTTGGAGTTAGAGTTCTGTCAAAAATATAACCAACACACCCCTCAAGTCTTGGGGTAATTACGTAAATTGGATGCAAGGCTTCTAGCTGAGTCCACGAACCTCCTGTCTGGCATTCCAGGGCTAGTTAAAGCGGACTAGTGTGGTTCAGAAGAAGAATCACTTCTAGAAGGATCGGCACTTTTTTTTACAAAATAAACTTTTGAAACAGGTTTTTCTAGTTTTTTGCAAAAATCTCGCAAACTAACAATTGTATCGATATGAGTTATTCTTTAGTAAATTTACTATAATATGATTCAATTCTGGATAATTAGATGGTCGATTTTTTTCCACCTTCAGAACAACAATATACCGGTGTCATATTGCTGCATCGAATTTTTCCTCAGTTTTGCGCCTATCCCGAGTGGATTATCGTGGTAAGTTTTTCCTCTAATAGATGAAGAAACATTTTCTTCTTGTTTCTTGGAAAATTTTTGTTCAGTCATTAAAATTTCCTATTAAAGATCCATTTCGATAAAAATAAATATGGTTGCTCTAATTGTCCAACTTGTTTTGAGTTATTTGTTTTTATTTTGAACATTAAATTAACAAAGCGAAAAATCCAACGTTTATAATTCAGATAAATAAATCGGTGGTAACGCTTATGGTTCATGGATGAAATTTTCTAGTTTGACTAGGTGGTCAACTTCTATCACCACATGTGAGTTTCACGGATTTCGCTGATAATATGAGCCGCTCTTTGTAAAGCCTTAAAACAAAGATAATCAATTTCATTAAATTATTTTTTCATTCAACAATCTTACTTTTAACATTTCAGCAGCTTCTTTCCTTCTTTGGGCAATATGCTCAGATTCATCCAACAGCTGATCGGCGTTATCAGCTTTATACAAATGCGTAACCAACTCGGACTGCAAATTATCCCTAACATAATTAACTAGAAAATGCATTACTGCTTTTGGAACTGTATCTTGAATTGATTTTCTTACTATGTAAAAATACGTTTTTATTAAACGCTCTGAAATCAAAATGACAATAATTTAGGGTCCAATTTATTGCAAACATCTTACCGATAATTTCGCAATCATGTTCTTCGTTTTGAGACAGTTTTCGAAAATTGTTGTTGTTGAAAGGTATAGATGGAAGCAGATTGACTGGTTTGATGGGACTCAACACCGTTTCCTGAGAACTATTCGCGGTACTTTGGACAAACTCCACGTCCTCCTCTTTCTGTCCGTTTTGTCGTGTTAAATGTGATACCCATGCCGTTGCGTCATCCACCTGAGAGTTCATCGACGTTGGCGACTGTAATGTAGATTGTTGAAAAGGTTTTATAATATATCAAAAGGATTTATTAAACGGTAAAAAAACAATAAACGAAAAATTATAAAACAGTTACATAAATAAAAAAGTTTTCCATATTAGTAGGCGTGTATTATGTCCCTCTATTTCATTTCCCTTTTTCTCATTTCAAAATTGTGCCAACATTTTTCTTTTTTACGAAATTGCTCAAAATTTGTGGGAAAATGGATGGATTGTCACAGGTTTCCCACAAAAGTTTATTTCAGGTCAATAGACCCTTCAGAATCTCAAAAGAAACCTCAAAAACGCGATACTCGGCGCCATTTTTTAATGTGACCATCGTTTTCGGTAGAAATACATTGGAATCCGTCAAAATATTTAACTGACCAATAAATTCCATTTGATTTCAACGACCTAGTGGTTGGGCACGTATCAGGGCCGGTATTATAAAGGGAATGTCAATAGACTGTTATTCAACAGGCACTTGAAATTGAACTGTTGGGAGGATTTGAGTAGCGGCAGTTGACTCGCAGTTGATGTTAAACTGCCAGTTGACACATCTTTATACCACCGCCCTTAGGGGCAGAAGTCAGTTACTGGAATATTACGACTATCGGAACGATAAATTCTATTCGAGAGGTGAACGACGCTTTTAGTAGAATAATAATTCACTTAAGCCCTCCCAATTTACTTTCTTACCGATACGTTGTCAAATTGTGGAGATTTCAAGCTGCCAGTAGTACTCTTTGGTCTCACCGACTTTATTGAAGTGTCATTCGATTTAATCATAGTTGGCACCATTGATATTCCTTTTGCGAAATCTGGATGTTTCGTGTTAATATAAGCCAGTTCAATAGCCACCAGATTGTCTACCATCGCGTTTGTAGTGGGTAAACGTCTTCTAAGTAATTGAGTGACCACATCAACAATTTTCTCGTAGAGTTTAGGAAAACGTAGCATTTCTTGTTGCACTTCGCTGCCGCAATGCTAAAGTACAATAACGATAAGACATTTATTTGAAGTTTCAATTTATTTTACCTGAATAATCCTTTGCATTTCTTCGTGAATTAATTCGACACATCTGAGAGAAGGTTCGCCCAAACGGCGAATCTGTCGCTTTACTAATAGTTCAAAAGATACTTCAGGAACGAAAAGGGCGGGTCGCGGTCCATTAGCATTCCTGTCACAAAATTAACAAATGAAATGTTTTCAAACTATAGAATCGCATTGAACCAATGTCATGAAGTAAAATATTAAGACCAGGAATCAATTTTACTCCAAATCAAGGTCAATTTGATACACCTTTGAAAATCATTCTTTTTTGGTCCCAAAACATTTTTAGACTTTGGTCATCTATTCTTGGAAAATCAACGTTTATGTTAAAAAAGTTTTCGCAACTTAGGAGTGGGCTTCGAAAAAATAATTTTTATAATAATAAATTTTGACCTGAAATTTTCCAAATATTGGATTTAAAATAGATCATTCTATTCAAACAAAACGACTTGACATTGACATTTTCAAGAATATTCCGTTTGTTACATTTATTGGAGGTATCAATAAGTTTGTGATTCCCGAAATATTTAAATCATGATACAAATTATCAACTTTTGATGGGTTTCATGTCCGTTTGATACATCACAGTCACACTTGCATCGACTGTGATCGATAAACTCAATTCTCATAGCCACCCACTTTAGGTGCAGCTTTAAAGAAAGTAAAAAAGTTTGAAAATGAAACAAGCAATTCACAAAACTCTAGAGCTCCAATATAACTCGCTGGTTCCACATTCCATTCGTCCAAGTTTTCTAATTGACCATCCGGAAAGCCTTCTTCGTCTAAGTTGTCGCTTTTTTGGGTAACAGGAACTTGAGAATGTCGCTTATTGGACATATGGAGCCAATAATCGTTGCCATCGATGAAATTTAGTCGTATCTTGTTTGTTGAGGACAATTTTCTTGAATTTTTTCGTTGTTTATAGGTAAAACCTTTCTTTTTTAACAGTTTTGAATCTCAAATGACAGTTGATTTCATTCTGGTGTCGTTTTGTCCTTTTTTTTTTTTTCAAATTTCTTCTAACCATATTAGCGGTTCTGTTAATGATTCTCCTTCTACTGCGTCACATTTCATTGCTGACCATTCCAATTCTTCTTTTTGTAAGAGCATATAAGGATCTGTATATGATAGGATTATGATTTTCTGGGGTAAGTAATAATACTTGTACAAATCAAAATTTTGTTATTTTCGAAAATAATCTTTGTTTGACATTCTTGAAAATAATGTTTTATAGTGTTTTTCTTATTTTATGCAATATAAAAAGGACAATCTTCAAATTAGGTTTCGACCGATACATAAGTCAAACGGACATTACTGAGGGAGACTTGTTTTGCAGATTGGAAAAGTGAAACAGAAACCGTTTTTTTTTCAACCGTAGATAAATCCGTTGCATTCTCTTTTGTTTACAACTCTCGAATTATTTCAGAGTTATTATTTTGGATATTTCACTAGAATTATAAAATAAGAGAACTTGAAGACAAAAACTTTGTACAAGTTTTACACGGGAAACATGGGGAAAATGGTTAAATTCTGTACAGATTAGGATATTTGGGAGAAAAAGATATAAATGCTCACCAAAATTACTCCTTTTTGGAGGAAGTCATCGAAGGCTCTGGCAAAATTGCCGATCAGGCTCCTTCGGGTTTTCCTCGTTCTCTCCTTTAGTAGTTGAAACTGGAAGCCTTGCAGATTTTCTCTTGATGTACATTGCTACATCTACACCGGTATGTCTATTTTGAGTTCCGGATTATTCAAATTCTCGAAAAGAGTAATTGGAAATAGTAACGACAGGTAAGTTTGCGGTAGAATACGATGCGCTATTTTTGAAACAACTGAAATCATGGATTGATATAGAAAATGGGCGTTAAAAATTGCAAAAAACCCTTTTTTTTCGCTCAGAGAGAAATTTTATGTTGCAAAATCAATTGATCACGCTTTATGTTATGAAAAATTGGTGAAAATCATATTTTTTGCCAAATTACCAGTAGCACTTTGAATTTTTCTTTTCTATAGTATTTAGTCATCGTCATAGTCGTTGAAGAATTGCCAAATTCCACTATTATACAAAAATTATAGAAAAATAGTTAGGGACGAAAGAGTTGAAACTAAAACTTTTTTATGTATCACAAGAAACTTATGAATAACGTAAAAAAAATAAATTGGTATGGTAGTTTTTACGCACCTAATTGCTGTCAGTATATCAACTTTCGTTAATCCCGCTAGAGGATGTATAGAGTCCAACGTACGGCCGAACGTCTCGTGAAAAATATAACATATACGAGCACCGCCACACAATTCCGTCGTTTCGATATTCCTCGCTGTACCCTCGATTGTTGCACAATAAGCCGATGCGAATTTTGTGATAATTTGAAGTAACGTTTTGCTTTTATCCGAAACATCCTCTCCATACGAATTGAGCAATGATTGAAATTGCGCGATGCGCAAATTAACTCTAGTCTGAAAAGGAATTAATGCTCGATTAGAGGCTGCACCAATGATATTTCCCAATCAATCCCTTACTTTCAAGTCAGGCAAACATTCTCTGATGTGGTGCAATAACAGTCTATTCAAAGTCTTTGCCAGGTAAGGCGTTCCATTTAGTGTAGCCAAAGTGGGATATTTGCTTTGTAAGAAAGTCGCTTCATCCTTCAACGAATCCTTAATTGATTTATTATTCATAATATCCTGCTGAGAACGGTTGACCACACCAATTATACCTAACTTGACAGGTATTACACGGCCACATAAAATTTCCTGGGCGTCGGTACCTGAAAATTGGTAAGCTTTTTAATTGGTAATAAATAACAAAATGAGAATCGGAAAAACGAACGATTCGCCCGTTGGGTAGAAAATGTGAGTCGCAAATGAAGTATTGTGAAACGCATTGTTACTTTCAATTGAAATTTAGCAACACCGATTACAGGTTTTAACGGTATCTTATTTTAGACTGATTTTTTCAGAATCTTATTCGAACAAACATACCCGCGTCCATTAGGTCAAGTTTTGTCACAACGGCCAATGTGCGTCGGCCATCAGGATCCACCTGTTTAGCTATAGCTAAACTTTCTGACGTGGCCATGTCAGTGTTTGCCGTAACAACAGCCAATATTATCGAGTTTGGATTGGCTATATATTTAATCAGCAGCTCTCTGATCTGATTTTCAATATCTGGGGGCTGATCTCCTACGGGAACCTAAAATTTTAAATTCAATTGTAAAATCATTCTGACAGAAAATTTCCGTCAATGTAAAGAGAAAAAAATCGGGTCAAAGGCTTTAAAACTTTCGTGAATTATCTGGAGAATTTCGGAAATTTCTGATTGTTGAGAAAAAATTGTAAATCCCTCCCTCGAAAATTGGGTACAATCCTCAAATTTACTATACAACCCATAAATTTTCAGGATTTATCAATAGAATTCAACAAATTACTGTCATTTATTTTGTTTAGAGATGAGGATAATTATGTCTATAAACTGTCAAATAAAAGAATTATCATACAACTGCAAAAACCCAATATTCCATGGATGTAACGCTATGAGGTATAAATGAATATTTAATTTCTCGCTTTGAATCTTCAAGAGAACGCGAGGAGCATTTCACTCGGAACTATAATTTCAGATTCAGGATGAAACATACCAAAGCACGTGATTTATTATCTTGATCTCGAATTCGAATTGATACAAAAAAAAGATTCTTTTAAAACGATGTGTATAGTAGCTCTGTAGAAGTAGGTTGAAAAAGGAACAGTAGTAAATTATGAATGGTGGATATAATATCTCAACAGTAATAAAAATCAGAGAAAGAGTGGCAATAAGCATGAAATCTAGATCCGATCAGTGAGGTGTAGCGGTGGAAGTAACACAAATTTTCGTTTCATATAAAATTCCCTAAAAATTTATCTTTAATTAAAATAACGTCAGGCTGTTAAGCAAGCTAATCTAATGAACTGAATCACATTCATGTTCAATTATATATACCTTAAAGTTGATAGTGCTTATACATCAAACCAATTTTTTTCTATGTATTTATCATAAGTATGTAATAACAAAAGTATATTGTCACTAAAATATTTTTGATCTCACCTTAGTTATTCCAGGTAAATCCACCAGTGTCAGATTAACAACCTTTGTTGAATAAATTTTTAAATTAATTGGTTCAGGGCAAATTCCTTTATTCTCCCCTGCTAATTTATTTGTTTCATTTTCAATCTCCTTGCGGATCTCGTCAAAATCCTTGAAAATTTTTGTTTTATCGTGAAGAAATTGGCCCCAATCTTCCACGTCAATAGTACCTAGCACAGCAGTGAAAATGTACTATTCAAAAGTGTCTGATCTTACCATCTGCCGCCTTTCGATGCTCACGGTCATCTTTTGGGCAGTAAATAAGTTGCAATATCAGAGGTCTTCGTGTCACAATTCCAACACCTCTAGGTAAAAATGATTTTCCAACCAGGCTCTCAATTACAGAACTTTTTCCAGAACTTTGGGAACCTAATACAACAATCTGAGGTAGATGAATTGTATCAGAACCGACTGTATTAAAGACGTCTTGGAGCTTATTAATAACTGGAATTAAAGCTTCCATTGTTTAATATAGAAATTAAACCGTTCGTAGTATCGATTTTTTTCCTCTTGGATAAAACCCCACTATTTTATAGGTTAGTAGTATAGTTTTTGTTATAATTGCGATGAGAATTCAATCAATGATTTATCACAATTCTGATCAGAACATTTTCCATCGAACAATCAGTGCATCTAACTTATTTCTATAACGAGATCTACTTGATTTTTACACTTTGACTCAAACAGAAGAGTTCTATATTCTGTGAGCAGAATGACGGATGTAGAGAAGTTGCTTGGATATAGAATGAAAGGTTGAGAAGGAAACGACTTCTCAGATGGCACATCGGCAACCAGGGATACGTGAACATCGCGTTGCACTTGCGTGTCGCGAATAATCGTCCGTACGCAACAACAGTTTTGGAACTCAAGGAAGCTGAACTCTACAGTATCAAGAAGGCGCAACAGAACAATTGTCAAGTTTATTTATATAAGAATTCTATATCAAAATATTTTATTTCATATAAACAAAATATCTGAGCGTGTTTCTATTTACGATATCAAAATCAGTTAAACCATTGTTAAAGAGGGATATTTCCATGTTTTTTATGTGGATTTTTTAGATTTTTCGACTCCAATAATTCCAAATCTCTGCATAATCTCCATCTTGTTGTCTTTGGTTCAATTATATCGTCGATATAGCCTGAAAAGATATTATCACAAATAATAAGTATTTGAAATACATGTTTTTAAAGTACCTCGTTGAGCAGCTGAAAGTGGATTGCCAAATTTCTCGACATATAAACTCTCATATTTTTCGAAATCCGGTTTGCCCCTGTATAGGATGGAAACGGCACCTTTTGATCCCATGACGGCGATCTCCGCATTAGGCCATGCATAGTTAACGTCTCCCCTGAGATGTTTGGAAGACATAACGTCGTAAGCTCCACCGTAGCCCTGTTAATGAAGTTATATAACTGGTGAAGGGCATTGTAAAAAAAAACCACCTTTCTGGTGATGATAGTTAGTTTGGGAACAGTAGCTTCCGCGTATGCGTATAGTAGTTTTGCTCCATGTCTGATGATTCCCGAGTGTTCCTGGTGAAGACCGGGAAGGAAACCGGGCACATCAACCAACGTAATTAGGGGAATATTGAAAGCGTCGCAGAACCGGACAAATCGGGCAGCTTTTACTGATGCATTTATATCTAGAGCTCCTGTTTTGATATGACAAATGTCAAGAAAAACAGAATATCAGACATAATAATTGGATGGTTCATGAGAATTTTGTTTTGATAAAATAGTCAAAAACTAATTAACTATAATTGTACTATCTTACCCGCAGCTACTTTTGGTTGATTTCCCACTATCCCAACAGATCTTCCATTCATCATTGCAAAACCAGTGATAATATTTTTTGCGAATTTTGGCATTATTTCAAAGAAGTTCCGCTCATCGATTATATTTAGTATAATATCCAACATATCGTAGGCTGTTGTTTTTTCTGATGGAATAATTGTATCCAGAATTGGTACGTCTAAATCACTTCAAAATTACTTTAGTGTATGATGGATTGCGATTGTTGTTTATATAACTTCTCGTACCATCTTCCGCTGAATTCTCTTATAGGTGCAGGCTGAGTGTTTGACTGAGGTAAGAATCCCAAAAATTTTCTTAATTCGAGCAGGGCTTCAATATCATTGGCGAAGGAGTTATGAGCTACTCCTGAGAGGGATGTTTGACTCTTTGCACCACCAAGTTCCTCCTGCGTGACTTCAACGTTTGTCACTGACTGTAAATAGAGATATCGCTGAATCGATGTAATTTTTAAGTATTTGATGGCATCCCCATCCCTTTAGACGCACCACAAGAACCTGGGTGGACAACTTTTTTCCCAAATTTTCCTTCGAATAAGATGACTACTAGTAGAAGAAGATTGGTAAATATGTGAGACTTGATAAAGGAGGTGAAATATCAACTATTGCTTTCATAGCTTTCATATTGTTAATTTTTATTTGTATATGATATACCAACCTTAATAACATCCGGTCCAGTAATAAACAAATAAGAAGTACCTTCGACCATAAATGTGAAATCAGTCAGCGCAGGAGAGTATACTGCACCCCCAGCACATGGCCCCATTATCAATGATATCTAAAAAAAGCCTTAATTTTTTTCACTTAATATCAATTTGGTTCCCACCTGTGGGATTACTCCTGAAGCTAGAACATTCCTCTGAAAAATATCAGCATAACCAGCTAAAGAATCGACACCTTCTTGTATTCTAGCCCCACCAGAATCGTTCAAACCAATAACAGGTGCACCAACGACCATCGCTTGGTCCATTATTTTGCAAATTTTTCGGGCATGGACAGCTGACAAACTACCTCCGTATACTGTAAAATCCTGGCTGAATAGATATACAACGCGATCGTTTACCAAACCATGACCGGTCACGACCGAGTCTCCGGTTATCTAATTGTAATATATAATGAGTATAGAGAGTGGGATGACACATTTGTCTAAATTAAATTAAATTAAGGGTTAAAAGATATAGTAATCAGTTGGAATCTACAGATAAATAGTTTCCCATTAACGGAGGTGGTCCCGGTAGAATGATTTCAAGATAAAGAAAAGAAAAGACATGCAATAACTGTATAAAAAAGGATGAGCTAACGACATTGCTTATTGCGATATTCCTAAATAGCCTACAGAATTATGCGGAAAATGCTTACTTTTTGTTTTTCCATTCCAAAATCGGTACATGTATGTTCCATGAACATGTCGTATTCGACAAAACTGTCTTTGTCACATAGCACCTCTATTCTTTCTCTAGCTGTTAGTTTACCCTTCGAGATAATTGCAAACATAATTTTCGTAATAGTATTCTTAGGCTATTTTTACCTTTTTATGCTGTGCATCAATTTTAGCTTGTCCACCTCCCAACTTAGCCTTGTTTCTTTTACTTTCAATTCGTTCGATCACATTTTGATTTACAGAAGTGCTATATTTAATATTCGTTAACAGAGATCCTTTGAATTTCGTCAATAGGTACTGACAACAATGTTTCGTCAGCATGTTTATGATAGCAACTACGAAAGCTCAATAGGACTGCTTTCTATTTCACATAATCGCCACGTTGGTAAGTAATTACGAAATACTTTTCATTTTCGTCCAAGGATCATGTTGTTTATATGAAACTAGTTTGTGACGAGTCGATAATTTACCAGTTATATCAGTCAATCATTATCTTGCGATCCGTTTATTTCGAATATGAATTGTGATAAGATGAATGGACGTGTACAAGAAACAGGGGCGTATTTTTAATTATATTACTTATAATTCAAACATACATAATCTATACAATTGTAGAGAAAGGAATAAAAATTGGCATAATAATAATTGGGTAATAGTGAAAATTACTATTCATAAACTCTTTTTTCGAGACCGAGACCGAGACTAAGGTGGTCTTAATAGGCCGGTCTCGGTCTCGATCTCCTCGACCTCCTACCCAGAAAAACCGGGTTCGAATCCCGGGAATTCCAACTGAATTTGAGAATGCCATCGTGCTTCAGAACGCACATAAAGCCATTGGTCCCGGGTATATATTCAATATATAGTCGTTAGGTCACGCCAGAGGCACTTGTGCGATCTGAAAACTCTGGCACTTGAACCCAGGCCAGTGAGTTATACAATCAAAAAAGGTCTGCTGTCCTACCTGCAAGAAATGAAAGGTAATGTTTCAGCCAGGCTTAAAACTATGTCAAAATTCGAAAGCTACCGTTTATTTTCTCGTTACAATGTTATGGTTAAATATTTGGCGTGAGAAAACAATCATTCTGGTCCTTGTTGAGTTTCAACTTCATATGTGATTTTTTATCGATCTTGGTATTAATTTTGTTGCTTTTAATATCCATCATTAACTTCCCATTGTTCTGAGAATGACTACTTCCTGATGTACTGCTTGAGGAAAGTTGTTCTAAAGTAATATTGAGATCGGACATGCTGTGACGTAATTCGTTATAATCTCGAAAGTCTTGAAGATTCGTTACTTGATATGACTGGAACCAAGAATGACAAAGAGCTTCATCTGGTTTCATCCTTCGTTTCGGATTCCACCTTTAACAAAGAGGCTACACTTTCTGAGATTCAAAATCATTATTGATACTTACTGCAAACATCCGGACAAAAAATCGATGAAGCACTGATCTTTGCATCTGAGTACAGTCTGAAGACTTTTGGATCCAGGCCTTCGCTTATGGCCTTTTGAGTTTGTGATGCATCGTGGATTACCTTGGGAATCTTCAAAAAGGCATGAGATGATCATGAGGGAAATCAAAAATTTACCGAAAAAAAGCCTTCGCCTGGATGCTATTACCAATACTTCTGCAGGAGGTGGACCTAGAACTTCCATCAAACATGCTAGTTGTTCGATTTCGTTTTCTCCAGGAAACAAAGGATAACCGGTATAGAACTCTGCCAAAATACAGCCTAAACTCCACATATCGATTGCTGTATCGTATGGTAAACCCAAAATAACCTCAGGTGATCTATAGAATCTCGATTGGATATAAGTGTAAATCCTCTGGTTAGTATAGCAAGAACTCCCGAAATCTATGACTTTTATAGAAGTACTACCTCTTCGATTCAATAGAATGTTCTCCTTAAAGTCGTAAGTTGGGTTATTCGTAAAAATGTGTTGAAATAAATGGAAATATTACCGGTTTTAAATCACAGTGAATGATATTCTCTTTAAACAGCAAACGGAGACATTTAAGGAGGCTCCTCGCAAACCTCTTGGTCAGATTTAGGCTAAACCCTTGATAATTATTCCTTTTGATTAGTTCGTAAAGATTTAAGCTGAAAAGTCAAGATATTTTAGTGTAAATGTGAATAGAATCAGTAAAAATGGGATTTTTTCCACCGGTGAGAACTGCTAAATGGTAGTGCTATATACAGCATCGCCGTTTTCAACATTTTGGAGGAGGGGGGGGTCTGCATTCGAAAAATTTAATCATAGGCCCCCGGGCGATTGCCCAAAGTGCGCAATGGGAAAGAGGGTCCTAACAAATCCGAATAAGACACGGGAAATATCCAATATCACCAAAATAAATACATAGAGCACATAATATAGACACAAGATAGTAGTATTCAACAAAGCATATGTTTCGGTGGAAAAAATACATTACTTCGTAGAAAACATTCTTTCTCGAAGAAAATCAAAAATATTCAAAATCTATGGAAAATTAGTTATCATACGGCAATCGACTTCCACAATTGCGTTTTAGTGATTATTCTTACCTGAGCAGCTCAAAAGTGATACACAAGTGGTTCCTGAAAAAAAAGTATTCGAGCATGTGAATCACATTGTGGTTCTCATTCTGATCTTTCTTTCTGATTTTATCAAGTATTCTAACTTCGATCATGCCTTGATGATGAAATCGTTTCTTGTTCCTGATTATTTTGATTGCGACATGTTTGTTTGTCATATGATCTAGCGCCTTGATTACTTGTCCGAAACTACCTTTACCAATCACATCTAACACCTCGTAACGGTAACCAATGTGATCATGAACCACCTGCAAAATAATTTTCGAATCATGTCAACGCTCTATAACCGAGAAATCCATAATGTATATCATTCACAAGATGTTTAACTCATTCTACGAGTCACGCACTGCCTAAACGAGACATAAATCAAAATACTGCGGAAGCTCTGGGGAAGACTTCCTTATATAATCGAATTAAAAGCCGGTTGTTCTCAATAAATTACCCCGATTGGCACGAACTGTTACGAAAAACCTTCTGTCTTCCCTTGATAATTGTAATAGACGAAAAAGAGAAATCTTACTTTGTTATAACTTCCACTTTCATCATCATAACCGTTATTATATAATCCATTTCTATTTCCTGTAATTTTTCTAGAGTTTAGGCCCAAGTACCAAATTTTTGAGTACCTTTCGATTTCTGTTTTTTCGTAGTCAGATAGTTGACTCCCGTATAAGCGAAGAGCTTCTGCAATTCACGACGTCCGTAACGAAAGGAGCCACAATAGGTAACTCACCGCTAGCAGTTAAGGGATAAACACTATCTGGGTTATTGTTGTGGGAAGGACTTGTTGCCCCTACGTCCTTAGGGTTATTGTTAATCACAGGGAAAGCATCGATAAACGGAGACATTGCATCAGATGATTGATTATTCAGACGTGGGGATGACGAAATTCGACTTTCTGGAAGGGGCAACTGAAAGGCAAAACATTAGGGATTAATTTTTGTGTTGATTATCAATTCTACCTCAGTTTGAGAAAGTTTGTAAGTCGAAGCGGAAAGTTTTATTTTTGAGGATTTCAATTGGCTGTGTGTCAGTGGCTTCAATTTGGCCCCAAATTTTGGAGAAGTCTTACGTTGGTACGCAATCGGACTCTGAAACAAAAAAGTAACATCAATCATAATGGACGGATTAAAGTCACCGTCTGTTTAAATTATATGGATGTTTTCCAAAAAAACAGCTTGTAATAGCAGAATGGATTATGGGAAACAATTATTACCAGAGGGTGTTGGTTGCGTTGGGCTCCTCGACAGTTCCACACCATTGTGCGGGAACCCTTGCTACAAGGGTAGGTGTGGTAGGAACACATCAAGGCATAGCAGAGCCGCGTCAAGTTTTGATTCGCGACGTCACAAAATCACCCACGTCCTTCTAAGCGCATACTGTCGCGGTTCCAGATCGGGAGTACCCGGTCGCGATGCTGCTGGAGCAACGGATCGATTCCGGGTAACAGCAGTTTGCACTGCTTCAACTGTCTTTTTTGTTGGGGAAAAATTTGGTTGTTAACTTCAGACAGACGTATCGTTTTTGTTTCCGTTTAAAATAAACATCACCAGAAACCAAATTACAATTCGTTCGCCGTTTCTATGTTCAATATACATATAACGAAAAAGAATAATATAGATCAAATCCAACCCTCCCTGACCTAGTTTTGCGGACCACTTGTTGAATCGAATAACGCCGACATTGAAATTCATTGTTGATTTCTTATTTGAAGAATGTTCATCAGTGATACCAATGATTCCAGTGTAAATTTGTTCAAATGAGTGAAGCCATTCCTGAGCAATGGAAGAACATTTGTAATAAAAATTTGCTTTTATTTGTAACACATGCGCTATTGTAGGAATATCGATCCAAAGTACAAGTTTTTTGCACCACAAAGCTGAATGCTATTCGAATGGGATCTTGACATCATTCAAAAAGTTTTCAAATTTAATAGATAAGAGAAGGTGAATATTATAAAAATCATTCAAACTGTTTACAGGAGTAAAGAGAGAGAATCGCAAGTGATTTTTTTATTGTTACTTCGCTATACCTGTATACGACAGTTTGACAGAAGTAGACCCCTGATCCTCAATTAATTACACTTTTTTTCTTGGCCGAAATCACACCAATAGATTTTCATCGCAATTTTTGTAGTGTCCGTTTATTCGATCACTGTAGTTGTTCGTATGTAAAAGTCACAAACCGTGTATGAGACCGTTTCAGTCATTTTGAAAAATCTTAAAATTGTATGAAAAAAATATTCTTCTCCTAACATGAAAAATGTGTAATGGTTTCTCTCGTAATAACCCAGTCAACTATTGTCTTTGTAATTGTGCAATATAATGTAAAAAAAATTTTTATTAATTAAATGCTATTATTATTATTAAATAAAATAAAATTTCGCTTTCGGCTCATGTAACTTCAATGTACTCTTTCAATTCCTTCAATGATAATAATGATGATATTTTCATTTATTGAAAACAAAAATACATTTTCAAAATTAATATCTCAAAACGGCACCCGGGAAACGATAGATTTACTTACCGTGAGAAAACTTCATATATCCGATGCAATAGTGTGCTTTTGACTGATGGTTTTTTCATCGAGTTTTCCGATCGGAATTCTATGCACGTTAATTTTCCGACACGGTCACGTTTCTCACAAAGCTATTTTAATGTCTTTACAGGATTAGAGAATCACGGGTTTCTGGAATCGAGCCAAATCCTCTTTTCGACAGTTAGTGGAGTAAAGTAAAATTTTTAGCAAATATATCGCGCAAAGCGGCAAAAAAATTTGTTTCGTTAGTTTTTCAGAAAAAAAGTTGGCTGGAATAACATTTTCTTTGCCAAAAATGATGTTTTAACTCTTTTTAGCAGTTGTTTTCGTAAAATTCGCTGCGATGAAGGAGTATAAAGTTTTTTGTACGTATAGACGGGACGTTTCCTTAAACATCGACACAGACAGAGTTCCACTATGGTTCCTCAGTTTCTCGGGGAAATGGGTCAAATTAGTTTTTGAATTTATAAGTACTCCAAAAAAGGGTGGAAACGCCCTTTTCAGTAATGAAAATGGTGTTCCCATCAACTTTGGTTTGGGAATACACGGGCGCGATATTTTTTGAATTTTTTTCAAGTTTGAAATTTGTTATATTGGATTGTGACTAATATTGTTGACGTTTGTTTCATCTAAAGGATGTTTGCTTTCTGGTGAATAAATATTAGGAACGTATTGCTGGAAATATTTTTTTAATGAGCGGAAATGGAGGATTCTTGTTGGGTTTGTTACAAAAGAATATTGATTTTTCTTATAAGCGATTGGTATTTAAATACTTTCATTAGCAATAAGTTTCAGATGAATTTCATATTTCTAGTAAAATGCATCAAACGTTGTGCGTGTTGATTGTTCTGTGTGTTTCAAACATATCTTCGTTTCCTAATATAAATCTAGAGACAGACAAAATCAAAATAATGAAGTTAGGAGGAAACTGTGGTGAAATCATCGAATCGTTCCCTGTGATTGTTCAGTCTGTGGGCTATCCCCAAAATTATCCACCAAATCTGAATTGCGATATGGTTTTGCCGGCTGGCAACTGTTCAATATATTACAAGTTCAGATTTTTAGATTTTCAAATCGAAAACACTGAAGGATGCGTCAAGGATAGATTAGAAATCGGCCAGCAAGATGTCATTTGTGGCTCGAAGAATGGATCGAAAACTTATTTCGTGGGAAGAAGGAGTTTAAGGATCAATTTCGTTACTGACAGTGAAACAAGTCGAAAAGGCTTTAAAATTTTAGTGACCAAACATGAGAAATGTGAGTTAAAAGAACAAAATTTTTCTGCAGTAACTTCAAATTATTGTGGATCGCCGATTCATGAATCAAGATATTCCGTAATAAAATCTCCTAATTTTCCTTTAAGTATGACTTTCATTTCGAATTGTTCTTTCCTTATCAATCGATTGTCCGATGATATTTGTCGATTGAGAATAAATTTCCAATTTTTCTGGTTGGGAAATTCATTGGACTGCAGAGAAGGTAACATTCAGATTGATGGAAAACTGCTATGTGGTTGCAATAAAAATCTTAATATTATTTCGCAATTTGTCGAGAATACGAAAACCATCAGATTCTTTAGTAATGGTTTGATAAGAAATTCATACAGTGGTTTCGTCGCTGAAGTGTTCCAAGATCAGTGTCCCAGAAAACTGAAAACATTGCCGAGAAAAAGATCCTTTTTTATTCCCGAACGTACGTTTCATTTTTATAGTTTCGAATATCCTGAAGAGACTTCCACTATCTTGAGAGAAAAGGAAGAAACAACATATAAAGAATTAGATGAAATAGATCGAATTGTAACGGAAAATACTATGCAAAATTATCCACAGTGTTATGTTTGGAATCAAGCAAAATATCACGAAATTTTGCATAACAATGACAACTATACCAAAAAAAAGATTCCAGAAGGGTATAATCAAAAGTGTGAAAATATTTTTGAGCCGAGTGGAATTATCACCAGCCCTGGATATCCCTTCATCTATCCTGGGTACATCAGACATTGTTACAGGTGAGATGATAATTGTTTTCTCCAGAATAATTCAAATAAGCATAGATTTTGGAAAATACCTGATTCGTGTGTCGTTAAAATCCATTTCGATGTATTCAAACTTAATTTTGACCCGTCTTGCACGAGAGATCGTTTGGAAATAGGAGCTTTGGGTTCCTTTTGTGGAACATATTTATGTAACAAAACAGGTACACTTTTTAATGAGGCATGATGAATTATAATACGGTTATGAAATTTACAGTTCTTTTGGATTTTGCAAGAGAAAATTATGTAGATCTTCACTTAATAACAACAATCCCGAAATGTTTTCACGGGTTCAAGGCATTCTTCGAACATTTTCACTGTCTACCAACGACGACAGAAGACTCGATTCCAACCACAGTATCTTGGAGTACTCAGCCAACGTTTCCTCCATATGAACAATGCGGTGGCAAGATAAATGAAGAATTTTTCACATTGAGAAATGAACATAAGAATCTCAAGTGCCTATTTGCAATCGAAAAGTCGTCAGGAGTAAGCACAAATTATATTCAAACTCCTCATTGAACGTTTTTTTCTAGAGTATTTGTCAACTGAACGTAAATTTTGGTAATTTTTCTATTGATTGTTCGGCTGAAAAGTTAGTTATAAATGGAGAGAATTATTGTGGAAACTTAAATTTCAAAAGAGGTACTTATTTTCTACATATTTTATAAACTGTCCTATGGTTTTCGTTTACAGAAACTGTCATTTTTGAGCAAGACTTTCTGCAAATTTCCTATGAAAGATTTGACAATCATTCTGAAGGAACCTTTTTTGAGATTCAGGCTGTTCAGGAGATGTGCATGGGTAAGTAGTTTTGGACGAATAATTCTGTATTAATATTCGGTTTTCATTTGTAGAGCCCCCAGCTCAACTCCATCGAAGGAAATAGCGAGGCAATACTCAGTGTGAACAAAATTTAACTCAATAAAACACAATTGGATGCATATGTCTTTGTATATTTAAACTCAACATAAATGCCATGGATTATCAACCACATGAACGTTTAAATACATTAAAGGATAAAACAAGAAATGATTGATATCTTTGTGTCTCTCCCAGCCACCCAAGGTTCTTTATTTTCCAAGAAATCGAATATTCGTGAAGACAGCTTTGGCGGGCCGTCGTCTGTTGCAGAAGTGCACAGTTTGTCCTCTCGTTCCTTGTCTCGTCTCGTGGAGGGCAACGAGGAGCCTCAAGACGTCGTCTTTTGAAGGCAGACACATATAACGGTTCTCAGCATCGTATCTACGGAATTAACGGATTCGTAATCGTTCACTGGAAAAAGAAGTCTAGCGGCAGTGAGTAATTGGAGAATTAATTTCCTATCAAATAATGACATTTGATGCGAGTTTTGATGGTAGCGATTTAAGATTGAGCAAGACTAATTAGTGGAACCCGGATCGTCGTATAATTGCACTTTTTCACTGGTTTCAAATCATCAAATATAAATTTAATTTTATGAATTAAGGTACCCTGATGAATATTTTATTCAAAAGGGTCTTGAATTTTTCCACTCTACAAAATAACACATTGTCAAAATAAGTTTTCATATCTGGATGTGTCACTGTTGCTGGAGGAAAAAATGAATAAACTTCCCATTTCTTTCTGATTATTTACAAAGCATCTTCAAATTACCAACGAGCTATTACCTTTAACTAGTTGCTTCTCACAGTCAGTTTCTAAATTCACTTAATCATGCTTGAAACCTGATAATCCTAATTAGCAACTTGAATTCTGGATTATCGTAAACTTTTCCCATCGAAATAATGTGCTCTGTACCTATACTTAATTAAAGGAAGAAGAATATCACAAATGGAAGCTCATTGGAAGTCATGTAAATCCTTCAAAAACATTCACTGATATTTTTTGTATTCAATTGACCAGAAACAATTCCCAGTTCTTCGTTTATCAAAACCCTTTCATATGTTATTTAGTGAAAAAAACTCAAAAACAACTTTCATTTATGATGATGGTTGCTTCAAGTTTATGCCATCTCATATAAAGTGTTTTCATGTGGCATGCAGAATGTCGCGCTTTATTTCTCGACATATTCCTCAAATTTCTACGTGCATAATGTCTAACTTCAACACGCCGTAAACTTTTATGTACGAAGTGGGGTGTATCTTACCATTAGTATCGCCTTGTCTTCTCTTTTCGAGACGAGACAGACCTTCAGTCTTAGAATCAAATCCGTTCTGATACTTTTTTAATGAAATGAAATATTCATAATGAGCCATAGCTTAATTCAAAAGATTGTTAAATGAATGATCTGAATTCGATCCTCTTATTTGAGAATCAACTGAGAAGCATGAGAAAAACATGTATCAGGTAATCTCAAACTGTGATATTGTCGGATGAGCTGTTTTTAAAGTAGGGAAAGAATTAAACCGCTATCCTGAATGAAATTGGAAAGGTTTTAAGGGGTCTCAAATTTTCGTCTCGTCTTACGATGTTCTACGAGAATTGGAAACCGAATATTTCATTAAGAAAACAAATCACCTGGAATATCTGTTTTGTCGTTTATAGGGGAACTTTCGATAGTATTTTGAGCGTTTTTCTTGAGATATCGATGGTTCGTCCTCATTTTGATTATCGATATTATCACTGTCAATATATACTATTGGACTAGTTCCAGGAGGCCATGGCTGTATCAACATCGATGATAACAGTTTTATTGAGTCTTCCAAGCTGCTATCGACAAGTGTTAGCCTTTCATCTAAAAAAGAGAAAACATTACAGTTTTGAGTCATTGAAGAATTCATTTCACCTTCGTATAAGGAGTTTTCGTTCAATGGCGTCCACAGTTGTTCAAACGTTGACGAGCACATCGTCGTTCTTCGCAGGAAAAATTGTGCAAGGATGGGTAGAACCAACTTCCAAAACCAGTCCATGTTATCTAGAAAAATAAAAGATTCAAAATTTCAATCAGTTTGCGTTTTTGAATCAAATGTTCAAATTGATCTTCATTGACTTGCAATAATATAATCTTGACTGAAAAACGTCTTTAATGAGGTTCAGCATAACGAATTTACAATTCGTTAACGCAGTTCGTCTAAATTTTCAGGTTGCGTCACAAAAATCTTGGACTTAAGAGGGTTCAGGTCAGGAGTTCGGACAAGCCACTCCGCAGAACCTCTTTTTCCTAACCAACGACTAGGGTAGTGCAAAGTGATGTATTGGCAAACTGGTGCGGCATCTTAAGGAGGAAATCCGCATTGTAGTTTGTAATTTTTCTGTTAGCAACGTAGATGTTAGATGACTAGTGGACTAGTGGAGAAGATCATTGCCCAAGAACCAAGAGCTTAATTTCAGGTTTTTCTAAGGGGACACAACGTCCAAATATTATTTCCGGCAGTTGATGTCCAACAAAAAAGCAGGGACCGATAATCATTTTCAATAGCATATAAACATTTCAGTATCGCACTTAATAACCTAATATCAGCATATCCGGATGGAGGGCAGTATCGCACTTAATAACCTGTCAAAATATCAGCATAACCGGATGGAGGGAATGACAAAAGATTTAATACGAGCGCATGAGGTGCATTCAAAAACCAAAGTGTTTTGATTGACGGGAAACAAAATAAAAGCTAATTAATATATATTGCATGAGTTGTATCGACCATCTATTTGAGTTGTTTTTGCTTTCCATTGATTTACCAAAATATGTACAGGATAAAACTTTTCCATCGAATGTCTTAAGGATAACTAAGTCGGAGATTTGAACTTTAGACTTTAGCGACAAAGCGAATAGTTAAGTAGAACGTAAGACGTGTTGTTTACACATTAAGCTTAAAAAAAAGGACCTTTGAACGCGATTTAATCAAAACTAAAATCTACTGTAGAGAATAAAATTGAGAATTGAGAAAATTTCAAAATCGTATTACAGTTGAACTTCGCATTGCTCGTACCGTTAATTATTCGAATCCCTTTCAGAAGAAGGGAAACATGCGAATCACAAAATAATAATTTTTTACGTGAGCTTTTGTTATTTCGCTGTATAACATGTAAAAGTGTTGCCTTTTCATTTAATGAATGCATGTATTATAAATAAACCAATTATTTCGAACAAAATTCGAATATTCCGGGTAAAACAAGCTAAATGAGCTTAAAAGTGAAGTATGTGTACGATGTCGTATGTTGATCGAGAAATCTGGCAAATTACAAAGAGCGATCGCATTGCAAACTGATGCCCGACTAATTGCCAAATAATTGAGTATTATCTAAACAGTCGAACTGTTTTTGGACTCAATGCATCGAATTTACATCACACAGCTGGCAACTCCAAGCTTGTTAGAACATCTGTAATTATTCCTGCAAATATTAGTTCCAATCACGCGTAAGGTGCTGATGTCACAAAACGAAGAAGACACTGTGGATAAAATTATGAAATCTAAAAAGATTCAAAAGAAATATGAGCATGCAATATCAGTTACGTGAAAAGCCGTCACAATGCCGATACGAGACAAAAATTGAAATATAATTGCATATTTCAAATGGGCATCGAATAATTAAGATATTTAACAAGTGACAAAAAGTCTAAGAAAAGAAGAAAAATTTATTAATGGATTATTGTTAAATCAATTGGAGTAATTTTCTTTGGTTACAGATTTTTACATTTGGTGTTAATTAACAGACTATACGTTGAGCTTATCGAAATTTGTAGGTGTTATTATTATCGTTATGTGAAATTTGATGGGCATTTGGAAACTACCCCCAAACATTTGATGAATATTGAACGAATTTGGAAATTATCGAATTGGTGACTTTTAAAAGCTTTTAATAATGGGGTCCAGTTGCTCCCTATACATGAGGATTAAGGTTATTTCAAGGTCAAATTCAGAAATGACGGAAAAATTTTGAAAAAATATTATACGTATGTTCTTGAGGTTATGATTTTTATATCGATATGATCACATGAAGTCGGAAATGAGAATGAAAAGTTTTATGTCGCAATACGTCTTGACCAAAAATTTTTGCTATACATCCATTGATTGAATCCTCCATATTCATTAATCATCTCAGAAAACATCAAAAAAAAAAAAATTAGTGCAGATCTCACTAGCCGTATGATATGGTTTTGGGATCACAATATCTGATCCTATTGCACCAAAGTCAAGATCAGAGGAAGCTCAGTCTTAAAATCTAACGATGTTAGACTTGTTCATTACACATTAGAGTAATAAATTCCACGTTCGAACTTTTTTAAAGAGCATTCTGTGAGTCAAGTGACGGTCGTCATGTTTTTTAATCAACTGTCGTACTGTTTTTTGCTGCTACCCTGAGATCTTTTTTCGTTGTAAGAACTATAAACTGCTTTTCGCTTTTTATTTTCTTTTGACATATCTCGTTTCAGAAATCTCCAACAGAAGTCAGCTATTCCAACGATCACTGATTTTTATGTCGGAACAAAGAAAGGTTTATTCTACAAGTAAGAGGAGGAAGGGTGTAATCGACAGTTGAAAACAAAATACGACTATCCGAAAAGTTAAGTGACTTCACTCACCTTTTTCCATATGCTGCTACTAGAACTAAAACATCATTTCAACCGAAAATTCGGAGCGAAGACTTAGCGGATAATTCGAATTGCAAAATTTCCGTTCCACCTTCTTTATATATGATTCGCGTAGCCGTTCATCCCTCCGGTGGAGGGGCTGATTTTCAGAAGCAACAAGTCCGCGCTTGTTGAATGGCGCGAATAGCCACCCCTAAAATAATAGAGATATGGTCGTAGCTGTTGATTAATCGACTCGCTATTTGCATGTTTGTTCCGGGAAAATCCCTCGCAGGGTGTTCCAGATAATAGTTTTCAGGGGGTTGAAGCTGTCTGTCTCAGTGGAACCGCGAAAATAACGAGGTCCCAAGCACTGGAAATCGCCTCCTCACAGTGTTTTCCACGGAAAACCTTCGGCGGTATTTCCAAAATTAGGTCGTTCAAGTCCCATGAATTACGTTTCTCCTTTCACCGTCTAATTAATCCATCAATATCTGTCAATGTAAAAGTTTCATAAATTGAAATGTTTCGCGATAATTGCGGGGATCACGTCACGTATCTCCGATAATACTTGAAAATTAATTGAAAAAGTCGATGACTGAAATGAAACAAGTCCTGTTTTATTCGGCTACATATCACAGAGGACGGAAAACGAAATAACTTCACTTTAAAGCGAAAGGAACTCATAATACTTGAGGCGTGTTTAGATTCACATTAGCAAAGGAAATAATGAAATTATTCCCCTCTTGACTTGAACGAAATTTCAATTTTGCATCTTAAAATAGAGTCGTGCCTCCTTTTCTCGTAGGAATATTCTCAGTATTACAATTTATGTTTCCCATCACAATTCTCATTGAGTGCCGCTACTGCTGCTAAAATGTATTCAGATGTAAGGAAACGCAATTAAACCCATTTCCAATAAATTCGTTTATGTGTAATTTTTCAAGAAAACCATTTCCCACCGTAATTTAATGAGTTATCCCAATTGAATTTCCTGCTTTGGACTCTTCGTTGTCTTCATGTTCGCCATCAGCTCTTCCGACACTTTGTACATCTCCTCAACAGTCTGTAAAAACAAACTCAAGGTTACTACTTTTCACCGATATTCTCATTAATCAAAGTGCTTATAGAGTTGGCAAACTGCCACCCCCATACAGGACATTCATGATTTGCATTTTCCGATCATTTTCAGGCAAATTAGTTCCGTACAACTCGAACGATAGCATGACCAATTTATATCAATAATAGATGCTGCGAAAGAGGTTTGTCGCAAGAAAAAATCGATTAGAAAACAAAATGAGTTTTCATTTCTGAATTGACAATAAGTGAATTGTTGTTTCACATCTCCTCCAAGAACTAAGAAAAATTCAACTGACTTCTTTTTTTTGAGTTTTTGTTCCAAATATATTTTTCGTGTTTTTATCCGTTTTTTCTTTTCAAAATGTATTCAGTACAACATTATCTCAGTTTCTTTACAGTTGTTATACAATTTATTGTTCACGTAAGCGGTGCATTCAATATCGTTCGTTCGTTCAAAATAACGAAATTCAGAATATTGCACAGTGAGCTACAACATATCACACGGCCCACTATAGATTCTGGAAACGAATGTGTCTTAAACTCGAATAAGTCATTCAATAACGGAGGGCTTATACTTTATATATATATATATATATATATAATTAGGCTGGATAAAGAACATTATAAGCCCATACACCATTTCGTAAGTGTCGGAAAGATTCGCTACACTGTGCAGCTTATAACCGTTTACTTAAGTGTGCCGTTCAAATTCAACGGCTCGTTACTTACTGACACAAAACTATTCTGAAGAAATTGATGATGCTTTTTTGAAATACTGTCTGACAGCTGATTGGTACTTCACTTTGATGTATCGAACAAATATGCTATTCATGAAATCCTGATGTAAAATATCTTAATATATTTGCATCGTTTCTTTAATACACTCACGTACCTGACAACTTTTCAATTTCGTTACTAGTGGATCTTCGTAGCAGTAGTTATCCAACAATGCTTCCGATACCTTCAATGGCAATGTAGATTTGTCTTCTTTATCGTTTTCCGTGTTTGAGGGGACTGTGAAATGTTCTTCGCAAGGAGATTGGATGGTGTCTTCAATGAATATGTTTGAAACTGACTCAACTTTTGGTTTTCGAAGTTTTATCTGTATGAATATAATATGTATCAATAAATTCGACCTGGAAGTAAAGGTAATTCAATGCTGTGGCATAGTTATGGAAATCAATAAAAACTTTGGCGAATTAATCATGTGAAAAATGTTCCATTGCACAGGACACTATTTGTCCTTGACCCATGAACTGGACTCCAAAAAATGGGTGAAATGCAGAACGCGGTTATTCTATCATTAATCCGAACATTTACTTTAAAACAAATATATGACAGAAAAATCGACAGAAAAAAATTTGCTCAAACAAATAATACTCGACACGTTCTATAATTTACCGCCCGAAAGATGAGAAACATTGAAATCAGCAGAAAATAGTTCCACAAATGTTAAGAGAAACCAAATATCTTTATCCTAATTATTTATGAATAAATTTATCGTTAAGGCAAATCAATTTGAAATCAAGTTGTTCGACATCGACAAATTCTCTGAAGGAAAAGTTTCGCAGAGAACCGAAGAAAACCTTAGTACAGGAAAACTGTTGCAGTAGTTGATTTAAGATCTGGTGACATTGTGTGAGACATAGGATGAGTTATTGGTAGGTAAGGAAAGTATGAATAATATAAGCTTGCGAACACGAAGACATTCGGGTCCCATAAATAACAAAATATTTGAGATAGTTCTATGTCTTATCCTGATCTCAAGTATTACATAAGAAATATTCAACCCCTATCGAAATAAAAAGCATGGAAGCTCAGATTTGGTTTTCTAATAATACCGAATCTTATGATCCTTTTGAAAACAACACGTTGTTTTCACGCTAGTTTATGTTTTTGCGAGACCGTTTCACACCCCAATTCGATAAATATTTTATTTTTCATGATGAAATCGTGATGTTGAACCCTAGGTGATGTTCTTCGTGAGGCATCGTTAGCGGTTAGTTAATTTCTTCGTAATTTATTAACTAACATTCGATGACCTCTACACATGAGCATTTAATTAGCTAATGATGATATAATGAGGCTACTATGTTTGGGTAATACGTTTGTCGTTCATAGTCTGAAGATGCTCATATAATGCTGAACGTGAATTTTGATGAAACATATTCAAGTATGAAGATAATCGACAAAACAGAATATTGTTGCGGGGATGCATAATGAAAGTAGTTTATGATGAGGAGTGTGGAAGTGAGGACAGTTTCAGCAAATCGGAGGGAACAGATCTATTAACGAACATCAGACACCTGACAAATACGACCAAAAAGATTGGAATGATTTATCCAAAGAGGACAGCTCAAATTTTGACATTGATTATAAAGAGAAGACACTTTTACTTCCATGAATTTAAGAAAGAAATTTAAAAATTAAAGCCAAATTTATATAAGCCTGGAAATTCGCACTTTTAATTGCTAATTAATCAGCGTACCTAAATTTTAAAAATAGGAGAAAACTCCTTTTTCCGATGCTTTCACGAGAATGCATTTGTTGGTCAGATACTAAACTATTGCGTTCATTTCATGTAATATTTTTTCAGTCAAAATATGAATATCCGAATCAGCTTTCTTCCTTTACCTTCATTTGCCGTTTTGCGTGTAGCTCCTGACAAAATTTTTCAATTTTCATAACTGGATTCGAACGAAGCTCCTGTGGTGCTTGAGAAATGGGCATTTTTCCCGTTAAAATTAATTTTTTCATCCGTTCAAGTTCCTGCATCTATAAATGAGGTTTTTTCAGAGAATTTCCCACGTATTACATGACATAAATCATAAAAATGACACATCCGGACTATTCAATCTCACTCCATCAATGCGATAAAAGAATAATAACTCGCCTCTCTTGCTTTAATCCTTTTCTTTACATCATTCGCGTAGTCGTTTGAAATATTCTGTTGCAATTTCTGCATGAAACTTCTATCTGTTAGTCTAATAGAATCATAGTCCATCATTCTTCTTAATTTTGATTCTTTCGAGGGATGAAAATACCTGCAAATTAAATTTGGATTACGTCCGATTACTTACAGCAATCGAGAAATGCGGAATTTAACACCTTCAGGTAGTTGTTTCAGATAATCGGATCAATGTCCGGTGACACACGTAGCTACAAGCGCAACAGATGAAAAATATCTATGCACTCAGTGAGTCACGGCTCTAACTACGTTATCTAAGCAGTTTGGTGGGTCCAACGACCTGCCGAACATAGAAATAACAATATAAACTTGAATACCATCCACTAACACTGTAACAGAAAAGAATGTCAAAATATTCATGCAAAATAAGAAAAAAAATTCATTATCATTGTATGACCACTTCGAATCCTAAACGACAATCGAAAACCAGATCTCTGGCTTCGCTCTAGGCCTTCGTTGGCCTTTGGCCGACTATTTGTAGGTACCTCATCGATTTTCTTAAAAACGGTAGGGCGTAGCTAAAAAGAGTGGGGGAAGCAACGGTTCATTTTGGACAGAAATAGTGATAGCAATCGAATGGTGAAAAACAAAAAGCATTCGTACTTTTAGAAGTTGAGATATTACGTCTCGTGAGTCGGAAGAATATTCGGTTATTTTCGATCTCTTATGGTATAACTAGTGAGAACATGTCTCAACAATATAGGCTAGACGTAAAGTGGATTAGTTGCGCTCATTCACACACTAATTAATAACCATTTCGGATTGGCTTTATCTTAGAGATCAAAGAACTTCGAGTTGTAAACGACCGGAGGACATGAAATATGGAGTCGAGGAATCAAACGTACATGTTTGTCAGATATCCCTAACAATACAGTGTGATGTAGTTGAAATGTTTGTTCTGAATTTATTTTTTCATAAATATATTTCATAACTGTAATGATAAATTTATTCCATTTAGCTTTTCCATACTTTATATATGTAGTGACCGGAGCTCCCGCACAGGATGAGTCCAAAACCCACTAGTTGAATAAAAAAATTAACGAACGCAAACAAATAAGTTCGCGACTTTTTCAGATACCCTATTGGTATAACGTTGAAGATGTTTTCGTTCAGAAATTAAATTTCTTGGCAACTTCATTGATCTAAGAATGAATTAAATGATACAAGGGCATACGTGACGAGATCTATAGTTCACGAGAGATGGATTATGGAAAGGATTATTTTGCGGTTGCTTCTACGGAGCTGAAGCTTGTTTACTGTTTACCCTTATTTTCACTTACCACACATCAGTGACTGCAGAGGCCATCATCAATGCTACGAATTCTTACCATAGGAAGTGTTTGCACTGGCGTAGCGAGATGGGTGTTTTTGAGGTTCAATATATTATACTGATATATTGTGTTCAAACAACGAGAGGCGGGAAGTATAAATAATTATTAATTGCTTGATATGCTTCCTGAAAGGATTCCATATACAGCATAGTCCCGAAAACAAGTTTCTTTATTCATAAACAAGTTCCCTTTATTTGGTATTGTGTGTTTCATTAGCGTAGGTTCTTTTAATTAAACTTAATTGACAGCAACTTGGTTAACCTAGAATTTACCGCACATCCGAATTTACCCCATGAGACGCAACTCTGCTTTTAACTTATTTTATCAAGCAGAAAATTTTCAATTTCTGAACAGGAAAGTGCGTAAATTCGTAATGAGAAATTGGAACTTTCTACATATTAGAAGAAGCAATCATTTGGAAATTTCCTCTTTCTGGAGACCCTATTTCTGTGGTTCTGAAAACACCGTTTTCAACCTCACGAAATGTTATGGTGCTTTGAAATCAGAATCGAAATGAATTTGGTTTTTAACTCATATTGATGGTACGTTAATTTTCTAGCACATTGCAAAAAAACTAGGAAAAAATCAAAATGTTTGCGACCCTCCCGAAGTCAAGACTTAGGGGTTATGTTAGGTATATTTTTTATTGAATTTTGAGCCCAAAATTGTCTTGTTCTAATTGATTTTCCCAAAGAACTCCAATTCATCCGGTGTATTGAGGCCATAAATTATTGCATCATTGAAAACCCTTTCAAAAACCTTCAATTTGTATATCAATCGACCCTCTTCACCATTCATAATTTTTTGGATAGTTCTCTTCTTTCTTAACGGAAAATGATGGTAAAAAACATTCATCTTCTATTCGGTCTATAATAATAAGCGCTTCAAAGAAAAACCTCATGACAAGCGACATCAATTGGTTTTTCTGTCAATAATTTTGACATGTATCCACTTCGAACTTTGATCGTATCGAACACAGCAACATAATTAAAAAATATACATTTCAATCTATCCAGCTTTTATTCATACATAAATCGAATATTTCCAGCTGAATACGAATTAATTTCCCAAATTCAAGCATTTCCATTCAAGGTTTTTTTTTCAATTTCTTTCACTCGCCCGAATTCGGCACTTAATCATAATATAAAAGTCGTGTTAATGCTGGCATTGTCCTTACTCCAGAGTAGAATCCGCAACTAACACTAATAATTCTACTTTCGGATTATTATCTGCAGGTTTTGACACGTGCAAACTAATTTTGCATCAGAGCTTCCAAGACCGCATAATGAGTCGAACAGAGAAACAAAAGGTATGTCAAATGGAAAACATGTTGGGAATACCTTTGGAATTTATGTCTGGTAAACAAAACAGTTTTCTTTAAGCTCCTGCGGGATGCTTCTGATGAATTTACGAGCTTATATAGTGGAAATTCAGTCTAAGCGATTCCAAGTAAAGCCACATCATTCAGTACTCGTACATAATTCTGCAATGGAGTTGTGTTGCCTATCTTACCTGGCTGCTGACATTTCTACGCCTACCTTAAACATATTCCCTTATTTATCGTCTGAAGAGGCTCGCAGGGCGTGAGCTTTATGCAAGACACAAAAATCAGTTGAAGAAAATCACTTTTACATCGTAATTCAAATTGAAGGCAAAATATAAAGGAGAAACAATTCTGTCTGACTTCGTATCATCGATTGAAAAATAAAAGAGATTGGTTGGAAATACATCCTCATGTTAACCTCGTTTTAAAATTTTATGTTCGTCAAACAACCCTGTACTGACACTAGAGTAGGTACGGATTGTCACGACCGTTCGCGCCAGATACGGCGTTGCTTTGCACCCCCAACTTCAAGCACTTGACAACACGATATCAAGGGTGGAAAACGACACCAGTAAAGTCTCTTGGGAATGACTGATATTAGGAAAACCTCATCGAAGCCTAAATAAGACAGAAATCGTTCTTATCGTTTTTTCTTTAATAAAACTTTTGAATTCCGTGATTTTCAATCGAAATTTGCCGTTCCACCACTTTTCGTTCATCATTTTAATCTGTTGAATATTATCGATCACAGGAACTTCTATCGTATAAAGGATTTTTTTTTCATCAATACTGTTGTTATAGACTTTTCATGTTACGTATCCCAAAACCATTCGCTCAATGAATTGTAAAAATATATTTATAGTGCTTTGGAATACATGTCTGAATTTGCAGTACAGGAATTTTTTGCTAGCTGTTTCATCTGTTGGCTGTTCAAGTTTGGAATCGAGCCTTAATAATACTGTTCCCAAACTAATAGAACAGTCGTCAGCGTGATTTGTAGCTCACATTATCACATTGAAAATAAGTTGCGGCAAGAACAATTTCAGGGCACAGCCCCACGCGCGCCGCGCCGCGTCGCCGTCGGCGTCGTCGTCGCACCGTCAAGGTGGCACTTGAAATAACGAACTGTGCGGTGGCGCAACTGGGAAATTAAAGTATGTGCCTCCAGAGAAAGTGATCTTAGTTGTATCAATACCCACGTTTAAATTGGGGTCGTTCACGAACGATTCGCTCAACACAAACGAATCAATTTTTAAATTTGAATTGATTCTTTGATTATTTTTCTCTTGTGGGTTTTATTAAATCGTTGTTTCGGTTCTGCTAAATGCAGTGCCATTGAGCTAAATACAATACGTAATGTGATTTGACATGAAATAAAATAATCTGCTATGCAAATATCATATTTTGACTTTGATTGGAAACCATTTATAGCGAATCTTACTTAGTGAAAAATCGCTAGGAAGGAGACCTTGGCTGAAAAAAAAATCACCACAGAAACTAGTGAATGAGAAAATGAAAAATTTCCCAAAACACATCGACTGATTTTGTTTGAGTGGCATCTTTTGACGTATATTTGTGACTTGAACGAGTTCTTATTTGAAACAAGTGCTATTGTGGTTCTTAAATTCCACAGAATGAATAGTTTCAACGAACAAATCTTTTCTCTTGAAACTGAACTGATTAAAATAATCGCAGTATGCAGTTTTTTATTTGACTCACCTGTTTTTCGAGAACGCCCTCCAATTACACAAATCTTTGTATCTTCTGGACGTTTTTCTTTGCGGAACAATCATAAAAACTAATTTGAAAACTGTTGTCAAGCGGAATTATTTTCCACGATTACTTGATTTCATTTCTCTCATCCACGTGTGGGAAAGCCAAATGGTATAAATTCATTACGTCTCTCTCTGTACAGATATATGAAAAAACCCAATACACGTCAAGTTTATATTAAATTGACATTCTTCAACGTGACATTGTAGCTCAATTCGTAGTGTTAAGGAACATACATCTCTTTTAGTACTCTCTATAGACAAGCAAATTCTTACGCAACTCAAACCAAAAACTTTGCAATCATGGAAATGCTTGAACCAAGATATCCACTTTAGGAGCCGTTTACATTTGTCACTGGATGACAACTCGAGCATCACCACAACCGGCATTGACCATCGAAGTATTGGCTGAAGAAGTTGAACCGCTGAACGCATTTTTTGATACTTTTTAGCTACTTATCGCTTAAATTGTGCAAACTTCGCACTCGATCCAAAACTGCGCCGTTTTGTCGTCCACACGCAGCATCGAACTTGCAACTGCACAGTTGAAGCAATAACTGAACTGAACTAAACTGACAAGCATAGATATTGTAAAACTGTGCAGACAAGTCGCCACATTTTGATGGTAACTTCGTTTTATCGATTAATTTTGTTTATTTTGTGTTGTGAAGATAAAATAAAATATGAGCGAAATTCGAAAATCTCTTTCTGAGACACTCAGTATGTTATAGTTGAGGAAAGTTTTGAAAGCGGTAATTATTGGGAAGAAAATTGTCAGATGACAAATCATAAAAACCTTTCTAGAATAATTATGAAACACAGTAATTATGTTAGTGGAATTTTAATGCTAAAAAGTTAAATCGCGATAAAAAATTATAAACAAATAATTTTCAGTTGTTCTTATTCAAACGTTGGCTAATTTGATCTATCATGTCACCAGCATCCTTCCTTTGTTGTCTCAGATTTCTAGCCACATCAATCAACTTTCGGCTTTTATCTTCAATTCTTTTCTTCGTGTCTTTTTGATCTCCCTTACTTGAACCAGTTGGTACTTTAGAATTCATATAACTTTGTATGGTACCCCCTAGTTTTTTTTTAATTATTTTTTCGACTGTCCGGCGATCTGTTAGTGGTTCTATATTGAAATCACTCGAAATTTTCTCGATAATTTCATACATCTTCTCGATGTCATCCATCTTCAGTTCGATTCTCTCAATACATTCTCTGATCTTCTTACGCAAGTCTCGATTTCGATTTATTAGCTTGTCGAATCTGTTTTCTACATCTGTCACCGATTTTGTGATGTTACTACAGTTTTCAGTAAGTTTTTCTGAGAAAACGTCTTCATTTGCATTACGTATCTGTGCGAATTCAATATTTCTTCTCAATTCGAAATTCTCAAGTTGATTAACGTAGCTCTGGCCGAGTAAAACCGAGTTTTCTGATGCAACCATGCGAAATTTTTGATCATACTCGGACGTTGATCCTATGTTTTTCAAATATCTGTTCTTTTCAGTAGGAATATCGAATTTGAATGAAGCCAATGAGTTGCTCAGATTTCTCATTTCAGTTGAATTTTTTCCCATGTGTAACGTCGAAGAACATACCGTTGCGTTATCCGCTTTCCAGGTGCTAGCCGTTCGTTGAAGTTTGACCGTGCTTTTGGATAAGTCCGACATCAATCTTGTGTAGGACATTTCCATCGAAATTAAATTAGCTCTTCGGTTTTTTATTTTGAGCACACTTTTTTGAAAGTCGTGATCTGATAAAGACATTGTGTTGTTGAGTGGATAATAACTGGCAATTTACGATGGTTACTGTCAATTGAAATTCGATGACTGGGAATCATAGAAAAGAGGTACGTGCACCTACTTTGATTACATCTTATTTTCCGGCCGCCTAGATTCTTTTTCATAAACAATCTACAATGAAATGAAAAATATAGTTCAATGAAATTAACTTTAAAAGAGATTGTTTATAAAAATGAAAGAAAAAATCAATTCATTCAAAGTATTTCCAATACAACAAAATATTTCCTGACGTTTAAGAAATATATACATGAATGTTCTAGTTTTCACTTCTGTGGGCGCTCCCAGGGTGCCTTTTTTTTCAATATTACATCATATAAAAGAGGCCTTAAAATATCATTTCTCCATTCGTAAAGAGGTAGGTAAATTAAAATTAAATGAATCAGCTCCAAGTATCACCTCCCCTTGTCTTTAATCAATTTATGATTTATGAAGAGACAATATTTCTTAAAAACGAACCGAATAATTTGAACAGAATTTCATTAATCATTATTGATTGATGCCAAAAGACTTCAAAACTTTAGATGTTTAGGATACAGAAAATACTAACATATGAATATAAAGATAGTATGCATAAGAATATTTTCACGATTTTATATTTAGGAAGTCGTCGCACAATTTATTCAGATTTGTGCGGGGATTTTCACACCTACCCAGTCAAAATTAAAATTTCATGAGTCATAAGGAGTTCCGCTAAAAATTACGATGTAATAACGGTTAGAACCCCACGAAGTTGGTTTTAATATAAAATTGATGAAAGAGCCATCTTTAGGTATAAAATGTTCACATCAAAATGCTCAACAGACGTACGTGCAATCGATGTTCGGTATATTCAAACCACGTAGGTAGTCCTCGATTTCTGCATCTAAATCTTCTGAGTCCACTATGAAACTTTGTTCGTTGACGAACATCTCCTCATTGTTTTTTTTATGTTTTTCCAATAAAACGTTCAAGTCTCGTCCGAATTTCGTACTTCCAAACAGTTCATGAATAACAACATCTTTCCTTTGTTTATATTTTCTATCTACTAGAAGGTCTATAGTTTTCCAGAAAATTTCCATTTTCACTTGGAATGCACCATACTTTCGGTATCGAATCACCTGGAAACTATGGTTCATAAGCTGCGATAAAGGGAGGGCCACAATGACGAAGACTGACAGATCGTGAGTGAAAATTTGCATGCTATGCCCCTTATTAATTTACCGCAAAACTCAATTAAAATTCGATGATTGGATGAGGATTTCAGTTCAGAACTTTCGAACATTGCGAAAGAACAAATCGCTCCACGTGAAGGTCAAATAGCTATCCCAATCACGTGGAAAAAATTGATACCCGGCACATGTCCCAGTTCGGAAAAATTGAAATATTTAATCTGTATCACATTCTAGAATTATCAGCACAGAAAACTATTATCGCACTGCGATTAAAAATTATTGCCATTACCCAATTTAAATTCTTCCTTTTTTTGCAAATTGATGGAAACGTGAATTTAACAAGAAAGATATGATACATTTGGAAGTTATCGCTTGTTTTGCTGACAAGTTATCATAATATTCAGTTATGATTGTACAACTAATTAATCAATGTTATTTGTGCAAGAACGGTATAAACATGAAAATATGTACAAAGGATGATATGTTGAAATCTTTCATAATTGTGTTTGCTTCTATCAGATTTAATGCGATTGGAAAACCGATCCACTGCTGGAAATATAATAAAAGTTCTCGTTTTGGATATTTTCAAGGTATTGGAAAGAAAAATATTCCAGTGGAAGTTTTGCTCTGGAAGATATATTTAATAATTCATCTGTACAAAATATTGATTTCGTTGATCTTTAAATTAGATAATTGAATTCTCATAGATAACAACTTTTGGTTTGCTGTTATAGAGGATATATGGCAAGCTCTCGAATTTGGATCACATCAAAAATGTGACAATTAGGCTAAAAAAACTTTTTCCACAATGAGTTCTGAAATACTACACGTATATCGATGAAACAGATTCCTCTGACTAAACATTTTCGCATCAGTTTCCGTCACTCAATTTTGTAGAATGTCAGAATGTCTTTATTGGCATCAAAACGAACATTTTGCGCCTGGTCGCTAAGCCCTGCGCGATATTTTCGGAAATCGTCTTTTTCAAGTTACTTCAATCCACTAAAAGTGTATTCTGTATTCATTCATTGAACTGACGTTTTTAATGGGAAATGGTGGTTTGCTGAGCCCTTCAACAAGTATTTTGTCATCAAATACTACGTCATTTTCTGATTATTTTAACGAATGAAAAACTCAGATTCCAAAAACCTACTACGCCGTTAGTATTAAGACATACTATAGACAGCGTAGCTATATTTTGGTATTTCTTTTAATAGAATAATTAATTATCAAGTAAGTCTCGAAAAAACGTTTGGTTGGAAAATTGATCCGTTTACTGGTAGATAAATAGAAAACTATCGGCTTTTTTCAAGTTAAAGTTAGAAAAACCTTCAATTCTGAGTTGACTTTGAAATGGAAGGGATATGAATATCATGTCAAAATAATATAAGAAGAAATTGGTCTGGAAATGTATGTTGATTTCAGTTCAAGAACTCAACCACGCAGAAAAAGCCACAGCTGTACTAAGTGCGAAAGTACAACATATTTTTCAAAGTTATTGCAAGAATTATTTTGGGATCGAATGAGGGGGATGATCGAAATGATGATGATGAATAAAACAATAAAAAAGCTTAATGAAGTTTTCTTTATCTTGTAAATATCGATTGACGAGTGGTATCTATAACTAATTTGAAAACAAAATGTTAACTGTACCTTCAAACCAAGTATAGAATGCGTCTCGTGTGAAAATCTATTTTTATGTTTATTTCAAAATAAGAATATACACCATTTGACGGTGTTGGTCATGAAAGGAACACAGCAATTAGCGGTAACTGTGGTTGCATATTAAATGAAAATTTAGTGAACTTGAATATCAATGCATAAAACAATGACGCTACTAGTCATAATAATAAAAGGTGTACGTGATGCTCTATTTATAACCGAACCATCGCCCGTCTAAACCTAAATATATCGTCTCCACATCAGTCGGAAATCGAGTCCATGAAAGACAACATTGCTAAACGAAAGTAAGCGCTTCTAGCCTAAAAATCGAAGTAGGCGTCTTGCAACCTTGTTCTTCCAAAGTTAAACACGCAAATCGAGTATTCTTTGATGAATCACCATAGTGATATTATGTTAACAAAAGCGTTGGTGTTGGCGGTCTCGCGTTAATCGAAATGTCGGAAAAAAACGGGACGAATCCTTTGAGTAGAGAACGAAGTTTCGTGAGAACCAGCAAGGATCAACGGAGAAGGGTGCAGACAATTGTTGAACCTGCGATTCGAGGTAAACCAACCGTGGAAATCTACAGGCCCCCAAACTTGAGAACGGACCTCCAATACGGTGATAGTGTAGCCAAGTTGAACGTGCACGCAAAAGAATTCACGATGAATCACCAACAGCTACAGCACCCATTCGCTCTTCAACCGTCCAAAAGTAGCGGAGACATTTTGCACGACCGCGGTATGTCACATCTTCAACACTCTAGATCTAGTGGTAACGTTATGAGACAACTCAACAATACTGGGATTATAAGAACTTTTTATCCCATCCCCGTCTACACTCCTGCGATACTGAATCGGGTCAATTTCCATCCATTCCCACACGCCCAACCATTCGCCTTTCCGGCCCCAACGATTCACCAAACGAACCCTCCTATTATTATACATCAACAACAACCGAATTTGAAACGGTCCAAAAGCCTTGGATCGGCAGATAGTCAATACCTATCCAAATTGCAACCTATTCAGAACGCCGAAAACATGGATCTGGCCGATTTTTCCATTGATGACAGAAAAAATCTACAGGTGGCGATTGTTGACCCGAATCAACTGCCTTCCAGAACTTTGATGGACCTGGTCAAGATCATCATGGAAAAAGTGATAGAAGGAGGAGTCAAATTGTCCGAAACAGGTGCAAAACTGTGCATTTCAATAATAGAGCGAGAAAAAACTCATACATTTTTGGAAACACTTCTAAATACTTGTCAACAGTGGTATCAAGAAAGAGACAAAGTTTTGAGGGACACGAAACCTGATGATTGGACTAAATTCATAGCGTTCGTCTGGTTTATGACGGAAATGTGCGGCTTACTAAAAAGACATCAACTGAGGGAACAGTCTGAAGATTTACAACCAGGTTCAAACTTACTATCCATTCTCCTGAAATGTTGTGAGTTGTGCTTGTATCTGCCCATTAACAATCTGCCCGGTACAGAGTGCCTCTTTTTCGTTTTGACGTCAATTGGGCGAGACCTGGAGAGCGAGATGCCAGAGCAATTCGAACAGTTGCTCACCAGCGTGCGGGATGGTTTCTTGGCCAACTCAACATCTCCTCAAATTCGGAGGACTTTGCTGCAGTTGATCGAACTTCATGCTTCCGATTGGCAACTTGCTGGATCATCTGTTTTGTATTATTATCCTAGAATTCGATAACTCATCAGGGTTTCCTCAAATTCATATAAAAATGATTGACTTTTTTCTAGCGATCTTCTTTTGTTTAAATTTTATTTAATAAATCACTGAACATGGGGTATTTTATTGGCAGAAATGACTTTTCAATTTTCAAGAACGGGAAAGGACTTTTGAATTCACAGTTCAATATCAGAAAAGAAGTAAGTTTGTTCATATTATCCTCCTCTTTGAGAAGGAATATTGATGCCATTGCCAAAACAAGTTAATAGCGATTTGGATTTTCTGATCAAACTTCGTGGAAATTCATAAAATATTTCGAAAAACGAAACGACATTAACGAGGAAAGTAATTTGAAAAAATGTGGAATGAAATGAAAGCAAAAAATGGCGAAAATATTTTGATAGATGAAATAGAAACATCCACAGAATTATCATCAAAAATTAAACTTGAAACTTTTCAATTTTTCTTTTATACTGATTCACACTTCTCCATTTTACTCCACACCTTTTGTCGTTCCTCAATGTTTTGCACTTTTCTAATATTTTCCGCATTGGTTACATGGATTGTATACAATGATACTCAAAAAGTTGTTAAACTCCTTCAGATTGAGGACCAAATTGACTTTTTCTGAGTTTGCATGAATTTTTGGACTCGGCGACAAAGCCTCCTTCATCTCTATGGTTCAATATTGGGTACTACATCAGGTTGTTTTGATAGATTCATATTTGCTACAAATGTAAGTTTTGAACTAGCACATTCTAATGACCAAATCTCGAATAGTAGGCTTATTTATATTTTATAGACACACTGCACAAATACATGAAAAAAATTAAATTTTGACAAAGTTGTATGTGTTCCTTGATTAAGTTTTGGTAAATAGTAAATGATACAAAAATGGCAATCAGAAACTTGCGCTTGGGGTATTAAGCGCGCTTACTGTTCGACTAAGAAAATGAAATTATCTTGGAGTTATTGATGTTGAGTTAGTATACTAATCAATGTTAATCGGTAAGTTATTGCAAATATCGTTGGTAGACCGCCGTTCATTGGAATAAAAGAATTATGATGTTGAATATGTCTGAAAACCAAAATATTCCCAACCTCAAAAAAAGTGTTCATTCATTTTACATGATAAGGTTATAAGAAAAAATTGCTCTGTATAACAAAATTAACAATTTACATAGTTGCATTTTGTATTTTTCATTGAATATGTACTGAATAAAAACTGTGGAGTTTCACTTCGTTCGGTCTCTTTCTACAGCGGAAAATTTCCAATGTATTAATTGGGATAATAAATCCGCTGCATACGTTTGTTTGTTTCTTGTCATTTGATTTGTACCAAAAATCTAAATTATGATTTTGAAATAGCTCCAATATTCTTTGATAGATATTTTATCAGACATTTTTCAAATTCCTTAAGATTTATTCGATTTCAATACAAATGTATATGAAAATTGCTGCTCAAACAAATTTTCTTCTTGTGAAATTATTGTTTTTTTATTGCGAAATAGTTGAAATTTGAAAATTTCGAAATTGTGTACGTGTATTTTCTGATCTCCCTCCACACCAAAACACACGATGATCCAAAAGAAGTAATAATCTGAACTATGAACTCAACACAAATTGACGCAAGAGATTTCTCACCAACTGTTTCCATTTCCACTTTCCGATAAGAATTGATACGTAAAACTCGAAACTGTAACGCTGAACAAAAACTCTTGGGTTATAAAAGCTTGCGACCAAACGAAATTTCTCAGTCAATAAGTAACAATCATTTGAAATTCGAAACGAATTTTTACTCCTTTAACACATCGCGCGTTCTTGTAAAAAAGTTTTTTGGTGAGCATGTTAGATCAGATATTGAAGAACAATAAGAAGCTGAAGATACGAGATACGAAAAGCGACTCTTGGAGGGTTGAAGTTTCTTCCGTCGCAAAGCGCACCAGAAATTTCATCAGAGAGATCGTGGATAATCTGGAGATTAATCCGAATCCGAAAAAATCTCTAATTTCTCTTTCTATTGGTAAGTGAAAGAAACTCGTCATTGCGAAAATTACCCACCCGAAGTGCGTGGAGATTCTCAGCTTTCTAATTATTTCGAAACTGAAACCTACCACTATAAATCTGTCTTATAATAAATGTAATTTCGTAACTCAATCCTTCTGACTAAGAATTTTATTCGGGAAATTTAATAAGTTAATGGAAATTTCAACTATATGCATGTGGGATATCTCTCAACTAGTTTTCTCTTAGGTGATCCCACCGTTTACGGGAACTTGGAAGCATCTAACGAAACTATACAGGCGGTAATTCGTTCAATAGAAGAAGGCAAGCACAATGGTTACGCTCCAGCAGTGGGTCACAAAGAAGCCCGTGAAGCAGTTGCCGATTATTTATCTTTTGATGGTGCCGACTACAATTTCACTGACATCATCTTATGCAGTGGATGTTCATCTTCATTGGAAATGTGCATCACGGTTCTGGCCGATCCTTTCAAGGACCAAAATATCCTGATACCGAAACCAGGATTTCCTATATATCGAACATTGGCCGAAAGTATTGGAATTAAGGTATTGCAGAATTTCAATAAATAATTTATAAAAGCTGTGCAGGTACAAAACCTTGTGATATTTTTCATTCACGTTTGATTCAGAATGAGGAATAACATCGACCAAGCGAGTTTTCAAAATTGATTAATAAGTTTAACTAGTTCAAAATAATTGAACAATATCGAAAAAAAATTTGTTCAATGGATAAAAAAAGGCTGATCAGTATTTTTACTCAGCATATATAGACTTAAGTTTACACAAACTGAAGTTGATTCAGAAAGTTGGTTATTTTAGGATGGATTTTTGGAGGTTGAAAACAGTTTTTTGCAATTTTCGGCTGAACGATGCATCCTATGAAAAAAAGTTTCCGAGAAAAATGCAAACGAAAAAATCCAAACTTTTATTTGAAACTTTAATTAATGAAAGGAACTCCTCGAAGAATTGACAGTTGTTTCTAGAAATTTATCATCTCAGAAAGTCTTTGAACATTCATGGCGTATCAGTTTTGAAGGAGTAATTTCAACTCATTGTCTTTTCTTTGCTAAAGTATCTTGCGATTCTATTTTCATAAATTTGAGCATTCAGATTTTTTGGGAAGTCGTTGACATCAAAGCAACGATTAGGCTGACATTGATTCCTTGACCGTGATCTCCAAACATGTAAACTAAACATCGGATCGAAAAACAACCCACGCGACAACCTTTTCGCAGGAATAATTGCTAAATTGACTAACGTAGGAACCGATAACAAAATAAAATGCATCGTTATTTTGTAATGAGACAAATCGTTGTGAAAAAAATGTCACAATAAGCTAGATAGCACTTACCAAAGCGTTTCGTTTGGATGTCTATCGTCAATTCTGCTGAATGAACATGTGATATAAATGTTTAAAAAAGATTTACCGCTCCAGTTCCTGGAATGGTTACCATGTAGAGAAACTGAATGAAAAAATAATTACGTATAATTTTTGACATCAGTGGTAAATTATAATAGTCACCGGTATGAAAAATAGCAGATTTATTAACGTGATCAGTTTCACACTTGCAAGATCTACCAAAATTGACGAAGAAATGCTACATATCCACTAACAGAACCACGGGACAATTTCTCAAGCATTATTGGTATCATAACATTATTTTGATATCATTAGATTGGTCTTCTTTATTTTTTTAAAAGTCATGTTCAATTACTCAGTTTTATGAGCCAAACAACTTCAAGCCAATATTAACTTCTTCAGGTCACATATACATTGTAATAAAAATAATCATGAACGAATTGTTCTAGTTTGACTGATTCGAAAGCTCTGAAATTCACAAGTTTAGGATACTATAGCAGCATGACTAATTGTTAATTTGGAATAGCACATAGTTGGTTTAATTAGTGTTTTGTTCTCAGGTGAAATACTATGATCTCATTCCCAGTAAAAATTGGGAGATCGACATCGACCATTTGGAAAGCCAAATTGACTCAGATACCGCCGCTATAATTATTAACAACCCTTCGAATCCGTGCGGATCAGTTTATTCAAAAAAGCATCTCAAAGAAATACTCGATTTGGCTGAAGATTACCAAATACCTATAATATCAGACGAAATTTACGACAGGATCGTCTTTGGAAACAACAAATTCACATCTATTGCTTCATTATCATCGAATGTTCCCATGCTGATCACCGGAGGTCTAGCAAAAAGGTTTCTAGTTCCAGGATGGAGGCTTGGATGGATAGCAATCAAAGACAAACTAGGAGCATTCGATTACGGCGTACGTCAAGGACTGATAAAGCTTAGTCAAAGAACTATTGGTAGCAACACTTTAATCCAGGGTGCCTTGCCCAGCATTCTAAAGAACTCAACTTCATTTTTCTTTGATTACCTTATTGATACACTTATGGAGAATGCGAAAATTTCTTACGAGATCTTGAAGACTGCAAAAGGAATAACGCCTTATAAACCTCAAGGAACAATGTACATGATGATTCAGATTGAATTAGATAAATTTCCACAATTTGAAAATGGACTGAAGTTTAATGAAAAATTAATCGAAGAAGAATCAGTATTCTGCTTACCAGGAGAGGTACGTTTTAATTTAAAAAATGTTATTTTTATTCATAAATTATTCCTTTCAGTGCTTTGAAATCCCCGGATTCATGAGGCTCATATTGACGGTACCTTCGTTATTAATGGAAGAAGCCTGTCTTAGAATCGCAGATTTTTGTAATCGTCATCACTGTTGATTTTATAATTTTATTTTTTATATGTATTATTGGAATATATGATACAATCGAGTTTTTTTAAAACATTGAATTATTTCTCCAAAAAGGTGCGTTTTTGATCAATTTTCGAGTTCTAATTTCTTTTATGGAATTTTTGTTTGACTAAGTTGAGAATTTCTGGGACTAAAAATGAAGAACTGTTTTTGAGAGTTCTTGTTGGCAATTGAATCTTCATGGGTTGCGCTTTCATGAGTAAAATATTCAGGTTCATAACTTCGATGAAACTTATGGAAATATGTCGATTCAAAATGAAGATGAATTATTATTTCAATTTCATTTTCAAAATAAGTAACCAAACTACTGACTGAAGAAAACAACCTAATTGAAAATGAAACAACAGGAACACCATAAAATAAATTACATGCGCCTAACACATTACATAAAATAATTCATTCGAAGTTGCGTTGAAAATAAATTATTGATGGCCAAAATCATGGACATTTGTAATAGTTAATATTTTGGGTTCAATAATATAATTTCTGATTTTGATGTATCTTGTTATATATGCGTGATTTAAAATAAACAATTATTACTTTTGAAAAACATTTTTATTGCGTCTTATAGTCTAATACATAGCTCCAAAATTTTTGAGCGAAAATGAAAATCAAACGTTAATTTCAAGCAAACTTCCCCATTATAATACAACAAAAAAAAAGTCACAGCCACTTTTTTACCACCTGTAAATACTTTAAATAATACGAGAAATCAAGAGATGTATATCGAATAAATAATGAGCAATAAATACGGAAAATAATATAAATGCTTATATAGTACGTTAAAGTTGAAATGCTTTAAAGAAGTTTCTAGAATTTTGTGAATTTACTTTCACAAAAGTAACGATTCTAAGTGGCTACCGGCAACCTTTATGAATCAATCTGTGTGTTCCTCTTCTGGGACGCACATAAATAGTTTGGCACATCCATCATTGAAATTCTTAAATATCATTTTTAGCCAAAATGGTTGACCCTTCCAGGAAACGGTGACCAGATATACCGGTATGCCGCATAAAATGAAACCTAAAACAAACAAAAAACCTAGAATTTACTTCACATCTACACAATACAAACCTAAAGCGATTCCAACAACAACGGGAGTTTTGTGGAATGGTAGCGTCACCAAAAAAAAGCAGATCACAAAGAAAATGCACGGTAAAATAAGACTGACTTTGATTGGCCTTTTCGCATTTGGTTTTGTGATCCTCATGTATAAAAGACCAACGATGCTCATCGTAATGAATAAGGCCTCTGCAAACGATACGAAGTTTATAAGAACGTAGACATCGGGGATTGTCACCAGGATCAATGTGATAATACACTGCAAATGGAATGGGTGGATTATTGATAATAATTTTTATACAACTGGATTGAATAACAATGTTTATAAAATAAAACGTGTTTTAATAATTTGAAGTCGAGGAATTTCATTTGATGGAAAATATCCTCTCAAACTATGAAGGCTCCGTCTAGTAAATTTTCAGGAACACAATTATTTTTAGAAATAGAACAACCGTTTGTATTTTATGTCAAGGAAATATATAATGAAAGACATTGCACGAAACATTGTTACCTTTGCTATGGTAAATCATCTAACGGGAATGACAAAAAAAGTAATGGTTTCACTTACCATGAATACAAGGGATGGTACTGGCGTAAGTCTTTTAACGTCAATAAGAGCAATAGCCCTGGGAAGGTGACCGTTACGAGCGCCAACGAAAAATAATCTCGCTGAAGCGAAAATGGCACCGTTTAACGAGCCAAAGGTAGAAATAGCAACAAATATCGGTACACAGAAGGAAAACATGCCAAGCATTTTGTCACCAAAAGTGACCGCCACTGCTTGAGATGACAAAATTTCCTCCCTACTTAAAACGACAAAATAGGCGATATTTGTAATAACATAAACAATAGTAACTACAGGCATCGATATGATGATGGCTCTTGGTAGATTCCTGATAAAAAAATTAATCTGTTTGTTGCTTTTGAAACGAAGTTTCTATCCTCTCACCTGTAAGGATCCTTCAACTCCTCTGTAACGTAGTTTAGGAAGTTCCACCCTGAATAGGAGAAAAGACCGGAATAAAAAGCCAAGGCGATTGAACCTGGGTCCCACTTGGTATCAGCCATTGGCGCCTTTAAATATTCATTATGACCGTTCATTAAATGGTACAATCCCGCCGCAACTATGATCAGCAAAGCGAAGACTTTCGTACAAGTGAAGATTTCTTGCACCCTGAAAATGAATCGAATAAAAAATCTTGGCTAAGTATCAGTCCATATCCTTCTACAAAAACATACCGGTTTCCTAATATGCTACAAAAATTTGGCTTGAATATCAAAAGACAGAAAGAATTTTATACCCACCAAACCATTGTCCCCTTTATAACTGAACGAACCTGGTGACTAATTTCACATTGTAGCAATTGATAACGGTCAAGAGGCATGTGGTGGCGGCAGCTATTAAACGCACGGCAAGAAAGGGGGCTTCACATGTTCCCCAAAATGGCTGAAAAATATACTGAGCGAACGTGATCGCTGTGACGGCATTTCCTGTAGGAACAAGGATGAACAGGGCGACCCACATGTAAAGGAACGCCGGTAGTGGTCCAAAGGCCTCATTTATGTAAGCATAATCACCCCCAGATTTCGGTATCATTGTACCTGAAAATTGAAAACAAATTTTGTACAGCAATGAACCAGAGCCTGATCTAGGGGAAGCACATGGAGACATTTGCCCAGAGTGATGAGATGTAGGGGTGGCAATTAAGCATTAATTAAACATTGTATAAAAGCTGAAAAACAAGAATTCAACTAAAATAATTTAAAGTTTCAAGGCTTCGTATCGATAATAACCAACCGATTCTGGCAGAATTCCTCTCGAAAGTACGAGAAAATTAAATGAAATCCTAAAAATATGGCAAAATTTATTATCATGAAAATTCCCTTAAAATTTATAGATTATTACAGAAGATTCAAGAGCGTCATTCAATTCTGTAGAAACAAAGAGGAATGTCGCGCTTTAAAAACATTTCCCAAGTTGGCAGTAAATTAGGAGGAATTTCACGAAAATTTTTTGTCCATTTTTTATTAGTCGTAAAGAAAAAGAAAATTTCGAGCGGTTTGGAGAATTTTTCTTTCTCAATTTCCAAGAATTTCAACGATGGGTTCTTAAATTTCATAAAATTTTTTTGACTTCTTAGAAATTTAAAAAATTTTATAAAATTCTTTCAGTTCTTCAATCAAGAAAAAACGAAAAATACTATTTGGAATTGATTATCAATTTTGCAAAATATTTGAAATTTTCAAAGCGAATTACTCTTAGATCTTCGCGAAATTAGATGTAGGTAAAATAGAAAAACCACTGACGGCGGCAAATTCGCAGTTTGCCCCCTCTTTTCAAGTTTATAGATCCTGCTCTGCAATGAACGACTCATCTTCGACACGTTGCCAACAAGATTGTCCTAAACGATCGCAGTGAATTGAATAATTGCACATTAGCCTCACATATATGTCCCTTTGTAGGAACGACACTTTCGTTTCATTTGGACCGGCTTGTATTCTTCCGATCGTTTTCCATTTGACAACTGAATAGTGACGTAAAAAAGAATGGCAATATGGCAAAAAATCTATTAACGTTAAGGGAAACTAGGTGTAGTTGGAAATACGATAAGAAAGCGATACAATATCGATAAACAAATTTCCTAGGAAATTTCATTATAATTCTAAACGCCTTGAATCGATAGATTTAAAATAACTTTTTGAATGGTTATCATTAATAAAATTAATATAAAATATAGTAGTCTACGATAACAATCAGGAAGGGACGGTTATAAATTCAATGGTAAAAACGTGACATATGAATCAACGTAACTATAGTATAGGGGTTGTCTTTTCAAGTTCAAGTTGAACAAAAAATGCATTCATGGGATGTATTATTGACAGTCGAATTTACAGGAAGTCCTTGCCCGGTGACTAACTATACAGCCCTGAAAGGTCTTACAAGTTTTGGGGTGAAACCGTCTTTGTATACAAGAGAGAAGCTTTAATAAATCATTTGACCACATTCTTTATTTGTGTTACACCCCAGTGCTAAGGGAAATGAAAATAAAAGGTGCTCCATAGCCAAAAGAAAGTTAGGAACCATCAGATTGAAGCGTTAAGCCCAGCGTTGACTTAGAAACTTTTAGTCGCGAAACGCCCACATAGTACGTAGTTCTTTATTCGCGACTAAAAGTTTAGTCAGCGGCGAGCCTTCGCAGAACTACTTTGAACGACCCGCACGTCCCCAGCCACCGCCACTGAAATCACAAGTTTCCCGAATATTAGGAGCATCTAACATGTCGACTATGAATATCTGCATATCGGATAGCAAGCTCGTCCATTCCAGCCGCACCACCGCCGGTCGTTCTATTCCTTTCGATCTCTTTCACCATATCGCATTTTCGATGCGAAAGCAGAACTGTTCATGTGTCCGACGGAAAAATCGAATTCGAATTCGTAGAATACATTCACAATAAAAATTGACTGAAAAACATATTTTCTTTTTTTTTGTCTCCAAAACTTAGCGAAATATCGATTAAAAGAAAAATTTTTTCTTCCCACAAGTAATTGCTAGAGTCAATTCAGCCGAAAAATCTGGCAACAAAATTTCTGACTTGGTCTTTACTAAGTTGACATCAACTTGGCGAAATTTTCTGAATGTCGTCATTTCAACGACATATCGAGTTGAATAAAAACAACCAACACAGCAAATTTTCTTTTTTCTCGAATTCCTAGAGTACATTCAACCAGAAGAACTCACAAAAAAAACGATTTTTCGAATGTTTTGCTAAGTTATCAACTTAGCGAAACATCGATTTGAAGAAAAACTAATGAAATGACAAATTCGCAGTCGTATGAGCAGGATAATTTGCGAAAATTCCAATATCGTCGAGGTATTCAGATAATAATCAGCGAAATTTCTTTCCTGCGGTCAAAAAAAATTGAGTTACATTGTCATGTACCTAGTTGCGTCAGCCGAAACGATCAAGCATGAACTTCTTCGCAAAACACAGGTGGGTAACCCGGTGTCTGACGCAATTTCAAAAGTTCTAAATTACACGGGAGGAAAGAACTTACCTAATTCAGCGTAGCAAAGAGCTCCAATCATTGATAATATTCCGGATAATATCCACACCAGAATACTCTGTCCTACACTTCCCGAGGAAGCAAGTACCCCCCTAGGGGACACGAAAATGCCAGACCCTATAATAACCCCAACGATTATCGCAATCCCATCAATTAAACCTAATTCTTTTTTTAGTTTAATAGCACCATTTTTAGACTGGCCGTCAATTCCGTTCGGAGTTTTCATTTCCGCGCCCATTATTTAAAATTTGCAAGAAAACACACACACAGGACCACGTGTTGATACTACCGTCACAACTAATCGGAATCTTGTCGTATCGTGGCATCGGCGCATTCGGAATGGAGGTCCGGATAGTATCGTTCTACTTCGAACGACCTCGGTTCGTTTCGATTTACGTAGCAGAATAGAGTATACCTTCTTTTCTCCTTCTATCGCGTTGTCGACAAACGCAACGTACTTCGATCACCGGTACTATCAAAAACGAAAAATTTCAACAACATTCTTTTTTTATTCAATCCAAAATCAAACATCAAACTCCTTCACGTTACAATCATCTGAACACGAAAAAACAGACGTGCCATTTTTAGAAACCGCCATATTCAATATACCATCCTTGTGACCTGTTAAAGTTTTTATCAGCGTGCCGGTGCGGACGTCGCATACGTAAATTGCGCCGTCGTTGGCGCCGACAAGAACGTTTCCGGTTTTGCCCCACTTCATCACCGTAACGGAAGTCTCGATTTTTGCTTGATGTCTCAGAAGGTGTCGTCCCAAATCCCAAACACAAAGTGTCCCAGAAAGTGAACCAGTCACTAGGATTCCCAATTCTGAACTAATCAAAACAGACTCCACATCATCTTCAGCACCTGATTGCAATTTTGCAATCGTTCGACCGGTTGAGGTCAGGATAAGTTCAGATGTGGGGGCCACGACGGCCAAAGTACCATCGGAATTCAAATCTATCCCAGTCACCCCCGACGCGCACGCTTCAGCAAGCTGCCACAAAGTTACGGCCGTTTTCAAGTCCCACAATTTTATTTGCCCATCTCCGTAACCTGCAACAATACGAAAAAACTCTATACGCAGGAACTGCTTCAGCGAATTTTACGAAAAGAGACAAATCGACAAAATCTCATATCTTTTGTTCCAACTTGTAACAAAAATCGTGCTTTCCCAAAAATCATGATATTTTACTAGAAGGAACGTTTCCCTGAAGTTTTCATTGAGCTATCTAGCATAGATCCCGAGATAAAAAGATTGACCTAAACCGTTGGTAACTTGGTACGAATTCACTGTTCAACGAACTCATGGAAGTTATAAGGTTCTACGAAGTTTCATTGAAATTCAAAAATTTTTTTTGCATTTATCGAGATAAAGAGAAAAAATTCATATCTTTCATCTCAAAATTTGAACAAATTTCAGTCATTTGAACTGTTTGAAGAACGACTATTTCACTAGAACGAGTTATAAATTGTATTCAGATTTCGAACTGTTCATAAAATTTTGATTTTTTCAGATATAAATCAATCATTTCAAAATCGATAATATAACTTTCAGTATTTTGGTAAGTCTTAAGAAAAAAGTGAATATAAAGGCACTCATGGCAAGTACTCAAATCTTCATTTTGGCGCGTTTTCAGGAGAGCTGAACAACTATCCTTCCAATTATTTTCTCCTTTCCTGGAAAACTTGCACCGTTATCCTTGTGATGGTTACATCCAAAATACCTATTATTACAAATCTTCTACTTGCATCTATCTGCTATGGAGAGACAAGTCTTACAATATGCAAAACTCATTTTAGTTCAAAATGACGATCCCTGAAGTTGTTGTGAGGCACTTGATATACCCTTGATGACATGGTATGATCAATTTCGTTATTAGGCGAATGAACATAAAAATTAAAATATAATCTATGATTCAATAATTGTTATAGAATTGGAGTTCATTCATGTCAATAAGCGTCAAAATTTAAACACTAATAAAAATAACGGTTCATTTTAATCGCCACTTGAGGCATCAGAAATAATGAGTATTTTTCATTCGTAACTCAACATTCCATTAAAAAAATCAATCAAACTTTTCTTTTATGGTTTTCACTCTTGTAATATTACTAATGAACATATAATTGTTTTTGTTTTGGATGAAATGCATGTATAATGTATGACTGAATCCTGAATAGCAATGGATCACATATCGTAATTATAATATGGTTACCTTAGTTATGTTAGCAAAAACGAATCAGTGGTAATATAACTATTAAATGGACAAAACAGTAAGTGCAATTATATATAAAAAAATATCTGTAGCTGACTAACCTGCTAGTAGTTTCTTTCCATCTGGCAGTATTTTGGCTGTCGAGGTTGAAGATCCATGATTAGCAAGCACCTTGCAGTTCCCTTGTGGCACTTGCCATACATAAATATCACCCGATGTGCAACCATGAATCAAAACATTGGCCTGTTGGTGCCATTCCAGCCATGTCAAATCGTCACTTTCATTGCACCAAACTAGTTTACCGTCTGGCACACTCCACACTTGAACCATTCCTTTCATATCACCGGTAGCAACTAGCTGACCATCAAAATTAAAAGAAGCTTCAGTTACTGAATCTTCATGTCCGGTGCATTCAAATATAACTTCTTTTGTTTCGAGGCTCCACACGTAAGCATGATCATCCTCACCACCTGTCACGATATACTTTTCATCTGGACTCAAGTTGACAACAAAGACAGACTTTTTGTGGCGTTCGAAGGTACACTTGCTGATATCTACGACGGTTGTCTCAAACTCATCTTCTTGATCTTCCAAATTTTCTAAGATTTCGGCTGATTCATCGTCGGAATATATTACTTCTATGTCGTCGAAGTTTTCGTCAACTTCAATATCTTCGTGATCATCCTCCATGAGTTACTGTTTCAAATTTATTTCGAATGTAAAGTTAACCTCAAATACACATATTCAAACACAGATTGTAAGTACTTGGGTAGGATATTCTGTGAACGAATGTTAATAATAATAATAATAGTATTATTTTTCAATGAATGCACGATGTTCCAGTGACGTTGCGATACGAAATGTATCAGATTGTATCAAAAACAATCACCCACGAGTTTCTTTGAACATTTTAAATGATTTTTAATATTGATTTCAAACTCTTCAAATTTCCCTCAATTTTTTTATAATTTGAGCCTTCCAAAAATATTCTTCAATTTCTGAAAAATATTAAAATCTTTTCGAACTTTCATGTGAATTCCTGGAATTTTAAATTGACATCAATGAACCTATAATTATTTTAGAAAATTTAAGGAGCGAAATATGAAACTTGAATTCTATTTATGAAGATATTGTGAAAATACTTATATATTAATTTATATTAATAAATAATATTGCTGGGATTTTTCATACTAAAAATACATTTAATTGTATGTATATAATTGTATTATCCCTTCTGGAACTGTTACAATGTTAAATGAACAAATTTCGTCACACCTGACATTTCATGTTATTTTTGGAAGAAATTTTACTAGTATACTGCAATAGAAGATGAATTAAATACGGTTAGGTGTTAAATTTAATTGCAACTAATTGTGACCAAATATTTAATTGGCGTTGGAACAACTACCAATATTCTTTTTAAATCCAGTCACTACTTTATAGAAGTTTTTAATGATACTTAATACCAATATAAATTAAGCAAATTTTAACTGAATATCTATTAACATGAAGAATACAAATACTAAATCATATCTCAATATATTAAATGGTTTCTAAATTATGTAGGATATAATTAAAAATTCCAAGTAACTGAATTTTTATCTATTTAAGAAAAAAAAATTCATCCATATCAATTTAATCATGCCGAAATTATGTAATTCAAGGAAAACCATCATCATCCTCCTCAGCCATCTCCTTGGCCAGCTCCAAATCTTGCTGTTCCCTTTCCCTCCTTTCTTCAGCAGACTCCAACTGTTTGCTGTAAGCCTTAGGAGGATACCTCATAGCTTTCACACTCTGATTATGCAAATCCAAACAAAAAGAAATCCTTTGATGGAACGCCATCTGAGGTTCCTTAGTGCAATATATGTCATTGATCTCCTTACTGCACATGTAACCTGCTTCAGAATCTAAAGTTGCCTCGACAACACCATCAGCTATCGCTTTCGCTACAATGAATTCAGCATCTTCAGCAGAATCAAGTCTCAACTTCTTTGCGATATCTTGTGGAGAAATACGGAAATAAGAAACACCAATCGCACGTATAGCCGTCTTGATAACGTTATGCCTCAATCTAAGAATCAAAGTAAAAGTATGATCTTGCCTGAATCTTGGTCCAAAATTTTCTAGAACTTCCCCAAAACGCTGTAGATTTCCAAGTCTTACTGCTTGTGTTAATTGGAAGTATGGGGCAAGAGAATGACGCATACTTGCTTGCCTAAATATCTGCCTTTCAGGAATGTCTCCAAGCAGTAGTTCATTGACTACAAGTAGTTTTTGGACAGTTTGTCTAAAACCCACGGCTGCAGTTTGTGGAGCCTTTCTCATTGCTTGCACTAAATGTTTGTGAGCAACGCTGTAATCCAACATTGTAGCTTTTATGCGACCTAAATAGTACAAATATCTCGCCCATTCATTATTGCTGGCTGATGGTGGGAAAACGCATTTACTAACAAGCATTTCTGCTTGATCATAAAGAGAGTAGTGTAAATAGTTCCTCAACAAACAATTAATGAGAACTGCTTGTCCCTCAACATCATTTCTCAAAGTTGCTGTCCTCAAACGAGTATGCAGAAAAGAACGTATAGTGTCCAGCTGATTTGTTAACTCAGCAACACGTGAATAGTAGAAATATGCTTTAGCAGCTATCAGATCCAAAGTACGACGATTCTGATTCTTCATTTTGTTCAACAAAATCTCTGAACATTTGGTTGCTTCTGTTAGTTTATTCAAATCAATTAAACGTACCAAAATAAGCAAATAGATGTAAGCATCCACTTCTGGAGTTGGTGACTTATTAACGAATCTGGATCTCTGAGTTTCAAATTCGGAACCTGCTGGGCTTTCTTCAATGAAGAGTAACGGTGCATCTCGTTCATTAACTGGGTAAATTTGGGCGACGAGTCCACGCAACACGGAAGCTTTTAATTTTCGGCGGGTGTTAGGCAAACAACGAAGCACCCTTAAAATAAAACGATTTTCTTTATTATTCACCCCTTTTTCGATCTGCCGAATTTGCTCTCTTATTTCGAGTAGGCTTTGCAAGTCGACGTCCCGCTTCGAATCACCACTTTCAAGACCACACGGACTGTCAATATTCTTCATTTCGACGTCGGTACTTTCGACGGCCATAGTTCGATATCTTTTTTTAATTCAGCAATGAGATGAAGAACTTTATGAATGACTGCACAGTTTTGATATTTTGGCAACTTCGTAATTTGACATAAATTCGCCACAGAAAGCTGCAAGTGTTTTCTGTGAACCGTGTTTCGATCATAGAACAACCGCTAACATGTTCTTTGCATTGATCGTGGATTTAACCTTTTTTCGCTGGGTAGATTGTAGGTTCTTCTTTGTTGTTGTCATATGACCCATTCAAATGATCCCAAATAGGATGTTCTTTTCATTGACCATCGCCAAGCAGATATTAGAGATATGGAAAAAGATCCAATGTAAAACGAACCGAGTCGATAATTCTTTCCTAGACAAATGTTCACTTTGACGACACTAATGGTGAATAATAAGAGACCTCGAGGCATATAGTGATCACAGAGATCGAGACGGATATCGAGAGATCGAAATGCGTTAGGACACTGCGGAATCGTGTTATACTATTTCGACAACATCGATTTTAGGACAATGACACAGAATACAACAATGTCATATGCCGTTGCCATAGTTATAACCTATAATGATTGTGTATACGTTTTGTCAATAGTTTGTATTCGAGTCAAATGTTCGTGTATTTTGATATACTGATGAAATGTACCCATCAATTCAGTAAAAAGAGATAAAATGTTCAAAAACACTTTCCAGAGTGGGTTTTTATCAATACTTTATAGTATTGGAAGCAAACCATTACAAATATGGGATAAAAAGGTGAAGAACGGCCACATAAAACGTATAACGGACGATGAAATTCAGTCTCTGGTTTTGGAAATTGTAGGCTATAATGTTAGCACTACATATATTACGTGTCCAGCATGTCCCAAGAAAACCCTAGGTATTAAGCTGCCTTACCTAGTGATGATTGTGAAAAATCTGAAGAAATATTTTACATTTGAAGTGCAGGTAATATTGATCAAACTAGCTGTATTGAAATAACACTATTGAACCAAAGGAAAGTTACGATTAAAGTTTTCATGTGTTCTTTTATACCTACAATAAGTGATTATAAAGTTTTTGATGTACATATTTTAAATAAGAACTTTAAATTTCATGGTAAGTGGTAAGAAGTATTGACAGGGTCAAGTATTGTACCACTTGAATTGATAAGTGTAATGAATGAATTCATGATTTCAAGTTACTTGAGTCTTTTTTATACTATCTGTATAAAAATGATCTATAAGCAATTAACACTAGGCAGTAAAACTATTGTTTAGGTGTTGTACAACATAGTAGGCCCACAATACATGCAAATATTGTCTATACCAAGATCAACAGATTGTATATTTTATAAGTGCACCTGTCGGAGTATGTAGCATACTAAGTGCAGTTCTTAGTTTGGCTTTGCAATACGTGGGTGTACACCCTTTGACATACAATATTGATCAACCATTATTTGGTCACATCAGGCGCTAGTTAAATACAGGACCGGATTTACGTTTTCCCCTCCCATTGGCAAATACAAGCTGCCGTACATCTCAGATTTTCAAAAAATGTCTCAATGGAGCAAAAAAAGGACGAAAATTTTATTTTGTCGAATTCGCAATTTTTAGCTGAATGAAAGTATGAATGGAAAATTGCATGTTGATTGGTTGAGCAGTTGCGCGGTGATAAGTATAACTTATTAATTAAATGGTAGATTCTAGATGATAAAAACATAAGAAGGAGGTTCCGAGCTAGCAATTATCAATCAACAACACGAGTGAAACCCTTCATTTGCACTATGCCTATGAGACTGGACGATGGTTGGAATCAGATTCAATTTAACGTCGCCGATTTTACTAGACGTGCCTATGGAACAACTTACTTGGAGACGTTAAGAGTTCAAGTCCACGCAAACTGCCGTATACGTAGAGTTTATTTCTCAGACAGGTAATTCATAGATTGAGGATTTCATGGTTTCTACATATTACAGTACATTTATAATTATTTCGTTGGGTTAATTGCAACCTTTTATTTTTCAGGCTATATTCGGAAGATGAATTACCTGCAGAATTCAAACTTTTCTTACCAATTCAAAATAAGGCGACAAAACAAATTGTAGCGGTTAAATGATCATGTAACTTACCTAATGACAGATGAAAGCTTTTCATATTGTATTTCTATTTATGTTAATTCACATTGTTATTAAATGAAGAAGGGTTCTTACAGAACTGCATGTTAAAGTGACTCAGACTGCGAAGTACATGTTTGAAAAACATTTGATTATCCTATTGGTCAGAGATGATTTAAAATAAGGAGAGCAGAGCTCGGTGACTGTGGAGATTACTTTATTTAAAAGAAAACCAAGGGAATTGATTTAATCTCCAAAAGCCGCTTATCGTAACGCTTTTTAGTTTTAAAGAAACAATTTTTTTTAACTAGATGCAGATTGTGAACGTTTTCCAGACAAGTTTTTTCAAGGCCCCCTATGGAATGAACAGTAAATGCGTAAAATTCAAGTTTTTCACTTATATATCGAAAATGTCATTCAACTTCTTCGAAAATTTAGTCGTTCTACGTGATGACGTTTAGCCTGTAGCGTGAATAAAAAAAAAATCGTTAACGCACATACTAGAAAAACGACGATGTAACTAAATTTATATTTTTATAAATAAAAATATGCCATTCGAACTTAGTCCTTTTGAAAGGTACCTCTGTGAATGGAATGAAATGATGAACACTTGCACATAACTGTTTATTGTAAACTAAATGAGACCCAAGTCACATTACACATTTATATAATTTTGAAAATAGTTTTTTTTCACATTTTTGCATTTTTATCACCTAAATTGTTATTGTAACTAACCTATCGAACCTAAAATAAAAGGTCACTTTTCTGTCCATACATTTATTTCTAGATGTTTTCAATTCAGAACGTTCATGGTAATAATCACCTATAGTAATCATAAAAAATCGACATTTTTTGCAAACGGAAAAGGGAAAGCTTCACTTCTAAAAACACTATTGATATAGATAATTATCATCTTTGTTATATTTCTTCAAATAACTTCGAATTGTTGAAAACAAGCTTCGTGACGTTGTTATAAGAAAAACCTATCTATGTTGCTTTATATAGCCAAAACAAATATAAAGAAATATTACTGCATATCTGAAATTCTGTTCAATGTCGATTGAGCTCTGAGATTCGCAAACATTACATAAGTGAGAAATGAATCATAATTGCATGAAATCTTTTGTATCAGTCGTAATTCTGATTCGCCCACAATTGCATATACGACTGAAGGTTTGTTCAAAACATGCGGTTTTCGGTATCAACTTAATAATCAAATATTTCTTGATCTGTTCTAATTATTGGTGATGTCTGTCCGCATCGCTGCTCAGTTAAAATTCGGTACGTAAAGCCATTCTTAGGAACAATTTTATTTAAAACAGAATAAAACAAGTGTGTTCCAATCGACTGAATAAATAGGCATCCAGAGAGTCACTCCATCAATCATTAGAACAAAAAGAATACCCGACATGGCAGCAAATTGAGCTTTTTAAATGAGTTAAATACTCATTTAATCCCTTTCTACCTGAGTAGGTAATATGTCATACACCCAAATAGAATGTTGTAATTCCTTTTACACAATAAAAACATTGTGAGCACAGAAAATATTAAAATGAAATAATTACATTTTTCAGTTGAAAGAAAATCATTGCATGTTCGGGCCAAAAGAATTGTTGTTAAGCAAATATTTTTCATGGAATTTCATTGCGATTGTTAACGGTTAAACATCGGCGTTGCACTATGAGGTGAATATTTATGTGAGGGTTGGATGTTACTAATAGAATATATCAAACATAAGTTCCAAACGTAGGAATACTCCTTTAGAACTTTTCAATATTAAATGCCGTGCTGAAATATACAATACTAAACTTAAACTACATGGTGAAGTTTCAGATTGGAGTGAAGTAATGTATGTATAAAACAGTCTCACATTCGTTAAAATACTGGTAATTGCGATCGGACGATATATTTAACCCCCACACCAACAGTCACCCCACATTTTACTACATACATAGGTTTCGACATCGGGTGACCCTACTTATAACATTATCTGCTTTCCGATTCTCATTTCTACTCAACATGCCCAAAAAGGTCTAGATTAACAATTTCAACTCCTGATGTATAACAACTTGAAGTAATAATTCGAAAATAACACATGAACGAATGAAATATTTCATCAATAAGTTACTTTCCAAATCTTTTTATTGTTTGGAAATTAGAGAAACAATTTGGACCCAAGAAAATCAATCTAATTTTTTTCATTTTTCGTCATATCAAATATAAATGGTAGAATTATCTGTGATTATCACATAATAGCCTGATTTCACCAAATATGAATTATTCCTGAGTTGAAAATTTTCAAGTTGTGAATACGTTTAACAGTATCATGCCTCATACAGTTATCTGATAAATCAATCTTCTGAATTATGTCAAAGTTGTATGACATCATGGGATATATGTTAAATCGAATCACGAACTGGTTACACTACAAAACTCTCCTCCATTTTTCAATTATCGAGTAAGAAGACTAATTATATTTAGTTATCGTCACTGGAAACACCAGAAACAATAACGTAAATATTTTGTCTTGATAAGATGCTATTTCACTGGGCACCATGGTTGCGTAACGCGACTGACGAATGACATGCACCCTGATAGAATACACCTCACGTGACCTGCACTTGTTCGCATGGTTGCACATGATGGTTCTGGTTGCGCGCCTTTTTGCGCCACCGTGGTGTCCCTGTGAAAAAGCGCCATAAAGCTCACAACTGAAATGAAGTGCCCATTGAACGAGAGGAAATGTCATTATATGACATTTGGACCATCTTCTGGAATCATTTCAGCTTCATTATAAAAACCAATATTTGCATTGGAACTTTTAATTGAAACTTTAGATTAGCAGCCAGATAATATCCTCATTGACTTATATAATATGACCATTGACTGAATAATGTTGAAACAGAAAACTATAATCTGAGGAGCTTCTAATAACTTATTAAGTACGCTCAGAATGAAATATGGACATAGAAGAAGTTTCACAACTTGTACGCATTTCTTTACAATTTCTACAACCGTTTACTGCGGACCTTTGTAGAACGCTTTGCTTTTTTACCACCAGCGTTCAATGCTTGACCATCTGGTTTTCTTTTATTGCGAGATGTCGATGCGCTCTGGTTTGAATTACCAGTATTCTGTAGAGAAGTATTTACATCATCTTTTTCTTTTCTCAATTTCTCCACCAACGATTTCTCTTCAATAATTTCGATTTCATATGGTGTAGAAATATGTACATCCTCCCCTACGAGAGCTGGAATGTCGGACATTCCTTCCAAGCCCAAACCCTCCGGATGAATGCCTTGATTGACCAATGACTGTACTTCTTCTTGATGAGGTAACGTGGGGTTACCACAACCAGTACAAAATGGAGGTATGGCCGGCGATTTCGATCGCCAATATTGCAGCTCCGTCTTACATTTGTTCAATTCTTGTAAAAGTGTGCTGAATTTCCGGGACACCTCATCATTTTTTTTATCATATTCATCTAATCGAGCAGCATATTCAAGCGTTTGTTGCTGCTGCTCCGCAAGCTGCCTCTGCTGCTCGGCGATCTAAAAATAAAATTTCGATGAGTTCTTTGGATAGTCGTCAATTTCCAAGAAGTGCCCATTTCCTATGAATTATTATTACATCCATGGAATTTGTGAAGTGATAATTAATATTATCAATATTATAACTAATACTGGGTGAGCCAAAGGTATGGAATCACCCAGAAAACTCGGGAACGAAGCGTTAGATTGAAAAATTTGTGAGAAGCAGAGTTGAGCGATTTTTGAAGATGCACTAGGTAGTGCATTCTCATAATTGGTTCTCCATTGGTTTATTCGCGAAAATTTTCCATCACTAGATGTGACGTTTTTTTCTTTTTAGCATTTAATCTTCAAAATCCGATAGTATCTAGCCCATTTGGCTCCCCTAATATAATCGATTCGCAAATAATTTTTCTCATAACTTCTCTTTTTTTTGCTTTAGAGCCACCATTTTCTTTAACGAACAAAAATTGTATTGGATCATGTCTAACCCATCATTTTCTATGATGTCACACCCTAATATCAGTTATTTTAAACATTCTCACCTGTTTTTCTTGTTCTGCCGTTTTCCGTTTGCACGTCTTCAAATCCTGTCTCAGGAGGGACAGTTGGTTGTTGTACCGTTTCATGCCCTGTTTTATAATCTTGATCCTTTTTCGTAGAACCATGTTGGATTGCGGCTTACTTTCACTTTCAAGCTCGACGTGCTGAGAGTTGCCATTATCTTTCGATGGTTCCGATCCCAACGGGGACGCAGCGTCCAGAGGATGCGGGCTCGTTGCTAATGACAGTAATTGCGCTTTTAAATCAACTTTTAAGCTCCTAAATCTTTATACCTGGAAAGCTGCTTGCGAAATTAAAAAATTCCGCGCCGAAATAAGCGATTTCTGGTAAACCAGGTTCGATTTTTTCTTTGAAATATTCCATCGCCATGGTGGACAGATCAAACAATTCGTCTGTCACTTTATAGGGCCTATGCAGCTTTGGAGTAACACGAATGTAATGCAAAATATGATAGACCTCATCCAGAATTTCGCCTGGGAAGAAGCAGCAGTGCTTCCGTTCAATATGTTTCCCAAACGACATTTGCATAAGTGTCAGACGCATATGCAAAGTTTCAATAATGTCACTCTCGCAGGCCAAATGATGAGCTCTGCGAGCCGACTCCCGTCTAGGCATTTGGCTCTTGATACTCTGGAATCTTTGCAGAGTTTGGGCTTGAAGGCGCAAGAACGTCGAGTTTAGGATGTTGGCGCATATCCCGTCGAAAGTGCGACATACCTAAAACGATTGTGTGATGTGAAGTTTGCACAACGGAATAGGAATTTAAGTGCAGGAGCTTCCGATTTGTTTTTTTTTTTGGTTGCATCTAGAAAGAGGCTAATCTCTTTAGCGTTTCCCGAGACGATGAAAGATTTTGGATCAAAAATGCAAAATTCAGCTAGCACAAGAAATATTCCCCATTTAAACCTCGGTTTCGAGTTCATTTGGGAATGTATGATTTCACAGAATATTTTTTCAAATTTCGAATTGGAATCAATTTCTTTTTCATTTGTTTGTGTCACATCGCATTTTTTCGGATCGATATGAGTAGTATTGATTCTCCAACTAACTCCACGAATTCACTTTGTGTTTTTATTTCATTCCATGTTGTTTCAGATAATTAATGAATATGATAAATGAACTAATAAATATAATTTACTCCTGGAGTGTAAAACAAAGTATTCGGTACTTGGCAGGATAGACTGACAGAACTAGCAGAATATTCGTCAAACATTCGCTGCTAGTCTAGTTAATATACCATCACGTGAATCTAAAACCGATCAAAAGAGTAAAAAACTGCTTTACCAATCTCAACTGACAAATATTTTTGAATGTCAGATGTTTTAGAATCTTTTCAAGGACTTCCTGCGGCAAATCGAGTAATCCTGGGGATATGCGAGCTTTGCTGGATTCACCATGATTAATGCTGTTTCTAGTGAACCTCGCGGGTGGTCCAAACGATGCCGGCTCATCGAAAGCAGAACTTGTTGAAGCTGCAGAGTTCGAACCAGTGGTCATATGGCGTGTGAAAACCATTCTGTAGCAGTCCTCTGGGAATATAAGTAATTCAGTTGTAAATATATTTTTAAATCATATCATCCGATGTAATATTTTTGCAGAGTCGTTACAAGAATTTATCAAATATTTGATTATCAAGAAAAATCGACGCAAATAAGAAGTGTTACAACTAGTACTATTCGTAATATGTCAAGTTAAGAACTGCCGATTATGCGAAGGAAAGGGGTACCCCATGTTAATTTTGAAACTTCTTTATGGAGATCTGATGAATCGATGTTGGATTTGTCGATGGTGTCTCAAAATTTTTTAAATGCCGCATATGCATTTTTCGTTTGTTTGTTTTATTTCATCAAATCATGTATTAAATCTTTCAGCTGATCGAGAGGCAAATATCTTCCACGTGTTAAAAAAACAACACACACACAAACACATTTTTTTGGAAAATAGATAGACATCAGCTCTGGCGTTCAGTAGTAGTGTTGGATTGCTTTTAAAAACTAATATTAACATTTCTAATAACACTATTGTCCTTTTAAAAAAAGGTTGTGTTGACTATTTGAATTATATTTGAATTTGGAATAATGTCTGAACTCACTCAGCATTTGACTAGTACGGCGCACCCCTCCAATTGAGTGTTCAATCTGAAGGTCCCCTCTTCTTTCCATTTTGAAACACTCTAATCAGGTGCTGCAAATACTCACACGAGTTGCTCGTTTTAATGCAGAATTCAACTTTAAAACCAACTATTACATCAAACGACTGCTGTTTTTTTTCTCCACAGTTCAACGCATACTTGATTTAGTATCAATTTGGCCTACTACATGAAAAAATTGTCTTAATAATACATATATCTTGACGTCACCTTTTTGTGAAAGAATAATCTTTTTTGGAAATCAGGTTGGTCCTTAAAGTGGTCAGAATAGGTCAACTGTGTCTCCTTCATTGTTGCCCCAGTATCATTTTTTACTAACCAAAATTGGCTTAAAAGGGTACATTTGAAACTAGAACTTAGGGCATTTTTAGATTGTTTGTGAAGAGAAGACTAGTTTAATAAGAAAACAAAATCTTCTAATCATTTCCTTTAAATTTATGATCAGTATCTAATTATTACTGATTGCCTAATAATACTTTAATATTGCTTGAATCCTTGGTAAAATTCCTTGGAACCCAAGGAAAAAATTCTATTGATCTAGTTGCACTCAAAATAAATTGATTTGCGACCTAAGAATGTTATAGTATGAAGAAATAATCATATATAAACATAACTATTTCATAACTTAAACATAAAAATATTCATTCTAGATATTTTATGACTGCATAATCAGTAATGTTTGGAGGGGATATATTAAACTTTGGAAAACGCAAACCTCTAAAACGAGGCGATACAACCACAATTTGAAATGGGAGCAGGAGTCAAGTATTACTTCATTTTGAAAATTTTGAAACCTTTTTTCCTTGATGTCCACAGTCAAATGAGTATTGTTGTGAAAAGAACTAATTTTCTGTGCACAAATTGAATAAAAAAAATTGTTCTTCTGTCTTTAACCTAAATTCATAACAAAAAGGAACACTTTTCACAGTTTCATGTTGTTTTAATAACCCCCTTACAAGATATTCTCAAAAGTGTGGAGACGGTTTGGTTTACATAAAATTGATTTTTGTCTATCATAATTCAGATAATTTATGTAGACTGAAGGATATAAAACGAAAACAATATCTTTCACTTTTGATACAAAGGGTTACTATGCCCATAATTAGATATTTACATAGACGAGTTGAGAATTCTAGAATTATCTCTCGACTGCTCGACCGATTCCTTGCACATATTTTCAAAAATAAATGTGTTGACTTTTGTTTATAAATAACAATAAACCCTCCTTCTGGAGCACTTATTGCAAATTACTTATTCTATGATCTAAATTTCACTAGATTTATCAAATTACTATGCAAATATGAGTATGTCATTAAAATGTATAAACTAAAATGGATGATCTTGACTTACCCGAGAGAAGTTTTCTCCCAACGTTCTATAACGATTCAACGATAGTAATGATCATTGAAATTCATTGTGCCTATAACTGAACATAGAAATAGACGATTTATTATTTTGCGGAAAAACTACACTTTCTCAAAATATCGAACAATGTATTAAAGAAGATCTGTATAAACCTATCATCCTGTCGATTGCGAAATAAACATTGTCCCCGTGTCAGCGTTGCCAGCAATAATTTGGCTAGAACGGTAGAACGCACATTGAAATTTCGTTAGACTCCAGTAGATCGATATGCGCATGTGCGTATAACGTTCAATGGAGGAATATTTAGTACACAATTGGTATGGTCCTTGAATTTTACTTATTATGTAAAATTAGGGAATTACTGAATACTATATAAACAAGTAGACAATACAAACATTTCTGTAGATTTTTGAACCATTCCGGTAGATCATATAAAATCGGTAGATTTAACGAAATTTTTGTATCATGGGTAACACTGCTTCTGTACCTCTTTAATTCAATCTTCGTACGCAAACGTGAAACCGATATTACCCGACACACAGAACATATGAACCCATCACCACAGAAAAATGCTCATAAATTCTGTGCCCACAGTCAAGAGCACAAAATTTATTTTTCACGAGAAATGAAACGTTCAGTTGGAAGCGTATAACCAGCGCGCCTGTGTAATGTAAAACAAACCATCCGAACTGATATAGACCGCGTAAGTGGTGACGTCACCAGCAGTAAAATGTCAAGAGCAGTTTCCAAACAAGCTTACGTTGACAGTCCACATTTCAGAAACAGCCATGTTTGGAAACTTGTTTTGACAAATGACATTGCGCTGTCGGTTACGTCACGCCTGCGCTGCCTATTTGAATGTATAGACAAACTAACCTATTTGTCTATGTTTGAAAGGTGGTACCTTGTGCTGGCGCTAACTTTAAACGGGGTGGGTACTATGACCTGTCAAAAATAAAACTTCCAGCCAAAAACAACTTGTGTATGGTTCCAGTTTCAGGTGGAAGCTTCTTTCCGTTCTCCTAAGCAATATATTCCGTGTGTTGCACCAGATGCTACACCTTCGCCAAAGAAATTATGAAATGTACACAAACAAAATCATACTAGCACCGATGGTTAGAGTCGGAACCTTACCAATGAGACTGCTTGCATTGGAATATGGAGCAGATTTAGTTTATACAGAAGAGTTGATTGACTGGAAATTTATTCGATCTATAAGAGTTGATAACAGTATGTAGAAAAACCGAGAAAATAATTCGATATTAACAATCAGATTTAAGGCGTGCTACGAACAGTAGATTTTATTGATCCTAAGGATGGCACTGTTGTGTTTCGAACATGTGACAAGGAAAAGAAGAAGGTTATTCTACAAGTGGGAACTTGTGATCATGAAAGAGCACTTAAAGTAGCAAAAATGGTGTAGGTTTATCTGTAATAATCACTTACTGCAGCATTGCTTTAATGTACTTCTATTACAATCCCCAACGTTCATTTTCTGTTGAGTACATTGAATCACCATTCAAAGGATGAGCTTTCTGATCAGAAATTTTAGTGTTAGATAACATGCACCAAACAAAGTATAGTATCGTTTTGGTTTGTTTAATATTGAGCATAGATATCAATATGAAGTAAGTGGCCTGAGGAAAGAAATTTCCAGTTAATTTCCAAGAATCATGAAAAATAAGTACTCTGAAATCTGTTGTATGAATACTGACAAAAACAACTCTTCACACCTATATGCAAGCAAATTTGCATTTATTTGCCCCTAATTTGAACTCTTCATTGCAGTTTGTAACATTCAAATTATTTCATACAAAAAGTCAAGAATTTCGTCAGCGTTTTTATTTTTGAGATTGTTACTTAAACTTCCACAAAATTGAATAATGTTAAATTTTCGGGAATATTAATGAATTTCCAAATGAATATGAAATTATCTTGTCAAAAGATTTTAAGATTTTCTCCAACATTACACGATTTTCGCGAAATTTATTCAGCATTTTATCATGAATTTTTTCAAGAGACATCAAGTATCTAAAATAATAATAATAAAATTCAAATTTTTGTAATATTTTGATTTCATCTCAAATTAGGTCAAAATTTTTTGTTTTTTATATTTTATGGCGTGACAGAAAAAATTAGATTTGTCAGCTTGCGCAAACCGCTGATTGGCCGCTCCTTTTCAAGACAATGGAGAACATTCTTTTCATTTTCGAACTTTTTATAATTACCTATTGTCAAAGTCAAAGTAGAAATTGAATCTAAAACTGGAAAAATTAAAAATAAAATGAATGACTTTAATTTTTTCTTTTAGAGAAAACGACGTCGCAGGAATAGATATTAATATGGGATGTCCTAAAGAATTCTCTATAAAGGGAGGGATGGGTGCTTCTCTCTTAACTCAAGTACAAAAAGCAAAAAAAATTCTTCAAACCTTAGTTGATAACGTAGCACTCCCTATTACATGTAAAATAAGAGTTTTTGAATCTGTTCATGAAACTATCGAATTAGTTAAAGAGTTAGCGTCAACTGGTATTTCAGCTATTGCTATCCACGGAAGGACAAAATTTGAAAGACCGCAGCATCATAACAGAAATGCGACTATCAGAAGTGTTGCTGAAGAAGTAGATATTCCTGTTATAGCAAAGTATGATATTGATGTTGTTAAATTAGAAATTTTAATCTGTTTTAATATTTTTTTAGTGGCGGTTCAAGAGAAATAACAGAATATAACGATATACTTAAATTTTGGAAGATATGTGGGACTTCTAGTGTTATGTTGGCAAGAGCTGCAGAAGAGAATCCATCAATATTCTGTAAAACAGGAATGAAACCTTTAGAAGAAGTAATCGAAAGTTATTTGAAACTAGCGATAGAATATGATAATTCGCCCAGTAATACAAAATATTGTGTACAAAACATGTTGAAGGAACTCCAAGAAACGCCAAGAGGAAAAAAATTTTTAGAGTGTCAAACATTGGAACAAATATGGTAAGGAATATTTCAATAATATGATATTGTCTGATGATCTTTTTCACTTTTTTGCAATCTGATTGATTACAAGTGAAAAGACTTTTTATACATGAGTTGAAGTATACTAATAATTTTTTTTTAGTTCTATTTGGAATCTGGGTGAATATTGCCGCGCAAAACAATTAGAATTCCAATCTAAAGGTATGATAGGGAGGCGAAATGTAAGTCCAGATATGTTTTTCCCAAAGTCAAAAAAACTGAAAACCATCAGCAATGACACAACTGAAGTAAAGTGTGCGTTTATACGTGTCAATTATTCGCAAGATCAAGATCTTCCAAAATCTAAACTGTTGTCTCACTGTCGACTACTTAAGGTCCAGCCTCCTAGTTATGAAATCATTTCTGAAGATAAATTGTTTAGATCTATTGTTAACTTCCAAGGTAGAAAGTATACATCAACCTATTGGTAAGTTTATCGGCAAACACGTTAGTGCTTTATTAAACAATTTCTTGTTATTCAGGGAAAAAAATAAGCGATTTGCAGAACAAGGTGCTGCCTTAGCCTGCATTTTTTCTATTGGATTGATCAATAAGAAGGAGCTAATCGACAATGGTAGCATTCTGGAATAAAAACTGCTATTTTCGCTCAGCATATTGTGATAATTTTATACAAATATAAGAATGACTTTGTTCAGTTGAAGATTTATTTTGACGTCCTTATAAAGATAGAAAGAATAATGATTCTCATTTTGATACTATTATTTACTATCCTTTCTAAAAAGTAATCAACTGCTTTTAATTTGTATCTGGTTCAAATTTATTAGATTTCCTATAAAGTACTGAATTTACTTCAAAAACCTTGTGGGAGGAGTGAACAAGCGGAAATGGGTAACATTGGAACAGCGCTAAAGAGATATCTACTGGCCTACCGTCACAGCAATTGCATGTAAAGTTAAGTAACACAAGGGTCCTACAGAGGGCAGCACAACCCCGTTCAAATTCAATTCCTAGCCTGCTATGAAACAATTAAATTAGAGATGGGCGCATCCATGAGCGCACCGAGGAGTAGGTGGGCAAGGGAGGTCAGCTGCTCCCCTGGAAATCACATAATTCATCTATGTTCCTTTCGTTAGTGTGTATAACGGACAATCCGACCTTAGAAAATCAGCCCCCCCCCTCCCCAAATATTTGAGAATATGCAACCGCGTATAGATAGATAAGCGAATATATGCTCTGACAATGCCATATAATTACTCTTGTGTTTCGGCGGATCGTACGAACTAAATGAACACAGAAATAACAATAGATGTAAATATAAACGTTATTCAATAATTGTCACACAAGTGAATATTTGTTTTTATCGAAAAGATATTTATGATAAACGTCAAAATATCCATACAGAATAAAAATACGAGTTCATTATAATTGGTTTCGATTATTTTTCACTTGCCACTCGACGGCACCCATGCGAATCTTGACTCGGAAAAATACGATCTTATTATTATTGTTGCAAATAATAAAATGGAAAAATAATTCACAGAACAGAAAATGTGCTACGGTTGTGCAGCTATACTGCTACGTACGTGAATGATCTATGGAATACAGATAATAGGTATCTTGGAAAAGATAGGAAACGAGTCGAAAATAAACTGACCATGCATAACGCACTAAGAAAAAATAATAGATTTTGAATGACAAAAAAACCCAAAGTCAATAGCAGAATCTCAGTTCAATTTACCACTCGCTCATCTGAGACAGAAAAAAAACCAAAATTCTAACACAAAGTCACTAAACTGGGGCTAATGATTGTGTTGACATTTTGTTATTTTATCTTAAATGAATGTATATAAGATTTTCACTTTATATTTGTTTTCAATACCTTTTTTATATTATTTAAAAGTCACATTTACATTTTTGCAATTCGTTCGTTGAACACAGCCAGTCTGATGCTTCATTGTCATCTTTAATAAATGCTTATTTCAATATATTATGACATCAATACAATGAGTGCATGTCAGAGATACTGAATAAGCAGGAATTCTATTATTTGTTTAGATAATACCCTTCTCGATTGAAGGCACCCCATTGGATTGTGAACCCTGCTTCTAATGCGAGCACCAATGGCTTTCGACAAGGGGGACAAACTCTACGATTAATCAATAACGACCGGTCTGGAAATCTATTATTCACCCCAATATAGGAACAGTTTGTTGAATTTCTGCAGTGTGTAGGGTAATTTTTACTTCTTCTAGTATAAATACGACCTGAAAGAGACGAGAAGTAGAAACAAAGACTGATTCATGATATCATCATCCAAAATCGTGCTTGATTTCCATTTTCCCGCTTTTTCGGTATAGAGGTAGGTCAGGATATGGTAAATCGACGCAAATGATAAGAAAACATCCTCTCTGTAATAAATTTTTGCATTCAATTGTTGAAAATATAAGTTATTTTTTAAGTACATTTTGATGTAGTTTTTTTGGTAATTTTTTTCTACTCTTCTGCATTTTACTCTCTTAGTAATATTAAATTCCTTGTGATTAAAAACAGACATTATTTCATAGTGAGTTTTTCTCAAATACGATTCCTGCATTTCAAATACATAGAATACGTCCGGACTTGAAGATAATTCGTCTACAAGCAGCTAAGCAAATTATAACTTTTGCTATACATATCAGTATACATTCACTAATTGAACACATCGGGCGCTTCGCTAGATATCGACACAAATAATTGTTTTTTCAAATATATTTCCACCCATAAAAATTGTTCCGATTTCTTGACTGAATTTTGCTTTGCTTCGAAGCAATTCAATGTTGTTCTGATATATGATAGCCAATTGTTGACATTTTACCATTAAAATTGTTTCTGATTTGAATAGCAAATAAATAATATTCAGAATTTGTCTTTTAGAAAATTGCACCCCAAAAATGGGAATTATTAAATTTAGATAGATATCGTCCAAAAAAACTACACTAATGTTGTGTGCACATATTCAACACAAAAGTTTACCTTTGAATCCCTGCATAAAAAAGAGATCCAACACTCACAGACAAAGATAAGTCGTTTAACCATTTCTTATCAGCTTTATGAATGAAGTAATGTGCTAATGACGGTGTTGCAATCGCCATATGAACATGTATAATATCCGGATATTTGAGTAGAAATTTTTGACGCGCCCAAACTTCAGATGCAAGGAGGGGTAGTATTAATAAATATATGAGTCGCCTCTTAATCGGATAATCACTTTCGACTGAAATATAAAATCGTATACCGAGATTTCCAAAAGTGGTCTCATTCACTTACTAATGCTCATTAATCCCAAAATACCGTAAATGATGATAATAATCATAGCAGTGCAGGCGTAAACCAAAGATTTTGAAAAACACGAACAATTCCTTTCTTCATAGAGATTGAAAAATGCGTACCCCGCTGTGAGTATGAGACAATGATAGGAAGCGATCGTTCGAAATTCATAAAATCTCATCAATTCTTCTCGAATTTCGTTTTCTGCATTTTGTTGATGATATCCCACTATAGATGGTATTTGGTTTTCTCTATCCTTTAGGTTTTCCGTTACAAAGGGTACTAGTTCTTCTTCTAAAATTGTCTGGTTTTGCCCCACAATCGGTTCTTCTTTTTCTATATTCTGTTGCTCTTCCGCAATCGGTTCTTCCTTTTCATCCATCGCCTTTTAAAATATGGAGCTAAAAACAAGATGTTAATAAAGAATTAAAGTGACGTCGATTTGACAAGAATAGTTCAGACATTGACTTAAGAATAAATCAAGTAGGTATGAAGTGAGGTGTCCTGATCAAATTTTGTCTACATTGAATGAAAGTCATAAAACAATAAGTTTTGTCTATTATTAATACACAATGCTACAATTATATTTGTGTTTTCTGCATCATATTGTTGGCTATAATTACCAGCCCGACTAATGATACGGAATAATGTTAATTGTAAAATTTCAATTCCCGCTTGTTCTTCAATCATAAAATATCTCGGTATAAATCAAATTGGAGCAAAAAAAGTATCAGAGTCAAATGTTAAAACAGTTGTAGAATCTTTTCTTCATTCGCAAATAAATTACGATATATTTTGAAAACACCGTTTTTTAGGTAAGGGCTGTTAATAGTTCCACCGCTTTCCGTCTTTCAACAAACATTGCATCGTAATTTCATAAACAATTCCTTTTTTCACTATTTTCAGCTATGTTCGACCTTTTTCGAGAATATCGTTAAGATATATAAAAATAATCGATTCGGTGCGGAAGACATTTGAAAACTAATAAGAATCGATAAAAATCGAATATTCCATATTAAAATGAACCTTATTTATGCAGTTTGGTGCATATGTGTTTTCCAGATAACATGCGACACGTTTCGTAATTTTACATGTGGTAGGAATGTCGGTTGTAAGCCGATGAGTTTAAGTACTTATAATTTTAACAAATGGAACTTCTTAATTTTTATTATAAATTCTAATTTGTCAATTTTTGCAATCGCAATATGAATCATTATTCAAATTTGTAATACTTGCGATGAAATGGGTTATAATTATAGAGGTATATTAATGTGTATGAAGTGATCTATTTTTTAAGAGTGACCTACTGGTCCTATATATTGATTTGGCCGCTCTAAAGGGCGAGGAGGCCGAAGGCCTACATGGGGAGCTACAGGACCTGACCTCGAGCGACATAAATATACGACCTATTAAAACCGTATATTCTTAATTTCCGTATCGACTTCGGAGATATCGAAGGAAAACAAAGGCGCGGCCGAAGGCCTAGCTCGTTTAGGATAACACTATTAAGTAGGTAAGGAACAATTTGTGTTTTGCGATAACTCTGTATTTATCCTTTATTGGGGAACTTTTATCCACTATTTTTGATACTCTTTTTCAGGATTTCGTAGATAAAAATGTCCGCGGTTATCCCGTTACATGCAACTGAATTTCTTTGTATGAAGTTGGAACCGTAAGGTTTTCGATTTATAATTTGAAATATCCTTTATATTCTAGAATAGATTTTTTCGCATCATTATTTGATGTAACGATTATTCGAATCAATGACTTGTTATCTGTTTAGAAAAATCTTATACATACATATGAAAGGCCAGTGAACAATGGGATTTATGGGATGAATCTACTCATACAGCCTACTTTTCATTCATTGCATTCACGCCCCTATTTTCAACCAGTTCCTTTCTTGTGTAATATCAACAAGGGGTACTTATAACACGGCGATCGCGATTGGCCGAACACGTTTCGAACTCCGCCTCTTTCAGGCAGTCGATAGAATAAACAACCTATTCGCCTTAAACGACACTATCCGCGTTCAGTACCAATCACTCCGCTGTTCGTGAGCTATCCCGTGGGGTTGTTCGAAGTTTCTCGCGTTTTTACGAATCACCGAACCATTTTCATGAATTATAGTGCGATGCATTCGATGAACGATCCGACTTCCGCCTTGGCCGGAATGCTCCCCTTCGACAGCATCGGATTGTACGAGCAGCCGAAGCCGCGGTTCATCTTCAAGATGCCAAGGGTTGTGCCGGATCAAAAGGCCAAATTCGAATCGGACGAACTATTCAGAAGACTCAGTCGGGAGAGCGAGGTAAATAAGGTAGAACTGTTTGATTACGGGGGTTGTCCCAAGGATTTTTGTGATAGAATTCGCCTGACAAGTGTTGTTAATTTTTTATTTTTTATTCAATTTAAGGCGATAACTAACCATAACGCTAAATTGACGGTGGGTAGGTCATTGCAGTTACCACTTCACAATATTTTCACTCTTGTTACAAAAATATGAAACGTAGATTGGATTTCAAGATAACGCGCATTAGTTTTTATTTGAACAGATTAACCATAAAGATGATTTGCAAAATTATGTTTTTTCAAATTCTGACTGATTGTAATTTATAATCAACTGTCGACATAGAGTTAAAATGGGAAATATACGATTTTTGGTGACGATATAAGGAAATCCCAAGAATAGTTGCGACCTCGTGAGTGGATTTAATGAATCGTAGTTTTATTCCTATTAGTCGACTCTTTTTCCGTATTTACATCAGACCAGTTTTGAAAAAGCCTTTTTTTCCGAGAATCGAATCGGGTGTAGTTATGACACAAGGACGCATTCGAGGAAATTTTTCGATCTTCCGACATTTACTCGAAACGATTTCTTGGAAAACATTCAAAATCAAGGATAAAGTTGTTACGAAATCCCGAAAAAAAAGATGACCGTATTACGAGTTTGACATTCGGATGAAGACGTGATGATTACTAACGATTTCAAAGAAATGAAAAACAAGACCGTGACTAAGTCAAAACCGGACATGTTGGGAATTCTTCGGCGATGTTTCACATTTCATTTCGTAATAAATTAAATCGCCCGTGCCCACTGTCCGATTATTTGTTTACTCCCGATTGTTCTTCCACAATTTATTCATATCGACGGCACGCGAGACGAATTAATTATCAAGCACTGACCTAAGGCATTTTTGTTTACAAGAAGAATTGCATGCTATTAAACTGACAAAGACACCTAAATTTGCTTCTATAAAAACGACATTGAATAAATATTGAGTGATGTTTTAATTTTCTGGAAGTACGCATCCATATTGAATTTGGTGACGGATTAACATGCACGAATCACCATAATTTAATATTCCACTTGACAATAGGGATAAGCGTTTTTGATAATTTTCGTCACCATTGAGCGTGCGGTTAGATTATGCCAAAAGAGTCTTCACCTCTTTCCCTAATTTTCAGTACGAAAATGCATTGAACATGAGTTGTTAAATTTTTTATGCAAGCATTTTGAGCTTATTAACAAATAACTCAAATTGCAATGAAAACATAATTTTTCTTCAATATTAACACGAATTTTCTTTATGAGTTTTTGAAGTGGGTCACTAAAAACGGACAATTTTGCAGTGCAGGTTGTGTATCAAAATGATATCTCCAAAATCTCATTATGAAATTTTCACGTTTGTAAAAGTTATGCTCAAATGATCTTTTTGTCGTCCTATTGTTTAAGTAGCGATTTCGCAACAACTAATTGCTCAAGTTGGAGTCATATTCAAAAATAGTAATTGAATAAAAAGCGATAACATTTTTCTCATAAAAAAATTTTGTATTAATTGCTTGAAGTTTTTCAGAAAATTCGCCAGTTCCGAGAAACTTTGGCACAGACTGTTAGGAGTTCGGGAAAATTTTGATTTACAAATTTGCGAAAAATCAGCCCAAAATTCGTTTAAAAATAAATTGAAGAGTGAAACGCTAGAAAAATTTTATGTTCAAGAAAATGTTCTCTCAAATTTTATTATTAAAATTATCATATTGAGACAAATGAAGTTCTGATGCGTTTAATATCCAAAAATAATTTCATTTTTGTGCTCACACAGTTGCACCATATTTCCATTTGGTTGTTTGGTGTTTTCAAAAAAGAATGATTTCAATTTCAATTTTAGTATGTTTCTTCGTGGGTGTTGAGCTGTGAGTATATGAATTTTAATGCATTTACAGTATCGTCGTTGATGTCCGTAATTATATTGTTGAAATCTTGATGACATAATAATTGATTGCATCTGAAAGATAATGTGAATAATAGATGGAAATATTAAACGGAATTAGGTGTCTCCACAGCTTTAAACCATTCTGAAAATTTTTGCAACGTAATAAAATTAAAATTGGCTATTGACAAGTTTAAAACCGGATTGTGGTAAGATGACCAGGTAGATTATATTATACCTAGTGGAAAATGTTTACAGTTAAACAAGAAGGCTATAAATACAGTAATCTTCTTAGCGGCATTTTGTAAAGGTAAATTGTTGATAGTTCTAAGAAGGTCCTCACCGGCAATAACCATGAGCAACTCCACATTTCTTCGTCCATGAAGTGCAAACAGACTGCAAATTTTACCTATCTTAATAAAATATGAATCTGACTTTTTATCGTGCTTTGTGAATAACACGGCATAGAAAGTGGAAAAAGGTTGACGACACGGTGAGCCATTATTTTCAATAAATGAATATCGTGAACATCAAGTCGATACGTTTGCGTTGTTGAATGATATGTTTATGTAATTCTCCGATGTCGATATCGTTCATTATCGTCACTATGCACATGCGCAGTGAGCAAGTGTAGATCACGATTTGTGATTCGAGATTTTGAAAAAAATACAATTATAAATCATGCTTAAATTTTCAATGTTTGTCTTAAAATTGAGAGAATTTGTAAATATCGTATCTCATTCAAGCAGATTTATGAAACGAATAAGCGATTATTAGGGATGATGACCGAATCTGATACTAAGATATATTCATGGGAAAACAGATGACTACAAAGGGTGAAAAAAAAAAGGTTAGACAACCATATCAAGTTTTGTTCACTCGGGAAGTACCTTCTTCCAGTTCATTACAACTGCCAGCTTTATAAAAGTCATAGACTAAATCGTGTGCATGGAAGTTTATTCCTACATTTTTATATTGTTTTATCTAAGCAGTTTTAAATTGAAGAAGAATGTTAAAACTGTTTGAATCGCAAAGGAGTGGCAAGGACTTATTGATATAACTCTAAGTTATTATCATTGGAGTGTTTGTTTCTCATTTGAAATTGATTTTCAGGTGCGATATACGGGATGTCGAGATAGGGGTCTGGAAGAACGGCAAGCCCGATTTCAGCACGGCTGTCGCGAGGGACACACCGAAATAGCTTTCACCGCCACAGGTACAAATCTACAGCTCGTTTTTACTCCGCCGACCTCCGGATACATGCCCGATAAAGAATGCGATTTTGACAAGGAACCCGGAAAGGTGAGTTTTCATTCCATTCCCCTAGTTTCTCAAACGCTTTCCGCTATCCGATGATGAGACTCACAAAATGGCGTTGAAATCTGCGTCCAATGAGGATGCGGCGTCGGTATTGATTTTGAGCGCGACGCCATGCCAGACGCCGAATTCGAACCGGTGCCGGTGGGACGTAGGATATCATTTTCGCTATACATCCTGCTTAAAAATTTCTTCGATTTAAACGCGTAGGTATTCATTTCATCGCGTTGGTTCTGTATCAATTTTGCGGTCGATTATCTTGCTGGCAGATCAGTTTTCAGCGGTTTTCCGTTTCCCTGGTGTACATTTTCGTGCTTATGATTGTTGTTGCCTGATTAGTTTCGTATCGAATTCCTGTTTCGCTCTTTTAAATGCATCGTCGCAATTTCCTTTTCGAACAAACACGAAGACGGATTTGGGATAGCACCGAAATGTCGAAACAGGAACTCGCTCGTTCATATGTCAAAGGGGATGGGTGTAGGTCTAGGGAAACGGCATGTATTTCTAGGAAATGACTTGGACAGCTGTTCAACATCTTGTAACATAATAAGCGCGGCACGAGTCCGAAGTAATCCTTGTTGATATATTTTCAAATATTCGGCGTCAATTGAGCGTGGCCCCCTTTTAACTTCTTGGGTGTTTCTTCCGAGTGCCTATCATGTCAAGGGGAACGACATGAATTTACACAAAATTGACTGCTATTCGGAATGCAATTCTTCTAATTTACCTTCATTTTCGAGATTCCTGTCACGAATGGGATTTGATATGTTCATTCACTTACCTATATCTAATTTTGAAGAATGTTTACAAAATTCTGAAAAGAAAAGATGCGTTTAAATGAGATGTATCAACGTCATGTAACGTATATGATGTAAGTAAATTTTTAATTATGTTATACAGAATGATGATAACACAATGAAAATAATTCAATTAATTTCATAAATATATGCAATATATGTCCATAAGCAAAATTTGTCGTCCTTCCTGACGTTTCGGCAGTCCATCGAGAGAAATCCATGCTTCTGAAAGAAGCCACAGGGTGAAGAACATAAATACCCATTATATAATTACTAAAACAATGTGCGTGAGGGATGCATTTGTTCTTGCATGTACACCCACAATGAGACACGCGCTAGTTAACGCGACGCCGTCGGTAGTTCTCATTTTCACGTCAATTAAATGCCTTTTGTTCCAAAGGTCCTTTATTCCTTCAACGGCGGTCATTTGTTTCTCGCGCGCGGCAAGCAGCTAACGTTTTTGTTTACGTTAACATTAACACGCACCCTCGCACGAGTAATTTCGTGATGCTACGCGTCGGACGATCGAAAATCTTCCGTTTCGGTTTTTTTTTTTAATTAAAACCAGAACACGCTGCCAGCTTTTTCTAAACGCACCCCATCGATGACAAATTGCCGAGGTTATTGGACCTCGTTCATCCCTTTGTCGAGTTGATAGTCATCGCAGGTGATGCGCTGTGTCGTAACGAATCGAGACAATAAAAGATTGGAGTTTTGTACTTTATTAAACTCGTTCTTCCGTCTAACTGTTCCGTGTGCAGATTGATTTTTTCCTATGGCTATTTGGACACGGTTTAAAATGAAATATTTCGAAATTTTTTGAAGTGTGTATTCAGCTGTTGAAATCATAAATAACCAAAAGTATAATGGAATGATGATCCATAATCCCATTTGTCGATTTTGTGCTCGATGAATTTCTTTCACGGAAGATGTTAACAGATCTACAACCACCCACGTACCGGGCGTACCTTTATTTAGGTCCGATTTTGCCAATGTTTGTTTGGTTAAAATACGATTTATTAAGTGGGTTGTACGTTGAAGCGATTGCATTTAACTAAACGATTCGGCAACACTGTGAAGAATCGAAATTCAGTTCAGAATTTGTCTAAAAAAGAATTATTTATTTTATACATTTTCTTTTGACGGAAAAAATCACAAACTCGTTTGATGAAAATATTTGGTAATTTTCTATTTGTTTCAACAAATCCAAAACTGTTCTGATGAAATCGGCTCCGCACGAGAGTGTTTTGTGAAAAATTAACTCTTTCATGTTAATTTTATAATTTGTCAATTAATAATAAAATTTTAAAATGAAAAGAACAAGACACGAATAAAAGTATCCGTTTTGTTTCTCACATCTAAAAACATTTGGAACAAAAAAATTACTAGCGAACTATTCATCATATACAGTCCCTCTGTCGCATTGACCTTATGATTTTCGTTACGACCATAAATCTCGTCGATGAAAAAATTGAAAAAATCTTAAGACCCGTTCGCACAATGAACCGTGTATATTAGAGCATGAAACAAGCCCTTTTTTGTCTAACGCTCTCGCACCCCTTTGCGTCCCATTAACGGGGTCAATTTTTTGACGTGCATCATTTCGAAATATAAATGAGGAACTATTAACGACCATTATGAAATGTGTTGTCCATTTGTCATGGCCTGTTGTTTCACTAGCCCAGGCCTTTCATTGTTACGTTGTTTGTTTTTTTGTTTCGTGTCCGTGGGGTTAAATTTCACATTTTCATTTTTAAATACAGGCATTTTTTTACATTACTCACTGTTGTAGCAGAATATGATTATGTTAATCATGTGAAAGAAGCAATATTTTACGGATTCAATTGAACTGTTTTGCCTATTACATCGGATTTGTATCATTCGTGCAAACCGATGATTCGATATTATCATGTTGAATCTTATCTCGTCAGCCTACCCCTAAGCATCATCCCCTATGAATAGAAAATATCCCGATTGATGTTTATTGAAATGAGCAAGCGTGTTGCTTGTTGCTGGTAGTAACGCCAGGGTGGTCTAAAAAGTTATACCGGGTGTAATACAGACCGAATCGCTCCATCGCTTCGAATTATTTCCGCGCTGTCAGCTTTGCAACATAATACAAGCGCTTCGTGGGGTGAAATGAAGAAATATCCATTTTCAACAAGTTTGATCGAATATTGCTTTCAAATAAACTTTCCTCAGTTCACGTGGGCAATGATATATTCACGCTACCCTTGTTAATTAGTCAAGGTTGTCAAAATGGTCATTGCGAGGAAGCACGCCTTTTACCATTGTGAACCGGAAACGGCCATTAAGAGGACAGTTGTTGGGCATTAGCTAATTTTGTACAATAATAGTCGGATCTGCGATCGGCGATTTTCTTTGTTGACCCAAACGTGGGGCATGTGTATTTGCTTTTTCAAACGAGCGTGCTAATGGCCGAATTCAGGAGCTAGCGCACTGATTACTGGGGTTGTCGAAGTTCTCTTGTGCAAATAGGGACCTTGTAATAATGGAATTCAAACAGTGATCCTACTATTATCATTTTTTGAGATACTACCAAAGTGGTGGCTTATTTTCCTGTTTGTTTTCTTCTTACAGAATGATTTTTTTCAATAACCTCTGTTAATTTATACATAGTTCTAATGAGAATGAAACTTTTGAAGTATCGTCTCCCAGACAATAAGACAATTATTTTTTATATGCGGTTACGAAAACGTATATTATGAAGACGCTCATCGATGTCGTCACCAAAAAGGGCATAATTATATAAGATGGAGCGACAATTTTTTTTGGTCAAAAGTTTCTCAAAACTCTAGCAATCTCTGAAAGTTGAAAAAGTCACTCGCAGACATGAAAAAGCCAGTAGCAAAATTGACTTCAGACAAATTTTTTAAATTTTATTAACAGTTTATAGAGGAAAAAGGCCGAGCGTATGTAAAAATATAATTTCAGAATGGTTCTCTCAATACTGATTCATATTATTTCCAAATGCTTCACGTGAATGAAACCCCAACCCGCAATAGATTTCCAATCTAAGACATTGTTTAGTGAATTAATTCTGATGACTATAGTCATTAAGATAGCTCTCCTAGATAGTTGGATAATTGTATCACTATCGTTCGCGTAGTTAAAATCCCATCGGTTGAAACGCTTCTGCTGGCGAAATCACTTCATTGTAACATATGACAAGCGCTTCCAGTTGTGTATAATTGATACGATTGAAGACAAACGACGGCTTTGGATTATAGTTTTTACCAGTCCCTATACTGAATACATATTTTAATATCATTTTCTTTGATTCTGTGAGAGATTTCGTTCGAAGTGCTTAGACATGGAAGGAAAGAAAGAAGGTGGAGCCCCGGACGACATCGGGTAGTTTAATTTCTTTATTCGGTCTTTTAATTTATGTCCTGGGGCAGTCCTGTTGTCGGCAGTTGTATAGCGAGCTCACGGCCTAATTTACTTTTAAAACGTTGTAAATATTCTCGAAGGCATTGTTCCAGGATCAGTCTGACAGAACGACCCGTGCTTCTTCAACGGACTAGAAGATTAGTCCGAGTTCTGTGTAGCTTTTCGTCCGGCTCACGCAACCAATTCGCCGCTTGCGATATTTTTGCCCATAATAATTGAATCGTTCCGAATGGACACCCCCTAGCGTCTCGTTCGACGAGGGTTCGATCCGGACAAAAACAATGCTCCTAAATGGGTATGTCCAGAACAGTATGGGGCACTTTTTGACTTGACTTGGTCTTTTAGAACCCTTTTATGTTATTGTAACATTTATATAGAAAAAGGCGTGCGAAAAATTATGTCATTATCGAATTTTTTGTCGAACATCTGTACCTTTGGGGGATCGACCCCTTGCCGACTGTTCGCAGATCAGCGGGATGCCCGGCACCGTTTGCTACAAAACTTTGTTATTATTTAATATGTCAGAATTAATTCGGCTAGATTGAACTATCGGAACTGGCTTCATCGGAAACGTTTGAATTGGTTTTACGTTCTAAAGGGAAATTTTCATCTGTCTTAAATAAATTGGTCGATTTCAATGTTAGCATACTTTGCCGGTAGCAAATTCACAATTTGTTAATTGTCAACCGGTTGAGAGAATTGATTGAAATCAAATTTTAATCATGATTAGTTAATCTCATTCAACAACCGACCTTTAGTTTTTTTGAAGAACCGATTATTTGAAATATTCCTTCACTTGCTTTTTAATCAGGTTATCAAGAAGCCTGAGGAGAGGTTATTCGTAGGCAGAACTTGATTGAGATTAACTAACCGTGGATTAAATTTTGATTAGTTTCAAGTAACGTGACTGAATCGACACAGACATGCGCAGAAGGAGTCCAAAAGACAAAACGAGAACCAGAGGTCGTATTCATCACCGGACGATTACGAAACCACTGCTTGCAAGAAACCTCTAGTTACTTTGGTGTTTCAACGTATCGAACGATCTAATGAACACAGAAATGTCAATAGATGTAAATATAAATATTATTCAATAACAGTCACCAAAGTTAAACGTCAATTGATTAATATAATCGCATCGGATAACATACGAGCAATCGTACGCTATCTGAGAGTTAAATAGTAGTGTCCACCATGTCCACCTGATAACTCTCTTAAATTTTTGAAACGAAACGAAGCTTATGTCTCGCAGCAACACTATTTTGCAGTTTGAATACCGTTTCTAAATCAGATTTTAAATCGTTCACTCAACCAGGGTGAAATTTCAACCCGTCATCCTTTACATCGTTAATAATGTTTTAGAAAGTAACGACTAACTGAATTAGGTTTAATGCACCACCATCGTGCATTATCAAATCAAAAGCAATATCGAGACACATCACGTAGTGAGCAATTGTTCCCGATTATCGCGAAATCCTTGAACGAGTCCTGGTAAAGTCATTCATTGATAGTCAATTATCGAACGCGATGACGTTCGGGTTTTTCGTTATCCTCTGGGTATCACCATAAAACATGTTCCGATACCTTCATGAACTCGATGAGTAACTTAATCAAGTCGATGATTCACGATCTAATTGTTATGCAGTCTTGTATTGTGTAAACATTCTAATTTTAATTAGAAATACATAAATGTGAACGTGTTTTATAGTACGGACGAAAAAGTGTTTCGAAGATTCCTAACGGCAACGGCTGGTGCACGACCGCATTTCTCACGAACATCTCTTTTATTGCCCCGAAGTGACCGTACCATTCCAGATCCAATAAAATTTTAATAACCACCCTTTGTAGCGAAACATTTTAGTCGTTTACGACCCGGTTTAGGCTAAAATTAGACATAAACTAAACGTCCGACGTATATTGTTATATTCCGCCATGGATTGTGAGCAATGTTTCCTTTTCGAGGGCGCACTAAACGGCTCGCCGCCTCTGCACCTTCCCTAATTGCCCCTTTTTCAATTTTACCTAAATATAACTTGAACGCCCACTGAACGATTTACCTGATTCGCTTTTATACGTGATACGATTCAGTCAGTTGCTTGTTCATGCGAGGCCGATTCTTTCGATCAGTTCCATCAAGTTATTACATAGGTTTTTTCTACTGTCTCGATCTCTTGTTGCCATCCGACTCACCAATCACGGAGAAAATCGATCAGAGTCATTCAAAAACTTGTTTTCTTTTCATTTGAATTTTCTTTCTACACTAATCAAGTTGCCAAGGTTTCTCATAATTGTCATCCGCTACTCTAAAATTTAAACACAGGACTATAAAATGGTCGGAATTCCAAAAAGGCCAAACTTTGCTTCATAAACTCGGTGTATATTGTAATTCACTGGCTTCTTGTAGATGGTTGTAAAAATTTTTATGACATCAGAGGCGCCTTCACCCCTGATAATAAACCCGGCTGGTGTCGGTTTGTTGAGCCAGTTTTCTTCTTTGGCGGTCAGGATTATTGAAATTGTTTACGAACAGAATTTACGATTTTCCTCGTATAATTATTCCGCCATAATAATAAAGTTACCGGGACCAACATCTGCACCTTTGAATTTCAACGACCATTGGTCAAAATGAAACGGACCTTTTGTTGGCGGCTCGAAGGACGACGCCCAGTTTAATACTCTTCAACGATATTTTGCATAATAAAAGCGAAATAGGCCGTATGTAATTTCGCGAAACGCCTATTTCATCCCTTAAATAGCTATAGGCTACCTACCACCGGTCGTAACCAGGTCGAGGGGTGGCAAAGGATGACCCGTACATTTTGTTAATCGTTGTCAACGGTAGTCAGTACTTTCCGAGAAACGTCAACACATTGATTTATGTTTCGAGCAATAGAAAACGTCTCATTTGACTCTATTTCAAATACTGGATACAGCCCCAAATTCCGTGAAAGCTACGACAAAGCGCGAACGGAATAAATCACAACTGGACCGATCAGATAAATTACAAATACTTCTGTTTGTAGCCGACGTAAGGGTCGGAGCAGGTAGACGAAAGAAAAATGACTTAACAAGCGGCACGAAAGCGGAAATTGTCTATTTTTAAAAAGGAACGCGAAATCGGACCATTGGAAATGAGTTTGAAAACGAGAAAGACTTTTAATTACCAACGATTTCCATTAGAAGGTATTTTTTTTGATTAAAGGTGATACAGATATCTCGCTGGGGCTATATTGTAAAATAGAGAATCATTTTATTCGTAAAAAAATATACATGCGCAATATATTTTTTCCACGTTTAAGCTAATCCGAACTCTGCTGTAGTTCTAACTACTTTTGCGCACTTATTAGAAAAACTACGATTTTTCATTTTCATTTCGGCTTCCCGCTTATCAACTAAGTGCCGCCGTCTTGTGCTCCTAATATTGATGACCTATTCCTTTAGACAAAAAAAAATGTCCATTACTCGACTTTGCAAGACTATCCACAGAATATTGGCGCCCCTGTTTTCCGGTTCTAGTAACTCTTTGATTAATAGTTGGTGTTCGTCCACCATCTACATTAATGGCCTAGTCTGTAAGCATATTCTGTGTTTATTCTGCTTATCAGTCAATTTACAAGTGTGTTGAATCCATCGCGCGGAACGTCTGCGGTTTCGGTGAAAAAGTGACGTATGATGTAACAATAATCAATCAATTCAATGTTTCAATTCTAAATTCCGATAACTCGTACACGAGAACGGTGTGATTCTAAAAAATAAATATTGCATTTCGAATCTTTGGAGTATTAGTTCATATTTGTCAAAAAATGTCACCTGCACTTGATCCATTTTAGATATGATTTTGCCTGTCATTGCTGGTTATTGCCTAATATTTTTAATGTCGCTGATTGTAACATCCGAAGGTTTGATTTTTCAAAATCGTAGATTTGGTACTGTTACAAGAAAGAAAAATGCATCCATTCTAAGACTACCGCCCATTGAGTCATGATTAATCGATAATTAAAAAAAAATTATCTCTTAACTATTGACGCTACCTTCCGTTGGCAATAATTGTACCTATCTGAATGTCATTTTCTTCATTCCAGGTACATATAAAATCTTCGTTTATAATGAACGGCGTCTGCGTGAGATGGCGGGGTTGGATTGACGTCGAGCGTCTGGACGGTGTCGGCTGCCTTGAATATAATGAAGAACGGGCGGCACAAGAAGACGCCATTTTGCGCGAGCAAATCGACCGATATAACCAAAGATTGCGCGAATTTGAAGACAAACAACGCGGTTATCGGCAGCAAGAGCGACCCGATCAGGATTTGGAGGTACGCGTGGGTCCGGTGCAATCGCGGAATTATATGAAAATGTTTTAAAACGGAGAACGAGTTTCTCCCTATACCTACTTACTTTCAACGCGTCGCTGAGGTATTTGATGTTTTCGCCAAAGTAATCTCTTAATATGTATGTTACCTTTCACAGTATTCATGAAAATAATCGCGATTGATTCTGACATCTGGTTCATTTCATATACCTTTTGATTTTATTCTTGTTGATTTTGTTGATAATAAGATATTTAAGTTAGGTTAGTTTTATTCGTCTGTAAATAACTGTAGGAAAGTAACAGTTTGTTATGCGCAATATTACCCATGTAAATAAGAGAAATCTTTCGAAATGAATTTTTTTCTTTCGAATCCTCCCCGCATCGCCGTTCCAGGTAAATCTGTCCTGGGGGTTGTTGAGCTGGATACCATCCCCTAGCGGAATTATGAAACAGGTGCTCTATCTAAATCGGATTAGATCAGCTATAAATGAAGCAATTTATAACAGGGCTACCGGAATATCAGCGTGGGAGTAGACATGGTGAATAAACAGATTCGAAACGATCGCTTTTCATTCAGACATCTCGCCCCTTTCGTTTCTCGGATTTGGATTATTTACTTAACTAAGCCATTCAACGGTCCGACGCTTCTTGTGTCTAGCATTGAGTGGTTGCTGTGATGATGTTTACTCTTAATTGTTGCCCGTACTTTATTTCTTGCAGACGTAATTGCGAAGGGTAGTAATGACGGTGAGTGTTGTGGGGGAGGAGAGGGAGATCAAGAAAGACAGGTGGCTTGGGAGTGAACGGTTTCATGAACTCTTTCCCTGATCGATGCCTTTCGTTGGTGATCAGAGGATCGCCGGTGAAGCAAATCGAGAGCAATTTTTTCGTCCTCAGATTCCGGTCTGTAGAAGTTTTATTGTTTGATGGAGAAACGTTCCGATCTTAATTCGAAGAAATGCATTCGAGTAAAACACTTATTGTTATCGTTGAGTGATCTGCCATTCCCACGATAAAATCAACATCCGTGACCGTTCGGTATAGATGTTTGACAAGCGGCCGAAAACAACAATGTAACGATTTCAAGAATCGTCAAATGCGTATCTTTGCAATAGCACCTCGCTCGAACATCTTGGTCGATCGAGGGGACAGCTTTCTCGTCAAAAGGAGCGTCCTTCGATGACCTTTTTAACGCACTTTTAGCCTGTTGACTTCATTTTCATTTCTATATACGTCTCAGCAATATAAGCATTACATGATGCGCATTAATGCAAAGAAGCTGGATTTTCGGGTAAGTTTTAATTTTTGATACCTCGAGAAGGGATAAACCGAGGTATTGAATAAAATATTTTGATACTGATAATTTATCCCATAAAAAATTGAAATTCTTGATTATTTCGAAAAGTGACTGTAGTTATGCTAAATAGTAATAATATGATTAAGTATCATTCTCTGGTAACATTGTCTATATCACATATATCAGACCGAACACATTCAAATAATGAATGAGTGAATAAACAAAAAAAGACTGGAAGAAATCTAAAGGAAATCAAAATAATCTGGTATAAATCAACATCGCATTTAAAAAGATCAACATTTTCTGCAGCAACTGTCTCAGCACCCTCTTAATTCAGGAAATTCCAAATTCAGAGTCATAGTGTCTGCCTGTAACTTATGAAACAATCACACATTCAGAAGGGGTCCGCTTTTGGACTTTTCCGTTCTCATAAAATCGGATCTGATGTCTGAATTGAGAACTAATAAGATACCAAGTAACGAAAACAAAGGGTAACAAATATTAAAGTTTGTTCATCATCCAAAATATTTTGCTATTTTAATTGAAATCATATTGTTCGAACTGAACAACACAAAATTTTTCTGTTCCGTTTTTAAACCCCCCATGCGGAACTTTTTACAAATATAGAATCGAAGAATTCCCTCTGTTCGCTCACATGCCAATCCATCAAAAATCACTTGTATTCCAATCCACTCAACTTCCTACCTTTTGTATACAAACACAAATGAAATATTGGCCCTATCGAGAGTTCTTCATTGTATGAGAGGACTGACCGATGTTGGGTCAGTCATTGTTGTTCCATTTCACTAAACTGGATGCAAAATCGCTGCAAATAACCTGGCATTATAAGTATAATACTTGGGCAGATGATTTATAGATCCCCTCAATCCTTACTTAGTGCTCTACATTCGTTGCGATTGAATGAAATGTCCATTATTAAATATAAAGCACGAGGTAGCAGGAATTTTAAATGTAGAGATATATTGAATTAAATTATTATTCAAAATCAATAGTGTTTGACTTTAAAATGGACAGATATTTTTTTTTTAATTGTCAGGAAATTGTGATTATTTTAAGAAACCCCTTCAAAAAATGGAGAATACTTTTGATCTTTCGGAAAATATTCACTTATATTCGTAAGAAAAATTTTGGGTTTCTTCGAAAAATGGAATAATGTCATCCTTGAAAACCTTGAAAATTTTGTAACTTTTTGAAATTCAAGGGGAATCTTCGAGAAAATGTCGGGTGTCAAGAACATTTGAAATTTCTGAAAAATGGGTAAATAAAATTTTTTTTAAATTTCTAGACAAGTTTTCAGAAATTCATTAATTCTTTCGATCTTTTCATACCGATATATCCTTTATATTTAAATATTTACTTTTTTGGGAATATCTTTTTCTTAGCTAACGAAAGAAAACTTCGGTCAAAGTCTAGTGTGCAATTTTTTAAATATTTTGGAAGTTTTCGAATGTTTTGTAGTTTTCGAAAAATTCTGGGGAGATCAACGATAACACACTTCACAATTTAGACTTTTTTTTTGAGTTTCCAAAGAAATCCAAAGACTATGAAAATTGTCGCGAGTTCTCTGACCTATCTTAAAAATTATTGAAACATTTGTGCATAACTTACAAAATCCTTTGTAAGTTCGAAATCCCTTTCGATTTGCCGCAAGTACTGCAGAAATTTTTGCAAAATTTAATACAACTCAAAAATTTCCTGTGAAAATATATCGAACAAAATTTGTTTTGAGATTCCAAAAAATTCTAATCAATACACGCAAAATTAAAAAAAATCATAATTGGGTAAGGAAAACAGTATCACTGTCAAATCAAATTTGACATGAAAAAGGAGAGAGGCAACTTTAAAGTTACCATTGATTCTCATCCGGGCCATATGCTTATAATCTTATTTCCAGTACATACAACAGTTCCAACAAGGAAATATAGTCACAAAACGTGGCAAACTTGGGACCCGGCAGGGTGCATCATAAACACAAATATAAAGGCCCTCTTTTTGATTTTTCACTTCAGCACCTTTTCGCATGTCAGTATGACGTGCCCCACGAAGGCCGATATTGTTCACTGCATGTCGATAGAAGGGACGAAGGACCCCCGAGGTTAGGCACCCGGGTACTCTAATAAGGGCTATACAACAATCGGATCGCCGACTCATTTATTATTGCGCTTACTTCTCTAATTGAACAATGAAACGACAACGCGATTTCAAAATCGTCAACTGAACGAAACTGCATCCTTTCAAATTTCTAATAATATCGATCATTAGTGATTTTCAATTTATGACCAAAATATTATTCTTATCGCTTCCAACCATTATTTTATTATTCCAAATTTGAACAACACCCTCTTTCATATGGAATATGTTCTTCATATTTTTCATTTGAATCGTTATGATTCTGCTATTCAATTTTCTTGCATCATTTTTGTTAATAATTCTGTTAACCTCATCTACTATTAGAGTTATATTTCTGTGTTTTTTTTTGTATTGAATGAAATATTTATCGAGCGAGTCAATTGTTTATAGCAAATTTTAAATATAAGTTAATGAACGCTCTAAAATATTTTCGAACATACATACACGCTGACCTATTCTAATCTACACAATGCAGAAAAAACTATTTGGATAAAAAGTGAAACATTTGATGACGACTAAGTTTGACCTTGACAGATTCATTCAGAAAAATGTACACATTTCTAAAAAAATTCTGGTGGATCTAATGTAGAGACGAGCGCTTTAATATTTGGAAAATTGGCAAAACCTTGAGAAGCGGGAAATGTACATCTTGTTCTCAAACTTGCAAATCCATTTCTGTTCAAAAATTCACAATTGTTCGAAAACCTCTATCTGCAAATTTTCTAAAAACTTGCAAAATAAGTTCTTCCATTGGAAATCAGTAAGCAAATCAAATATTTAGTTTTAGTACAAGAAAAGAACTAATTGACTCGTACCTAGGGTGCTCCTCTGTTGTTCGGATAGAAGCACACTTCGTCCCAAGAATTATCCATGATACCTATACATTTCGTGCGTTTCTATGCCACTCCCTAATTTCCAAATTACGCGCTCCATCAATTACAAAAGGAGACATCGAGAGTAGCATAGAGCGTTGAAATATAACTCAAGATTAAGTAACTTTTATCTAAGAGATCTTGTCATTGAACACAGTATTGATGGCTTAATCCTATTGTCATATAAAACAGTCCTTCTGCACTTTTTATGCTAGGAAAATGTCTTCTAAAGAAGCTGAGCTTTAAATATCGAACTATGTAAACATACATGGCGCTAGGATTTTTTATCGTCGTCGGCACGTTTGAAGGATTAACTGCTCAGGAATTACCATCAGTTTTATTATCATTCCAGTGACCTGAGTTTTTTCCCGTGTAAGCCGATATGCCTAGGTATAAAAACTGTTCGACTGACTGCAACACATCCGGTCTTTTCATGCTTAATCCGAAAGAAATTTTCTGACGCTTTTTCTTTTTGACGCGACGAGGATATTAGAAATAATTACCTCCCCTGATCTCATGCGTGTCCAGTAGGGCAGTTTATCTATTTCACAGCGAGTCATATTTCATTCAAAGCACGAGTTAGCAAGGGTTGCGTCGTGAGCGCCCCCAGCAAGTATTCCGTTGCAACGTATAGGGGTGTATAATAGCATTCCGAGGGGCTGATCCAATAAAACAGTTTAATTGAAATTAAAATAAATATCTACCGAATTCAATAACGTACACGCGTAATTTGGGATTGAAGTTGATCAAAATTGTTTGCATGCTGCACCTGTCGATATCATTTATGAAGTGGTAATTGCAGTCAATCAATCGGAAGGTAATCATTATAATTAATATTCGTCATACACATTGGTGATTCGTATACAGAAATAATTCGAAACCAAACAAGTAAAGGGGAGTCAAGGTGAGCATTAAAAAACACTTTTATCTACTGATCTGCTACTTAGTCCAATGGAACTGTGCTTCCAAATTAACTGAGTACTATATTAAATGAGAAAACACTTTAACATCTCAAGTACGCTTTTCATGGGAACAACGTTGGCGATGAAATTTATCGTAAATTCATTCCATCCCTCGGAGCTGTAACCGCCACCTCTAAATTTTGAAAAAGCAACATACCTCATTTGAACTGTATTTTTCTTCTTAATATCAAATAATAGAAATGAGTTCATTGTAACGATGTTTCATTGTTAAATCTTCGATTTACTGAATAAAAAGTGATTCTCCGACAAGAATTTTTTATCCGAGATTTAGTTTCATTAGCAACCATATTTCATCATGTATATTTTAAATCCATCATCACTTCTATTGAAATCACTCTGACTTGGTTTAAAATTGTGAATAAGAAAGAAAAATCGTTTCAGAAAACTAATTGATCAAGTGGTGAGAAATTAGCATTCAGGAGAATGCATATAACTACATAATTGTTTTCTAGGAAAATTATAAAATAGCAATCAATATATTTTCCCATTTATAAATATATAACGAATACTTGTACAATAAGCTATAAAACGAACCGGGTATCGCACGAATCGATCATTTTTGATAACGGTAAACGTACAGTTTTCCTGCTTTAAAATAGGACATTAGTTGGTATGTGATTCCCAATCAGCTTCGCTGTCATCGAGCCGATTATAATAAACACACGATCCTCTTTTCGGAAGCTGAAAGGTCCGACAATTTTTTTTTTGTTGTCGGATGCAATCTGCACGATTTCGTTCCTAACGAGCGTCGAGGGTGGCATCGCAAGGGCGCGACCCTCGCAAATTAAAGGGCAACCTCTCGGTATATTACGGATATACGTACTGCCGTCCGACGTTCTCCCTATCTCGCCTCTCCTCACCTCTGAATTTCACCCTCGCCCTTCGCTTCTGCGAAGGAACAAGGAGTTCAGGGCGGTCTTTCAATTTAAATCCGAGACGCTGAAAAAGAGGATTTTAAAAAATAGGATGTCGTTGATCCGTTGAAATAAAAATGATCTTCATCTTGATCACAAGTTTTTGCAGTCGGACAAAATCCTCATATTGTATATTGTCAACTGTTGGAATTCGAAAATGTGGCTCTCTTGTCGTGAAACAACTCTCATGTGTTTGGTTAATTAGCGATTATTCTATAGTTGTTACTTTCTTGAGTTTGATGATTTTTTTGTTAGATAAACAACTGCCACTTAATTTCCGTTATAAAATTTCCTATAAAAAAATTTGACTACTGTTCAAGAATAATAATCTGAAGTTCGTATTCATCATTCAGTCGAATACGAATAGATAATAGAGAGTTCACACTTCAGTGACGCAGCTAAACAAAAGCCTCTCTTCAATATGAAAGACGTTTTAGTATAGTTTATACATTTTATTATCCGTTTGTTATCGGGCGAAAAGCAATTTCTACAATTTCGAAGCGTGAAGCTATAATTCACGTAAACTGTGGCACATGTCCTCAATTTAACGAATTTATGGAATTCGGGAAAGGGGTGGAGACGTAATCAGACCTATCGTATTGTGGTCCACTGGGGCACTTCTTTTCGCAAAGGGTTGTTTCATGCACCCATTGTACTGTACATAATTCTACAATAAAATGCTCCATACTCGGAACCAATTGATATTAAGATAAACGCTATCGGAAAAGTTCGGATAAGAAAAATTGCACGGTAATCCCTACTGAATCAGTTTGTGTTAATCGAATAAGCGAAGGCTATTGTAAAAAATTAAGGAGAAGAAAAATCTATTTAAAAAAATATTCTCGAGAGTGAACACCAATTTCGCATGGGTTGGAACAGACAACATAATTTGAATCATTTGTCATCGAAGTGCCCGTATAGTGTGTTAATGGAACTTTATCCCTTCGCAAAAAGGGGTCAATTTACATACGGATTTCGATGCGCATTTCAGTGACAACACATTCATCTTGGATGAGACATATATTAACTTGTAAACAGATGTCACAAATTATGCAAATAACAGAACTGCTCTGCACTTGCCCCTGCGAAACGGGGATCGTCTCAAATTCTATACCAGGTGAAAGTTGTGTTTACAACCCGAAATCGGAGATAGTCATAATTTATTGAAATGTGATTAATGAAATAAGCAATTTCATCTGCGCCAGTATATTTTCAATTTAAGTATCCATGATTCGAGTCCTTTTCACCAGGTCTTGTTTATTTCATTCTTTTGTTCCAATTATCCGTCACACACCAGTTTCGTCGGTATTGTGATATTTTTAAGGGTGTTTAGCCCCTGTCATCGGAACATAAGCCAGGTAAAATCACTAAATTTTCTTTGAAATATATTCCCCGCCGTTGCTACTGTAGGCATTGCTAAGTAGTGACACTTTCACAATACTGAAAAGAAGTTTTTTTTTAGGGGCTCTCTAGTAGTCCTTGCCGAATGCTCGACTGTTCCGCTACAACTTGGGGATGAGTATTTCTATCGGTCGACAACGGTTGAAATTGATATGTTGGAAGTTGTCTGAAGTTCGAAGGAACGATATTTTAAATCAGATGTTATCGGTCAACAATAGCAAATTTACCATTAGAAGTGTACGAGAGGATTTATACAAACAGAAAATCGACACTTGGAGGCTGTGCCGACTGTAACTTGATTTTAGCCGACAAAATGAAATTGCCGAACCATTTCTTCGGATAATCTGGTCCGTAATAGGAGATAAATCGTGTTATGCAACAAAACTTTCTTTACAATGGAGAATTCTTTACTCATTGCACAATTTCGAGAGTGATAATCTTGCCGATTAAAGTACGTATCCTTATTAGGATTGAAACCAGTACGTTAATAGAATTGAGACATATTCAAATGGCAGCTGAATATAGAAATAATTCATTTCCAACGGCGATTATCGAATGAATAATGCACGAAAAAATACACATCTTCGTCCTAAACTGCTACTGTACGTTTATTAAATATTTGCCGATCGGCTTACGACAATTACGTTGCACCCTTTCGATGTGTCAGGTTAGAAATGGAAAGGGTAGCACGTAACAAACCCTATCAAAAGGACTAAATAAACATCGTCTAATCTTGCAACACGTCGTCATATTTCACGGTTTTAAACTTATCTTTAATCTATGCATACATATGCTCGCGCCTCTGGGAAACATACAGAGTGTTCCGGCTAGGAGAGCACGTCAAATATCGACCACCCCGTAGAAAAATCACACAATTCAATTTGATGATATTGCCCGGTGTTGGTGCTGTGAGAAAGGCACAAAAACTTCTGTTGTAACATTTGATGATCCCCGGTGCTTTTTGTTCCGACACATAATTAAGTTACAGCGATTTCTTCCGAAACATTTGATTCGCACAATGAACGTAAAAGGGTTGCTGCCCTTTTCGACAATTGAAGAATTTAAAATCGTTGAGGCGTAAAGAAAGCTATCGAGGTGTGTGAAATGCAATTCCGAATTTTCAACCGTAAATGCTCTGGCTCCCGGCATAAACAGAGTAATTTTGAACAATGTGGTTTTTTCGGGTGGTACGTTAAGAGAAGAAAAGACAAATCTTTTTTTTTAATATTTGTTGTGAAATATAGTTCACTTTATTATTTTCTGAGCAATTTTCAGTTTGAAAAATATTTCGAATTTCCAAGGACGTATTAATCAGCAAGTTAGGGGCGAACACCGTGTTTTTATCAATAGAATAATCGAATGGAGCACCCTAAATCGTACTCCATTCCCAAAAAATGAATGTTCTATATGAAACTACAGATATCTTTTAATTTTATTGTAGCAACTTTTGAAAAATGAACTTTGAAATGTAAACGTTTAATGCATAAATAGTTTCACATGAGTCACATGTGTAGTGTGTACCTATTATGTCCAGATCAGGTGTGGTCCTCAACAAAGGAATCGTATTACTACAAGCGTCAGCGATCGTGTGCAAATTGACACGAAGCAACGACTCATGATCACTGTTTCATGCTCAGCTGCGTTCGATTACAAGAGGGTGTATTATGTAACAGTCGATCTATTACCTGACGTCTAATTAGGAGGAGGACCCGTCAACTAAAATGGCTTTTCACGGAACGTCGCGTTAGTAACGATTTGAGAATTTATTAAATGACCAAATTTTCACAAAGTCGTATATTCTCACGATTCATCCAATTGCATCGGGAGAGGTTTTCGTTCAACTTTCTATCCATTCAGAAAAATTAGTTATTCTCTTTGTTGTCGACCGCAGATTGACTTAACGATCGGCGGACCTATAAGCGAGTTATTGAAAATATACCGCTAATATAATTCACAAGCCACAAACGCCTCCTTTTCCGCACAATTTTGATTTACACAGCGGTGCGGCGTAAATTGCGGTCAAGCACTTTTTTCTCTTATTCTTGCGCGGTTCACCAACAAAGATTCATAAGGAATTTTCAAAACGATCGGGGAATTAGATGCTGATCAACCGTCCGATGGGCGACTTAAGAAGGCTTTATTTGGCCACGTGGCCACCCACGGTGACACGTGGCAGGAATGACACTAATCCCAGGTTAATTGGAAGGGAATGGAGGGATTAAACGGCATATCGACGATCGTCGACAGATTAATTAAAAGCGGTAAGGAACTATAGAAAATTACCTCAATATTGAATATGTAGTTCATTTTTTAATATTTGGGGTGTAATTCACAGGAGCAGCGAATTTCAAAAAGTAAGGCCATGATCATTTAAAATGATCTGGCGCTCGCTCTTCTGCAATTTATGAGAGTTTTTCAAGACAAAGGACGAACATGTGTAACACGAAGCCAGAAAAACGCGCACCATTTAATTTGATTTACAAATCGATGAGTAGTTACAGAAATTGCCAAGAGGAACTTTATTTTCGCAATAATGTGATCTTAAAATCATCTTGGCTTTTCATATAATTAGAACGCATAATTTATAAAACTCTATACACAGGAATATGGAATGGCCTGTTCGATCTCCTGACCTGAACCATCTGGATTTTTTGTTGTGGGGGATATCTTAAATCCAAGATTTTGGTGATTCAACCTGAAAATTTAGACCAACAGATTTAAATACATACATCAAACAATAACGTCTGAAGAAAAGTCTCGTTTTATTCCCTCCTATTTAATATGGCTGCAAAGAGATTTATTAAATCAATTTTATCCATCTGTTCGATCGCAGGATCACGAACACAAGTGTCGAAACGTTTTCATGAAGATATAACACGTGATAAACGATATGTTACTGGAGACTATGCGCCTAGTTTGCATAAGTTTATATGGGGTTGGAAGTGATTTGCAGCTTTCGCTTATGCAAACTACATTTGTCCCTAATTCAGATAATGAAAAGGGGTGTGTCGTGTTAATTATGAATGATCTTCTACGGTTAGTATTTTTGTAGGCCTATTTTTCCTTTTTTCGCTTCCAATATAAATTTCGAATAAAGCGCGTGAGGTCCGGAATTTCAAGGTCTAATCAACGAATGTAGACTGCGTCTATTTCGTGTTCAACTGATAAAGTGTCTTTTTTTCCTTATTTCCTTCCGAATTTAATAACAAGCCGTGATGTAATTTCCAGAATTGTTCCCATGATATTATCGTAAAGGAAAAAGATAAGTTAATGAATTATCAACATCCGTTACACCATCACCATTAGTATGTGATTTATTCATGACGTTTGTCCCAAGAGAAAAGTATTCTGTCAAAACACCGTCGTTTCTTCACCCTTAAATATAAGTGTTACTAAAAATAAACGAGCAACTCCTGTCAATGCTGTATCGGAATACAACGGAGAAATTCACAATACTTTCAGGTCAAATATAAGCTTATATAAACCCGTTTCGACCATATAATTTCGAGATTAAACAGCTGTACGACACCGAAAAGAATTTTGACGCCTTTGTTGGTACTAACTCCAGATATAATACCGGAAATATCATCTGAAAGGCGGTATTAGTTCTATTATGAACGGATATAAACACGTTTTCAAATATTTAAACATAGTTGATTGGTAATGTTTCAATTGGCTCTGTACGAATAAGTAGAGCAATATCACAGTCGAAAAAGAATGTCTTCGATTTAATCACTACAACCCTAGAAAAACATACTTTCATCTTTTCAATGAAGCGTAGGTATAATTTAAAATTTTTGATTCGTTTTCAAAAACATTCGACACACGGGATCAACTAAATTTGTGAACTTGACGGACGCTCAATGTAATCAATACAACTTTTTGAGTAGGTTATCAAAAATGAAGTTTTTCGAAAAGGAATATAATTAAGTTTCAGAGGAACGATCGATTTCGGTTCGGATGCGAAAAGTGGTCGGAAGTTAGATATGGTTATGCAAATTTGGTCGATAAATCAATGCAAAATACCGTGCGGAAAAGCAGGTGTAGGGTCGACAAAATTTGGCATGTCGGAAGTACAGCTTTTTTCAACGTAAGCCCTTAGTCAAATGAGATTTGAATAATCCGTCTCATATCAAAGGGAGACCCGAAGAATTGTATGCTAATTTTTCTGATTAATTTGCAACGACCTAATCGTTAATTTCGAACAGCTATAACGCATTAACAGTGCATATCCAATATACTATTCCGATTTTCAACTCACCCCCGTAAAATAAAGCTTTCTATCAATGATCCCTATAATACCACCCTATTCAAGTACCTGTAATTTACGAATACGTATTGATTGCATTCAATTCTAATTAGCTTTGTCCGACTTGTGGGTGTAATTTGGCATGTTATTTACCGTTGATACGCTTGAATTTCCTTCGAACACATGTCAATATAAAAACATAGGGGATCGTGATTGACGGCTGAAAGTCAGATTTACGGAATAGCACAGTTCCTTTGTGAACGATCGTTTATTAATCAATCGCAGACTGGTATACGAGTTCAAGGAAAAAATCATTTTCAGAATTTGAATATTTGATTGCATATTCAATGGTACTGGTACTACATTTGTTGCGACCTTTTAAAAAGATGGTTAATGAATAGAGAATATCTCGAAATTTTCAGTATGACAGTTGTGCGTTTTGATTACTGAATTAACTTGATCATAAATCATCGAAATTGTTTGGTTAGATGACTCGTTAATTGCAAAAAACCGCAACAAATAGTAATTTTTTTTAAATCAATAACTGATAGAAATATATGAATACGGACTCTAAATCCTGTTTTCAATATAAAGGCCCACTTCGAAATCGATTGTTAAAAGTAAGATCCGGTATATAGTCGGTCCATATTTTTCAAAAATCTTTTATTGATTTGTCGTTTGAAATGAAATTTTAATTTTGAAAAAATACCCATAAAGTTGATCAAAATTGTCAGAACATATAAAAACTCCCCATTTATCATTTCGGATAAAAATCCTCATTTTATCAGCAAATATTCGGCGCACGTGGTAGTGGGCGTTCGCTTTTAACATAACAAAACTCTTTCGCCCCAACGGTGATTATACATTTGATAATCCTTTCACGATCGAGTGAACGTTACCAATCCATCATTTTTTTATTTTCCATGAAATTGATGCGTCATCTGGGAATGGTGATTCAATTATACTCCATTCATCAATTATGTAGGTACTTATTTATTGTAAATATAATCGTAGAAACAATACTCATTAAGAGACACAAAAATTACAAAGACTCAATAAATACAAAATTCGTTAACTGATCAATTAGGTAATTAATGCCCGTAATCGAAATCAAATGGCACGAGGCAAGAAACGATAAAAATATTCAATACAAGAACAAATTAATAAAGATCAATATCCAAAATGAAACATCAGAATAAACCCATCCCGACTGGAAGTCCTTAGATATTAATTATTAGTTAGAGTCCATCGGATTATCCAGGTATGGCACTGATGGACTTTTTGATTATCTTACAATTCTGCTGAGTTTTATTTTATATGTACAGCTTAATCCTAAAACAGATTGGCGAAAAAATAACATGATAAAATGAGCAATCACACACTTCCAATCCATATTAAAATTTGCAATCGTACAAAACTAGTCGAGTACGCCATCAACCCATTCACACCGGAAAATTTCTCACTTTCAATTGATTTTGTTCCGTAAAATCGAATCAATATTCGTTTCACAATTATATCGAGTATTCAGACAATGAAGTAAAATAAAATTGTAATCGAAATATTTTTTCCGCTTACTAATCGGAACTTTTTTACCCTTATTTTCTAGACACAAAATATGTTTAGGGACGGAATTGAATTTTTCGCTTTCTACCTTTTCGCCTTACCTTTTTAGTTATTCAGTCTTCAGGAAGTCCCTGTGCGTAAAAACAGAAATTAAGTAAAAAATAAACCGCATTGTGGAACATATACGGCCAGTTAGATTAAAATTAAAATCGATGAAATGAATAGTATAAGATCAAATGATATCAACGATAAAGTAAATCAAATTTTTATCAGAAAATTGGAGATATTGGCCAGAGTCCTAGTTGCATTCCTCGATTTTCTGTTCGACAATGTCGTTTTCCGCGATCGTCAGTCCAGCGTTGTTTCCATTAAAGTGTTCACCTCTGTAAAAGCGACGCCTACCTTACCAGGCGCCGTCATCTTTTTAACGATCAGAGGACGTAAACTTAGAAGCGATTGATGACATTTAACCGACTTCTGGTAACGTTCCTCCCGTGATAGATCCACCCCAAAACTTCCAACAGAAGATTGGATATTGCTTTTGATTACTGGTCCAAAATGTCGCAATATTAATTTGAGGGTGGTGCAGCCAGTCATAATGTAGCTAGAACGAGAAATGACGATTGAATTAGAAAAATGTTAGAGGCGGAAAGAAGAAGTGGAAGAATATTTCAAATTGTCGCCTCCTGTCTTTTTGTATGGGAAAATGAAAGGTATTATAGTAACGATTCAACAGGAAGCTATTTTTGGAAGAACAAGTATATACGGTTCGAATTTTCGGTTGGGCTCATTTATATTCATCATGCATACCAAAGTTACGAATAGCACGATGATCCATTTTGGGAGAGGGAGAAGAAGGGCGGACGGACATAGCTTGGGGTGGCAGTTTCTCCCTGCAAATTGTATTGCACGGCGACGATAGGAGGCCTAAAATGAAATTTCCGTATTTTTTCTAATTTTCCTCCACCAATGATTAATGATTTCAAATCAGAATCATAATTCGTTGAACAATAAGTTCAATGTTCAATCATGAAATTGGTTAAACTTTGAAATGTTGACGGGTAACATCAATGCTAATAATTCTTCATCCATAGTTTATTTTCTAATGAATAGCTACTAATAAATGATGAACTTTCAACAATCATAATTTGTGAATGAGCTAATATTTTGGCCTGAACGTTTAGGATTAGCTCATTTTTTCACATTCGCATGCATTGCGTTTCCTTAGTTTTATGTTTACGGCTATGAATATGATTGACTGAAGGTGATATCAGATGGTTGTTTACTGGAGTGAATACTTCGTTCTCTTCTAAGCTTCCACGGTTTGGTTGGAATAAAGGAGAAATGAACCTTCCATTTTATCTTTGTTCACAATGTTCTCGAATGAAGGCGGAAGTCTCGAAATGAGCTTAATTGGTGAATATTTAATCAAACAAAATGAAGCAAAGACGTCGACGTATTGGGTGAATTGCGAGTGTTCTTCCTGAACAAATAACTGGGGTGTCATTGCCATTGTTTTTCTGATAACAAGGAACGAGCAAAAATATTAATAACAAAATATCGCAATCATGATACAGAATGAATCGGTTTGCGACGAAAAATATTCAGGCCGTGTTCAGTAGTGACTACTGTCAAACAATACGAAAGAATTTCAATGATCGTGGAAAAAAACTCCATGTGGTTCGAAATTTCAGACGTTCCTTTCCGACTAACCTTTCATCGAGTAAAACGAATGTTCCGCCAGTTAGTCGACTTCGTTCATATAAATACCCCATTATAACTAATTTACGTAGGTATCAGGTATCGAAATACAGAACCAATTTTCCCTGGGCCTCAAGGAAAGAACGTCAGCTGGGTGGTTTCACGTTTTTTACAAAGCGGTAGGAAATCGATCATTACCTAACGAATAGATCACCTTTCTATATTTTTCTGTTGCTCCACGTCAAACGAGTCACGAATGGGACGGGATACAGGTAATTAAAACGCAAATGCCGCTTGAAACACGGAAGGATTGGACGAGAATGTCCTAAATTCAGTTATCGGCATAACTGCCCCCCTTCGTCTAGAAAAAACAATAATTTCCCCCAAAACAATCCAATCATTTTCACTTGGCCATAACAGAAAGATGTGCGCCTTTCGAGCATCAAGTTACGTGACATGCAGTTCTTTTTTGTCCTTTTTTATGCGCTCTCAATCTCGGTGTGACATCGAGGACTCTCGATGTCATTTGAATAAATATTGAAGTAGTTATTCGATACATGCAAACATTATTATAATTTTCTTTGTCGTCTGTTTAGCACCTTTTGCAGTTGTTTTGCAATAAAAGGTCGGTTCCTTCTGTATTAAGCTGTAAAAATCGTCCGTTAAATATGCATCGGGGATAACAAGGGGTTGGAACCGAATCTTCCCTTTTAAATGTATGTATTCCTAGATGTCGGTCCGTTTAATCGACGCGACGCATGGATCTAATTTCAATTCATGGGACTGCATTGCCATAAATACAAATGAGACGGCGTTCGATCCGAATCAAAAATAAAGTGATGGAAAAGCAATTTCAGACGGAACGGCGTCGCACAATTGACGCCAATTTGAATACGGACACGCGGACTCTGTCGCAGTTCTAATAGCCGCTTGCGAATACCCGTCACAAATTAGAAGCCCCCAGGGTTTCCTATATCGTGTATAAAGCGAAAGTATTGTTTTCTAGGCGAGCAATCACAACGTGATTCTTTTTTTTTCACAAATAAGACGCGATTACCGAAAATCGATCGGACGCGGCGCGGATGCATAATAGTACGTAAAAGTTCAACTCATTATTTCACGGTCCATCGTCGCGGGTAAATCGATTGTTGAAGGGGTTAAAAAATACGGTCCGGACAAATTGGTCAAAAGCGAACCGGCTGAATATTTATTGGGCGTCGCGAGCAATTCGACACGAACACTATTTAACTGTGAGAAATTCGGTAGCGATCGATTTTAATTCGGTTTTAGATTCTGACCTAATCCCCATTGGAGTTAACACAAGGCTAGGACAGTATTTTGACGTCCTGAAGAAATTATTATTTCAAGTCCAGCCACTGATCTAAAAATTTCACTGAAAGCGATTATGTCGCTCAAAAATGTGGCCGAATGCCGCGTCGGAACACCAATAAAACTTGCCGTTTTTGAGGGTTTTTTTGCAACTATGAGGCCAAAAGCGGGTCATTTGACCCGGAACAAAACTATGCAGGAAAGCTATGGAATTCAACGCGTTTTGCATAAAAAAGTTTTTGCGCCATTTTGAAATATTTGTCCATCGGAAAACCCAAAAACTGAATAGGTTCGAAAATTCTGAAAAATCCCAGTTTTCGACTATTCTTAAAAATTGAACCACCCCAAAAGGTAATCAAATCGGTCTCATCAAAATGACAGATCATCTACAAAATTTGAATCAATTATTTGTTTCCTATTTTAGAGACCATAAACTTATAGCTATTCTTCTTGGAATTACTCATAATATTGATAATTGAAAAATTTTTGACATTGTGATTGAAAATTCATCAGTTTCATTGATATCGATTTCAAAAAATACAAAATGATTACATTTCATATTTCAAGTGTGTTTTTGTAAATTGATGGAATATCGAAGAGATGAAGAGACGATTTGTCAATGATTTTGAGTGGGGATTTCATCAATAACTTTGGAGATGATAAAAATCGACTTTTCAAATAGAAAATTTGATCTAACGATGAGAAATAATAGCAATCTTAGCACAATAAAATATAAAATTACCATTGATACACTTATCACTAAATATTTAAATAGATTCGAAACAAAATAATATGTTTCCTATTTCAGTTTAGTTTCGTTTTTCGGATAGAATAATAACGAAATTGGTGATGATGGGAAGATTGTTGAGATTGTGGATGAAAATTCACAAATTTCACTGATATGAAAAAACGTTATTGTCAAAAATGCAAGATATGTTCTTTTCGAAATTGCATACCCAGTTAATATTTTTTTAAAGCGAATATAGCACGAACTGAATTACAGAGCCATCTAAAGGTTATAAACGCAACTACTGAGAATAGGAAACCGACAAATGTCGATCGATAACGAAGTTGTGACGACGCACGGATAGATCGTGCTACTATATCCTCAGTTCAACAGCGTTGTAGCGTTAAGCTTTCAATTTTATAAACGCTTTTCAAATTTAATTTTCTCGCATCCACGGAGGCCATTTTGATTTTTGTTGTGCACAAGCATTGATGTGTACGGCAATTATTACTTAAAAATTGCGTGATATTTAAGATACAGCCAGGCAACTACAATTAGAAACATGTAACATCATCATAATGTTATAATCAAAATTTTAAGCAACAAAATGGCAATTTTTAATATATTAGTTATTTTAATGACATTCAGTTTGGGTTCAAATACGTTTATAAACTTGGTTAATGGAACGCGAATGAATCGTCAATAATTCAAATGTACTCACGGTTCAAATTTGCTTTTCAGTAGGTCCTCAATTTTCGGCAGAACACAAACACAGAGGTCCAATTTCCATCTGGAGCTGCAAAAAATAAGAAAAAAAGAAAACGGTAAAAAAAAATTCAGGCAACAGACAGAAATAATTATATAAATCTCGCGGGAATGACAGATATTTATAAAACACTACTAACTCTTATTTTTACTCAAAATTATGTAACAATCCTTGATAAAGAATCAAACTCTGTCAACTTTAGCACAAATGTTGAGGATTTAAGTATAATTCATATTGGCTTTTTTAAAAGAAAACTACGAAAAAATTGTCCAAACTTCACAGAAAATTGCTTCTATTTTGGCAAAAATAACCTGTTTCAATGTCACAGATATGTAGTTTCTATAGCATTTTGGTTTCAATGAAGTTGGGTTATGCAATTCGGAAAAAGAAGTTGACATATTTCGCAGTGTTGGTTAATTAACTCATTAGCTTACATTCTAATTATAATAATCGTGAAGTGAACATTGAATTACTGTGTGGGACACTTTAACCATGTTCATCTTCATACGGTCTTTGTAGTTTTTCTTTTTGCAACAATTCTTTTAGTCGATAGTTATACTAAAGGTTTTTTTTTGTTACATATTGCGAGACAAATGTAAAAATCGGTAAACGTTCATTCCACTAATGCAGGAATAATTTTTTTTAATGTAGTTCTGAAAGAAATGAACTTTGGCAGTGAATAATTAACTCTGGCGCTTGGATAGTCTGTTCATGTTAATTTCTAAAATAAATGACGCACCTTCCTTCATTCAGTACGCTCAATACGTCGACGAGCACAGCTAGATCATCCATGGCAACGGTTAATTCGACTGCCGCTTTCATGTCTTTATTACGGTAATGAGCTGATATCAGTTCTAGACTTCGTTGTCTCGTTGATATTAGATTCATCATCGACTCGTGACCTCGCATTATCACCCCTAAAACTTCCGCCTCTGACATGTGTAGCGATTGTTGCTGGAAACCAAGGACTTGCTGGTTTTTCTGAAATTAGAAGACGTAAAATTAAAATATACTATCTAAACTAAAATATATTATCTACTCAGAGCTTGCGCAATAAATTATCATTTTAATCTGTTTATGATGATACTGTCGAATATACAGGGTGTGGAAAAAGTATGGAATCACCCAAAAAACTCTATTCCATACTTTTTCCACATATAATATATATAAGCGATCCTGATGAAAAATTCATGTTTGAACGTTTCACTTTTGTCACTAGTGTTTCCAACTAATAAAAATAGTCAAAAAAAATTAAACTCTTTAAAAGGCAACCAACCGGAAGAAAATCATCTATGTCATAACCGATGGGTTTATCCAGTGGTGTTGGCACAATACCCAAACTGTCTGGAGCTTCATCTGGAGACATTTCCGAACCATTATAAATATTTGGATTGCTGCAAATAAATGCAGAACTTTTCTCTTCAGGTACACTTCTAGAACTATTTATGTTAGGGATTTTGGTCATGGCATTGCGGTTGCTCCTTGAAAATGAACTCCTCCTACTTCCCGTATTGGCGGTCGTAGTTTTCAAATGGTTGTTGTTCCTACTGAGATTTGCTTCTGAAAGACTTTGCTTAATGTTAAAATTGTTTTTTGGCATCACGACGTCTTCATGTTGATAGCTTATTTGCCGTTGTATATTTTGCTTTTGTCTAAGTGTAGCCGTGACTGTGGCAGTTTTGGCAGTTTTGTTGATACTTGGCAAAAAATTTTCACGTTCTTCCCGTTTCAAAGACGTCCGATTATTCTCGTACAATTGATCGAGGTTTGATTTCGAGCGATGATAATGTGAGGGAGACGTGATGAGGCGATTGTTTCTGTAGTTGTTAATTGTCTCATCCAATGATGGAGTTTCAAAGCTGTCCATCATTGACACCTTTTGTGGTTGCGTCGGATCTGAAAAATCAGAAAAATAGAGTAAGATAAAAATAAGAACAAAGAACATAGGTTAAATTATGAAAATAAAAATGTTCGACCACAGTCACAGAAAAGTTCCACCAATCTGTCGCATATTGGTTACTGATTGCTTTATTCCACGCGGTAAATCATTTAACGTAGCAACCTGTACAGAATGGAGCAAATAAAAGTTTCACCAATTTGATATGTTATTGCAAGAACGGTACATTCAAACTATTTATATAGAAATATGAATTATTTTATAATTAAAGACATTTAACGGAAACTATATAAACTTTGGACAGATTTTTTGAGAATCAGAGTCGAAGTTCACCATCCAAAGATCTTGTTGCGATTGAGGAGTAAATTAGGAGATTTATTGCGCATCTAATGGGCATTTCAGACTTTCGATCCGCCTTCATATTTGAGAAGCTGTACAATTTAATGCCCAATTGTCGTCAATTTTTTTCATGAATGAATTATTGTCTTAATCCTATCATTATAACTATTTTTAAATGACAAATGGTTTTTTTAAATTAATTAGAGGTCCCTCCTAATATTTCTTCTTCAATTTTATATTGTTCGTTTCCCAATTTGACTGCTGATGTAGTTTCAATGACGTCTATATTACTAATGATAATCAGGGAGAGGACCTTACTTTCCATATCCAAGATGAAAAAAAATGTAAAACAATATACTTTTTTGAGAAGGAAAATATTTAAGGCCTAAGAGAAAGTTGCCTTAGTGGAATTGCATCTTTACGCGTCAAAACCGACACGCAACAAAATCGATAAAACTATTATTTTCTGAAGTCATTTCAACCAAATATTCGGATTCCGCAATTATTATAAGATAACCGTTTAATAAATATTACCTGAATAATCTAGTTTTGGTTCCTGGAAACTTGTTTCCTGGATTAGCGGAGGCGGCGTTCTCGTAACTGCAAAAGAAATTCGATTAAATCAAATTATGTGGTGAAAAAATCGCACCCTTCCTATAGGACAAAGACCTTCACTACTTGATTGAGGGTATAGCGTGATTAGAAGGGGCGAAGAAAGTGGGGCACGTCTTGACTGTAACACCCTTAGTTACCCTAAAAACATTTGGAAAACTATTTCTGACGATAACATTTCATAGCTCAATTGGATTAGTTCGTTAAGGCTAAGGAGAACTTTATAGATTCTACAACTAATCTAAATCGGATTCGCGAGAACGTTAATCGATATTTATGATTCTCGTAGCCACCGGAAAAAAGGTTTTTACTCGACTATTCCAATAGAAACGGAAATTGTTCGTTTCAGAAAGCTTTCTTTTAAAAAATGTTACTTGAATTTTCAATTCCTGTCTTGAAGTCGAGAGAATTTGTGTATTTTTTGATAAATATCATCTCTTTGATCAATTGTTTCTGGTAGCATATAAATAGCGCAGTAGATTACGTAAAAAAACGCAGTTTGGTTTCAGTTACCACTTGGTGACGCCAACGACGAATATTTTACGGTTATTTCCTGTAGTAGACTTAGTCAAAAACTTGTCAGAAAGATAAATTGTAATATTTGATGTTTTACATCGCATGTCCGAATATAAATACTACTCGATGAAAGTTATGAATCACATATTTTTTGGGTCGTCGAAGAGATTGTGGAAATTGTAACATCGGAAAGAAATAACAAATACCGATTGTTTCTTACGATTTTAATTGTGCGAAAATTTCTTTAATTTATGTCCTAATTAATGAGGAGAATTGATGTCATATGAAAATACTACAGCGAAACGTAAAGTTACATAATCGTTAGGTGTATCACTCATTCATTTCACTTTTGTTTTGCTACTGCAAACCTACAAGATCGGGGAAACGTCCGCTTCCTCATTATTTCAAATTAATGAATCCAGCTCAGCCTTTTCATTAGGTTGTAAAGTTGAAAGATCCATCGTACATTAAACGTTGGCTTGTCTGGAACGATAAGCGACCTACAGTGACGTTTTTTACGTTATCGTCGTCGGCGCCGTCGAATTAATTATTACCATTAATTTCGTACGACAAAAATAATACTTGCGATTATCACAATACCTTGATTTTTAACGGTAGTTGGTACGCTTAAATAGAAACAACGATTTTATCTTATCTCAGTATTGGCGTACTAATGGGAAATCATTATCTTAGGCAAGTTTAAATTAGCTGGTGATATTACGCATTAAAATTTTGTCGTACAGACCGATCAATCTACGGAAATGGTCCAGATAATTGAAGGTATAAAACGAAAAATATTTTTGTAAGGAAGAAATATTTCCAAGAAAGAAAATCTACTTTTGCGAAAAAGCAAATAAAACAGAAACATACTGCAAACTGGTAGATAATTTTTTTCAGTAATAGGTTATAATAAGTAGAAAAACACTTGATCCAAAAGTATTTCCTGCACAACAGAATATTTTTTGACGTAAGTATTTGTTGAAGTCTTCACTTTTGTCGGCATCGAGAAAGTATCTAATATTTTTTTTTTTCTACTAGGCAGTTGCTCAAATATCTAGTCTATAACCGATTCATTTTATAAGTAAATCAATGGATTTCGAAAATACGAAGGGAAGCGATTCTTTTGAAAGAAGTACCGAAATTATCGCCTCTTTTTAAATATTTTTTTGTTTGCCTGAGACAGTAGATCTCCTCAGATGTGGTCGAATACAGTACGGGGACACCAGTATTTTGAAAAAATGGAAATCTAAAGTTACATAATCGCGAACACATTGTTAAATTATCAGAAATTATGAAACTCTCACTCCCGTATATGAATGCTCCACCAATATATAATCATTTAACGTTTAATTACTTTCTGATTTGCATTTACAACTAGTAAAACGTTCAATTAATAACGAATCATGTCAAAACATTGAAAATAGCAAGAATTGTGCTTGGTCAATTCAATTTTCAATGTTAGTCATAACGAAGATGTTAGCATTGTTTTTTTCTTATTTATTATGCCCACAACAGATATGTAATGCGTTCGCATGTTGCGAATGGTGAAAATAACATAAAACGCAGTAAGAATTTCGAGCAAAAACGAACGCGAGGTTTCAACAATTCGAACTTATCTAACACCGAACGTTCCAGTCCAGTTGCGAAATCCATGCTTGCAATTTGCATGAGAATCAATGTAAAGCGAAAAAGGTGGTTCGATTCAAATAGACCAAGACGGGGCAACAGTTAATAAACCGCTTCCTTTCCGAACGTAACCCAAGAATCGCCCACGCGGCACCAATTTTCCCAGCACCGATAAGGAATAGAAGTGTCGTCGTGATTACTTACTCGATCTTCCTTTGAAGATCTCGTTGTAGTCGGTAAGATTGGTGATATTAGCTGACGAACCATCTTCTTCCGGATCGGTGCCCGAGGTGCTTTCCTCGATCGTTTTCGACAGCACCTTCGGTTTCAAAGAAATCGGACGCTCGGCTTTGGAAAAACTGCGTCTGCTCGTGGAGTGAGGCGTGAATAAGTTTGTCCCATTTCCCGGGCTCTTCGTGAACGGTTGTACTTTGGTCAAATCGGTGATGTACACTTGGACGTTCGTCAAATGGAAAGAAGCACCGATCTATGTAAAAAAAAGAAAATTGTTTTTTAATAATGTTGAGCGAAATTCAGTTGAATCCGTTTGATAATGTTCAGAGGAGGTACCTCTTATGAGAAGTCCGGTACGACCACAAAAATTTCAATAGGATGTAGGGGTCGAGTACTACTTCATTTTGAAGGTTTTAACAAGATCATTTTAATAATGTGCAGTTGACTTTCTAGGATTAATAAAAAAATTACTAAGAATAATTAACCTTTGATTTCCCCAAATCTTCAAGAAGGAGATCGTGTGGTCTAATTCTTGCCAGGAGAATTCTCATTTTTTATTTATTATATAGATATAGATATAGGTGTGCCGCTCCTTAAACGGAGAAACACATTGTCTATAAACATAAGATGTCACTTTTAGATAATTATCGAATTAATATTTCGGTTCGCGAAACTCGAACGGAAATTTGAATTCCGCTTTCGCCGACCACGCGGATATGGGAGCTATATTAATAATTTATTATAAAAATCGAAATCTTTACAGATCGAAGAAAGATTGACGGTGCATGACACCGATTCAATCGTCGAGTCTGCAAAAAAAAAACAATTCATTCACACTTGCACAGTTAGAAGAGAATCGACCGTCGTAATTTGATCTTCGAGTAACGCTTGGATGGAATAAGTTCGTTTTCTTCATGAAGAACATATCCAATATATAACCGAAACAGAAATAAAAACAAAGTAAGTGAACGCTTGACTGGGTAACCAATATCACGACCATACTTATTTAATCTATCTTGAATTTAAATAACAAAATAACTAAAATTATCGTGGGAGAAAAGTATTCACTCCGATGATTCAATAACGGAACGGAAGAAAATTGATATAATGTAATGAATATACATATGTGGAAAGACTGAATTGATACTTTTTTGAGGTATTTCAACAACTATACCAACATTTGTCGTAATCTCACTCGGCTAACATAGTCTACTATAGAAATTATTTCTTTCCAAATTTATGTTTCGTGCAACGTCTACATATCTCATTGGTAGTACCCCCAAAAAATGATGCAGATATCTTTTTTTGTCCCAAATCACTACGCTTATCGTCTTATATCTTTTTAGTAAAAATTGCTGTAGTCGTTTACATATATTATTGAGAAAGGTAATATTCACAATCCGATTTTGTGATCAATTTCTACATGACGAGCTTCCTCCTGTTGGAAAAGCGAAAATTGACCTTCGTTTCGTGTCATTCGGACGACACGCCAGGGTGCAATAAACCGTTCAAGGACTTGATCCTGGTCGTAAACGTAATAAAATAAATATTGATACCTACCCATAATAATCATCGAGACCGCGTAAATCGACGTAGTCTTCTCGATGCACGACATTTGTGTATACGAAATTTCGACCTGGATTAACCCCAACCAGGTTCAAGGTGGTTCATCGATAAGGATGTATATCAACTCCCTCATTCATGTAATAATACATATTTTTAGTTTAGAAAAACTTTTTTGTAGTTGATATTTCAAATGATTCAATACCTGCATGTAAATGAACTTTCGTGAGAACCATCTGTTTCAATGAAAGTTTCGAATATGGAAAATTAGCCTGCATACGGAATTTTCAATTCATATACGTACCTACACACTTATCTGTTGAACATTAATTACGTTAGGAATTGAAATTAATACGAGTCGGTTTCTATTGGGGGCAGAGACGTTGAAAAATTCGTTTACATAATGGCATTTTATTCTTCCGTATTTTTCGATTACGGCAGGATAAACGGCTGACGTTTACGTTTCCGATTACGTTTAATTGAATCTAAACGTAACTTAGTTAATTCCCTACGAGGAGTATACTAACGCACGGAAATTGAAGCAATCATCGCTTATTAAATTGTTTGAATTTTTTATTCATCTCGTAATTTAAAAGTCAAATTGCAAGTCTAAATTAGTCAGTCATGCCCCCCCGGTATGTTAAAAGTGTCTTGCTGAGCGTGAAAGATTTTCTATGTGGAGTTTTTGTACTATTTCCGTCCCTGGAATAGAGACGGAAAATTCTTGAAATAATTAATCGGTTCTCTCTAAATAGAACGTTCAAGTGGATTCTTTTAATGGTTCCTTAGATGGTCGAAGAAATGTCAATTTAACGTGTGTGTGCGATCGTTCTGCAAAGGATAATATTTATTAATCTGAACAATTGATCCTACAAAGAATGCCACCGAGTGACAAACCTTTGTGAATTGATAACTACAATCGAAAAAATTCAGCCACATATCTTTCGTCCAGTGGCGTATCAAAATTCAGTCCTATCTTGCACACTTGCTATTGAAATCAAGAAAAATTATTCACAGTTTAAATGCGAAATACTATTCTTTCGTACCCAATTACCAACAAAAAAATAAGTACATAAACAGAAGTAAGAAAATTTCAAATAGAACGATGGAACACTTACCACTTGATTTTGAGTAGATGACAAATCAGCAACACGTCCCCAATCAACGAACAAGTTGTCCAACACGCGACTCGGTTCCCATACCATGACCTTTAGATAATCCCTGCTGCCCGCGAACAAACACTCGCCATCCGGATGAAACCACAAACACCTCACTGAACCAGCATCGGACTCGCTCGATACCGCTACGAAATTTTCCAGATCAAACACATGAACAGAACGATCCTTTCCGCCAGAGGCAAGCAGAAACTCGTGAGGATGAAATTGAACGCTCGTCACTGGCGCCGAATGCTCTTTGAACTCTTTCAATACTCTGCCAATTCGCCAGTCCCATATTTTCACAGTTGCATCATTACCTCCAGAGGCAACCCAGTTACCATCAGGACTAAACTTCAGACTATTCACCGTTGACTTGTGCTCCTCATAGGACACCACGCTCCCTTTTTTTCTACTGTCCCATATCTTTATGCAACTGTCCACACTACCCGACACTAAATTCACACCGTTTGGATGGAAGTCGATAGATTTGATTGCATATTTGTGACCAGTTAAGGTACGTAGCAATTTGGCGGCTTCCAAATCCCAAACTTTGAGGGCACCCAAACGAGAGCCAGCACACACCTGCTCCTCTAAATAGTTGAACTGGACACATTCTATTGGTGAAACGTGACCACTGAGGCTCATGAAGCAACTGCTTTTGCCCACAGCCCATAAGTTGACCTTTTTATCATCCGAGCCAGTCACTAGGACTCGACCCGATTTGTGGCCCAAAGCCAGACAGTTCACATTCTGCTCATGGGCGATGAAGTCCTCTGAAAATTACCAACAAGTTGAAGTTTTAGAAAACTTATTAAAAAACAATTGAAGTCGTATGTTACTATTTGTTTCAAATTTTTGCTAATTACTGTAATCCAAGAGGAGTTATTGTTGAACTATAAAATATTGAGCAGTAGTATGCATTTATCATGAAAACATATTAATATGGAAGAAAGGAAGTAGTAAGCAATTTTCAAATAGACTCTACCTTGGTTATTATGAATTTCATGAAATAAATTTGACATAACCTTAAGAGAGATTGTAAATGACCGTAACACATAGGTCTTTTTGAAATATCTATAAGAAACTTGTTTTTCATTAACAATATAACCTCAAATATACTTTGCTTGATAATTGTCTTTTTAACTTAGATAAACACTCGATTAATATTGGCAGAGATATGATTTGTGAAAAGATTCATTCGAACAATACGTAGGCAGCAAGCTGGGATTATTAAAATTACCGTTCAAAAAGATTTATTTGCTCGAAGTAATAAAAAAAAACAACTTACGTATTTTCCATGACTTCTTGTTGGTAGATGCCATAACTTCCAATGATTCGTTCATCACTAAACGATTGTCATTTCATTAAAAAATCACTGAAGGAAACAGGTTTACTTCTGTTTGTTCCCATTAAATCTCTGATTTCAAAGTTGATTGTTCCGGGAAATCCTTGGGAACTCTATATAGGGTCTTCTCTTAGCCGTCAACTGTTATTGCGAACGTTCGAGAAAAATGACTTATACAGGGAATGCGCCTAGTAATTTAACGAACATATAAATAACAATAAAATTCATTTGTTGCTCCAACAATTTTATCATAAACAATACTGAGAACAATTAGATTTTTAACACAAACACCTGATCCTTTCATCAACACAATCGAAGTGCAACTGAAACTTTTGACAACTACGGGACGTCAAAGTCACAGAACACACGACTGTCTGTATAGGTAGAGTGCGAAACGAAAATTATCTAAACTACTTACACGGCTCACAGGTGGCGCTTCGTAGATTATTCTGTGGACTGTGCAAGTATTCGGCTAAAGACCCGTTTACATAGGGTAATATGGGTTGGGGGTATGGTAGTGTGTGTATAGAAAGTTAAACACATGCTTTTTAAATGGAAGCGTTTCCATAACGTTGTAAGCGGTATGAAATGACTTGTCTTGTATTTCGCTGTGGTAAAAGCTTGCTAGCTTTTAACTTTTACAATACAGACTTAACTTAAGAATACCAGTTTTCTCGAAAAAAATTTCTTGTTTCAGTATTTCGTCACTTGATTTAGTCAAATGTTTTTATCAGATTAGACATTTTTGAAGTATACCTCATACTATCCTTTAATTAGTACATAATTCAATTTTTTTGGAAACTACATTTATTTAAAGACTATTTTCTTTTATAATTATCTTAAAACGTGGTATGAGCTGCTGATACTTATTCTTTGAAATTAAACATTATTGATTGTCACTAAATGTTGCTTTAGATAATCAAATTTCTGACAAAAAAATTAAAACTTGTACAGTTGAAAACTATTTTGATAAATGTTCAATTTCTTCCGCGATGCTTTTACAATAATAACCAGCAATTCATTGTTGAGTGGCGAAGTATAGAACAAGATATCAATAATATAATTTATTATAAAGTTTCTCAAAAATATACATTTCAGAAATATTGATATGCAATATACAAAATCCTTTATATATATATTCAAGTGCACAGTTTGTTCGATTTCATTTTCCACTGAGAGCTTTCAAAACGAAATAACAAAAAAAGCACATTTTATAGTTTATTAAGTCAACTGCAGGGATATCCCTAACTGTCCCCTTGTCTCTGACATAAAAGTAACCCCAAAGAAAAGAAGCTGCAGCAGCTAAACCCCACCAATTCTTAGTCAACAAAGACACAATCACGAGGGACATTCCGTTAAAAATTAATAAACATTTTTTAATATCATTGTAATAAAATATTAGCAAAAATAGTATCAAAATAACCTGAAGCCACCAAAAATCAATCAGGAATCCACTGGTGATCCACATTTCCATTCCAATTAATCCAACCACAATAATTTCCTGATATGGTGCTATAATACCATAAATAGATCTAGATTTAGCACCAGCATCTGGGTTACCTGAAATTTTTTATTCAAGACTCTCAATTTAATCAAAGTACACATCTACCATATCTCCAGAGACCAAGAATAGAATTAGCTGCTATTAGTCCATAAGAAAATGAACTAATTTCATTCGTACGTTTTGATAAGAAAAATAAGCTTGTTCCCGCCAAAACGGCGTAAGATAACGCAGTACAGTAATTATGATTATTCATTGTAACATCATAAAGCCTCTATTAATTAGTATATATGGAATAAATTGTTTAGCACCGTTTGATTACATAGTTCAATAAAGAGCTGGAACTACATATATTTAATTTAATTAAAAATCGACTCTCCGCATGCTACTCACCATTTGGAAACAATTTTCTAAATTTATGAAAATAACGGGATATCAATTCAGAATGTCGATTGTTAACCATTAAGGAGTTTGTACAAATTCGTGAATGTACAAAAAAAATTATAATAAATCAAAATATTTAAGTTTCCATACTTAAGAGGTTATTACACAGAGTGTAACGAGCACAGAAAAACGCTCAATGAATAGTCGAATATATCGAAACGTGGCAGTTTTGAATCTAGAAAAGAAAGGAAAATGCAGATATTCTTACTAAGGTTTTTCAAAGAACAATAAATAATCATTAATGCATAAAGCATTTACTGAGGTATTCTCAGGAAATGGGAAAATATCGCAAACCCTGACACAAGAAGTTCTTTTTTCATTGAATAAAGCTTATTCGTCTAGTTACTTTAAAGTACCTACTTATGACCGTTTTATCTCTTTCTTTGATTGTTTCGTTTGTCCAAAATAATGTGTTATTGTTATTTTTGGGAAATGAAAAAAAATATTGAAGACTCGAGAGAATAATATTAAGTTTATGACTTGTGTTAAAGCTTCGTCGTTTGAGTTTTAGCAAAAAGTTTCAATCTTACAGAATCGCTTTACAAATTACGAATCAGTTAAATAGCCCGTCCTTAATGTGTGATTTCCTAAAAAAATGAATTTTCATGTTTATTAGCTGCTGAAAATCAATTCCGCGAATCGGTTATGAAAAGTTCATTCCCGCATTGTCTGCCTCCAGAATGTAATAGAATCAATGTACGCAGCATTGGCGCCCAGAAAAGGCACCGAAAATACATAATACCATCTATTTCCATTCCGACGATGTAATTTCCTCACATTTTTCATTTAATTTTCCACCCTTGCCCCTGTCGGTACGCCAATGTGTAGAGCGCGCCGACCCTATTGTACCTCCCCACTCCTTACCGATGGACCCGATCAAAAAAGCCCATTCCGATATAAAAGTGTTGTGCACGTGTTGTCGTAAATTTCTACGAATTTACAGCTTGTTATGGGTTTTTAGGTGCCAAAAATTGTGACTTATGATGGTTCAAGTAAGTTTATGCCGTTTTTGTTTTCGGAAAACTTTGGGCAAATGTAAAAATCCGTAATTTAAAGTGTGAAAAATAACCCTCATTTTTCTGTCAGGCGTTGGTGTAAAAAGATGGCGATCAGATTTTTACATTAATGGCCGGTCGTTTTGATGTTTTTCTGCTGAAGTATTGACGAATTTCATTTTAGTTATTGTTGTTTACATAATTATAACCTCTTTAAGACACGCTTTTTGCTTCTATGCATATAGAAAACAAATCAAGATATTTAATTAGGAATGAAGTTGAGTAAATATTTTCTTTATGATTTTCAGATAAGTACTGGCTATTAATTTGGAGTATGTTTTTTTTTTGTGCAGGCTCCGGACGCTCCTGTTGGCACTAGGGATTTCCCTCAAGCTCTGGTTTTGTTGAGTGAAATGAATGTTAGTACTCAGCACGTCGCCTCTCTTGTTGACAACATGATACAGAGAGTAAGGAATGGCGAACTCACAACCGACCAGGGTCTCAGTTTTCTTGAAATGAAGTACAACATGCTTCTTAGCTATTTGATAAATCTGACATTCATTGTGCTTCGCAAATGTTCCGGAGAAAGAATTATTGATGACCCATGCATTGATAGATTGGTGGAAATTCGAACTATTTTGGAGAAGATTCGGCCAATTGATAACAAACTGAAATATCAAATAAATAAATTGGTTACAACTGCAGTGACGGGTACAGATGCAGATGATCCTACAAATTATAGAGCAAATTCTCAATTGACCGATTCTGAAGAAAGTGATGATAATGAGGGTGAAGGTGCAGAGAAGAAGAACATTTATAAGCCGTTGAAAATCTCAGCTGTTCATTACACTGGTAAGATTTGTTATGTTTTGATAAATGCAAATTTTCAACAAACACGGTTTTATATTTATTCGACTACTTTCTAATTGTGTATCTCGATAAAATATAAGAATTAGACAGAAAATGTTCTAAGAGGAAAATATTCCTTATCAAATTTCCTATGAGACATGAAGAAAATTTTTATTTAACATACTCTTGTGCAAAGAAAAAAACGTTACAAAATTTGTTGTAAAATAAATTATCTCTAAATTTATCTAAATATCGATCAACTGGTGCATTGCTTCCATTTAGTTCTTTACACTCTATATTACTTATTAAATAATTTCAGGTGATGAAACCACAATTGAAAGGAACAAACGCTTACAAGAGAGAACAAAGAAGCACACCCTGTCCTCAGCTATAATGCAGGATTTAAGAGAGGAATACTTGGACACTCCAGTGGAAGTAACACAAGGTAGTAGAGCTCAACAAATTTTGTTGAAGCAGCAAAAAGAGAAAGAAGAATACGAAGAGGAATATTTCACGCGTCTTCCTGTTAGCAAAGCGGAGAAGCACAAGAATCGTCATTTGACAACCCTTGGAACGTTAGGAACTGAAATCACCGATTTTGGCGGTAACCAACAGTCGTCTCCGGGCAATAAACGAAAAAGAAAGAAAATTGGCAAATCTAAAGGAAAAAATTTCAAACGAAAACGGTTCCATTAATGACCGATATCAAAAAAAAAACTTTTGGTTATCTACTGTTTGATGAGTCATTCATTTTTCTATGGTTTTTTGTGGTATTAGTAAAGATTTCGATTTGAACAATTATTCTGATCAGTAACTTTCGAACAGGGTAAAAAATTTGCGCGAAATCAATCTGAGTTTTATCAGTAAACTCTTCACGATGAGAACTCTGCTCGAATTGCTCAAATTTTTAGTACAAATGATGGCATATAAATAATATTTCAGCTATTTTGTTCTCATTCAGTCTAATCCATAAACAATTGTCGCTTGGAACTAATCTGAATTCTGGACACAAGCACTAAAAGGATAATTGTAAACAATGTCTTTCATTCGGTGTTGGTTTTATATTCTTACAAAATCTTACAAATTGGCAGTTATCATTTTTTAAATATCAGAACGAAACATATTTTCATACGATACAGAGAGACACCAATTTGTTATTTAAACTCATAGGTAACGTAAATTACCTAAACGTGCAAGGTACTTCATAAACTTGGTAATATTTTGTTTTAAAATAAAATAAATGATAACAGATTTTAGATGCGTTTCAGCGGATCAATTTTGGAAGATTGGAGATTTTCTAAAACTACTGGTTTGAAATTGAGATTGATTGATAACATTGTCTCAAGTAAAGTATTTCCTCATTTTAATGGCGCAGAGTTGAATTCAATAATATGTTGATTTCGAAAAAAAGTTCCTACCCTTTTATTAGAACTGAAAACATTGATGTAAGCAATCTCAACTCGAATCAGAAAGTGTTATCATTTCATGAATAATAGTCATATTGTACATCGTTTTCGTTATAAAGCTTAAAACCCCAGTTGCCTAAGGTGACCTTATTTATAAACTTTCTGTCAAAATTTTCCCGAAATTCAAAATTGTATGTTAGGCATATATAGGATTGTCTAGTAGTGGTAGTGATTATTTCTAACTTCAGTTTTACAATCTACTCAATGACTTTCGGCATGATCTTTCATTTTAGGGTCTTTTTTGTTTTGTTTATTAAATATAGACTGAAAGTATTTTTACATGATGATGTTGTTCAAACTGTTAACTTATATAAAACACTTATGTGGAAATTTTATCTTAAGAGAATTTGTATCTATGGTCTCTTAATTCGTCTATAGTAGCGAAACGTCTGTATTTACGCGTTTCACTTTGGAAAGGTAGTTTAAGCGAAGACGATTAGAGCAAATTTGAATTTCCATACGGTGTTTATGTTGTTTCTACGAAATTTTACACCTTTCAGTTTGATAGCCCTCCTTATTGAGAGCGTGTTTTGGAGCACTTGCAGTGAAATAAATTAATTTAGGAGATAACTGCAAGTTGCAATCAAATGCCTTTAAACAGGAACCTTGGATTTTGACAGCTGTTTTACTCTGAAGTTGTGATTTAATCTACTTAAAACACACTGTCTCCCATTCTTCCTGTAACCGATAGTTATTTTTTTATTGAAGTATTTTATCAGTCTTGATGGAAGAAATTCAGTTTTATTTATTGCTTTCTTCAGTATAAATTGTTAAGATTTTCGCCAACTGATTATGTACTTTGTTAATATGATTCGTTTGTTAAATTATTTGTTTTCTCATTTAAGTTGTTCTTGGATATGTTTAGTTGGTGTGTTTATCTAGGTATTGAAACAAAAATGTATCAGTAGCTATTTGTCTGTTGGTGTATTCGTATTTCTTAGAAATTTAGGAAAGCTACTGAAAGATCCATTTACGTTTCCTCATGTTAAGATGATTCGGATGGATCTTGTCTAAAACGAGCTCAAATTGTTTAATTTTAAGTTGATGGCTTTAATCATTCATTTATTATATTACACTAATTTGTAGAACGACTTTTAAATATAATTTTTTTTTGTATTTTTTCAATTTTTCTTGTAGATATATTTAAGGATCCTTATTATACAGTTATTGGTTTGACAGCGGTAAAGTTTCTCCACTGCCTTTCGAAAAAAAATTCAATTTTAACCTTCAGGACTTTCATTTCCGTTGTTTTTTAAAATGAAGAAAAAATTATTTTTTTGTTAAATGTATATTTCGTGATAATTCTGATTACAAGTTTCATTTGCGATTTTTAATGACAATTTATTACGTTCAAAAATTACTGAAAGACCAAAGTGGGTTATGAAAGCTGTTATGGTTTTGTCCAAAAGGACATTATTTCTTCCCTTTCATCCACAGTGAGCAAGGAGGAGAGAATAAGATCAGATGTAGTTGGAGATTTTGTTAAAAACTATTGGACCTCTTTTTTTAAATAGTACACGTTCCCTGTTCGGAAAATATATTTTCCATATTTGAACGTGACAGAATTTTTTACGATTACGGCGCCAAATATAGGTAAACATTCCAAACAAAAGTTGTTTCTAAATATTCAAGAAAACTGGGTAAACTCAGTAAAGAAATAAAAGTGATTGATATAATTGAATAGTTTTTTCAAAAACAAGTTATATCAGCAAAAATAAATATCTATTAAAAGTGCCATTCCAACCACGTCAACACTTTATGGAAAAGTTATCTCAGGAGAAAGGTCACTTAAAATATTTTGTGACTTTCAATGTGAAATTATTTAGTAATCGATTTTTTAAATGAAAATGCATAATACGTTTTTCAATAACATTAACCCTTTATAACAGCGATGGGTTTCAATTTTATGCATTTCTTACTAATACCGGCTGCATGACATGTATTAACAACGTCAGTGACGTTTTTATAAGATTCCGGTGCTTCCTCCATAACGAGTTTGGGGGACGCCACTCTGATTGAGATTCCCATTCCTTCCATTTTCTGAAGAACACCCATATAATCCAAATTTCGACGACTTTTTGCTCTCGATAGGGCCCTTCCCTACAATTACATGAAGATTAAAAAAAAAAAAAAAAACGCTGTGGTGGGACAGAACGCTTACCGCTCCATGACAAGTTGAACCAAATGTCTCAAACATGCCTTGTTCTGTTCCAGTTAAAATGTAACTGCAAGTACCCATAGTACCTCCAATTAGGACTGGTTGACCCGTCAATTGATAATCAACTGGAATTAGTGGATGATGAGGGGGAAAAGCTCGAGTGGATCCTTTTCTATGTACTAGAAGCGTTTTCTGTTTACCATCCACAATATGTTCCTCTATTTTAGCAATATTATGGGACACATCATATATTACATGCATATCCAGATCATCAGGTGCCATATTAAACTGTTTTGCAAATGCCTAAAAAAAGAAAGGAAAATGAAGTTAAATTGTGAATGAAATTTCAAGCTGTCTTACTTGTCTAGTTAAAAAAGTCATTGAACTTCTATTAACCCAAGCAAAGTTTGCAGCTGCCGCCATAGATTTTAAATAGTCTTGTCCTTCTGTTGAGTTAATTCTCGCACAGGCCAGCTGTCGATCATTTGTTTCTATGGTGTCACGCTTCATAGCTTTTTCCATCTGTACTAAAGCATCAGTAGCAACTTGATGTCCAAAGCCTCGACTTCCAGAATGAATCATTACACAAACTTGTCCTTTTTCTTCAATACCCATTTTACATGCTGCCCACTTATCATAAATCTCTTCAACAACCTGAATTTCTGCATAATGATTGCCAGCTCCTAATGTGCCAAGCTAAAGTGAAACATACATCAGAGTTACTTAGCTAACTATATCTATAATAATCACCTGAGGAAGTCCTCTTTTTTTTGCTCTCATACTAACTTTAGATGGATCTGCATTTAACATTCTACCATATTCTTCACAATGTTCTTTATCCTCAGCCCAAACATAGCCTTCCCTTAAGGACCAATCCATACCCATCTCCAAAGCTTCTTCTAAATCCTTTGCATTCATAGGAATAATGCCTATTACATTTTAAAAAATGAGACTTCCTTCTACAGTATATTTTTACATACCTTTTGAACCTACACCAACTGGAATATGATCAAATAAACTTTGTGCTAATTGCTCTTTCACTGGCAGCACATCATTAACAAATAAATTAGTTCTCAATAACCTCACTCCACAATTTATATCAAAGCCTACACCTCCTAAAATACACATCCAACATGATAATGAGTTAGTAAGAAAAATGAATTTACCTGGTGAAACAATCGACTTTGGATCGTTCATGTCAAATGCTGCCATATTTCCAATGGCAAAACCATAACCAGAATGGACATCAGGTAATCCAACAGATTTTCCAACAATACCCGGTAATGCTGCAACATTGGCAATTTGTTTTACACCAGGTAGAAATCCACCAGTCATTCCTGGTCTGCACGAATTTCTCAATTCATCCAACATCAACTTTTCCAGTGTATTATTCACGTAGAAAACACCTTCTACGTTCATATTTGGTTGGAAGCCTTTCTTAATTTTCCAACAGTAAGGGGATACACGTTCCAAATACTTCAGTTCTTCATTATATTGCCTGACAACCATTTTAATATTGTTTTATATAGTTTCACTGATACTCGTAATAAGAAATATACAAGCGGCGACTAATTTGAAGTTTAAAGGTTATATTTCAGAAAAGTCACAGAATACATTACTATATTATTATCATTATTTTTTCTATGAGCAGAGATAAACGAAAAATCCATTGACGCCCGTTGCCAAAAATATTGGCCAATTTATACGAGCATTATGTGAACAGTGTATTTGTGTTATTAGCCATTGGTGAAAGCATAGGTGAAAGTTTGCTCGAACAAACTGATGTACATTAATACATAAAAAAAGAAAAAGATTTGAAACATAGAAACGTACATCATTCTTGCTTCGATGGTTTATATAAATGAGTAAATGTCAAAGTGAATGAAAAGACCAACAGTGACTTGCTTCTTATTTTTTCAAAATTTTTAATCGACTAATTGAACTTCAAAATGGTAAAAAGATTCAGACATTGTTTTAATGATTGTGATTTCAAATGTCTCAATTTTAGAGTTTCTCTATGCCATCTGTGAAACCCAAACCTGAGGTTACAGGTTCTTCACTTATTACTTCTGGAGATTATCAAGTTAGCGACATTATGAGCAATGGGCCAAGTAACATTCAATCCAACTTTGATATTGCACACCCATTGATACATTCTGAAGCAAACGTGAGTGTCTGTCAATATTTATAAAGTGTTTAAATATTTTTCATTTTAGTATTCAAAAAATCGTCATAACCTTAATATGACGATCCTTCGAAACACTCAAGGATTGCATGCTCCTTTGCGTATTGCAATGGAACTAAAGGCTGCTAAGAAAGTAGGGAGGTTACCCTTTTTACCTTCATCAAATGCCATGCTGGATTCTCTAACTGGTAAAGATATAGAAATTGGCCCAGAGGACATTTTTGGTTTACCAGAGTTTCAAGAGGACATGGGGCAACCACATGCAATTGTTGAAAAATCTTTGGGGTTATTATAAATTAAAATTTGTAAGATTAACATTTAAAGAATATTTGAATAATAAGAAGTTTTTTTACACCAAGTTCAATTTTTCTTTCAAATTTTCGCTTTTAGGCGAAGTAATGTAATATATAATTCATATATGGTGAAAATTCGCTAACAAATAACTATCTACATTTGTTGGCTTCAATTATTTCACCAATCAATAATTAAGAGAAAAGTCAATGTGTTGCTGCAAGTAAATTGGTACACCATAGATCACAATCTGGTAGAGTACACTGTTAAATATAATTTATAATAACTTAAAATTTAGATATTTTTTCACAATTCCAAATATAAATATGAACTTCTATGAACAACAATAATTTAATGAAAAATAGATTCATAAATTCAATTGTTTATTAAATAGTTAATTAATTTATACATAAATAATCATGCGTACTTGAGTGAGAAGTTCAGTAAAACCAATCATTAATTACAAAATATGTTTCCTCACGTTTTTAATTTGAAGTCAACATTAAAATTCATTTTGACAGTTTTGACGATTTTATATAAACAAAGAGGCGAGACTATATTTTGTGTAAAAACCATTCTTATTGACAAAGATCTCATTAAATAGCAAAAATGGATCTCAATAAAGGATGTTTTGATGTGTGATCATTTTGAAATGTATATGAGTCATAACAATTGGAGAATAGCTATCTTTTGTGAAAAACTAATTGAACTTTATTCTGCAAAGCGTAATGACTTGGGAATTATATCCTCCCCTAAGAGCCAAAACTAAATGCAAAACGGACCCTCCTTGCACTTTATAATCTTGAGCAGTTTTTTCATCATTCCTATAAATCAAATCATCAAAATTCTAAATACGAATGTGAAGAAATTCTTACATTTGTTTGCCAGAGAATATTAATCGTTGTTGCTGAGGAGGTATACCTTCTTTTTCCTCTACTCTTTCTTTAATTCGTTCAACTTTATCTGTTGGTTCTATATCAATTTCAATTTCTTTACCAGTGAGAGTCTGAAAAACGGAAAAATCAGTCAGAAAGTAAATAAGGCTTCTCGAAATTCACAAACCTTTACTTTGATCAACATTGTTTCAATGTAAGAAGCCGGTGTAAAATACAATTAGAATTTTCTTTCTATAACTAAACTTAGCGCATTTAGAAATGACGTTTCATCAAAGCCTTCTATGTCGTCTTTAGCACAGAACATATGAACTTTTTTTGACTAATAGATACGCAAACATGTAATTGAATTCAACCTAGTAACAGCACATTGACGTAAGTGTAGAAGATAAATAAAAGATGGCGTTAAGAATTTTTAAATTAGAGTTGTATACACGTCAATCCGCCATTTTTGTACGCGTTCGAAATGATGAGTTTTGAGACGTTTGTCATGTTTTATGTACATCTTCAAGAAGTTTAAGGAATATTGTTTCTCCAAAATCCGTCAACAAATGACCAATGGATTTCACATAAAGTTTGGTGACTGTCACTCTTCATGCACGCATTCCACTTTGAACCCGCGATGTGACAGAGACAAAATGTTTTTGTCATGGTGACAAAAGTTACTTGCGCGGGCCCGAGCTTGAAAGTAGAAAATTTGGAACTTTCAAAGTTGTATGTTATGATTATACATTATATTTAATTCGAACAGTTTTTAGCTTCTAACTGGTAGACTATTTCTCTTATAAACTGATTCATTGAATAACAAGTTTTCCATTCATATATATGATTCATATGATTATGACTTTAATTAAACATTGTGCTTATGATTGTGACTGAATGTTGTGTAAACAACTCTTGAACTTATCTCTGAGCCATTGAAGATGTTCCTATTAAATTTCCAAGCAAATTCACCATATTAACGCGAGAGTGATAATATATCTTTATATGTCCTTTTCATTAGTCAGGATCAAGCGCATCTTTTTGATTTCTTACGGCCGCCCCTGTCGAACCCTAGCTTATATACTATATTATATTTTAAAGGGTTTATTTGTTGTTTCAAAGATATCGAGACTATTTGGAAGAAAGTATTTAGTAGAAATTAAAAAGAAAACTTATACATTTGGTGTAATACATTTTATAACATTCAATACATTCCTTTCCTTTTTAATTAACAATTACATAGATGCACTTATTACTAAAATTTTGAACAAAAAACTCTATTCACAATGGAAGACATAACATCGAAACAATTTATTAAATATTCTCTGAAAATTTAATACTGCTAGTTTTGTTGGCGATCGTTGAAAAACATCAGGTATAAAATATATGGATATATATATATGAGCGAGTTGGCAAACGCTTAACGCGATAAATAAATGTTACACCATCGAATTGACAGAAATTTGGAAATGCTAATCTCTAATCATGTATTTAGGTACTTTTCACAGATAACATTGATTAATAAAAAAGCATTGTTATATCATACCTATTCGTGTCATTATATATCAAACTAGCCATCGGCAAGACTAGGTGTGACCCATCCATATTTGTCGTGAGTTTTAACCAACGACCTGAAACTTTCTTCCGCGGTTCTTCTGCTGAAAACTTTTTGGCCCTTGTTCTTTCTCTGAATTCTACCTTGACCCTTTACAACGCTAGCTGCGAACTGCATAATTACTGCTTCTACGGTGTAAGCGCTTGCCCATCCTCTTGGTGTGAGTAGTTCCATGCAAATCGCTCCACCTTCCATCACGAACCCCTTTTCGATACGGGGCGATATCACACGCATAAAAGGAGGTGCAAACGGGAAGTTTTCAGGAAAAACCACGTGCAATAATATGTAACCGACATTCAATTCACGCATATCGTTTCCCAGTTCACTTTCGCAGTCAATTTTGAAAATTTTCACATGCCATTCAAATAAATTGTCGTCGACGAGCTCGACGGAGAATACTGGATCCGACTTCGAATTTTGCAGCCTTTGAATATCGCGGAACTCTTTCATTAGTCTTTTTGCACGAACACTTTTCGGTTGAGGTAAATCATCTGCATCGCCTACAGCAGCAGTAGTTTTAAAAGCCTGGGAAGGATGTTGTACGGTCGCTGGTGACACCTGATCTCTGCACCCTCTGAGGAGTCGCCTGGCAGGTGAGTCGCCCCCTTTACTTGGTCCGTCGCCTTCTTTCCCTTGGGATGATTTGAAAATGCGACGAAACATCGCCGCTACTTTCCCCTTGGGCCTTCCGTTCATCGTGTTCGTCGGCTAAATTGAAAGAGGCACACCAAAACATAAGGCTTGTGTCAACTCAAATGGCAGATTGAAGAAAATTGATTTAAATCTAGATGGTTTTGAATGAAACACTTAGCATGCTACTAAATTAAAGAAAGGTAACTTTCGCTCACCTTTCAATAAATATGTTATTCGAATGCGGAATATATCTTCTGTACCCTTACGGATGATTGAACGGGCGGCGCGCGAGAGCACATTTGTTTTCTTTTATTCGACAGGGATGCGATCGATTATACTGTCATTTCGAGGGGCCGCGGGATTGGACGAAACGTGAAATGCGGCGTACGATTTTGGTCCGTTTTTTTAAACAAGTAAGCGGCGAAATATTAAAAACTTTAGTCATATTAAAATAAGGTTTTGTTAATGAAAATTGGTAATCCAAGAAATTCAAAAGACTGCCCAATGGAAATGATCATTTCCTGAACTGATAGAGAAGCAGACATTTTATATAAAAAAAGGGCGTAGCAGCTTAAAGAAAGCGAAGTACTGAGGTGTCTGAAATTATATTGGTCAAAGGTGGTCAATGGCTGTCTAGGTAATCGAGCGACCTGCTCCTGAAGGAACCCCGAGAAGGTCACCTCTCTTGTTCCGTTGCTATATATTTTTTGGTTTTACGTTGCAGCATATCAATTTATAATTTCAGTTTTTTCATAAATATGTTCAGTAACACACAATGAATTTTTTCCATTAACTGTCAGAACATTTGTAATTTAAAAGCGGAGTTAATCATATGCACTTAACCGCTTTACGGGTTGCCTATCTTATTTTTAGTACAGCTTTTGAATGTGACTCATCTATATTGTTTTATATTCTGTGAATCGCTGCGCAATCGCAATACGCGGTGAATTAACCTTGCCAGTTGTTCTGTGAACCAAGCGGTTATTAGGAACCTAGTTTTTCAGATTAAAATCTTAAGTTACTTTCCATACTTCTTATTAACGATGACAACAAGTAAAACCATTCCAGTTGGAAGCGTAATTCATAAAGAAAAGCCATTTGTTTATTGTCTTTCTTCTAGTCTTCGAACAGAAAACTGTGATTTTTGTTTTAAAAGGTAAGAAGCTGAATTATTGTTTCATAATCATCCCAAAATAGTTTTCATTACAATTTTTGCAATTTTATAAACCGTACGACAAATTATCCTCCAAACGATTTTATAATTTAAAACTAAAAACACTTTAAATATTTTAGGACTAAATGTTTAAAGTGTGCAGCTTGTCAGTATGTTTATTATTGCAATAAGGTTTGCCAGAGGGAAGCATGGACGGAGCACAAAACAGAATGCAAAAGCCTAAAAAGAGTGTCACCTAGGATAGTTCCAGATGCTGCTAGGATGCTTGCAAAATTAATAAGGAAGCTCTCAAGGAATGGAAACAGTTTTCGTTCTTATTACACTCCTGTCAGTTTCAGGATGTTTAAAGATCTAATGTCACGTAAGTATTCCTTGTCATCTTATTTATACAAAATGGACTATTGTTTAATTTTTAACAACTATATACGCTGACAAAGAATAATTTTCTGAATCAATTTTGCAAAAATCATTATCAATTATTTATCTATATTTTTACAGATTATCCTCGTTTGAAATCTGATTCAAGGAGAATGGAACACTTTGAAAGCATATGTGGTGTCCTTAGGGAATTTATGAGAGATGAAATTTTACCAAACAATGTTGAATTATTGGGAATGTTTGGCAGGGTGATAGTGAATTGATCAAATACTATTTGTATAACGCATTAAATTGCTTTTTAGTTGTGCATCAACAGCTTCAATATTTGCAATGATGAACTTCAAACGTTAGGCACAGGAATTTATTTAGCTGCTTCCATTCTAGATCATTCTTGTAAACCTAATGCAGTTGCTATTTTTGAAGGACCCACTTTAATAATTAAAGCATTGAAAACTTTTGATAGTTTCAATTGGTCAAAGGTATACATTTATCTCTCTAATTGAAATCCTTCAAATAAACAAATTTATTTTGGCTCATAGGTTAGACATTAATATATTTAAAAATTCATCATTTCTTTCAAGTTACTGATGGAAAATTTTAATTGTTTCAACAAATAATACGTCTCAATATTTTTATTTTTCACTATATGAATTTCATTTTTTTTTATGCATTTCAGGTATACATCAGTTATATAGACGTTCTGAATACAAGAGAAAATCGCATCAAGGAGCTGGAACGTGTCTATTACTTCACTTGCAAATGTCCAAGATGTATCATTCCTGATCCTATTGAAATGAATGCAGCGAAATGTCCAAATGCAAAATGTGATAATCCTATAGATCTCTCTGTTATTGATATGACAAATTGTTCTAAATGTGGTTCTGCCATCACCCAATCCTTACGTGATTGTTTCAATGAAGTAAATGAACTAACAGATTTGCATTTGATGAAAATGAATGAACTGGCTTGTATCCTTTTATGTTGGGGAAATTCAAGTACCATTACTTATTCAACGCATTCCTTAATCATCACTAACAGATTTAGATGCCTGCAAACTATGCCTATCTAAACAAGAAGGAGTGCTTCACAGTTTAAATATTAAAAAAGTGAAAACTTTGGATTTGGCATTTGAAAGCAGTATCGTTTTGGGAAAATTTGATGAGTCAGTTGAAATTGGCTTTAAACTTATTGAACCATTCCAGTAAGTGCTTTTTTAACAAAACTAATTTTTTAACAATACACTTTTTAATAACTTCTGATCACTGTATGAGGCATGTAAGCAAGTAACTTATTGGTTGCACACCATACACGAGATATTGGTTGAGATAGTCACTGAGATATTGACAGGCTGAAATGTTTTTTTTTTTTGAAAAATATTCCACCTCTATTTTTTTTACTTTGGGCACAACGTTTCTTGTTTGGAAAATTTGACCGCATTTTCCATAATTTTACTTCATAGGTGTTCATGAAAAGTTTTTTATTTTCACCTGGTAATTTCACATTATTTATTATACTTTAAGAATTTTTATTGCCTGTTGATTAACAATCTTTTTGCACAATTTGTATCTGCAGCTCGAATTTCAAGACTTGCACATTTATTTACTGTACACCATTAACACCAACAGTTAACATTGTTAACGCAAACATTCGATATGCAATATGAACTAGTAACAAGATACTTAGTTATATCAAAATGAAAATATGGAGAAAGTGCTATTGTTCACACTTTTGGATTAAATAGACATAAGTATCTAATGCTTTGTAACTATATAAGAACTATTTTTTAAAGCTATAATTTTTTATTTACAAAAAGCTTTTCTTTTCAGTAAATATTATGGGAAATTTCAAATAATGACAGGACTACTGCATCTAAAATTGGGTAAAATTTTAGCTCATCTTGACAAACAGGATGAAGCGATTAAGCATACCCGAGCAGCTCTTGAGATTCTCAAAATAACACATGGCACAGGAAGTAATTTGTTTAAAGAACAACTGCTCCCTGCTTGGACTCCTTAAGATAAATAAGTGGGAAAAAGATAGAAATAAAAGGAATGTTTTTTGTATTAAATAAACTAAAATAAAACAATTTCTTTATCTTCCAATCCTAGGCAGTAGTGTTTACAGGCATTCCCTGAAATATTCATTTTACCAATACTAATTCAGAATGGAAGTAAAAACACTCACCCATTTGTGAGCCATAATGAGAAGTGTTTCTTTAGACAATCTTGGTCCTATCAGAGGGTTCATTTGGACCATGTAACAACAAAACCAACTGGAAACAATGAACAGGTTAGAGAGTTATTTGAAAATTATAGTTTCTTACAAAATCCAGCAACATACTCCAGTTAATATGAGTAGTACTTGAATTATCCTAAAAATTAAAAAGCTATTGCTTTGTCAGGCCATTTAACGTTATCTCACCCCTTGTTAGGACCTTTGGGAACGAAAATTGGCGCAATTCCACCAACAATGACCCAAAAAGCCGAGAAAACGATGAACGGCAATAGTGCAGCACCCATTGTAAGAAACTATTGAATTAGAACCCAGATCATATGACTGGAGAAAGACATTACACAATTTTTATGGTCTGCCATAGAAAAGTAATGATATATGCAAACACATACATAGTCTTGCTATTTGGCCAGTGAATTCTCGTAGAACATAGAACTTTTGGTCACGGCCTATAATAGTGTAGTGATCTGTTTAGGCCGATACATAGCCAACTAGTTGGATCGCTCTAATCCGGGGATGATTTTCTATGCGCGTTTGGAATTCGATTCAAAACGTCTTTCTAAAACCAGTGTTTTAATTGCTCTGCAAATAATGACGTTTTAAGGCAATAATCGCGGCATATATTATGCTTGCATAAACATTCGCTTGGATACGGCTTCTGTCTGGGTACCAGTTAATTCACTAATGTCATATTTGACAAGTACGTTGTAGTTCACGTGCACTATATACTATCCGAAGTTCGAATGATTTATGCTATTGTGCTTGCAAACAAATAATCTGTTCAAGCTGTTGAATTTGATATTTTCATTAAGTTTTTTATTTTAGATAATTTGGTTGTGAGAAAATGGGCGTTCCAAAATTTTTCCGTTATATAAGCGAACGGTATCCCTGTTTGAGCGAATTCGTTCAAGAACACCAGGTAAGTTTATTTTTGTATATTCGGTATATTTTAATAGTTAACTGAAATCTAACTGCCTGGTTGGAATAGATGTAATGTCTGCTTTAAACAACATTAAAATGAATAGTGTTTTGAAGGTCTTCTAAAGGTTACCAACAAAATGATTTGATATCTATCTATGTAAAACACTTCATATTTAAAAATTCACTTACTCAAAATTGTGCAATTTGCCAAAACAGGAGAAGACGAGCTATCTGCTTTCTTTTATTTTTTGGAAATATTTGCTCGCGACTCACAGTTTGGGAAACACTGATCTACAGCAAATGTAAGCACATACTTAGCAAAAACCGATCTGTCAGTGTGAGTTGATTACTTCTGCAGCAACTGAATGTGTGAATAGATTCCAAACTTCTTGTGTATCACCTCAGAATGTCGTGGACAAAGTATAAAAATTGTCAGATGTTTTTAAAACATTCAAGAAAATCTGGAACAAAATCATCCAATTTTAAAGAAACTTGAAAAAAAGATTCAAAATATCTGTACATATTTCAGAAAAATGTACCATAACTGACTTCTGAATTTCAAGATATTTCCAGTACACACGTGTATGCAAATATTATTTTTCGAAGAAATTCTGAAATATTATTGAGTACATGCCAAGTTTGTTTAATCATTATAATAAAGTGATGGGAAATCTTTAAAAACTCGCAAAATGCGGTTTGCAAATTGTATAAAATTGCATGTATTAATTGAATTTTGCAGAAATTTCTGAAAAAATATAAGCAAACTCCTTTTTTAAATAAATTATAATCATTAAAGATTCCTAAAAATTCAATGACTTTCTCAGAAATCTCGACATTTCACCAATATTTTCCATAGTTGCTTTGCTAAGTTGATACACATTATAAAAACAGTCAAATCCTTCAAGTTTAAGGGTGCAACTTAAAAAAGTAATGGAACTAGAATATTGTGAGAAATCGGAACGGAATATCAAAATGCGTTGGATGTCGATTCCTCATTTCTAAATTGCCTTCGGAAATTAGCATTCACCTCATGAAATCGCTTGCAATTTATTCATTCCGTATTTGTGCGTTTATAAAAAAAGATTTTACGCTTTTGACACTTACATATTTCAACGATTATGTCCAAAAGAAAGGAAGCAAGTTAACTGTACTAATTACTAACATTGATCACAATCGCGATGACAAATTGTTAAAATTTTATGTCTACGACAGATTTGGACGTAGCATAGGTACGTGATAGGCAAATAATAAGATTATCAATAATAACAACGAAAGGGATACATTAAAAAAAAAAAGATCAGGTAAGCGGTTTTCGAGTTAAGCGCAAAGATTTTTACAAATAATCGAAAACTAGATTTGCAAAGATCTACCTTTTCACCCTATTTGAAAGATAAAATATTAAAACTAATTTTAGATCATTAATTCCATTTGTCAATAGCCTAAACAATAATTTTTATTATTTCAGATACCCGAATTTGATAATTTGTACCTTGATATGAACGGTATTATTCACAACTGTTCTCATCCGGATGATGGAAATCCCCATTTTCGTATAACCGAAGAGAAGATTTTCGCAGATATTTTTCATTATATTGAAACCCTTTTTAACATGATTAAACCTCAAAAGTTGTTTTTCATGGCAGTTGATGGCGTTGCGCCGCGCGCTAAAATGAATCAACAGAGAGGTCGTAGATTTCGATCGGCGAAAGATGCGCAAAAACAAGAAGAAGAAGCGCAAAAACGAGGGGAATTATTGCCGGAAGAAGCTCGTTTCGATTCCAATTGCATAACGCCCGGTACAGAGTTTATGGCAAAACTTCACGACCAATTGCAATATCTTGTTACCAAAAAGATTTCTCAAGATCCTATGTGGCAAAGATGTCAGGTCATACTTTCTGGACATGAGGTAACGGAAATTTTTTTGCGATAATAAATGTAGTTTTTAATAACTTCAGACGCCAGGAGAGGGTGAACATAAAATAATGGATTACATTAGGTATATGAGATCTAAACCTGATTACGATCCCAACACGAGGCACTGTTTATATGGTTTAGATGCAGATCTGATTATGTTGGGATTGTGTACTCATGATCCGCATTTCTCTTTGCTTCGCGAGGAAGTAAAATTTGGCAAGAAAGCCACTAAAAAAACTGGGAATCCAGAAGATAATAAATTTTTCCTATTACATTTATCTCTTATGAGAGAGTATTTGGAAATGGAATTTTCCCCATTGAAAAAAACTTTGACGAAATTTAGTTTCAACATTGAAAATATAATTGACGATTGGGTACGATTTTTTAATTGTTTTTGTCTTTTAATTTGTCATATTGTTTCCAGGTTTTGATGGGTTTTTTAGTGGGAAATGATTTTATTCCTAATTTACCAAATCTACACATAACCAATGGTGCTCTTCCTTTGCTCTTCAAGGTTTACATGGAAACCTTACCGCAGTTGGATGGTAAGTCTAATTTAACAATTTAAAGCATTTCTTCTAAACATTTAATGACTTGGGTAGATTTTCATGTGTCAAGAATAAAATTCGAAAATTTTCGTACAGAAATAAGCGACATAACTACAAAATTTTATATCATTTGTTATAATAAATTGGTAGATTGTAATGTGGCCACACGTTGCCACTATTAAATTCACAATTAGTTAATTGCCCGATTTTTTATAATTATGCAACCGATTGAGAGAATCGATTGAATTTCAAATTTAATCAAGATTAGATGCTGCGGAAATTAAATAATCTTTCGAAACATCGGCTATTACTATTATAATTATTTATTTCAAATTATTTTCTTAGAAAATTTTTGGTTTTTAGGTTATATAAACGAAGCTGGAATTTTGAATTTACAACGTTTCGAGATTTTTATGAAGAAACTTGGTGAAATAGATGAGCAAAACTTTGAAGAAGTGAAAGACGATCTTGAATATATGCGAATGAAAACTGGTAGACGAATGGATCCGTTTTTCAGACGAAACGTAGTATATGGTTTAAGTTACTGAATTTTCGCTATTCATTGTTTTTTAGACAAAACAGAAAAATGTTGAAACACTGGACAACGATGAACTACTAGAATTGTTCGATCTATCGGACGATAAACCGACAAAAGATTCTGGTTTGAATGCCTTGATAAATGCAACGGAGGAGGAGGTGTTGTTTTGTTATTTGTTTTTATTTTACTTTACTGCCACGTTTTTCAGTATCTTGACGACGATGAAGGAGAAACTTCAGAGGAAGACTGTTTTAAGAGTTACAAAAAAAGTTATTACATGAACAAACTCGAATACGACGAAGTTAACGAGTAATTATTCATTATTTTAAAAAAGTGAAATTATGACTTTATTCTTTCAGAGAAGTGATGAAATCTCAAGCGGTGGGTTATATTCGTGCTATTCAATGGAATTTGCATTACTACTATAACGGTGTATGTTCATGGTCTTGGTATTATCCTCATCATTATTCTCCATATATATCAGATATTAAGGATTTTGGAGATTTAAAACTCGAGTATGACATTGGAACTCCTTTCAAGCCATACGAACAGGTGAATATATTTCTGATGAATATGAATTATATTAGTTTTTGAATCCGATTTCACTTGAGATTACGTATATGAAGGGGGACAACAAAAAGTTTTGGGTAATCCGGAAAAATTACGAGTCATCCCAAACGATGAGTAAAATTAGGATCTTTGTAGACATATTTTAGCCGGCATGACTAAATACAGATTTACGGCAAAATATGCTTCAAAAAATATTGCCTTATGGACTGATTTTAAAAATAGCCTTCGGTTTTGAAGTTACTCAATATGCAATTTAACACTGAGAAACTTTGATAGTAATCTGCTAAGCATTAGTGATGTAATGAATATAAATTTTAACACATTCGCTAATGCGGATGCGAATATTCAATTTTAAATTCGGCGCCATACGCTAGGCGTCATAAATCCTTGCTACGCCCCCTCCCCCCGAATGCAAATCCTGGCTACCCAATAGAGGTTCTACATATATTAAGTAATTCCTTTAGACGCTACCGTATTTAAAGAATGAACGCAATAAAGAAATTATACTATTACCGAAATTATTTCATTTCCTTCGAAAATATTGAAAAGTAATCATCAACATCTAATATTTTTCGTTTCAGCTATTAGCTGTCCTACCTGCAGCCAGTAAGCAACTTCTACCCCAATGCTATCAAAACTTGATGACGTCAGAAGACTCTCCTTTGAAGCATTATTACCCGGAGGATTTTCAGACTGATCTAAACGGCAAAAAACAGGAATGGGAAGCGGTAGTGCTTGTTCCGTTCATAGACGAAATAGTTTTGCTCGATGCAATGAGATCATGTGATAGTAGTTTAACCCCCGCAGAGATCAAAAGAAACATACATAGTCCCATGTTGTCTTACACTTACACAAAAGACAATTTGGGTGTTTACAGTTCACCGATGTATTTTAAAGATGTTATGGACAACCACGCTTTGGTTCGACAAATTACAGTCGATGAAATTAGGGTACCGCTAGAAAAATTGGTCAAGGGTGCATATCCAGGAGCACAATTCGACGTATTTTATCCGGGTTTCCCGACTATGAAGCATCTTCATTATAAGGTAAGTTTTTTTTTAAAAGGGAATACAAACGATTGCAACCAGATAAGTGAAACGATTCATCATTTGAATCTGAGAATCAAAGAATGATATCAGAAATCGGTCTTCACCGATAGAAGTTTCGCGAAAATGGAGCTCGAGAAACCTAAGATCATTTTTCTTTAAGTGTTATATTTCACGTAGTTGCGGTAAAAACATATCGAAATTGGTCTAGCCCGTGCAGAAAATTTCCAATGTGTTAAATTTTTCCAAGCACCACTGAAATTACCAAGAAGCTCAAAATAGACAGTTTGGTACTTTTGTATTTTTGTTCACATTCCAATGAAATAAGAAAATATTTCTACTTCGCTTAGTGGGCGTTATTTTCATAACATGAGAATTGAACCCCTTCAATAACCATATCATTGATTTTTGTGTAGGGCCATCTGAAGAAAGCCCGAGTTAAAGTTTTCGAGCAGCCCAGTCGAGAAGAAAGCATGATAATAGAATTATCGCCCTCAGACGAAGTGTCTGACACCGAGCTTCCAGTAGGTCTTTTAAACGAAACTGTTCATATTAATTGGCCGCATCTTATGGAAGCAAAGTAATGATTTTCAAAAAAAAAGCTCAACATTAGAGATTTTAACTTTTTCAGAGTTGTCGCTGTTTGTGATTCTAAAGACAAACATGTTTTTGTCGATAATGGGAATGATCCTTTATTAGAACAAAGTCCATCCAGTTTACGGGGCGAGATCGAAAGGATCAGGGAGCAGTAAGTCAAATTTGGAAACATCTCAATTCGCAAGTAATCCGTTTCGTCTTATCCAGTTATTACAATAGATTAGGTATAGAATTGGGCGAAATATCGACTTTGATAGAAGTTAAGCAAACCATTGGGAAAAGGTACATGTACACAAATAGCGGACGGTTTTCTCTGAATAAAATATTCAGTGATTACACCACCTATTGGCCGTTGCAACTAATCGTCAAGGATATCAAGGTGGTCGAAAATCAGTCCAGAAACGAATATAGTATAGAAGAAGCTTTTCCGTTGAACAGTGAATGCTTTATTATGACCCACAACGAGTTTTATGGCAATAAATCTGTGGTGACAAGAGATGATCGAACACCTCAGGGTAGAATTTGCGTGAACGTCACTATAGTGAATGAGCCTGATTTGACCAAAATACGTAATCTCTCTTCAAATACGGGCAGGAAATATATGTCGCTATATCGAGCAACGAATCAGTTAGATATATCAAATATGGCGTTCTCGCGTATTACAGGAACATATTTTGCGACAGTACCTTCAAAAGATGGTACTAAATGTGTGAATTTGGGTTTGGATCTCAAACTCAACAAAAAAAATTTGGAAACTCCGGGTTATACGAAGAAAATAGATAACACTTGGTTTTACACAAGAGATACTATTGATTTGGTGCATAAGTATATGGAAGATTTTCCTGAAGTTTTTACGTATATGAAAGGGCCTCAGAAGGAACAAACTATGATTGAAGATATTTTTCCAGATGAACCGTAAGTAAATATTTTTCGTTTGAAACCAAATACGTGTGCCACAATGATTGATCATTTTATTTATGATGTTTTGTTCTATTAATTTTTCATGAGCCAAATCGTCTTCTGTTGTATTTCTCCTCTCTCTGTATTTATTTTCGTAACCATTTTTTCCTTATTTTCATGCTAATTCAATGCCACTACTATAGTTCAGTCGAATAAAGAATCGTTTCTAAAGATTAAGACATTTTCTTTATATTATTATGTGATTGATTAAATTGATCTCAAAGGGACATTCATTTCCAGTTTAGTAAGACTTAAAGAGCTGCAAACCTGGTTGAAATCTCAACCGCATGTTCATGTCAATAAAATTACATGTGATACAAAGACTTTGGAAGACGATTTTATCAAGAATCTTGAGGAGATAATCGATAACCACCGAGTTTCAGGAAGTTCCGAAGTAATCATGCATTGCCCTCCTACCTTCCTTTATAAGGTTAGTTTTTGCGATTCTTTTGCTGTTGTTACATGACTCATTTCAGCCAGATCTATGTTTCGGCAACCTGTTACCCGATCATACAGTCACAGTTAATTTATTAGATAGAGTCGTCCACGTAAAGAAAAATCACATCGTACCGTACGGCTTGAGGGGTACCGTTATCAGTATTCACAAAGTTAGACCTGAAAGTTCGGAATACTTGTATGATATCATGTTTGATGATGCATTTAAAGGGGGCATGGAGATGAATTGCTCTAGCCCGCGGTGTTACAGGTTACCTTTATTCGCTTTTATTAACATATCGCACGGTTCGAGATTATACCAACCACGAGTTCAAAAATTCAGTAAGTTCAAAGAGTTGTAAAAAAAATGTTATGAAACATTCAATTTTCAGCTCCTTTACCGGCAAAGCAGGATGACAGAAAAATGAGTTACAATCGAAATTATTCCGACGGATCCGCTTTCGCCAAATTCACTAATCAATACCAATCTGTGCCAAAGTCGTATAGGGCAGTACCACCCCTGATGGCCAATGGTGAACCTTTGTACAAACCCTTCGTACGGCAGTCCAACCATCATATACAAACGCAAAAGGCGATTCCAAAAAGACAGTTGACGACAACGGCAAGAAATCGTAACCAGCACCAAAAAGTACAACATCCCCAACAAAGAATCGATTTTATGCCATCCTACGCCCAGAAGGAAAACGATATCATGCAGGTAAATAATCAAAGATTTTTCCGAGCGCTATTTAACAAGGATAATGGCTCATCTAATTGACATTTTTTAAAGCTTGAATCCAAAAACGTTACGACCGAGAAAGGGTGAACGTTTTTGGACGTTTTCAATTCTTTTGATCAATTCCATTTGGTGTGAATATTTTAATTGGTTAACCAAATCACTATTTCCCCTTGTTGCATCTAATAGAGTCAATCGCGGTCATTCAAACGTTGAAAATGCCTCGTTTGATTTTTTAACAGTTGGGTTTTTTTCTTGAGCTAAATTGCATAAACATCAGTAAACATGAAAAGAAACGGTGTTTTCAGACAACATCCGAAGCTTTGAAAAGGATTTTGAAAATTGCACCATCAACTACTACGAATCTGGAACCAAATACTGGAGCAACACCAAAAGTTGTTCCGCAACAGAGATCAGCGGTCCACAAGACTAATCAGGGAAACACGACGAATGCTAATGCGCTTCCTGCTACCATGAGATTAATAAATCTATACAAGTCAAAGAATTTAGGCCTTCCTAAATATAATTATTTATCTTCGAAGTACGGCCTCCAAGCGCAAATTAAGTTACCAAACGATCAAGTCATCGTGACTAAAGTTGTTAAAACTAAAGAAGAGGCCAGTGAGCTAGCCGCAAATCAAGTTTTAACAATACATAATTTGGAACCTACCAAAATATTCGGCAGAAATGTGAACATGAATTCAACCAATAATTTTCCAATACCACCTCAGCAGTGGCGCCAGGCACCACAAAAGGTAGGCAGCTGGCGTAGAGGAATTTGATGGATACATAAATATAAAAATATAATTCTAGGTTGATAATCATGCGACGAAGGAAGGGAAGAAGAACTGCCAACCTGTACATAACAATATCAATCCGAGTTGGCAAGGAATGATACCTCTGCAAGTCGTGAAAAAAGGAATGGCAAGTGCCAGTAGTAAACCGACCAATATCCGAAATTCAAATTCTGGACCTCCAACTAATGTGAACGAAGAACATAAAATTTCAACAAATAAAAAAGTAAGTTCATTCTTTTTATTTTTCAAGTCCGTATAATATGTCTCCATATACCCTAATGTTATATAGGATGCTTTTAACAACTTTTAGAAAAACGTCAAGACTTCCAGATCTTTGAGTTTATAGAAAATTTATTTCAGGTTACAGAAAAAGATGGAAAAACTACTAAGAAATCTGTGAAGAAACGCAAAATGAGAATCGCGGCCAATTTTGAAAACACTCAATCATCATGATTTGGCGAACGCCTGGTCCGCTGTTCATGACAAACATATTCGGCATTGCAATGTTCAAAAAATATTGATTATTTCTACATCAAAATGAAAAACGCCATGAAATTCGTCCCCCGAAAGCTCCATATTTTTATTTCGTTGTATTTCTACATTATACAATCCAAATCAATTCTTATGTCAAATTGTAGAGTTCATGTACAGTAGATTGATTTTCTATTTTTTCAATCTATAATTCTGTTTGATATATCGAAAAATAAATTCTGTCTTTAATATTAATTGTGATTACCGCCCCAACGCGTGCAAAGATTTTTCTTTGAAGTTCACTTAAATGCAAATATTTCCAAACTATTACCGATCTGACACAATCTACCGGGTTGCTCACCTTCAAACAATCTATAAAATTTTTCTCGAGTGTAAAAATCCGTAATTTGAATTCCGATGAGCGCGAAGGGCCAATACGGAATTCAGTTTGCCAAATTTTGTGGACTACCGAAGTGAAATCTACTGACAAGGGTTTAGGTAGTGACGAGTAATGATTGATAAAAATTTGTTCATAATTATTGTGAAACTGATGGTGTTCCATAAAGCTGACATTGGATGTAGTCCGCAGTTCATTCGTTTCACAACAAACCATAATTAGGTTTTATATTGTGAAGAATCCGTAGAATTACTGACTTTTGCTTGGGGATACATCTGAAAAACTAAAAATCGTTCTTGAAGTCGAAACTGAATCTTTACGATACACCACAAATAAGTGTGGTTTGATCAAGAACTTTTTCACTCTCATCAAAATTTTTCAAATAATCTTCTGAAATTATATATTTACCTCATGAAATTGTTATAAAACGATACTTATAGAAAATATAAAAACATCGAGTAGTTGAAAAAATACAAATTTGGTCGAAATGTCAGTCATCCTTTAGGAATTTCTAAATTCAAAAATTTCCATGAAAATAATGTGGTTTCCCTAGAATTATCTCTGGTAATATATCACAGTCATTGTTTTCCAAATGAATTAATGGTTATTTACACTATTATATTATATAATACACTTGAAAATACACGATATCTCGGTTGAAATATTTAATATACCTAACTTATGAACAGTGTAAATGAAATGGACATTTTGAGTATTCATTCTTATGAAAAAGAGCGGAGAGACAAGTTGACATGTACAAAGCTTATCTCAGATATGTGATTTTCATCTATATGTACATCAAAAGAAAAAAATGAGAAAAGAAACATATACATAAAGATTTAGTCCCTTGTTAAATCTGTTAGATTCACAAGTTCTTCATTTTGATATTTATCCTTAAAAGTTGGTATCATATGAGCGTCTTCGCTCGTGTAATCTGTGACTATTGGCAGAGTTACTAGAGTAAGAAGGATTGATTCCTGGGCCATTCCATTGCGATTTCCAGCTATCATAAAGATTGGTCATACTGTTATCATGTATAGAACTAGATGAGCCTTTCTTGTGAAACCGATGTGCATCCATACGCCTGGGATCCCAAAAACCTGCTTCGATAGTATGGAGATCTTCAGCTCCATAGTTATCATAACCGTTCATATGATTTTTATTCAACTCGTTCAGCATATCATCCGTCAATGGCATCGGCAGTTTTTTCTTAGCGTTCTTCGACCGGTTTACCAGCTATAAGTATAATGATAAAAATGGGAAAAAACGTTATTTCGTTATTGACTCACCACTGTAATACCAAAAATTATTACGAAAAGAAGAGACGCTAAACCAATTACTATCACTGCTATTGCCCATTGGGGCAGAAGAAGATTATCTTCCGCGTATCCCACTCTTGGTGCTAGTTGTCTTGGTATCACTGAAAAATCAACCATTTTTTATTGAAGTAATGGAGAAAATAGAACTTGTATGAATTAAAATAGTTTTGCGACTGTGAAAATCTTATTCATCTAAATTTTTGAAATGAAAACAACTAAGAAAGCTTTATAACAGGGAGAAAAAAGAGGCAAAAAAGAATGACGACAAGTTTTCCCATTCAACGTTCCAAGAAAACCCACTTCTAGGAGAATAGATTGTCTTGAAAAATTGTTCATATCTGAGATTGGACCCAGATTTCTAACAAATGTCGACTTACCTATAAAATCGGTGTAATGGGGATCGATGAAGAATTTACCCAGTTTGACTTTCACCTGTTGATTATCCGTTTCGTTGATTGACTTTCCTTCACGATAGGTCGATGATTCATTCGTTTTTGTTAAATCCAAAGCTTCATTGAACAATTGTTTTAATTCTGAAGTACTAATACGCATCTCTGGATTGATAATTTCTACGAGGTAGTCCACAAGAACGCTTCCTTCGCTGAAAAAATAATGAAAAATAGTATAATATATAATAATATATTTTTAAACTTACCTAAATCCATCGATCCTCAAATTTTTGAATAATTTATTCAGTCGGTCGGAACTGGTGTAAATTGTTTCAAGTTGAGTCTGCACCTCGTTTGCCAAAAGTTGCCATTCTTTCGTGTTTCTATCGAGAAGTTCTGGTACCCATTTTACCCCTTTGACTAGTTTGATTGTTCCAACTAGATCACATTCATCCACACACACTCCAGGTGTGGTAGGTTTTTGTGTAGTCGTCGTTGTCGTTGTAATCGGTGTCGTATTACTGCTACTTATAGTGATTATTGAATCGTCATTTTGTTTTGTTACATTCTCTGAACGTTGATGAACGGACTCCAATAACTTTTCTATTGATATCGGTGTCGTGGAAGGCGTTGGCCATCCAGTGAATTCTGTCGTCGCCCTGTAGATGTTTCAATCAAAATTAACTAGTTTGCTGGCGTTTTTAAGAAAAAAACACTATATTTTGTGAGAACACAATTTAGTTTTCATGTCAATACGATATCATTGTCTTAATACGAAGAATATGTTCTCAAATGAAAAATGTTTCTGACATGTAACGGATTACCGATCAATGTTCATCTTATCCGAATAATTGGTCGTCAAGCAAATAAAGACATGATGATTGACCGCAAGTGAAATCTTAGCAATTTATCGTCAATTATATTTGACGATGAAATCCCATCGATTACCACCTGGATCGCGGAGTCTCGGTATTCGTTGAGTTTTTTTTTCATGAAAATATGTCGAAATATTTTAAGAGTATCATTGGGATGCTTTCCAAATAATGTATTTCATAAAAGTTATCTAAATGCCAATTAAACAGTTAATTAGAAATAATTGTGATAATCATAATCACACAATGAACCTACAAATTCCGACAAGCCTGACGTTAATCAATTTAATTCCAATTGGTAATTTCGTCTCGATCTTCAATAACGTAAAATTTATATCTTTGACAGCTTAGTAATCAGAATCTGATTACATAACACAGTTATATCAAATTGGTGAAGATCAAAAATCTAAAAGCAAATTTCTGAAGATCAAAAGTATCATAGAAAATTTAAGGCATTTCTCAAGTATACCGTCATTTTACTAAACTTGCTGATGCAGGAAAGTGAATTGACAGGCCTTATTGTGTTTGTTTTCCATCTGTCCATCTATCCAACATCAAGCCATAAAGATCAACAACAAAAAAATTCAAATGAATTTAGAATAAGCATATTCCAATGCTATAGAAATAAAAAAAGATTGAACACGTTACCTCGACGGCCATCCTTTGTGTATAGTTGGAGCAGGTGCCCTGGTTACTTCTTTCCTTTCTTTCTCATTCGGTGTTTTTGTAGTTCCGTGTGTGGTTCTTTTTCTGCCAGGTCTACTTGGGAAAACCACTTTCAAACCTCCTGAAGGTTTTTCTGTTGATGTACTCGTTGTAACAACAATACCAGCCGCAGTTGTGCTTTCAACTTTGTTTCCTGCATCTTTTCTTTGTTTATATCCACTAGGTAAGAGACTGGTAGGTAAATCTTCAACTTCAATATTAGTTTCCTTAAGTGTTGTCGCCTTTCTTGTTGTAGACGACCTCGATTTATAACCAGGTGGCAAAAAGGCACTTATGTCGTCTTTTGCAGAATTTTCCAGAATATCTTCAATTTTCGGTTTTTGGGTTTTAAAGCCAGGCGGTAACAGACCGCTTAAGTCGTCCTTTTTGGATTTTTCGAGGAGCTTTTCATATTTGACTGTATTTTCTGTTGTTGTACTTTTGTATCCAGGAGGAAGAAGAGAGCTGATATCTTCTTGTTTTGATTTCTTGAGTAACGCGTCAACGACTGTTGATTTATTCGTCGTTGTCTTCGCAGTAGTGACTTTATATCCAGGTGGTAGAAACGCACTGATGTCTTCTTGTTTTGATTTCTGGAGGATGGCGTCTATGGAAACTGGTTTACTGGTAGATGTCTTGGGAGTGGTGAGTTTATATCCAGGGGGAAGAAAAGCTGTCAAGTCTTCCTGCTTTGATTTTTGAAGAATTGCGTCGATAGAAATTGGTTTAACAGTTGACGTCTTTGCTCCGATTCCATCACGTTTGTTCCAGGCTTCTGAGCTGTTATTCAACTGAGTTTCGTTTCTGCCGATGAACTTGGATTCCTGAGGTAATTTTTTTCTATTTTCTACAGGTTTGGTTAGTTTCAGAAGTGCGTCGTTGATTCTGGAAGAATTTGACGTCAATTTTTCGGTAACGTTATTACTAGTGTGCAGTCCGAATCTATGATCAGATGACGCGTTTTCCTTGTTTGCATCAGTTTTTAGACTTTCTTTGAATTTTGTTAATAATTCCGTCAGCAATTCTGAATTATTACTGTTATCTTTGGATAATTTGTAGCCTGTTGGCAAAAGGTTATTTTGCTTGAATGATGTTATTGTCGATTGAGGGACAGCAGGAGCGGTGCTTATACTTGACTCGGGTCTTTTATTAGGCTGTTTTCTTTTACTATAGGGTGGCCGAGAACCCGGTGAAAATTTCTTTATTACTGGATAAAGGTTGGTTTTTTTCGTTGGCTGGAGAATTTTGGTGGTGGGTTCAGTCATTTCGTTCATGTGCACTTTTTCAGTCATGTTTTCAGTTATTACAGCAATGTTATTCTCGTTTTTATAACCGCCAGTAAGTAAACCACTCGAAAGATCAGATTGCACCCTGTCTAGTTTATCAATTAAACTTTCAGTCGAATGTTTGACTGTGACTGTTGGTGAAGTAGATTCATCTACACTTGTTGTTTCTTGATCGTAATCTTCATAAAACAATGTAGTATCTTCGTTCAATTTTTGCATTCGATTTTTATCATACAACATTGTTACCCTTTCTTCCTGAGCCACTACAGAAGACGGCAAATAATGAGCACCGGAAACACTTTTGCTCGTTTGAACCGAAGCGACAACTACCCAAGCGTCAGTAGAATTAACTGGTGTTGTACCTGTTGGGGAGGGTGTTGTCACCGGTATAACTGTATTGTTGATAACACTTTTGGTCGTCACGACAGAGACGACTGGTTTGTCGATATCATCATCAACCAGTTCTCGGCTGCCTTTCTGACGTTTAAAGTTGAGCATTGCCTTAATTTCTTGATCGTCGTACTCATAATCAGTGGAATCAAAGTTATTCGCAGAATTCACCACTTGATCTGTTCCGATCACATCGTTATTTTTTGAAGATTCGGAATTATCTTCTTCAACCAACAATTTGGCTCTCAATTTTTTACTTGAAAATATAGTTGGAGGTGGCGGTGGTGTAGAAAAAACTTCGCCATTTGGATTAACAAAATACTTGTTTTCTTCAAGACGAGCTTGAAGATGTAGAGTATCAGGTGCTAAGATTCTTGTATGTTCTCGCAGAAGTTTGTCCGGAATTGGTGCAGATGTGGATGGTTTGAATTGTTCGTTATCTTTAAACCCGATGTTTCTGAGAAAATATTCTTGCTGTGATGGAATCCTTCTGTTATTATTTTGTAGAAGAAACTGAGAATAATTCGGCCGGTGAGTAGAGGGGACGACGTTTTCATTGTGAGGTCCAAAAATAATGTTGGCGTTATTATGGGAGAATCTATATTGTGGAAGGGTTTTTTGCAGATGAAAAGGTAGATCGGAAGTTTGCAAATCTCGATGCGAATAGGTATCCACCAATGGGAAACTCGAGCCTTGTTGACTATTGTAAAATTCATCATGAGATTGTTGAAGGTGGTAGCGTGGGTCCAGAATGTATTTTTGTCCTAAAACAAAAATCGTTTTAGTAAAAATATGAAGGATCCCATAAACTAGGTATTTAAGGGTATTGGATTGATCAGTAAATGTGCGTCCATAAAAGACCGATGCTCCTGAGCGGTCTTTAAAAATCACGTTGAAAAAGCTGGAGAGAGATACTCCAGAGATAAAAAACACTTCAAAATGGAAATCAAAAATGTTACAACCTGATTGGACATTATATTACACACTCTGGTTGAAAATAGCTCACCTACAATAAGGAACCTGTTGCACTTATAATTCTACTATAAGTTTCATACCTACAATGAATTAGTAATTCACGACCTAGTTGTTGGACGAGGTATGACGTCGGAACAAAGTTCCTTCAATACACGAGTCAATGCTGGAACGTGATGTTACAATATCATAGCCTTTCACTTTCTTCTATGAATTTAGAAACCTTATGTTTCATAAATAACAATATCAAATACACATTTTGGAAATAATTTACATAGATTCAATAGTTCCCAATTCACAACACCGTATGGGAGAAATGAATATGAAAATTGTATTCATGAATGAAAACGAACGAAATATTAATGTGCACATTTCGCTCTCTAGATCATGTTCGCAAGTTATTCTAGCGAATCAAATTATATTTATTAACGAGCAAGTTCGTGAACAAAAAAATTCGGTTTCATAAGAGGTGCTTAAAATATCATAGATATGACCTGTTGTTAAAAAACGATATCAGGTCGTTTTTTTAAATAGAAACTCGAATGGAATGTTCATAACACTCCTTAGCGCGAACTATTACATCCGTCTTTGCTATTTTTCAAATTCATTTTCGTTTCAAGGACGTCCTGAAGGTGTGAGCGACAAAACTATTTTGTTTTTCTACCTAGTTGAAATATTCAACAGGCGGGTATACAAGAGAAAATTCTTTGGTTAGAAAAAAAAATTATCGGGAATTAATAGAGCGTGTTTGGTTTTTTCTCAACTGCTTGAGGAATTCGACCGATTATGACTTTGGGATTCAGATGTCTTCAAGTTTCATGTAAAACACGTACTTTCTCCGCATTTCTCGGCATGACATAATAAAGTGATGTTTTATTGTCGGAGTTCACTTATCAACATATGTGTCTACTATTTTGTTTAAAACGTTCATCTTCTCCTAAAATGGTTCGATACAATTTGATGCATTTTTGATATGGTATACAAATAATTTTCCATTATTCAATAAATAATACCCATAAATAAGGTCCGGTTAAAGCACTGTGGTACCCTGGGCTTTATTACTTTCCCTATTAAGGGTTTTTTATAATTAGCCATATGCGGTCCGCTTATAAATAATATTTTCACAAAGATTCGTATGATCTCAAAATTTGTGAGAGCTAGTTGTATCATAAAATTAAATGTTGCGCTGGAAAATTAAAAAACCAAACTTTTCCAAATTTTCGAATTTATGCAAGGGTACCCCCAATTTTTCAACCTTACTTGACGGCACTACAACAAATTACCAAACTTTGATGAATATTTTGTCTTAAAATTACCAAAATACGTTTAGTAGCAATTTTGTCAAATAACCAAAAACAAGTGAATATCCAGGATGATATTTTTTAACATTTTCAAACATTATTTGTCATTGCAAGAAAACCATGTATAAATAGTTCATCATTTCACTTCAAATTAAATTGGTAATAGATTATAATGGTTGACTCAATCCGGACAATGAGATATGATTTCGTTGCCCCAAACCAAAGAATGGCTTTTTTCCTTTCGGTGCTTAAATACTAAGAATTTGATGAGTTAATTTCCAAGTTTGGTAAAAACCAACATTGTCAAATTATTTTTATTAATGAGCTACACGTAAATGATGATTCATTTTGTCCCGTAGTGCAGAAATATTTGGAAAGTATTCGTGAATCAGGTATCATCGATATTGTAATTATGAAAAATCGCAACCGGATATAGATTACTTTTATGACCCAGACAGGCGATTTCCGAGAGGGCACCTGAGGGTCGTTCTCTAAACTGTAGGGAATTCCTATGAGATAATGTCATGTCTAATAAAACTGAATTTTCCGCCGTCCCTGGAAACTTTTTCATATTTTTTAACGAGTTTAGACTATATTCGTTAGATTTAAGCCGGGTTTATGCAACCCTTCATAAGTCGTAATCATAGATCTCAATGCATAAGTCATAACGGCTATGCATTGAATACCGGTTACCCAGAGTAATCATAAGTCTTCAGAGAGTAATAATTGAGAGGAAACTTGAGAGGGAGAGAGAAGCAACGTTCAAAATGAACACTATGAGTGCACTTTAGTGCTGACTCGTTCAGTGCACTGCTGACTGTTGATCGAAACAAACAATTCATCCAACATCGTGGGTTTAATGCTTGAAGTTCTTAAATCAGCTGATAAGACAGGTCACTCGATGAGTCCACTCCTATCAATCCATCTACCATAGAACCTGCACTACGATGACGATGATCTTATTGAAACCAAATATTTTTATTAATTTAACCATCATCATTGTTACAAGAAAATAAAACAAGTGGCATCACTCCAATTGTTTTTGAGACGACAGTTACGTTTATTTGTTAATGTAGCTTCTTCTTGGTTATTTGAAAAAACATTTGAATTCGCATAGCTCTTGAAATTGTTAATTCACAGAACTGCAATCGGTCTCTACTTAATTTTCCGTAATTGAAAAAAATCTTGAAATATATTAGAACTTTGATTACTTCTCCAAATTGCTCGGAAAACTTGAAAAATATCTAAGAAATTTGAAATTTGATGGAAATTTTCGAAACATCAATAGATTTCCCAAAAAGTTGCGACACAAAATTTAATGATGAAGCATCGATTAATCGAGTCATAATATTCTGGTAGCATTGAGAAATATCATCCTGGTATTTTTTCGTTGTCCTAGAAATTTCTCCTTGACAAACTTTTCATGTGGGAAAATTTGCCCGGAACTCTTTAACGAACATTAATTTGAAGGTGATTGGATATAATTTTCGGGCATTTAAAACGTTTTCGATCCTATTCAAATAATCTGGAAAAAATCAGTTCACAATTTTACCAGAAAAATCTTGAAATATACTCCGATAAAATTATTGCTCAGATGTCTGACTTATTTAAGAAATTCAATAGAATATTTTAAAATGATATTGTAACTTGAAAGATATTTTCGAAGAAAAACGATTCTTCATACTGAAATTTTCAGTCAGAAAAAACATGACATTAATTTTTTGTCCCAAACATATATAGTAGTAGAAAAAATTTATTTTCATCGTTCGATGTAAATTTAAAGCATTCACCTAACAAATCCATTTGTATTTGAAAAACAAGTAAGTCTCCAAATTAGTCCATTAAACTGAATGACAGAAACCAGAACTATTCCTCTGTTGTGTATTAATTTGTAATTTGAATCATTCGTTTTAGGATGAGAGGGAGTGACAATTTTGCTGTTCGCCATATGGATTGAAACAAAACTCGTAATGATTTCGTTTTATGTATTTTATACGCGACACTTCAATAAAACGTATTCTTATTCTGTACAAATCATTTATTTCCTTTTATGGGAGAACGAACAATCGCTCCTACTGTAGACCCAGAATTCGAAGTGTTTTTCGTATGACCGACACAATTTGATTTTGGAATGTGATGGTCATTGAATGTTTGGTTAGAGTTCATCTACTTATACGTGGGTGTTTAATAACGGAAACTTTAACGGTCATCTTTTATTCGATTTGTCTTTTACGGATTGTACAATACCGATTAACTAAAGCGAAAGAGAATTCTTTTTTTATTGAATAAGAATTTCGCAAGTGATTATTAAATTCGAAGCGAACATTTGCAATAGAAAGATGTGGCATACGTGCAGATATTTTTGCTGAAAATAATTTGAAATTATTATACTAGTCTGCATCGTGATTCTCATAGTAAAGCAACTTTTAATTGAAATCTATTTAGTTATATAATTTCATTTCATTGTAACTTGCCTGTCATTTGTCACCTAAGATTAAATAGTATGATAATAGCTTTCAGAAAAATTGCGAACGAGATATTACGCAACATTCGCCGTTGACCTTCCTCTCATTCCCAACTTTGTCACAAACGGATAAATTTATATGAAACATCGTGTTCAGAGAACACCAACAAAATGTAACGCTAGAAACGTAATAGAAAGAAGGAGAAAATTATATTCTGAAAAACATATTTTTTGATACAAAACTAGATTTCATGAATTTCAAATTTCTTTTACCACTTGCATCGTAATGATGTACTGGATACGTTGGAATTCATGTGACAATGAATTATTTCTGATATGTTAAGAATTATATCTGATGAGGGTTACCTGACCTTTAGATAAATCCGGTTGAGTTTAGTCCTTTTCAACGCCTATTTGGCTAAATTAAATTGCGTCTGACCTGTCCGGTTTTTGACTGGTTTCTCATCTCCACGCCTCACTTTTCAGTTTGGAACTGCATTTTAACCATAAAGACAGAGACGGACAAAATAATATTTATTTTCAATTAAAAGACGCTTCATTTTTTTGTTGGTGTCGCGTTAAGCTTTTACATATCGGTTTGCCCATGACTGGCCCAGATTTCGGCATTTTTTTTTTTAGAAAATTTGGGAATGTCGTTTCTGACTTCTTTAAAGCCATCGAACACTTAGGGAATTGTAACTTTAAAGATTTTCAAGAGGAATTATTTGGAAATTAATATATATTTTTTAATTTCCAAAAAATTGGTTCTGTCTAAAGTCGGTTTACGGATGATAATTCTTCATAATATATATAAATAAAGTTTTCCACTTGCTTTTTAAATCAAGGCTGAACAAAAAAAATCAACCCAATAGTTCTGATGAAATCGAATGCTGCACAACTCTGTTCCAAATCTGGAATAACACATAACGCATAACGCAATGTAAATCATTCTGATAATTTATCCCAACCTCATTGTCCTTTCGTATTTGTTATCAATGACACAATCTCTTTGTTCGGTTTATAAGCGAATACAAAACAATCAATAAAACATAATAGATACACAAGGTGGTACGATCCTGTGACGATTGACAAATTGAAGAAACCCGATAATTACATATATTTCATTGATAGAAAATGAAGCTCCTAACGGCAATGATTCAACAAAATTATTTTTGATTCACAAGCAATTGATTATGAAAAAAGAAGATTGACCGAGGAAAGAAACTTGGTTTTATAAATTCGTGAATGCGACTTTCATGTAACTTTTCATAAATTCGAAAATTTCATTAAGCTATTTCAAGTCGGATGGGTAAGAGTGTAATTTAATTCGATCTTTAGAGAATTGTCAAGACTTCCGCTTCCTGTTCTGATAGGTAATTCTCATCGATTAGTGACGCTTTTATTACTCTTTCTCTCTTCAAAACGCCGTTACGCACTTATTAAATGCACCTCCTTAATGATTGTGTATTCCCATTCGCGTTTCATTTTCACCTCGTTTTGTAGGTGTTGTTCCTAACACCCAATTTAAAACCGACCTTCCCGTAATGACCAATAAGCAATAAGCATATCGACCACGTTAAGTAACAATGAAAAGTTAGCAGATAGTTAAACGGATGATGTGTCGAAATCTCCCCACGTAGTACAATATTTTTAACTGAAATCATTTCGAAACTTTCGGCAAACTTAACGCTTGAAATACACTTCACGAAGGTAATTCCGATAAACAGAATTTTCTCATACCAATCTTGGTTCATTGTTCACGTCAATTAAAAAGACTCATTTCGACAATGAATGAAACTTGTAAATGTTTTATGTTCTTGTGGGAAACAATTCCCTGCTACCCAAAGGTACAGATTTGGATAAACGACGGTTGGCTCAAGTCATTCAAATTTTTCTGTGTAGACGGTCAGATAGAGAGACTCACCTTGTGCGGAATTCAGAGTGAATAGCAGGAATAAAACGAGAAATCCTTGATGATGGTACATCGCACAAATTTAAAGAGCACAACATCACTTGATAACTGTTAAAAACAGAAGTTTCATCGCAATCCCGATATTATATCGTTATTTTCGAACTTTATTCGTTTCGCACTAATACATCATTTATAACACACGAACTATGTCTACATCGAAACTCGAAAGCACTATTGCTATCACCTATGTGTTCCTGCAAGGTACCATCGAGAGTGAAAGTACCGAATGAACCAGCCAATGTTCTTGCTGGTTGGATGAAGTGGTGGTGGTTACGGCGTTTGCTGGCGATATTGCTGCTGTGGCTGTACCGCTGTGCCCGGTTTCTTCGGCACTTGAAATTGCGGTTGCAAGAAAAATATAAAAAGTTCATCCGTCCCTGGCGCTTTCCCAACTTGTGTTGGGTATCTCACTAGATAATTTCAACATGAATATTGGATAACTTGAGGTAGTACTCGAAGTCGTACGGAAAGAAAGGAACTTATACCATATAGCGTATATAGGCATTCACACTGGGATGCGCAGGAAGCAGGATATTCATCACATATTTGATGCAAATTTCCTGAATGGCAATTCGTTAAAGATTACACAAGAATTCTTTAATAGACAAATTGTCTTGTTTTAATTGGGACTTAAAATTTTGAATCTTTCGAAAGAAAGGATTCAAAATTGATAATCATATCGCCAACTCGACATTGCTATAGATCTGGCAGCTTTAATGAATACTCTGTGGTATTGCGACATGATACGAATATATAAAATTCCTCTTTTCATTCTAAAGCTATGCAACTACCTGTTGTGAAGTGTGATGCGTCCGTAAGAGGTGTTTATGCAGATTATGATGCCTCGAACGCGAATGGAGCCCGAGGGGCATTCGAATCTGATAACGCTCGTGGCACATACAATCTTCTATTCTACTGTTTTCATTTCTTCGCAATGGGACTCGATTTTCAGATGTCGCTTGAATTATGGAAGAATCTGAGCCAAAGGAAGACAGAAAATAAATGAAGGACATTAAATCATTTCACAATTTTGTGTAATTATATTGACACATCGAAATATTATCTCCGAAAGACTGCTTTTCAAAATAATGAATTATTGATATTTTAGATCTTTTCAATTAATCAAATCTCGCGAATTAAATTCGACACAAGCTTAGCGGAGGCCATGTGAAAAAGCGGATAATTCTAATATTGGCGAACAGTATTAGAAATGAAAAATGTTCCATTTCTGATAAGAAGTGAATGAGTGCGAGTCATTAGTTGGATACTCTGTGATAACAATATCACCATATTCCAATAATAGGTTTGTATTTCTATTTTTTTTTTTTTTTGATAAATTGTATTTGCTTCAATTCGAACAAATAAATAAGGGAACGACGGAAAACCTGTATTAATGCTGTGGGTTTAAAGACCAAACTAATACTTTATTTGAATTCTCTTAACAATGAAGTTATAAATTCTATTCCCTCCCATCATAAATTTATTCTATATAAATATTTTAGTGCTTCCTATCAGCAGGTCTAACATAAGGCTTTCCTCCATTTTTCAACCATTCTTTCTCGAAATCGTTCTCCAAAATCTCCGCACCTCTTTTCCTTGTCAAAGCTGTTTCCTCCAAAGACAATTCGCACATTTGCATATCGTCTTTGCCAGCTACTAAAAGTACTGCGTTCTTTTCGGGGTGCAACTCCATCTGTCTAGCCACGTATTGTCCATCGAAATGCGCGTACCAGAAACCCCTCTGTTTGTTTTGATCTCCATTCCTAGTGAACGGTATTCGAAAATACCGTTGCTTATCTTTATTGATGTTATGGTCCTTTTCCGGTTGCATGCGCGTTGTTCGATTAGCCGATTCCATCACAGAACGTGGGGCACGTTCGTTGTCAACCATTACATTACGCTTCTGATTTTTGGCCTTCCATGCGTGATACACTTTCAATCGACGATGGAATTCATGACGGCAGGCTTCGAGTAAATCGATGTCGCATGATGTATTTATAGTATCCCTCAATTCGGAATACTTCCACTTCGAAAGGTTATATTTGCCTTTACCAAGAGCTGCTTGCCGATTATTAGCTGCGTCCGACCTGGGAAACATTTTGTATTATCAGAAGCTATAATAACAGGAATATTAACACAATTACAGCACATTCAGAGGCTAACAGAAAACAAAAATTAATGACCCCAATTACGTTGTTTAGTTAGTAATCAAGCAGGATTTTATACAAAAGTTTATCAACTAACACCAACAACTACGATTTGAAGTTAATCTAGAAGAAAATTTTCAACAACATTATATCATGGCTGATTCAAAGCAAATTTTATCTCAACCTTGGTTGGCGTGGATCAAATCCCAGTAGTGCTCAAATCGGTTTACGCCGCCCTTTTTCCGTTTTTTTCATGATTTTCAAAGTGCAATAAGAAAAATGTATAATCCCATTTTGTTCTGATGGAAGATCAAAGTTAATAGTGATGGATTCATTTGAAGCGTACCGGCTCTTCTCTATCTGCTAACTCAAACGTAATATTCCCGAAATACATATTGATTTTCGGTACTAATCACGAGTTGACGACTATGCACGAGAATGCGGTTAAATCAATTATTGATGAGTCACTACATTTATTTCTCTTCGAGTTTTTGTTGGATACTAAAAATCTCTTTGATGTTTTATACGTTTTATATCTTTTACTTTATGGAATACATTGTTCGGCTTTTTCTCAAAAAAAATAACGTTGATCAATTTGAATAAGTACTGAAATTGTATAATCTCGAGCAAGTTTGAAACAGCATTTGCTTCCAGTAAACCGTGATACACATACATATAATCCCATGCACTCCTTAATGATATAATATCCTCAATTAATAATTAGTTAGTCTATTTTGAACGCTGTGCTGTTTTCTAAAGACGTACATTTACAAAAAATCAGAAATTTCTCGTGAAATTTAATGCGATGTTTCTAGTATCACTTTTTTAATAGCAACACTTGGACGGAATTCAAACGATACAGAAAAAATATTTTCAGAATTCCCGATTACCTAAATCTATGAAAATTAAGTTTCTTTGTTCGTTTTGATATTTTTGACCCGCGGAAGGCTATTCAAAATGAAAATCCGTTCAACCGTTTTTACCGTACTCTCTTAGTCGAAAATGATGTACTCAATTTGACTGAAAAATAGCTTTGTAAAATCGCATCTAAAACGGATACACTCGAAAAAATCGGTTGCGTCTTTTTTTGTCAAACATTGTTAAAGTTGGGCTGGCAGCAAAAAACGAAGTTAGAGTAAGGTTGGTTTTCACGAAAATTTTCTGATTTTGATCCAAAATCAAATTAGATATATAGACTGTTCTATAATAGCATAGCACATAAGTGTTGGTTATTGAAACATTTAGCACACTATCCTTTAAATATTTCGATTTACCTAAAATGATAATCATGTACCTGTTCAATTTGAGAAAAATACTGCCTTCCGTTCTGCCGCTGGTTCATGTAAAGAATATAAGCATTGACAATTCACTTCCACCACATTCTTTATGTATATTTTTACAGTACGAATGTGAAGGTACTTACTTTCTCGCCAACGGTGGACTTTCTTCGAGTTGGCCATCGCCAGTCTCTTGTGCGAGTCGCAAAGCCAATTCGTGATCTTGCCGTTCTTGTTCGAGACGTTCTTGGAAATGCCGTTCCTCGGTCGCTTCTTTCTCCAGTTTCGCTTCGATTTCGGCTCTTCGCTTATACTCCTCTTCTTGCTGCTTTTTCGCTTCCTCCTCCTTCTTTTTCCTTTCTATCTCCATCTTGGCTTTCAGTTTCCGCACTTCCTCTTCTTCTCGTTTCTTCTGTTCTTCTTCTTCTCTCAACTTCTTTTCTTTCTCCATTTCTTCTTGAATTTTCCGCATCCGCTCTTCTTCCTCAGCCATTTTTTGTTCCATCAATTTATTCTGTACAAGTTTGCGTTCTTCTCTCACCTTCGCTTCTAAACCTGAATAGATAAGATCGCAGTCCTTCTCTTTTAGTACTTTGGAACCTTTTATCTAAAAAAGAATTTGTAAAACGATAAGCTGTTTTTTAGTTTCTGATATCACCTGGCGGATATTTTTTAAAGCGGTTTCAATATCAGCTCGAATATTCGCGATTGACTTTAGTATATTTGTACGATCTTTCAAGAGTCCAGAATTCTCTTCAATACCTTCCAACCTGATTTGTAACTTTTTCAACAATCCGCAGTATTTTATTCGGAAAGCATATTTTTTTCTGGCCAAAAAACCTCTAACGTACTTCTGCAACAGTATTAACGCTTGTTTTCGATATTCCATCCGCTTCCTAACTGAAAAGATAAAGTATCAGAGGTTTATAATTAAACTGATGCAAAAGTTTTATTGTTTTACTTTTAATAACCGCTATGATTCCAAATTGAGATTTCAACCATCTAGATTTAATCAGCCATTTCTTTACTTTTTTGACAATTTCTCGAAGATTCTCTGGGTCGGATTTCATTATTTGGTCAAATTCCGAGAATTTTCCCGGCCGGAAAAAGACTCTAGTAATGCCAAACTTGTAATCTTTATCGTTCAACTTCAAACTGTGCAGCATTGCCTGAAATTTTAAATAAGAAATAAAGATGAAAATCTCACTTTTATCAAATCAGTTCAATTACCTCACAGAATGTTCGGGGTTGCAAAAGAGCCAATTCTTTTGGTAAATAAGATTTATACATTTGGAAGAGATCCAAAAATTCAGTCCTACTAGGATATCCGTGTTCCATTAACTCCAACACATGCATCATCCCAGAACATTTCAGTTGCATAAGACTTAGAGCACCATCAAATTGATTATCTAACATTTTATTATTCGGTTTGATGCATCTAACGAAATTTGTTCCCTAAAAATGTTTCAGTTGAACGTTGATTATATAAATTTCCTACTGTTTCCTCACAGTCGACCTTAGTTTTTCCATTAGCTCAGACAGTTGAGTTTTGAATCGATTTCCAACGCTGACAAAAGTTAATTTACCTTTTTGGGCAATTGAATTTGAGAATAAACTCTGCACTAGTTTGTTTTTGCTTTCTTGAATTATACCTTCAAGAGACGCGTGCAAAGCGTCGTTGTTTTTATCTATAAAATGTTCCTGTAAAGACCGTTTCAATAGTTGAGCGAGCAATGTAAATAAACCAACCGTTTGATAACACACAGCACCCGCGTAGTGCCTTATCAAGAAACCTTCATCATCTCTTAAATTCCTGTGAATTTTCAATTTCGATGAGCGCGGAAGGCCAATACGGAATTCATTGTGCCAAATTTTGTGTACTTCCGAGGTGAAATGCACAGACGAAGGTTTGGGTAATTTTGATTCTTCATCTAAGAGATTTAAGATGCCTTTGTTTTTGGTTTCGATGAGATCTGAAACATGGCTTATTTCTTTTACCACCTATTCCTTATAAATTTCGTTGGAACTAACCAATGCAATCTTGATTATCGATGAAAGTAATTTCTGGTACACTGAGACCTTCTTTTTTATACAGATTTTGTTCGTCTTTCAGCACTCGTTCGTTAAAAAACTGTTGCAATTTTTCGTTGCAATAATTAATACAAAACTGCTCGAAACTATTAACGGTGAAGAATTCTGGAACAAGGATTGTTTTTTTTTAAATCTTTGAAGATGCCTGCCACTCGTGCGAAACAAACGACCATTAAATCCGATTAAAAGCAGTGTGAAAGTATACCATTTTTTTGAAACAACGAGTTTTTCCGAAAAATTACGATAACAGGCAATTTTATTTGGCGATGGTATTTTGTGATTACCCGAAACAAAACATAAATGTTACTCACCAAAACCTGCGATATCCAGAACTCCAACATAATAACTCGACGCTCTAAATGGAATGCTTTGGTTAATGCACGACACAATATAATCGAACAGATTACTATAAATTGCTTTTGAAAGTGCATCTCTTGCATTATTAGCCTCATATACCTTCAAAGGTACCCTGCGCAAATGAAAATGTGTATAAGAAGATTTGAATCAATCAAGAGTCTAATGGTACTTACATAATGACGGTACCTTTGACACCCCCACGACTGCTCTGCATAACCCTCGACTCGAGTGCTTGCCTCAAATCTAAAGGATCTATATCCAGCAATTCAGATGCGATCTTCAGACTGATTTCGCCCTTTGGAGCCACCCTGCAACCTCCTCGGCGATCGTCCGGATTGTCTTCAAACTCAACATTGCCCAAATGCAATACTGCAGCAACGGTTTTGTATATTTCAAAACGATCGTTTTCTTTCAATCCTAATCGGTTTAGAGCTTCATCCAGTTTTTTAAAATTCTCAATATCGTCTAGCAAGATATCTCTCAAGGGACCTGCTTCTAGATGACTACGACTTTTTTGCTCTTTCGATAACCGTTTCTCAGTCACCTCGTTGCAGAAATAGCGCGAGCAACCCCTCTTCAGATACTAAGATCCAATTTATTATGAGTTGTATAATTATCTCGAGAGGAAAATTTAAAAAATGTGACTTAAAGTCGAAGAAATTGTTGTAAAAAATTTGAATTGAGTAAAAAAAGGTACCTCTCATATCATAACAAATTTTTCTTTACTTACGTTAAAGTTGTCGGGTTTTGTGAGGGATAATCGTCGTCGCAAATTTTCCGGCGCTCCTGCCATGAGCAAATAAAATATATGATAACTTCTCTCCTCGCCCTGCGACGAGCATACTCGTGATTTTTCCAGCAAGTAATGAGAAATGTGACCACCGACCACTTGGAACTTCTGATCGAAATGTACCTCGATAAATTTGCCAAATCTAGACGAATTATTATTTCTTGTAGTTTTGGCGTTGCCAAATGCCTCGAGCACTGGATTGGCGTCCAGAATTTTACGCTCGATTGAATCCGCAGCCGTTTGGATTGATTGGTTCCCAGTCCAAACGTCGCAAAGGTACTTCAAGAGATGTTTCGTCGATTCCGTTTTTCCGGAACCGGATTCGCCGGAAACGATCACCGATTGGGATTGCTTAAACACCCGCATGTCTCTGAACGCCTTGTCCGCAATCGCAAACACATGAGGTGCTTTTTCGCCCAACGATTTCCCTCGATAGCTTCGTAATGTGTCCGAGGAATACAACGGCGGAATTTCCTTGTATGGATTCACCGCAATCAGGATGTTCGCCACGTAAGTCTTCGGATAAAATTGACACATTAAGCTGGAGTTGGAAACTTATCTAATATTCAGTTAATAACTTCATGCATAAATCATGAGATGACTGGAGATGTAAAGACAAAAAAGGAGTCAGAAAAGGTTTAATTGCTTAACAATAATTTGTTTGTTTTTCATACATCAAGATTTTTAGCTTATCGTGGACATACCGTAGACATTGATTTCACCTTAAATTATTCTCTGTATTTGTTATTTTTAAATTGGTAATTTTTAATACTGATGAAAACGTTTCATTTCAAATTTTATACGACAGTAAAAAGGTTTTGGCAGGGGTGGCCAATATGTAGCTTGCAGTCTCCTAAAAAATTTATAGAAAACGATTCAATCTTCGGCGATGTGATTTTTTACACCGAACAACGTCCAGCACTTATTCATTTTCCGTATTAATTTTTCCAGAATAGATCGTCATCTTATTTCATAACTAAAATGAAACCTTGACCTAACACAAAATTTCGCGCTTAAAATACAAATATATCAAAATAATTCAGACATATTTCGCTTTAAGTTGTGACTCAAATAATTATAATTGACCTACCACAAGATAATTATACTTTCAAATAGGACTAATTACTCGAATAACTTCCCTACTTAAATCATGAGTAATAGACCACTGTGGATTAATTTGTAGATGTTTGCAGCAAGATTGCATAATGGGTTAGTAAAAATGAAGATATGATTGAGAAAATGAAGGGATTTTCTTAGTTCCACATAACTCGTACGCAATTTTTAACACGCAACTTACATATATTTTATTCCTGTAATAACGGACGCGTATGTTGTTAAGAAGTGATCCTTCGTTGAGAAACATCATTTCACCTAAAAGAAAGGAAATTATTCGAAGAAAACTTTCCGGAATCGTATGTGGACTTACAATTATCATCGAAATCTTTATTTCCTTCAGCCGCCGATGCTGGATAGACCTCAGAATAAGGTAGAGTCATTTTCTGATACTTCGCTTCTGACGGTGTAACTTCGACTTCGTCACCGAGTATTTCAGAGAGTCGTCCCAGAAGAAAACCCTCAGAGGGGTGTCTAGCCCAAACGAGATCGTCCTTCGATTCCATTCCGCCGAAAATGCACCCACGTCGGAGTTAGGTTTGCTATAACGGAATTATGCATAATAGAATATTACAGTTTACTGGATTATGAAAATAAAACAATTACGAAACAATCAATCCATCGAAGCATGAATAATAACTATCGTCTCTTCATCCGCAGATTTCTCTCACAGTATTTTCTAGAATCTGGATGTGATATATCGAAATAATAGAAATAATAGAAGAATTCGTTCAAATCAGCCGAATCCAACGGAATTGGATCGAATGGCGGTCAGACAGAAAGCTTCGCTACGGACGTTCGCGATGTTCGCCATTTCTATTTTAAATTGACGAATGCAACTTCTTCATAAAACGATCCCAAAAAAATGTGATGCCTGGTAAATTTATGTGCGGTATGTGCGTTTTTTCCGTGTTTTTTGTATGTATTTTAGAATTGTGTTCAACCAATCATTCGATAAATTAGTTTTCCGTTCTCTCTGAGAAGCTGCGAACAGAAGTGACAAACTTCATGAAAATTTGCTCATTTAATTCAGATCTTCATTGTATTATATCAAATTACATCTCCATGACGCTTCCACAATTTTTCGGAAATCGCTGTGATCTGCTTTAGTTAATTTTTCCAAGTCTCTATTTTATTTAAGGAATCAGAAAAGTCGTTTTTAAATCACTGCTGCTATAATGGTTTCTAAATAATTTTTTTAATTCAAAAATTTGAAATGAAGAATTAGATTATCAAAAGGAATTTTAATTAACGATGTCATAAAAAAGTTCAGTACTTTTGGAAAGTGATATGCAAATATGTATATATTAAAATTAAATATATTGACGCTTGGCAAATACGTGTTTTATGGGAACATGCTATGATTATTAACAAGGTTTCCAGCTGATCGAGATAATAGGAGATAACATTGTCTCGATGGCGAAATTCCGATTGACTTCAAAATCCGATCGGAATAACACGAAAATGGGTTTCCTTTCGAAATATTTCTTCGAATGAAAAACGTCATGATTTACCTGTAAGCGTAAATCGATCTGCTGTGCTGACTTTGCACGTAACATGCAGTTCGATGATCTTTCATTAAACAACTGCCATTTGTCGCGAGAGGAACTGGAACAAAGGCTTTACGGTCTGTATCACGTACAGTTAGTTCATCCTGTTAGAAAAGACCGTTCGTTTTGAGTGAGCATTTTGGCATTGAAGTCCAATTATTGAATGCAAGGGTACAGGTACGGAAATGAGGCGAAAATAAGTTTTGATACAGTTATAACAGAGCAAATATCATCCTTCTGTGGATACATGACATTCAGGATATACATAGTTCATATTCGGTTACCTAGAACAAAAAGATGATTATGACGGAGACATTACAATTAGAAATTTATAATAATCAAAATCTACTACACCCTTTTTTCTGTTTTTCTGTTTTCTGCAGTGTAATCTGAAGATTGTGTATCGTGCCACAATAGTTGTTCTAAAAATTGCGCAGGAAAATATCTTCCAAGATTATGCAAAACGAAGATTTTAAGACAGGGCTTTAACACTGCATCCAGGCAAATGAAAATTATTTCGAACATTTGCTTCATTGAACGATACCCATTGTTTTGAAAAAGTAAAATGAACTCGGGATTTCCATTTCTTATTATGATTATTTCTTGCAAAAAATATGCTTGAAAAAAAAAGTCACTAAGTGGAGACAAAAAAACGAAAAACAATTTTATCCGTCAATTCTTTCGTCTACTATACTCTAGAAATTATGCACAAATTATTAGAGAAAAAGACTTCGTTTCTTCCGAATGATTCACGAATTTACGAATAGATTCAGCCAAACAAACTCAAAAAATAACGATTTTTTGATTTAGCGTTTTGTAAATCGAGATTTCGGTAAGTTGACACCGATTTAACGAAACATAAAAAAAAACAATTAATGACAAAAATCACACTCAGATAACAACTTTATAATGTTAGAACAATAGACCCTTCTATCGAACCGATAAAAATTTAAAAACAAAATTGTGAAATCAAACTCATAAAAATGTGTTTTTCTATTAGCGTCAATTTGTAATTGTTCATTTGTGTTCAGTTGGCGTTCGTAACTTAATTCGGTCGAAATTGCAAGTTTGAATAAATTTCCAATATTTTACCGGGTATGGTTATTAAAAATCGCCGGTCGTCGGTATACCGGCTTACGCAAAATCTGCTTGACAATCTCGTTAAACTGGCATGATTCGGTCGTAAAACAAAAGGCATAATGATGAATTCGAACTGCCCATCTGGTTAAACGAATCCATTTTTATAATCAGGATGAAATCCCACAGTTTATTAAGAAACCTAATGATAAAAAACATAATGAATACACTCTACCTGTCTGCGAAGTAATAACAATAAAACAATTTCAAATAATGTTTTACGATGTAAGTTTCAAACTCCATCACTATATTTCTCTTCCACTTGGATCGAACGATAATGAAATCAGATAGAAAAAAATATTTTCGTCCAATAACTCAACAATTTTTGTTATCTGATATGAGATCGATATTGAAGATCAAACCATGTCGAAAAATAGTATCGATAATTACTTTCGGGAATATGAATATGAAAGATGAAAAAGACGAACGAAATTATAAAAAAAATTTCGTTATTTTAGATTATATAGATATCAGTTCTGTTTTTTAAAGGCATCTGTCACATTTTCCATTGTGAATAAAAATGAGACATTGAACTGTGCGATGTATTTTAACGTAAACATTGGATGAAACTTATAAACATTCGCAACTATCAAAACAGACACCGGAATACAGCGATCAATTTTCTTGACGAATGACGTTTGGGATACGACCATATAACATATTCTTTTTTCAAGTTACTTGACGAATCGATCGAATCCGTATCGATCCAAAATTCCTGTATCAAAACGAAATCAAAACACTATTTTAGAAATCGAAATTTGATAGAGGAATACCTGCCAATATGTACACAAACTGATTATTAATCTAAACTAGAATTAAGCTTCAGCTATATAGATAATGCATTATGTGACTCAAGGCTGGTGATAATTCCCTACCATTCAACACTTAAAACTACACTTCATAATGAAATTTGAAAAAAAAAACTACTTCGCCTAATTGTGATAAAAAGAAAATTTCCTGGAGATATACCGAAACAAGTGTGTATTATATTTGAACACCGAATGATACTGCGATTCATCACAAATTCTGTCACTTGCTAAATAATAATCGAATATCTAGGTCAGTACGGTTACCCAACGAAAAGGGAACGTCTCAAAAGATCAATAATATTCCTTATTAGCAGGATTTGAATTCAAAAACATTTGCATTTTTATCAGCATTGTTTTCTTAAAACTAAACTGTTCGGCAGTAATTTCTTTTAAGATTGAAAAAGTTGAAGTTCATGGGGCAAATACATTTTAGCGGACGTAACGCCGATATTGCGATTGTTGAGCAGTCAGGAGTAAAATTATAAAAAAGTGATATTAAAAGGGCCACGCGAAATTGAACTGTATCAGGTATAAAACGGACATCGTGATATGAAATGTTTAATTTTAAGAAGTGACAAAATATATGAAATTCAATCACTTTTTCCATATCTTGCAGTATATGTATACTAGATCTGTGGACTTCGCAGAAGGCAGTTGGTCGAAAACATTTTGCAATTGTATAAAATCTCGTTGCATAATTGACTTTCGTTTAAATTGATGGTTCGTTAAAATGACTTCTACTTAGGGAAAATCCTAATGGAAATGGAACTCAGATATGGAATTTCGTGAGATAATATTAAGCCGTTCTAATATGCCATCGTAGTGGGACATTCTGTGTATGTCAGATTCATCTCTTTACCGATATTGCGTAAACAAATAAACCATGAAGAAAAGAATTATTACTATGTTTTCAAGACTAATTCATAAATATTGCCGACATATTTTATTGGCACATTTTTTATCGAACAACAGGATGATTGACATAAATATTCCATTTGTAATATAGCAATAACTTTCGTTTCGATAAGTTGGCACTGAGCGAAGAATGAACAGGAATTACGGTATGTAGGTGCCGTGTCTACACCCCCGCGCGACCCTCGTCATAAAGCCATGGATCCGGTTTCTTAATCCAATATTCTAATCATCTTCGGTTGAACAAAAAAGGTAGCATATCATGTATTTCCGACTGATGAAAAGTGAGAGTTTATTTTTTAGAATAATAATCATCCAGATAAATTTGATAAAATGAGTGATCATTAAAATGCGAGAGCGTTCCACCGAATCGAGAATTTCACTTTTACCTCGCGACTTATTTTTTATACGAATTAATAAGATCGATGAAACTTTCCTAAGGTGAATGAATAAACGATAAGCGGCTTCATTCCTTTGATATTCAACCCCAATCAGGATGAGTTGTTAGTACCGATTAAAAATGTGATAACGTTGATAACAAAAGCACTAGTCGCAGTAAGCCAAAGTGATGATTCCTAGATCCTTGAAATAAAGATAAATTGATCCACTCATCCAATTTTTGCACGTTCACAAGTCAGTTTTTTTATAGAGATTTCCCTACTTATAATTCACAAAACAGAAAATAGAAAACGTCTTCAATGTTAGTTTTGCTAGTGCTATCATTTTGAATGTCAATAAGTTGAGTGACAACGTTTAATTATAATTTGTTAGACTAATTAAACGCAGCATCCCGTGATCAACGAACAGGTACTGCCTTGCCTGTACAAAATTTTTACTGGGAACATCCCATCACGTAACATATTTCTTGTTATAAAAAAACAACGAATTCCCACATATCGCGAGAAGTTACGGTACGAAAACAAAGGAAGTACTGGTACATTATACGATTTCAAAATTGTCGTGACCACGTACTGGTACTTCGATGGATGAATTGCTATAAAAAACGTCAAAACGAAACTCTAGATTCACGAATAAATTCAACTCAACAAACGATCGATTGAATATCCGATTATATGAAGCAATGAAAAAAAGTATTGTAAAGTACCGGTTTTCTGTCAGTACTAATTTACCTGTTCGCTGGTTAACTAGAGTGAAAAAACATACATCTAAACAAAAATAATTTGCACCAACAATTTTCACAGGTAGAAAACAATTCACAATCAATCAATCCATTGACTCTCGAATATACTAGTCCAACAAAACTTGTACCAACTGTAGCACCACTCACGATGCGCCAACACCTCAAAAGGTGTAACAACGGACTGGAACTGGACCACAATACGCTAAACGTTGGCAACAGAGCATAGCTTCGTCCCTACCATTTGGTGAGTGACGTTAGACGGGAGCTAGCTAACGAGATTTCCGTGAATGAGAATCAAGGGAACAAAGAAAGGTTTTCATATTTATAAACGTTCATTCATATCGGAAGAATATCCAAAAAAAGTCTACTATTCAATGTTTATCAAGAAATACAAATTTTTATCTCTTCAGTCATAAATTTGAACTCCGCAAAATAAATTTTCAATAAAAAAGCCGGCTTTCTCCCGTGGGGCCCTACCTGAAAATTTTGTGCGTTTTTAATGAAATTTTTGCTGCGACAATGAAAAGGGGCAAGTTCCAATGACAGTCTAAGAAAATTTTTGAAATAGCGCGAAATATTTAACATTTTCTTGATCCTAACAATCAAATGAAGGAAAATCTCTTGTTAATATGTTGAATTTGCTTAGAACGAAATTTTATCCGAATTTTCAAGACAAATCGAACTTCAGAGGAATATTTACTGTTTGAAAGATTTAAAGTGAAAAACAATTCTCTATGTATGAACTGCTTAATCGTACCGTTTCAATGAAACTGAGACGGTTTATTTATTGTAAGCCCTAACGACTTACCTACCCCTACCATATAGCTCTTACACACTACCATAGGCGGGGAGGGGGTATGTGTGTCGCCCCCTCCATGGAAATGCTTGAATTTCGAAAAAGCTATAAAGAATTTTGCCAACGGGTTCAAATTATCCCCACCCCCAACCCATACAAATCTTGGTTAAGTCACTGCCCACTACCATACCACAGAATACTGACCATACCCCTATTTTACCCTATGGCCTATGTAAACGGCACTTCCCAATAATGAGAAATAACGAATGTTGAAATGCTCACTAATGGACGCCATTTAACTCTATAGACAAAAAATTACTCTGTGGTATCACGTCTCTTCAATTATATGTTCTGTAACATTTTCCCAAAATATAATTGTATTCACATATTTTCAGGATCTTGAAGTAATTTAATAATGACTGTAAAAATGACTTCGGAAAACTAAAAATGCAAACATTGTTACATCTAAAGATAATATCGAAGTCCTAATTCAAGTGAACACATTAATTTACTCGTAACCTCAATGTCATATCGACCACGAAAAAGATATCTCAAATTCTATGATTGAAAATGTGTTATTGACTATAGCTCATTTTGACGTTGATGTAAAAGATACGTAAATTATACGGAAGATAGTTCGGTCATTCAAAAAGAGTAGAAAATCTCAGTAATTTAATTGTACGCATTTTTCTGGCATTCTATTTTGTGAAAGATGAATATGTGATAGTGGTTCACGATGTATTTTTGAGTGTGGCGGTTGATTTGGATGTCAACATTCGTTTTACAAGAAATGACTCAACAAATATCGGGATCATTGCAATTAGAATGGGTGGATGTATAGGAACACGAACTAGAGGAGGAGCAGTTGATGATTCCTCGGGGTCGATATCAAGACCAAGTTCTGGTAGGTGATTTTTCGTTCAACCATTTATGTCATTTTTGTTCCATTCATTCCACTCGTCAAACATTACTTCCTATTTTGAGCGTAGATTTTAACAAACGATTTTGAAGGAATTACTAAAATAATTCATTTTAGGTAATACCAGAAAGAATCATCCATTATGCCATGAAACAATAAGATGGAAATCAGATGTGCCTTTAACAGAGGGACAGCTTCGAAGTAAACGTGATGAGTTTTGGGATACAGCACCAGCGTTTGAAGGTCGCAAAGAAATTTGGGATGCTCTAAGAGCTGCGGCGTCAGCGGCAGAAGCTGCTGATTACCAGCTTGCCCAAGCCATCTTAGATGGTGCAAGTGTCTCTGTTCCAAATGGTTACTTGACAGAATGTTATGATGAGCTAGGCTCTCGCTACCAGGTACCAATATATTGCTTGTCTTACCCCATCAATATAGTCAAGGAGGATAATGGTAGAGATTCACCGGCTGAATGCTCAGAATTGGTGGATGGAGGCATGGAGACGATATTAAAACTGAGACTGTCCCACACTTGTGTAGATACCAAACTACTAGTCTATACTACAGATACAATCAGCGTTTGCAAGAAGAAACTGCAGGTGAAAATAAATTTTCTATTTAAAGTCTTTTTTTATAAAAGGGCCCACACCAATTTAAAAATTAATTTTTTAAATCAGTTTTTTCGGCTGAATTATTGGAGAAAAACGAAAATTTGTCGTATAGATTTTCTAAAATTTCAATTTTAGAAAAATGTTTTATGCTTTTCAAATTTTTGTATACAAACCATTATTTATCAAATTCAACGAAAAACTAATGTTATAACATTTTTTCTAGGGTCAAGAAGGTATTGAATCATCAAGACAGCGGTGGTTTTATGGAGGAAAACTGTTAGGTGATAAATTACATGTGGAAGAGGCTAAAATCCCTCCCGGTTATATTGTGCAAGTAATCGTCAACATGGAAAATTTAATAATGAAAAATGCGTGACGATTAATGATCGTCTGGACTGGAAATGCGATACTGGTATAGATGAGGTTCTATTCAAAGGCTGAAAAAAAATATATTGTGTCATGAACTCATTTGGAATTGTTAAAAAATTTATAGTTTTAAGGCGTCGATGCCGCCATTAGCAATACCTTGTGTGATATTTGATACATACCAGTTATTTATTTTATCCGCTGAAAGATGTTCAGAATGATGAACTGGCAACGCATTGTTGTTAACGAACGTTATTTTATTATACATATTGAAATATTTACATTATGATTACTGTAATATTTGGAATTGTTGCTTTGCTATTTAAATCAAATCAAAACAAAAAAACTGGTACAAATTCCCAATCTTCAACTTTTGATTGGGCCAATTAACAAATTTATAAACACGTTGTAACGAGAAAAGGTTGTGACAAGCATGAAAACATCCAATATTAATTACTTACCTAATTGAAATATATGAACTGATCCAAAAGTACGTTGGCGTAATCTAAGTGGGAGTAATAGATTATTCATTTATATACATTTAATTAAGTAAAAACTAACTCGGCCATTTTGGGAAAAGCCAAAATACATTTTGTTCTTAAAATGAAAAATAAAACGTTTTCTCCTGTTGGCAACCCCATCCGGAGATACACATGGCATATGTGAATGTAAAGACTGAATTATTTTATGGGAAATGTCGGCATAACGGATTTCGCATTTATTTCAGGTGTGATTTTTCTTTTTACATTGTAAAGTAGCTGATCATTTCGTATGAGTCATTGTTATTTTGTGAATGAATGTTACAAATTCGGCGTTAGAAACAACGACTGATGAACGATATTTTATACCCTCGTGTGCGTGAACTCACATTTGTAATAACGAAAGAAGAGAATTATTCATAAACCAATTTCAAATGTTCAAACGAACAATTTTAGCAATAATAGAACTCCTCCTCTGCACAAACACATAAGTGGAGTGTAGCAAATCATCATCACGGGTTACTGTAAAATATTTGCAAATAAACAATAAAGTTTGTTACATTGTTCGCTATTTAGTTTTTAATTATTTAGGCAATTTTTTCAATTCGTGAGTCAACCACACAGCAGTCGAAAGGAGGACGAGTGATCCAGCTTGATGTGTAGCCGCAAGGGATACTGGTACATACGTAAGTAACGTTGAAATTCCCAACACCACCTGCATCCATGCCATTGCCGTCATACAAGAAATTGCTACTTTCGCTCTTTGTGGAATTCTACGGTTTCTGGTCATTAACCATACGGTTGTGATGAAGGCGAGTGTCACTTTTCCCAATATACGATGATTGAATTGAACGGTTGTTGGATTCTCTGTGAAGTTTATCATTATCGGGGACAATTGCAGAATATCGCTCGGTATCCAAGAATCGGCCATTTTCGGAAAAGAATTATAAACTAATCCGGCGTCCAGTCCGGCAACAAATGCTCCCGATAAAGCCGTTAAAAATATTAAACCCTTGCTGGAATGTGCTAACATTCTAAGACCTTTGAGATTAGCATGTGTTACTTCTGGCGGTGGCAATAACTTGTCCAAAGCCGATCGTAAAAATGTAGCATAAAGAACAAAAGCGAGCGCTAGATGCGAAGCTAGACGATACTGGGACACTCTCGGAATATCATTTTCGCCATGAAAACGATCTTCTAGACCGGACTTCACCATATACCATCCCATTAATCCCTGAGATATAAAAACGTCAAAATGGCAAAAAATATTGAACGATACTAACTTGAGCAGCGATGAGAGAACCAAACAGGAGCACCCTCGTTTTCATTTTCCTATCGAATTTACCGGTAAGCCAGAAATATGTAGCTGGTATCGCAAAGGTGGCTCCAATCGCGCGCCCCCACATTCTGTGCCCAAATTCCATGTACCAAATCCATTTAAATTCACTAAGTGTTATTTCTTTGTTCTTTCTGAAAGAAGAATGCTATATTCAGGGAACGCAAAAAGCAGCTACAGCTTTCGTGTGACATATTAATGTAACACTTACAATTTGAACTCGGGGAATTGTTGGTAATTTTCAAATTCTTTCTGCCATTCTTCTTGAGTAATGGGAATTTTTTCGCCTGTTAATCGCCAAGTGACCATTGACAGGCCAGATTCAGTCAATCGTGTAACGCCTCCTGAGGATTTATAAAGAACTTGATTTTTGTAATTTTTATTATGTACTAAGAAATACAATTCAACTAAGGCGACGTCGATCTAATTATTGCTTCCATCACTGTATAAACTGAATGTAGCAAAATACCATAACCAATAACACTACCTAATATCACTGCGACAAACACCATTCCACCACATGTTAACAGCCAATAGCCTACTGCTTTTTGCGATTTAAGCCCTTTATTGTTTTCTAATGTTGATTTGCATAATATCGCTATTTTCGTAGTGTTGCATATCGATGGAGAAATCTGAAACGTTTGGAATTTTTTTTATCAATACTATATTTTCCAATATTAGTGTGAATATATTTTTATTCCCTGTTATTTCTGTGAATATTTACAGTTTATTCAGTGAATTTATTTGTATTTACGGGCAAATTTGAGAATACAAATGTATCCATATTCACACTTATATGTATTAAAATTTTATTATTCATTTAATAGGTCTGAACTCTGTATTCCTGGATAGTACGTCAGAATACTTGTTTCAGATCTGGTTCGACTAAAATAAAAATTCGTTTATTATGAACTTTTTTTAATATTTTTGGAGTGATTCAATTCAGCCTTTTCCATAGATTCATATATTCAAAGGGTGCTTGTACCCGCCCCCACAACTCACAATACATTTTTTTAATCAAAACTTGAAAAATAACCCAAAGACAGAAACTGCGAGGGTATCAGCTTCCTTCTTGAAGTCTGATAGAAAATCCTAAGGACTATAAATTGAAAATTTCTTGACCTCTTCATTTCTTGCATTTTCTTTCAACTCCTATTTCAATTTTGTTTCTATGCATGCTCTAAATTTAACACATTGACTGTCACACCATGTACTGAATATAATTCCAAACAGACTTTTGCTCAGGGGCTGAAGCACCACCAAAATGCTAATACACACTGAATCAAATAAGAGTTCAATGAAAATTTCATGTCACATATAAATATAGAAATTCTATTTTGATTCTCGTTACTTAATCCATAAATCAAACCCAAAAACGTGGAAAAGACACTTTTTTGCGAAATGACCATTTTGAAAAAATTTCAGTTTTAGTAAATTGGAAATATTTTGAAACAATATTAGATAGACGAGACATTCGGTTTATAAAATATTGAATTTTTTCCAATTTTCCGTTTCTGTTAAAAGCGGCCAGAAAATTAACCGGTTTATAGGTTATGATAATAATTGTAATTCGTCAACCTTCTGAGGGTTAAGTCATGAGAAACATTAAAAAAAGTTGAGTATAACAAAGAATGAATTGGTAATTTTACTACAGAAAATACTGCTTTGTGGTTCAAATTAAAATCAAACACTCATTACTTACGTTCTTTAAAAATAAGCTCTGTCTAGCTAACGGTCGTAAAAAATTGATCGGTCTTGTTGAATTCACAGTAAAAGGTCGTCGTATATGCCTTACAGTACTTCTTAGAAAATACGAAGAAAGTAACATCTTTTTTTATTTTTGGTACTTATGTTTACTATTGCATGCGATTACATGTATGTAAATTAAATTCCGATATTTTGACATGTGCGTCTGCGCAATAGTTAAATTACGCTTTTACAACAATTTAAATTCATTTATGCACTAATACTCGCAGAACAAATCTAATATTGCATAATACATTTATCAAACCCATAAAAATTTGCGTGTATGATACATTGCTAATAAAACCTTGTGAAAGGTTTGGAATGTTAATTAATATATCAAACAAACATTTTCTGTATATAAATTTTGTATGTTGGTTGAATATTATATGAAATGGAAAAAATATATATTTAAGGAAGTCAGTTTATTTTGCGAACTAAAAAAACAATTTGGCGTTATAACCTCTCTTGCATTTGTTCTGTGGTATTGACTATAACACCACAGAATATATAAAGGATATTGTGTGATAAGAGCATTGACTAATAAGAATATATAGACGAGACACTTAAGAAAAGAAGTGGCACAAGCTTGGTAGACGACCGAGAGATGGCGCTCACCGAGGAAGAAATTATGGATGAACATCCACCAGATGGCGTGTAGAACACTTCAACCTGTTGTGAACGACCACCGGAGGCGCTGTTATTAAAAAAAAAACGATAACATCAAAAAACAGCGAAAGTGAGTTTGATTTTCAATTATTTCGTCTGGGGTTCGATCTGAAATGAATAAACATTTTGTGACGAATTATTTAGGATGTTATTCTTAAAGAGACGTAAAAGTTTTCCGTCGACGGCATCTTTGTTCGATTTCGCGATTTATCTCCGCCGTCAGTTCTACAAAGACAATCTTTAAGCATGCAGATGCAGTCGAAGTGTGTAGACGTGTTCAAGTCGGTGCTAGAATAGAATTGATTTTACGATTTCAAACTAACAAGTGGGTTTGATTTTCATATCATTTGTTCTGTGGTTCGATCTGAAATAAATAAATATTTCGTGACTAATTATTTAGCCTGTTTATCATGAAGAGACATAAAATAATTCCGTCGACGACATTTTCATTTAATTTCGTCATTTATGTCTTTGTATCATTTGAAAGAAGTTTGGCGGATGGGCACTAGTAATTGGTGGACGGACCAACAAGGCATCAACCATTCCACCTCGCCTCCAAAACTCGTGGGTATTTCGGAAAGAACAAAAAAAAATTTATAAAATTTATAAAATTATTTACAAGTCACATAATTATTATGGCACACTAATGGCATCCACAGCTTTTCACCACCATTTTCTTAAACTTCTTAAGTATAACATTGGTGTCATCCAAAAAGTATAGCACTGAGACTGGTGTTAATTTTGTTGGCGCGCAACAGGGCTTCGGATAACGTAAAGGCGTCATCAGATGTACCAATGTTTGGACAATAGCATGATTTGTAGCGTTCATATGAGCGTTCAATGGAAAGTTGCATTCTCCCGCACAATAATACGCAGCATAGCCATCGGGTGCTATTATCCAATCCTATTTAAGAAAAGAGTAACTTGATTTATCAGAAAATATATTCAATTTTACCTTCCAGTTGATATCCTTGAAACTGATGTAAAGCGTTCTTATTTTGCAACTTCTTGGTGTCTCATGTGGTGAAGTATCTGAAACAATTCAATTTAAAATACACTGAATTAAGGTAGATTGGAGAAAACATTCTGAGCCGGTCGTTCCAATTCCAATTATTTCTCCCAACTGGTTGCACAACTATAAAAAATCTGACAAGTAGCTAATTGTGAATTTACTTGCCGCAATCAAATATTTCATTATGAAAGATGATATCAAATTTTGTGATTATGTTGAATTATTAATCAATTTACCTTGTGCTGCAGTTTTCATGACTGTAGCGTAGTCAGATTTTTTCACCCTCCTTCGCAGTTCTTTGGCACTTCTTCTCGCCCTTACATGATTCGTCGCCGTCAAAAATGCCACCATGAAAGGATGCGTCTCATCTTGACTTCTTGCTGTGACGAGTCCAATTTCCTCGGGACGCACTTCGTGACCTGAAGACGGATGCGTCATCGACACAATATAATTCTCAGAACTGATTACCTGGCTTATCTGTTTGGTGAACGGACAGGTAGAGGCCTTTGTTCTTGTCAGGAAAGGCCACCCAATTCGCCAAGCATTGAGTGAGGTTTAGGTTCAGCCATCCCGTAAAAGTGGCACTTACATTGATGGCGGAAACGAATTCCAATTCTCGTTCTCTGTTTAATTCATATTTCACTAAATTTCAACCCAATTAAGACCACTGAATTTTGTATTACAGGTTATTATTGAAACGGAATTACAAAAATTACAGTATGCTGATAATTTTGCTTGAATGTTTTAAGCGAATTCAAATTTTCAGGAATTGTATAATGCAAACCGAATTCGTTCATTTAATTTAGTTAATGAAGTATTTTGCAAAAATAATATAAAATCATAAACGCAACAATTCCTCCACCTCGAATTTGTGTCAATTTTTTCGGGAATGATGATTGCTTGTTGGTAATAAATCATTCAAGCATTTGTTTCATTATTGTACACGCTTGTTGATTAAATAATAAAAACTTACCCCTTTTCAATGTTGATGAGTTGATACACTGTTATCGTAAAAGATAATCCTGGTTTTTTACGCTTTGAATTTTCGGTTTTGTACAACCGCAACTCAGCACCAACGATATTGTCAGCGATTGGAACGTCCGATATGTTGAACCAAAGTCTTTTTCCTCTTTCATGTCTTACTTCGTTCAAATAATGATCTGGAGAGTATAATTAAATTTTGAGATTCAGGTAACAAGTACAGATAGATTGATACGTGTTCTCGATAAGAAATAAATTTTTACTGGTTGTATAGATCAGCGTTTTCCAAACTTTTTTGACCGCGGCCCAGTACAAGATTTTAATATTTTTCGCGACCCATCTTATGAAAAAAAGAACATTTATTAACAAAACAAATTTTATTTTTTGCAGTTATTTGTTGTTTCATTCTTTATTACACGAAAATTCCAAAATAATTATATTACAAAAACAAATTGAAAAAATATCCATTATCGTCTCGTAAAACTTTAGTTAATGAAGTAAACTCTATTTTGCACATTTTATCGCTATCCAATCGAAAATCGGCAGTTTCCCAAAATTCTCTGAATTTTGCGTATTAAGATTCGTTTTTAGGGTGGTTAATAATTGTTCTTTGCTTTTTTTTTGTTTCCATACCAGAAATGCGACGAAAAATCGAAAATTTATAAACAAAAATTGGCGATATATCGATGGAAACATTCGAAACTTGAAAATCATTTTCGAAAGTTGGAAATCTTCTAAAGTTAATATTTTTTTTCAAAAATCAGAAAATTTGATCTTCAAGAAGATCAGGTCTGTGAACTTCAGAATTCTGGTCATAGATCGAAGAAATTTGTTTAGAACAAAAATGTTACCGGCGTGATAGAGAACCTTCATCTTGAACTTGAAAGAACTTCATCATTTTTTGACATTCACAAGTATGACTTTTAACAGAAAAAGGACTTACCAACTGACTCGATAGTCATGATAACGTCGCTTTCGTCAATGGCATTTTTTTCATTGGGGTTCAAGTCGACATTATCGATGCTTCTTTTTGATCTGCTATTTTGATCGTTCTCTTCGTTCATAAGGGATTTGTAAATATCCATCATGAACTTTGGCGCAGCTTTACGTATATGTGAACCATTAACTCTTTTTGGTCTGTTGGGCAAACCTAACAAATTCAAAAGTTCCATTTCCATTTCACGCCTTTCCTCCATCGTCATCGACCAATCCATTTCTGTTTGATCGTGTTCATTGTCGCTATAAAATCCTGAGGAACGACTACTACTCACATTAAGCACAATGTTCACGAAAAGAAATAAAACGAACGGCACTATTCGTATCATTTTTGAGGTGGCGATGCGGCGAGACACGGTATACCTCTCGTTCCGGCGTATTTTGGATAAACTGAAGTTAAGTTTATTTACTCGGACGAGGTATAATTGAAAGATGGTGTGGGTTGTTGCATTGCTCAAATGATTCTTCACAAAACGGGTTTTTAGTTCCGCAGGCGTCCAATGACGTCTTTATCCCCACAAGACAGGTAAAATTTCACTTTTAAATAGTAGCGGGAATATTGTACGCAAGACCGGTCTTGTCACACATATATGTATACTATTTGTTGTCAGGTGTATTTATATCGGTTATCGATTACAAAAAAGTAAAACAATTAATTTATGTTTACGTATATATAATACCTAGGTAATCTATAGAATAAATTAAAAGTTCAGTGTGTCAGTTATTATGAACATTATTGTTTATTTTACACAATTAATGGGTAATGTATATGACACATTGTATATTTCTGTTCGTCTATAATTGTAAAAAAATCAAAATAAAGATCCATTTCTTTGTGGCTTGAGTGATAACCTTCTTGCGTTATCTCGTGTTGAGTTAACAAACATTTCGTTTTATTTTCCCTTTTTTTTTGGTTACATGCCTATAGGGTTAATGATAAAAATGGAGTTTTGTCACTATAGTCCGGTCCACAGATTTATACGTAGATGCGTGCGTTACGAAGTGACATTTTGTCATACCGTGCGAGCATCCTCATATGAATCTGTGAGTGTGGACGGGACGATGGTTACGAAAATGTTATGATGACAAAAGTCAGACGTGCGCGCCTAGCTTAAGTTTTGTACCAACGGACCACCAAACAACTTGCAAATCGGTTGGACGTTTGCGAAGAACGTTTTTGTGGCCCCAAGCCTCTAGTCATAGATAAAATAATATATTATTTTATCTATGCCTTTATTTCACCCCTATGTTCTATGTTCTGTACCAGAAATGTCAATCACAGAACTCAAAAAAAAGTTGAAGTTGAAAGGTCAATCAAAATTGAATCACTTGAAAGTTGAAACAGTGCGTATACAAAATGACAACTGCAGCTCGACCCACATTCGAACCTGCACGGGGAGGTCAGGGAAGGAATGAAAAAGATTTGAGTGCCATATCTCGTCAATACTCAAGCAGGGATTTGCCTCAGCACACTAAACTAAAATACAGGTAAGTAGTTTTTTATTCTCAAAGTAAATCGTCATGAGTCATTCTGTTGTCTCTAAAAGTAAGGAATTTCAAGTTGAATTACTTAAAATTAACCGATCGTTGGTTATTACAGGGAACACGGCCAGGGTACAATTGACGAAAACCGTTCTCGTGATTTCCGGAAAGAGTTGGAGGAACGTGAGAGTAAGCGATCAAGAATAGAACAGAAACGTTTGAAACTCGAACAAGTGCCTGTTGCCACTTTGGATGCAGATGATCCATTAGAAGAAGATTCAGATTCTGAGGAAAGCGAAGATGAAACAGAAGCGCTATTGGCCGAATTGAATAGAATCAAAAAAGAAAAAGCTTTAGAAATGGCCAAAAAAGAAGTAGAAAGAAAGCAAGAAGAGGAAAGGATACGAATGGAAAATATTTTAAGCGGTAATCCTCTTCTAACACATTATTCTTCTGGGAGTACCAAACCAGAGCACAAAGTGAAAAGGCGATGGGATGATGATGTAGTTTTCAAGAACTGCGCTAGGAGTGAACCAGAAAAGAAAAATACTTTCATAAATGATTCATTGCGATCTGAATTTCATAAAAAATTCATGGAAAAATATGTTAAATAATTATTTTGTGATATATTTAAAAAATAAAACAATTAAGTTAGCGAAAATTAATTTATTCTTTGTTACACATAACTTGTTGTGTTCTTACATAAAATCTAAACCACTAATAACCAGAAGAAATTCAATGGTTTATATTATAAAAACAAACTGAACTATCACATCCAGACTTCAACATTCCTCCTCATTCCAATACTAGTTCCAATGATTTTTGAGCGAATATAAAAGAACCAACAGCATGTATTTATACACTAAAAACCTTAGACAGTCATCAACGCACAAAATTTTTATAATTTATCCATAAAAATAGGGATATAAAATAATGTACATATCGATTAAGAGTTAGATGCAGGAGTGTGTAGAGCGTTAGAAAGCGCCTGTTGAAGCTCAGGAGTCAAGGTCTGGATAACGCTCTGGAACAATGCCTCGTTCGACTGCACCTGCTGTACAATATTGAGAAGTCTAATTCCTTGGGGTGTATTTGGATCCATAACGTCTTTGTGAAACGAGTCGGCTATGATTTGAATTATCCTCGGTATGTTGATATTTCCAGCTCCTAGAAAGGAAAATTTCAGTCATCTACAAACCTGCTACTATTGAATCATATTTTAGTGCCAAACACATGAGTGTGATATGATTCTGTCAAAGGTTACTTGGGCAGATATAAATATTAATATTCTTGATGAAACAAAATGTTTTGACATTTTTCAAGATAGATGAAAATTTTCTAACATGAAAGTGATAATAGTCGGTCGTTTCATTATTTTGCACATTGAAAAGAAAGAAGACACACAAAGAGCTCATTATAATGAGTTTAAAATTAGTACATTTCATAACAAGAGCTGAAAGTCTATGGTTTTATAATAATGTCAAATTACCATTCTCTTAGTTTATTACTTTTAGTAAACTCTTTAATTTACTGTGCGACCTAGTAACATATTTGAATGCTTACCCAAAATATGCTGGTTATTCTGTTCTATCAGATCACACATGTAACCATAAACGTGAGGCGCTTCATCCGCGTCTTCTACAACGGGTAACCATTTAAACCAGATTGGCAACAACTCATCAATGTTCTGAACAGCCGATGGACAATATTTTAAAATTTTTGTAACTGCCGAGATGATATTATCTGAAGCGGTGGAGTTTCTCGGTTCTTTCGCGTCCGGTTCGTTCATAAGGGCAACCATTGTTTCCAGAACTTTGGACAGATCTTGAGCAAAGGTTTCACCACCAAATTGCGCCAACACGCCCCAACCGTAAGCGACAGCCTGCCGTACTTCGCTACTTTTGTCGGTGATATACTGATGGAAAGCCGGCATGAACAACGGATGGTATTTGGCACACGCGGGTCCCGAAAACTCGATGACATCGTCAAAAACGCAAATTCCCCATTGATGATCGGCCCATGGTCTACCGGGTTCGAGAAGAGCCACAAAATGGTTGCACACTTGATCGAAGAATTGCAGGAACTGTTCGCGATACGCGACAAACAAGTAATGAATTAGGTCAGAGACTTTGCTCAATACGAAAATATCGTCAGATTCCTCATCTTCTAGCTGCTCTTGAACAACCTGTAAAATAAAAAATCGTTCGTACACAGGAGTTAATTTATGGCATTTATCGATTTGTCCAGCAACTAGTTCGGGTAAACGGAATTCGACCATATGAAGAATACTCACTTCGTCATAATCTTCATCAAGGTGCTTTTTGACGCGGTCACTGGCCCTTTCAAAATGTTCCTTCATCAGTTTGTCTATCATTTTTAATAATTCTGTCATTGATTCCCGATCTAAATATCCTGGTCCTAACTTTTCAATACAACGGGCGAATGAATCCAATAGTACCATCAACACCTCAGGTTCTGGTTCCGTGTCAATTGCTTTTAGAAGTTCCGGGCAAATATAGCTCCACATGTCCCTAACGAAAGCGTTACCCCGCACAGTGGCCGAGTCTAAAAGCCAGGGCAACGATTCGGCCGCCGCATTTCTTACATCGTCGTGAAAGTAAAATTTCAACATCGGTACCATGACCTTGACTGTTTCCTCCGCGTAAGTGGAGAACGCCTCTTTTAATTCCCGTGCAAAACAAACAAGCATCATGCACGCTGCCGCCTTGTCCTCCAAACCAGCTGTACGTATACCGAAATTTTTTTGCTCGCCAAGCGACACAAACTGCCAACCTTCCTCGTCTTCAACACTTTCTAGATCGTCGTTATCCAAGAGAGCGACGTCGGGCTTCAAAGACGCCGTGCGCAATACCGGTCCCATAACTAGGGGTAGATACTGTTCAAAGTTCCTTCCAAGGACCTAACGAAAAAGAAAATTTTTTTTTGGCAGGAAAACGAAGCGATCGGTTTTTCAACAAACAGTGCATTGCAATTTCATAAATCATTGCTTGTCTCACTATTTTTAGCTACGACTTACTTGCAATTGACATTTAAAACGCTTCTCTAAACAATCGCAACTTTTACTCACTTTACATATTCTAGACCACGCTGCGATCATATAACTGGTTTGGGGATCGTTGTCAGATAATTCAGCTCCATCGCCGTAAAGCTTTAATAGCATATCCATGATTTCAGTCGCGTCTGCTTGGAATTTCTCAGTACCAACTGCGACTCCCATCAACGTTACACATTCGATGGACTTGCCTCTCAACATACGCAATTCCTCTTTATCCGCGTTTTGAATGATGTATTTCAGGCACGGCATCAGTCGATCGTAATACGTGATGAAATCGTATTCGACTGTATCGGCGACACTCGCGATTGTCATGACCACCTGTTGGAGTACGAGTTTCGTACCCCTTTCCAGTAGTTCCTTGAATTTCGATGACAGAATTGCTTCTAGTTTGATCATCAGGGCGTCAAGATAACAGGACAATATGTGTTTTGGACATTCTTCGGCAAAATTAACAAGAGCGGCTCCTATAAAAAGCGGAATTTAGAATATTTTCGAATATAGCGAACATTATAAATTGTGCTTGTTTTATTTGTGGTTCATTGTGAGCAATTCTGAATTTATTTAAATTGAAAATGTATCTAACCAGCATGTGCTTGAACCCTCGGATTATCATGATCGTCTAGCAGCATGATCAGACCGGGAACAACAGACGAATGGAATTTTTTTTGGAATATCGGCGCGAAATCTGTTGACATTTGTCCAACTGCGTTACAAGTTGCGTAACGCACCCTCGGGTGTGGATCTTGTAGATAATTGATGACACCTTGCATAACGCCAGGCACTCCATTGATTACCTCTGGTAGCATTTCCTCCATTTGTCTGTAGCAACCTTCACCGATCGCACTCAGAGCCATTAGGGCGGCGTGTCGCTGTTTCCAGTCATGACTCGCCAACATGGCGGGTATATGTTGCGTGACGAGAGGTAAAATCGTTCTGCCGCCTAATCCACAAGCCAACCTGTCAAGGGCCGCTTCCGCAACTACGTTATTCGCGTCATTTTCTTCGTCAATCAGTTCGTCCAATGTACTCCAATCTTCCTCTTCCTCCAAATCGGTCATAAGTTGAAGAATTATGGGGATTAGATCGGAGATATGTTTTTCAACATTCTTTCGAACCATGGCTGGCGCTTTTTCCGCCAATGTAACCATCACTTCGAGCGCTAACTGACGCCAACTGTCGAGCGCTGCGGGGTCGGCCGCCATTTTCATGCACATATCAAAAACGGCTGCTAGTTGAGATCTTAAAAATTTAGGCACGTGCTCCGCCAAATCGATGAGCACCTTAAGAAGTGTATCGTATTGCTGCATACTCTCCGCAATGATTACGAGCATTGGTAATAATAATTCATTAAAATGTTTCAGTATTTGGGTTTCTTTGCTGTGAAGGGTAATGAAAGCTCCAATAGCACGAACAGCCTGAAACCGTACTTCATATGGTTCGTCTGGTGCTAAACGTTGTAATAACATTTGTTTGATCAGATCGAGGTAATTATTTTGCTGATTGCCGAAGACGCCCGGCACGTTGGTGAATAACAGCAATGCGGCTTCTTTGAGTATTGGATCTTGTGAGTTCGCCGATTGGAATAGAAACTGAAAAATTTAGCAAATTGAAATTGAATCATTCTTCACCAAGACAGGCTTGATAAGCGCATTATAAATATAAAATTCATGCAATTTTGGAGTGATAAATCCATATTTGCTTATATAATGTTAAATCGTAATAGATTTAGTTGCAGGGTGACGACCGGAAATTAAATTACGTTCATTTTACTAAACAAAAATTCTTGCATAAGGCTGACATTGATTTTTATAGATCTGTGAAAAAAACGTATGCCTGTACGGGCAATATTTCAATTGAAAAAAATTTGACAGTTCTGTTTTTTGTTTAATTTAGGATCGCAGCCCATTAAAGTTTGCGAACCACTACTTTGGAGGATTTATGGTTTTGCGGCATGAAACATACTATACCATTCAAGTATAAAAACAAAGAATATGGAATAAAATGCACTATTTCGAGAATGTTCTGGGCCAAAAAATTATCCTGAACTTCAAAACTTGGTCAATCATTTCTAAGAAAAATCATTAATATTATGCCATACCTTCAACAACTATGGAAGATCTAAGAAAAATGGAGATTCTTATGTAAAAATAAACATTTTCGTTCTTTTTTGAATTTTCTTCAACAAATACATCAACAATCTGCAAATTTGGTCAAAAAATTTTCAATTACATACTTTCAAACTGTTATCTAGATAAGTGTAATTTCAACCATCTTGTCTTTATCTCACCATTCTTCCTTGATCACTTTCCTTTATATTTGCAGTACTCCTATAGTGGTTGTCACCCTGACATCAAGTGGATTTGGAAATGTACAATCATCACAAATTGCAAAGTGTAATTCTTCCTACATCAAATAATACTAGCTTATCAATAAACTGCCAAACCAGTTTTAATTAATGTTTCTGACTGTCACTAAACAAATTATGAATTCACCTCACCTGTAGGAACTCAGGCCATTGGTTATTACCATCATCATCAATCAAATTTCGTGCAAGTTCAGCAGCTACATCACAGACTTTGTGTCTCAATTGTTCAGTTTGTTCTCGTTGTATGCCCAGCAGTACTTGCTGCTTCCACTGCTGCTGAATTTCTGGTGGCATTTGTGGGAAAACGCGCGAAAAATCGTTTGAAAATAAACGGCGCAGTAAAACTGCTGCCATTTGCCTAATATCATCTCCTAAATTTGTGTCGTGGATGGCCATAAGAAGGTGACTCACCTTAGTCTCCAATGCCAAACTTGCGAACGCATCCTGTAAATAAAGTGTTTTTAATTGATATGACTATTCATCCACAATAGATAGCAAACCTAACATTAGAGTCGTATGATATATAACGATTTATTCTCAACAAATTTCAACGGCAAACTCGGCATACTACTCAGTGATGATAGATAAGGCGGCAAATATGAAGTCCATGCTTGTAGCACGTTTTTCAAATAGAAACAAATGACGAGCATAGTAAAAAAGGAATGACGCGTGAAAAAGTCGAAACAAACAGACGATATTCTATAGTAAATAACGCTTACCTCAGCTTGCGTTCGAATAGCATTATCTGTAGACAATAATGTGGTTAAAATTTGATGAAACTGTTCATCGTCTGAAGCCATTGCGCCCTGCTTCCAGTAAAAGGATTTGACATATGTCAGACAATGCATATGTTTTATTGCCTACTTTGTGTCTTCCTTCAACGGATATAGACATATAGACATCACATCAACAAACTTTCAACCTGCCTCAGTTTCTCTGTTAGATGCTGCCACATGCGGACCTCTTGACGACTTTTGTCAGAACTAATATGGGTCATTCACATTTAAGGGGGGTCCACACTGTCCGAAGAAGGGAAACATTTTCGGTGATGTCAATGTCAGGGTGAGGCAGGGAAGGGCTGTTGTCTACTGGCAATCTTGTAGTTAATGTAGATTCCTTTTTTACTATGTAAAAGGACAATCTGGTCTAAACAAATCGGACTTGTGCCATACCTTCAAAGAAAAGACGCAGAAAATATACATGCAAACCTTAAAAAAATATAGCGATGAGATATGAAGCGACAAATCAAATAAAGAATACAAACGTAGAATAGATTTTCTGAACTTCTAAATTGGACAGGCGAAACAAATCGGACACATAAAACCACAGAAATGAAGGACCCATATCGTTGAGAAACACATAAAACATGTCGTGGATGTTCCCTTTATTAGTTTGACAGCTTGCCACTAGTCATTATAAACTGATTAAAGATCTCTGTCATGATAAATACTTATCTGAGTTCAATGGATCACCGACAGATGGAGCGGATGAATTCTTCTTTCATCAATGTCGTATTCCAATGACTTGCCTGTGGGGCGCTAGTTGTTTCTCTTTAATATTTTCGTTATGTCAATTTTATGGTCAAATAATTGCCAAAAATTGATTTCCACTGTAAAAAACGAAGTAACAATTGTGGAATAATGGTGATCGTGTCGAGTTGAACATTTTTCCTGTTGTTCACTCCATTTCGGTACGTTTATATAACCTTAAATAGTGTTCGTGCGTAGGTTGGGCAAATGACATTGAATAGAAAATTGAGATTTTTCATTAGACTGATGAATGTGGAGTGCTATTACGAGGATATTCTCGAAAAACTCTAGTATTAAAGACGGATTAGAGTCGCCGATGGAAATGGACCACGGCGACCAAAGGAGAAACGTGGACGAAAAGTTCAATTCCAGACAGGTAGGTGCGAATTCCAAAGCGGCTTTTCAATAAACACAGCTATAATTACCGTCAATTGCATTTTTAGTTTCCCCTGGCATTATTTTAGAGCAGATAATACCATAACAAAAACCTGCAATGAGAATATATACATATATGAAAGGTTGACTCACTTTTGTTTTAAGGATAACCAAGATGTTTTATTGTTTTCATTTTGCATTACTCATAAATCAGATTTGAATGGATTCAGTGACATGAATTGTCGGTGGTATAATGCCCCTGTCATATGACAATGATGACACAAAACTTTATCTTTATTATGAAGAGAAATTGATTTTTTTCTACATTGCAGACTCTTACCCATCTAAATGAACTTTTCCTAGAAAGACAACTTGAAAAAACAAAGGTTTTATTGGTTCTGTTTTTATTTATGTTTTATAATAGGAATTCAGTTAGTTTTTTACCTTAATATTTTGTTTGAGAAGTAGGATCCTAGTAAACCTTGCTCTTCATGATCATGACTAAGAGATGATGTTGTCATTGAAATGTTTTTTTTTGTTGTGATTTCCATAAGAGGATAAACTAATTTATTTAACGTGTGTTTTCTTATAAGGTCCGCATAGATCTTCATATGAAATTAGAAAAACAATGTAGTCTAGTGGTCCATATTAATTGTGGTTAATAGTCATGAAACATAGAAGGAACAGATGTATTCGATTGGAAATTGAATTTTTCGCCAAAATACATATTCCCAATTTTAAATCATCTAAAAACAAATTGTGAATCATGATGTTGGTGACAGTTTTAATTATACTCTATGACCGATAACTTATTGTGTTGTTGAAGTGAACTGCTCGTTTTACTCTGTGACTCATTTACGATGGAATTATTATTTATTATTATAGAGAACATTTGTCAAAATTGCATATCTTCAAGTGGAGCATATGGTTGGTACTCAATTCTACAGACCACTCTCACGTTGGATGGGACAAGGATAACGTCAAAATCACGAGGGACGATCTCCTTTTTTTTTCAAATCGAATTCCATGGAGCATATAAATCTTTTTTTGTTCGAAATTGTTTCCTCTTGCGACAGATAGCGCTGTACTCGCAAGAAAACGGAGCAAAAAATTTTTTACTCTATTCATATTGGTTTTCAGAAAGGCACAAAATTTTTTTTTTTTTTTTTTGACGGAATTGATCAGAGTTTGATGCAAAACGCGCAGACAGTTTCGTGTCATGTCAAAAGACTCAAACAACCTCAAATGTATGGTTTGAAAGAAGTTGGGAAGACTCGTTTATTTTAAAGGAGCCGCTCACTTCGAATTAGCTGCTCTTTTCAAGTGAGCCGCTCTTTCGCTATACCGTTGCAGTTCATTCAAGTGAACCGGTCAAATTAAACGACTCGTTACTGAACGACACAAAACTGGCGTGTTGGGTGAACGATAATCGTATGAGACAAAATTGGATCCAAAATCGGATGTATGTTTCCGGCCTTACTAGCTAGTGGAGCATCCAAGGTATAGTTGACACAGTGCACCACGTTTAGCGATTCGAAAGTGTTGCAATTGTGTTTATGCGGAAATAAATAACCTCAAGTTGATGGATTTGCTCCATGATTGTGCAGTGTGTTGTGGAGGCACACGAAGATACTGCTCCACTTGTGTGGAAAGTTTTCCCATATATTATAAATACATACATGGTAAATTATTTCAAGGTGACTCGATCAAAACTTCAAAAACATTTCACGTATGGGGATATAGAAGATGATCAATCTATAAACCGGTATTCCCTTAAGGCGGCACATTTCAAATAAATCATCAATATAATATGCGCTAGACGGGAAAAGCCTTTCACTCGAATAGCACTTTCGATCAAATTTATAGATACTCCGCTGCATTTTGCCAAGTTTTGTACCCCGCCTCTGCTTTTTTCTTTCCGATTGATAAATTGAAGTAATGACCGTTTTCGTTTCTTTTCGCAAATAATTATATCAATCGGATTTTTAAACGAAGTTCGTTCAGATGGGTCATGCCGCCGGCCGGTGGCCGGCCCCACCAAGCGGCACCACGTTACGAATGAATTTCTTCGCTTTGGACCATGGAACATGGAATCGTTCGAATCTAGCTTTAGTACAGTACGGAGTTTCTTCGTGATTCTATTTCCGTCGCTCGTTCTCTTGGCAGTCCGTTATTAAGGTGCGAGATCGAATAGATTTCTCTCTACGTACGAGACACCGCGGACGATGGACGATATCGCGGATGACCACGTTGATTCATAAACTTCATCGTAATGGTGGTAACTGTGACTAGTGTCAGTACTTTTGCCGAATATCGTCGTGACGGCTTCAACAAAATCGATGCGGACGGCATCGGGACCAATATCGGAGTTTCTCTTTCCATTTATACCGTAAGTGATCTTCCTGTCACTTGCTATTGATTATTCGATGGTTTGGTGTATTCGAAGCGAAAGCGTGCTCATATAAAAAACTAATGAAACTAATATAACAAAATATTTTCGCCTTGTCCGGAATAGAATAAAGACAGACAGACAACTTATTTTTGATCTAGTTCCTGAGACAATTGCTCTTATCTAAATCATAATAAAACTATTAACAATTAAAAGATTAGAAAAAATATAGATATAACATATAAGCCCTAACCCCCCAATTAATAATAATAGAATAAATCTTCCACTTCTTGAACCGCACCATTATTTCATTCATTGAAATCCATATCCGAAATAGTATAACCATAATAATAGAAACCAATTATTCTTCATTCCAATCAAACATTCCACATATCAAAAAAAAACATCCTTTCAAATACTTCTCTCTCAATCAACCATTCCAAATATTGTGGCTTTTATGCCAATTATTAATTTAAGCACCCCCACAATATTTCTATTTGACTATTCCAACCATCAAAGACACAAAACAAATACTCCATAAAACCATGAAAAATTCTTTCCACTCTCTATTCTTTCATTCTTCTGTTTTTCAAATTCTTTTCCTTCAATTAAGCATCCAAATATTTACATATCTAATCCATAGTTTTCCATTCCGTTTGACCATTGCAATCACATACCTTAGTCATATCATCAAATTCAGCGAAAACCATTCCATTATTTGATTCATCAAAATCGAAAAACCATATCCAAAATAATATAACCACAATAATTCAATAATCCAAATAACCATTCCAAACATTAAAATATCTAATTCATAGCAATTTCCATTCCATTTGACCATTCCAAAGTATCAAAGATCTTTTCAATTTCTCCTTTATCAAACAACCATTCCAACATTAAAACATCCAATTTATAAAGTTCCTCATTCTATTCAACCATTCCAATTATCAAAGATGTAAAACAAATAATCCTTAAAACCATGAAAAATTCTTTCCATTCTATATTCTTTTATTCTTCCTTTTTCAAATTCTTCCTTTCCAATTAAGCTTTCCACAAAATTCTTCATTCCATTCGACTTTTTCAATTATCAAAGACATAAAAAGAATTTTTTTTTTCATAAATTCAATTTTCATAGAGCAAGTTCAATAATTTGATAGCTTCATGAGCAAATAAACGCAATTTGGAGAAATCTTTTCAATTTCTTCTCTATCAGACAACCATTCCAACATTAAAACATCCAACCTATAAAGTTCCTCATTCTATTCAACCATTCCAATTATCAAAGATATAAAACAAATAATCCTTAAAACCATGAAAAATTCTTTCCATTCTATATTCTTTTATTCTTCCTTTTTCAAATTCTTCCTTTCCAATTAAACTTTCCATAAAATTCTTCATTCCATTCGATTTTTTCAATTATCAAAGACATAAAAAGAATATTAGTAGAATAAAGAGAGGGAACTGCTCAATCGCATCAATTGTGTTTGGTAGAGAACTCTAGTTATGGTTTCGATAGGTTTGAGTAACTCAACACTAGTTCCACCAAATAAACAACTAGAGCTTTTTTCATGAATTGTTGATGTTAAAAGATGATTTGGAGGTTCCGATCATTTCCAGAAATGTAGCTTGATATACATTTACTTTGATTGCGTTGATTTTATTATGAAAAACCCGTACCGATGTTATCAAATTTTCCTTTGATACGGAACGTAAAATGAGTGATGGTAATGCGTTACTTACCGTGTGGCGTTTCTTGTATACTTGAAGAATCCTTTCCATGTTCTTAGCGTTCTGGTAGATCTGCTCAGTAAAGAAAGTGGGTTTTTCTTTCGTTACTACTGTCAACAGTCAATCATTCGTCCAGGTCACCTGATGTCAAAATTATGCTAACTTTGTTCCCTGCTGCCAAGCCAACTAGAGCAAAAGAAGCTCAGCCGGTTTTCTTGAGTGAGTGACAGGTTTTACAAGCGTGTGGAAAAAACCAAAAACATAACTCAGTCGAATAGGATTATTCGAAAAACCACTTTTGAACAAAAAAAAACAGCAAACACGGCTTCCTAGTACCGCAGGTAAGTTTTTAAAATTTAGCGCCATCGGATGAAGGGTTTGGACAAATGTTCAAACCGAATAAACAAACTTTAAAAATAGTTGGTACAAAAATGAACTTTTGTAATAAATGAATAAGCAACAATGAACAAGGAAACGTATTTCCTATGGTATGGTTTTAACCATTTTTTTCGTATTCATTTCTACAGTTCATATGCAAAGAAGTATTGAAATCTGTTTCTTCAAATTCATCTTGATAAAGTTGTCAATGTTCTATTCTTCAAGATAGCGGATAAACAAATACATGGCCTGTCTATCAGAACTCAACGTTTTGTCCATTGCTGAAATAAAATCTGGAATCAATCTTGAATGTTGATGTGGATGTAGCCATTTGTGTGAATCGAAGCCCAAATTTTGACTCAAGTCTAAATAATAATTAGATATACATATTGCGAAGTAATATCTAAAAGAGAGAGATCATTTTGTGTGAAAAGAGAGTCATTCTGTGATGAAAATCTGACTTCAAAGGAGAAAAAAATCACAATAATAAATGTAATAGGCTGTATGGTTTGTATTAGAAAAAGCAAAAGTTCATTTTATAACCATTGAACCCAACAGCAATTAAATGAAGAATACGGTCCTAATTTAAAAACAAAATGAAATCGGCCCTCACCAATGGAAATTTCGTGAAAATGGAGTTCGAGAGACGTAAAATCATTTTAGCTCGTTATGACATGTTTCTTGGAAAAGCTGTATCGTACCCTGCACATAGTAATTCTCCTTAATTGACGTTATCATCTGTCGTCCAAAATCGACAACAGAAAAAGTAGTATCGACATGACCTTAATTTTCCGAAGGATAGGAAGGAGGAACGTGTTATCGCCGCAGGCACGTTTTTTCGCGGTATTTCGCTCGTCAAGAGAAAACGGTTGCAGAAAGGCCTCATCTGTTATTATTGACGATTGATCAAGATTGGAATGCAGTGGTGACCGTTTTAATCGAGATTCGTATGTTGTTACAATCGTTTCTTCGAGGTGAACTATTTGAAAAATGTCACGTAGATTTCCAAAGCGGATTTTACTTTTCTTCCTGTTTCATGAACATTCAGTATAAATGTGCAAAAGTGAAATCAGCAAAGGACGATAAGGATAGTGATTTGGCTCCAGAAGCATATCTCGACTTCAATCTTTTTATTCTCTTTTTGTCCAAAAATACATTAACTTGTCTGTCTGTTTTTAAAAAGTCTGGTCGTTAAGAAGCGTTTGAAGTTATCAATGAATGAAGCATCTCAAAAAATACTGAAGCTATCCATTCTTAAATTACATCAATCGAAGTGCTAGGGAAATACCAATAACTTTCTAATTTGAAGTTTTTCAACAGGAGCTGTAACTTTTTTGAACTTTTCAAATTAGACCAAATTGCACTTTCATTATTCCACGCTGTAATAGGAGCTTCCACAGATTTCTTGGTCTAGTAAACGCTCCCGAAACGCAGAACGAAAAAATGGGGACAGCACAAGTCAACTTGTTTATCAAACAATTTCAACTTCCCCGCTAGAATTGGGACATTGGATTATTTAGGAGTGGCGCCAATTAATTCTAACATGAGACGTTTGAGTCGCTTTTGCACGGCGCGTAGTCTGCGTCCTTGCGCCTACTGTATACATATAAAAAATGAGGTGTTATCGATTTTCACGCTTTGCGATTATTAATATTATGAACTTTTCATCTGTTCGCATTTGAAGCTCCGATTGTGATCTTGTTGAATCAATTTCTATTGTTTTTTAAATGATGCAACGTTACATTGAAATTCTTGTTCGTTTGGATGCAGCGAATCGTTCGAATTGTTAGACGATATGCCATATTCACTTCGTGGTCATATTTTTTTTTCACGGTCAACTTGTTATTGACAAATGATTTTTGGCAATAAACGCGAATGCGGTTCGTCCTACTCCTCTTACGTCATGTGTATACGTTTGTATCCACGTGGGTGATGTCGATAACAATAAATATTTTCCGCGGTATGCGGACGAGTTGGTGCCGTATTTTCAGACAACGATAAAATATCGTGAGGTGTTCATAATCACCCAAATCCTGCGATCGGCAGGATCATTTTTACGTGGGCGTATACTTGGTAGTTCTTGTACTGTCGCTAGAAAAGGCCGTTTCGTTTAACATGTGATCAGAACCGCAATTGCCTCATTGCTCGTCCTGTGAATTAGTAATTGTTTCCAAGGCTGCGCTCTATTCATAACGATGCCCACTCGTACGTAAAATACCTTGAGGTGAAATAACTTTTCGCCTCATTACGTTCTGGTTTTCTTTCACCTGCCTGCCTCTTCGTTAACTCCCCTCTCTGGAAATGCTACGACGAACGGAAGAAATTGTCACGACTCTGCATCCTAGACAATATGTTTTACATGAGCCCTTTTCAGTGTATTTTCATTCTGTTCTATTCTTGTGGAAGCGCCGCCAAGGTGGCCTTCGATGGTTACGTAAATTCCTAGGTCTGGGTCGCATCCCGTTCTCATTTATGTATAGACCAGTTAAGTGTTGACCATTTTCACGTTCCATTTCGAGTGTGCTTCACTACCGGAATATTGAGTTGAAGGAAACTTAAGGAGCGCACTTTTTCATTTTGAGGCTTCAAATTGTTGAAATGACGAGAGGAGTACTATATAGGCTACGATAAATCGTAATGATCTGACTTGCGATAAATTGTTACGATTTATTGAACGTTCCAATATATCGTTACCATCCTCAAAAAGTATGTTGATCATACTCCCACCAAACAATCATATTTATAAATTATATTTATTAATTAGACGCTGCGATAAAATGTTAAAAAGTTATCACGTATCATTCATTATTGTGGACAGTTATCGATTACAGAAAATTTTGACCATGGAGGAAGTAGTGGAAACATTGCGTAAACCAAGAATGAAGTGGAGCCGCGGGTGGTTGCTGAAAAGATCGAATTCTCTAAAGTGAAATCATTGAAGGAAAAATGAAAAAATGTATTGACTGACGAAATTATTTAAAAGCGGTAAAAAGGATTTTATAGAAACAAATTATATTTACCTAAGATATCATCATTTGTCTGCCCCGTACGTTTATTGTTATTACCATGATGCAACTATTACGAGGTGTGAGTGAACCCCTGTAGGATGTTATCCCGCATAGCGATCACGCCCAGTCGCGATGTTATCGTTTGATTTTACAGCATCCGAATACCGTTAACTGCGGTTCGAATGGAATATCTTAAATTTCTCGAGTTGAAGTAATACCAGTCAATGAAATTTTAAAGCGAAAACTTAATTTCGATTCCACTCCCTTATTAAGTCAAAGCATAACGTTTCAAACACTCAGAGCTTTTCTACAAACTCACTTCAAACGGACTCATCTACCATAAGAAGGGAATTTTGAGATTACCGAATGAACCTATGAAATTAATAACTACATAAACCGTTTTCATTTTATGTTGCCTTTTTTCATCATAGGTAGAAGTTACTTCTTACTTGCATTCGTTTGGACGTAAATTTGTCAATGATGACAAATCATTTTTCTCAGATCAGTAATGTTGAAAGAAACGAATTTTCTGTCTAATATTCGCACCGGTAGCATTTGGTTTCGAATGTCGGCGCCGCGACATTCAATGCGTTCAAAAGAATATAAAACGCTAATTTCTTAGAATGATAGAATACTCCTCATGACTGTCTTAAACATATTTTGCAGAATATTCATGGTCTTTGTGTTAAAACATTCAATTCGGAAAGAAAGTGTGCGCTCGAATACAATGCAGCTCTCACCGAAAATCTAGGTTATCATATTCAATTTTCGGCTATTTGGTCGATAATTAAATCACTCGCGGCGCCAATTAAGAATTTTTATTGTTTATCATTTGTTCGTTGTCTATTACGTATATTGCGGGAAAGTATAGAGTCACCTGTCTCGTTGCTCCTGTGCTGATTCAACATTACCTATTCATAGCAAAAACAATACCGACTTACTGCCGAAAGCGCAGCCAATTAGTGCTATAGCGACGTTGGAAACGTTTTGGAGACTGCAAGCATAATTGTGTCACCAGTAATAAGTAGAGCTCCACATGTAACATCCTCAAAATATCAACGCCATACCATAGAGCCTAGAAGATCCAATCTCCACTCGCCTGGATCGACCATGTCCATGTAATTTTCTCGTCTACGATTTTTCCGATGTAATTCGTACGATTATTGGTAATTTTCTAATTTTCTCTGTCTGACTCGTATTGGATTTATATCTTATCGTCGATTAATGTTCGAGGTACTTCGCCTATTACCATAATTCTTCGAAGACTGGATAATATTCATTAATTATTTATTACGAATGCGTAGCCACGTATCTCGCCGAGCACGTCGTCCAATAATGAAATAAAATGATGTACGTTCTTCGATATGGGAAGGGAAAGAATTGGAATTGCGCCTGTTAATACAAGATGGTCTCTTATCGCTATAATAGTAGGCCTCCAATAACGTGGAATCGCTCTCATTTCAAGCACCGCAAAATAAACGAAATTATTCCTCTTTATGTCAGTAGAAATGTGTGAAATCGGTCTACCTAATTGGCTTATCCAGTTAGTCAAAATATGCGGTTTTTTGAATTCACTCATTCATTTTAATCTAACCGCACTTATTCGAAGATGTGCCGCGATCTGATACTGATCGATATTTTTGATATTTATTCGTTCGAGACCAGAATGTCGTAAATTTTGGTTCTCTGCGCTGTGGGTTGAAAGATGATAATTAAGTGAAAAATAAATCTCTAGAGTAATTAACCAAGACCTATCTTGTTAAGAATAAACATTAAGTTTGTTATGTATACAATTTGTGGCGTAATCGTTGTCTGCTTACAACAAGACGACTTTTTTTTTATTCACAAATCACTTAATGTAAATCGTTGATTGCAAATGGATAGTTTCATTTAATAACATGTAGTTCGGTCTGGAATTTGATATGGGTTCTAGGGTGCATTATGGCACATTTCCCTTCCCTTATATTTTTGGATATCATCGAAATTTTAACTTGTCAACAAGAATACCGGGGTCTTCGTTCTCTGAATTTTCCAGTATAAGCAGAAGAAACGAAGATATCGCGTGTGCAGAAAATATAATAGGCGGGAGGGTTTGATAACTTTTAGGAATAGTAACGGGTCAATCGATTGAAGTTCATTACTTGATTTTCCGTTTAGGGCACAGTTGAAGGGATCTTTTAAGCGAAACCTATTGACACGCTATTAGCATAGTGTTCAAGATTTAAAACTAACAATTCGACTACGGTCTACTATAAGTAAACAAGCTAGTGATCACAGCGATACATGAACCAACAAGTTCCGCAATTGCATATGTATTACAAACTTTGATTTGATGTGACACTCATCTCGAGGTCAGAGGTTGGCCTTTGGCCTGTGCCCCCACCCGATCCTGTGATATCTTCATAGTCCGTTGAACTCATATTGAATAGAAGATATATGCTTGCAATTGAAAAGAGAGTAGTTTGGCTCTGCTAATACCAGAACAGGAGGTATGCACTCAGTGTAGTATATCAGATGCGTAATGAAGGTTGTAACTATTACAAATTTCGATCATGATTCATTTTGTGATTGAAAACTTTGGCAAGTTGGTATTTCGCAACGGAAATGCTATGAAGGAATATGCAGATAGTTATAGCGACATGGCACTTTAAGGCTCGTTTGAGCTTTTGTCGCTTGTAGTGAAGTTGAAAAATATGGGTAATGTTGGATCCGACGATATTCAAGTCAGACTTCATTTTGTATGGATATGAAAATTCTTTTTGAAAAAGTTCCTTAAATAAATGTTGAATGAATAAATACATACACAAATTGAATTATCACTTACCACGTAACGCAAGTATTATAGCACCAGAAAAATCACTAGCAGTAATAAGAAAAAATCCGAGGGTGGGTACCCATTATTTTTATTTAATAAACACTAATTACATATTTTTTTGACTTTGACGCTTCTTTTTCTTTTGTTGCAGGGTAAACAGCGGGCGACCGTGAAATGGCTACTTTCCAAAGCGTTTAACAACAAAGTGCCGGACAATCTGAAAGAGCCCTTTTACAGGGATCACGAAGTGAGTTACAATCCATCCGGTCATTTTCGTACTGGCTCGAATTAGATTCTCATTCCCAGAATCAAGAACACCTGAAACCGCAAATCGTCGGGGGATTGGCAAATGCCGAACTTTACTGCATGTCCTTGGGCAACATCTATAGCGATCCGAACTACCACAACCTCAATCACTGGGCGATTTTGCAAACATTGTCGAGAAAGGGCGTTTTTCCATGTGATTCATCCGATTCGCAGCTAACCGAAACTACACTTATACAGACAAATCCTCTACGAATAGTACGTACTGCTGATGATTTGATACCCGAATAAAGATACGGTTTATTGAAACGGTACAACGTGATCAGTGTTAGTTTTAAAATGTTCGTTTGCCTTGAAAAACGATTTTCAATAGGCATTCGCAGCAGACATGTTTCAAGGTTATTCGAATTACGGCGTTTCTGCAATCCCATTGTGTCTTACGATTCGCTCACATTTCCAATAAAAATGGGGTTTAAGATTGCCTTTGATTAAGAGTAACCCAGGAGTTGCAATTTTATCATCATGACTCATCCATTTCGTGCGCACTTCTAGATTGTGCAAGTATTTTTTGACCATCTGGTCCAACAGTCTAGATGATAGTACTGAGGACCCTCGGTAATCCGACAAACAGTTTTGCAGGGAAGTGTCGGATTAGCGAATTTGTCGGATGATAGAGTACTGCTTTAGACCCTCTATAGTCCGGATTTTTTTACGAAAGAGTACCTTGTAGTTCGACAGATCCAATGATAAGATTGTACATGTTATATATATGTATGTACTCTGAAGTAAAAATCATACTTCATTATGTATAGAAGACCGTGTCGGATTACAGGGGGTGCCGGATAAGCCAGGGGCCGGATTATCGGGGGTCCACTGTATGTGGAAACGTCTAGATTTTGAATGAAATGGAAATATAAGTCAAAATTAGTTCGCGTCAATATCGAGCACTAGGGAGCATTTAGTTCGGTAAACAAACATATGGTAATAATATTTTTTAATTGATAATTTTCCGTGTGGGAAGATCACATAAAAATCAATTAATTTTTCCATAGCAAGCGCACATGACGGTGATCGAATCGATAATGGCGTTGTATGCGAAGGAGGTTGCAACGCCAGATCGCGTAATGGCTGCCATTCAACGTTTCAATCATGGAAGAATCACATCGCAAATCCCGCGCGTGCCCGACAATCCCGAACAGGGTTTAGTACTGTGGATTGCGCAAGCATGCGACGCTCTCGTCAGGAAAATTGAGCAAGACAACAGCGCGAATGTGATGACTATCAACGGTGGAGACGTGAGTTATTTTTCCCTTTCAATTGGCCCTTGTTATTAATTGGTGGAGGTTAACTCCTGTCTAACTGTGTAGGTGGATCCGTGCGACGTACAAGGAGGCAGGTCGATCCTCACGAAAATAGTTAAATCGTTTTCGTTTTTATCATTTTTCGATCAGGTATTGGATTGTGCTGAGAGCCGATCATACCATCATACACATTTGAACGGCGATGGAATTTCAATGTTCGAGAAACTAAAAAAGAGTCGCAAAACTTTGATACAACCATTAATTTTGATTTGATTTGATTCGATTTTTTTTTCTGGAATTATTATGTAGTTTTTGATTTCTGTATTACATCACGTACTCAATTTTTTAAAAGAAAAATGACGTCGTGTAGGGATCGAATTTTGGCGGTGGATCATGAGTTCATTTGAAGGTATTTCCTTTTTTGGAAAAACGTTCGGATTCCTTTGGATAGAACAAAACCGTTTTCTAAATGAAAACATCTTGATTGTCCAGCCTGTACAGGAAAGAAAATTGAAATTCTATTGAAAATCCTTTGGTCATCTAACAACATCATTGCTTTGTATATCGTATCTACAATATCATACTAACGCATGCTAAATGGCTTGATGGCTTATAGGAAATGTCGACTTTTTATCATTTTTTTTTTCGGGTGAACGTCCGCCTTGGTTTCTCTTGCCGATTTCTCATGCGAGCGCCTTGATGTGCGCCGCAATTATACACTTGACTAGGAGGGTATTAACTAACGAATAGAAGAATTCATAACGAAGTGGCTCATTATCGCTTATTCCAATCAAGATTAAAAAGGTGAAAAAATAATCGTTGATTCACCCAGAAGATAATTACCTGCACGAATCGATCGCACCGTTGAACCGCATTGAATTTTCGTACCTTTTTCTTCTCGGTAAGCGGAAATAGAAAACTTTCATGAATATTACTTTTTCCAATTTCCAAAAAACTACAGATGAATGGAATTCGAAGATAAATTAGCAGTGATAACGGATATAGATACAGTAAATTAGTTGAGAGAAGACGATTTTGGGTTCAAAATTTAGTAAATACTACAAATTAATCTGTTGAGTCTTCGGGGCGAGCAAGGAATATTTTTTTCACCAAATAAAATTTGCCTTTTTTGGTTTTTCGCATCGATATGGGTCGTGGAAGCAATTTTTTTTTTGATGGTTCAATATACTGATCCAGGTTCAAGTGCCAGACGTTTACACATTGTACTAAGGCCTTTGACCTGACCTAAGTTGAATTACGAAAATTAAATGATTTTGAAAGGTGCATCGAAATGGCCTTGATTTGAAGTTTTGAGGTTATATCAAGGTTAAGTTAGATATTTTGATAGAATTGTTCATTTTAAAACCAAGATTCGGAAAGAGTATAAAATTTTGGAAATGTAATGATGATAGACACGGGACACAGGAGAAAATTAAGGCAATAGAAAGTAGCATGCAATAAAAAAAAAGCGATACTGTAGCCAACGCGAAATCATTGAAATTTTAACGCAATTATTTTATTATAAAATACGGAAATTCCATCAACTAACCTCCACATTGATCCGAAATTGTCACTGCATTTTCGTCTATAAATTTCACACAAAATCATTGAATTTATTATTGTCGGAAAATTCATGGAAATGTCGTGACGTTGGCAACAACAAATTACAGCAATTCCATTTTCATCTGACATTTTTTAGAGGTTTAAAACATGGAATAAATTAATATTAATGAAAAGCGTTTACATTCTAATTAAATTTCACGAATTTATTCACACTTTTCGTCTGCTTGAATTATTTATAACATTTTTCAATTAATTCTATACCGCAGATAATGTCGACGCGACCACTTCATGTCATTGTAACATATTTGGTATGAACAAAACTACATTTCAAGCTTGGAACATCTGTTTAAAATTTTCAACAACTCAATTTCGTGCTTTTCTCTGAGCGATGGAGATTAATTGATTATATATCAAGATTTATATGAATTACATTTTGCGGTGAAATAATTTAATTGAGGAAAATGAACGAAATGACAAAATATTCATTAGGTAATAGCTTTCAATTAGATTATTCTCTCTCTTTCTGAAACTTATAAAATGATTCGTGCTTATTTCTGAAATAGGGAGAAAGATCGAGAATTCCGAATTTTCCTCCAATCAGGGAACTGAAGGATTTATGCGATGGCGTTGGTTTAGCTGCTCTCGTTTCGTACTACTGTCCCGATGGTTTGGCGTGGAACGAACTGAAAGTATCATACGCTCCGACGGTACACGAAAGCCTCTATAACGTCACACTAGTCCAAAATTTCTGCACGAGATGCCTGCCAGGTCAGATTTTCCATCTGGCACCGGAAGATGTCACCTATATGAGGGAGTAAGTAAATTACACCCACTTACTTATTATTATAAGTTTTATGGGACTGAATGTACTTCTTTTCCGATGACATAATATTGCAGGAATGTAGAATTTTTTTCTGTAACGTACACCGTTGCCGACAAATTTGATTATGATCTTCTATCTGAACATCATAATTATATTACCAATAAGAAATCCATAAATTGGCTTAATTATGGAAGGATAATTTAAATAAAAGTTATAGTGGGGTATGAATTATTTGGAATGGTAATGTTTTCAATGATTAAGCGAACCATTTTGGAATCAGGTGCGGAAAGAGAAACTTAATGTAAAGTGTTATAATGATTGATACATGAATATTGTATTTTTCCCAAATCTGATCATAAAATTAAACGAATCTAATGACTTTCAAATAACATCATGCAGTCTGGGTTTTGTCTAGATGTAGACTGCTCAGTGTTCGCTTACATCGGTGATTTGATTTCGTTCTTACAAGCATTCAGTTAGTTCCTGCACGGTCACGATTCGACGCAAAGATGCAAATCCATTCCACCTGAAATTTTTACCGTTCGCGTACGGTTTTTCTTTCTCAAGGGATTAATTCGCCACCATCATTTCGGTAGAAGCTTCATTGTATGGATTATTTGGACTACCTTGCGCAATACAGTGTAGAACAGGTAAGTAATTTATCGAAATGTGAAACCTTGTCGATTTCACTAAGGAGCGGCAGTAAAACAATAAATTGCTAAAATAAAAGTTGAGAGAAAAGTCACAATTACGAGACCCATCAAATACATTTAGTCCCAAATGCGTTAAAAAATTTGAAAATGATGCTCGGCTGTAGGACATTGTACGATTCTTGAACTGATTTACGCACCAAACAGTTTAATCACCGTTTTATAATCGTCATATTACAATACAAAACGTTCTATTGAAACAAAACTATAAAAGCAAACCATCAGAGTGTAACGCATTCTAAATCAATGCATTAACCATTTTTGGAAGAATAATTTACTGTAAAAGCGACAAGAGTGATGGTTTGTTAGAAGTCGTTCGAAAAAAACATTGTATTATACAAAAGTGAGTGTTTGGTTAGGGTGGTATAGAACAGGCATATATGTCCTGTTTTCTTCATCTCCCTAGTATAGAGTGGCATATTCGTCCAATCCTGATGAGTGGCTCCTCTTGATTGAGATGGGGCTCAATCGATACCTATCATAACTTCTGTTTGAAAATTTTCTGAATTCGGTCATATGTGACCACAATTTTCTATACCACCCCATATTGTCGGTTGTTTTAAAAAATAATTCATAGCGCTTTGAAATAAAAATCCTATTTCTTACATATTTTTATTCACTCGTGTAGTTTGATTTTGAATAAAAGATTTGCATAGCGTTGACATTAATATATTTTTCGGATGTGCAATGATCATCCCTAACGTAAATTATTCCTTTTTGCAGTTCGATGAAGATAAATGTCATAGTTTTTCTTGCCGATTTGTTCAACATGTTGGAGATCCAAACGCCTGATTGTGTTCGATACTCGGAGAAGATGAACGGTGAGTGTTGATTATGTTCGATTTATGAAGAAGTGGAAATGAGCCCTTATTATTGTTGATTTATCGCAAGCCTTTTAGCGTACGCATTTGGCCGGCTTCTCCTCTTTTTTGTTTCTTGATTTCGCTTATACAGTCGTAATAGAGGAATAATTTTCCCGATCTGTATATACGGAGTGTTTCTATTACTTTCGCTTTTTTTGTGAGTCTTTCATGGTCATGTGATTGGTGGTGGTGGTGGTGGTGGTTGAGTTGTGTTGGTAAGGTTTGTTTTTCGTATCGGTAAATAGATCGGAATTCCAATACTTACAAATCGATAAAACTTGGTATTTTATCTATATGAATCACATTAATCAGCCTGTGGCAGTACTTTGTTTCCGTGGAAGAATGTTTTCATTCCGTTATCAGTTCGTCGATTAAATCATTTTGCTTACACAAGCTGAACGATTTTTGGTTTCGGTTATACTTGAAATCTTTTTCGATAGTATATCAGTTGGCATAATTGGCAATAATACATAGAAAATACCAAACTTAGTAGAAGTAGTGATCCTGATCTAACCATTGTTTACGTTTCGATATTGTGTAACTGTAGAGAAATTCCCGCCACGTAATGCACAAGGCGTCGTGCACAAGCGAAATTTGATGCAGACGGTGATGGTACCCATTCCCGATTTACGCAGCGGCATTGACGACTCCGACTGTGCCTCGTTCCAAGGTAAAGGTAAACGCAAAAACAAAACATCAAAACCAAAAATCAACCAGATAATGCGTTTTTGTTTTGTTTTCGTCCGTCATCGTGTTTTGTATTTTAATGTTTAAGTTGCGATTCATCTCCATTTCCCTCAATCCTTTTTTGGTTTTTGTGTCCCAACGTCGTTATCCTATCACGCTCATGTTTTCTTTTTTTTTCTGTCATTTCGGTTGAATAAACGAGGTTATTGGTGCATGTATTCTATCATCATTCGTACGGCGGTGCATGGTTTATCCTTACATGTAACATGGGTTCACTTTGTGCCAGTATTATGTTTGAGGGAAGCTTTTAGATTGCTATGGGTAATTTGATTAAAAGTTCTTGGAGCTAAAAAATGAACGGCGTTAGGAACGAATTATCTTCAAATATCTCGACTACATAAAGTGAAACCGTTTTTCAACATTACTGGTGTCTTGACTAAATATGTCGATATCATATTGAAATCGTTGTTATTGTTTTATACAGTGTCACGTTCGGAGCCTCCACAGCTTCCGCTGCGCAAAACCAATTCGGTGCAATCGGTCCAGCGAAGTATCGTCAGTCATATGAGCGAAGATAGTCTGTTACGTCGCAGTTCTGAAGATTCCGCCGCTTCCACCTTCGTCGTCCATCGAGGCAGAAATGTGCCAACGTTGAGCAGCGTAATTGGAGACGAGCCTCTAATACCTGCTCGTCTCAGGGCAAATAAGGAAAATCTTAACAACGACTCGAAAGCGGATGAGCGAGGAGAGCGGCCAACTACAGCACCTGCAGGCAGACCGAGCAACTGGCACGATTCACGTAGCAATCCGACATTCGCTGGTTGGTGAAATTATATGAATAAACGAATACGTGAACTTATAAGTGGATACCTTTATTATTTGTTAATATATAAATCGTATCTTAAATGTTTGCCAAGACCGTGCCCTACCTGTGCCTGGCATAGTAGGAATCGGCCTTTAAGACACGTCTTATCTAGCGCTCGTCCAATGTGAAGTGAGTTTGAAGCTCATTGGGAGTAATTTCCGAAAAGCAGCTTCTTTGTGTTAAGGACATTTGTCATTAACACTTGAAGGGTACACGGAAACAACAAGGATAATCATAAGTTTTTCATTTTGAGAAAAGCTGTCTTTTTCTCCTGCGCTCTTGTTTAGTCCCGGTGTTGCCAATCAAAGGTATTGTCAAGACCCGGATAAACGCTTTATCAATTATAAATTTATAAGCTAGTTCAATACACTTGAGGTATTTTTTCAAATTGAAGATTTTCATTAACAGGACGACGGTCCCGGCGAAATTCTACTAGCGACGATTCGCAATTGACAATAGAGAATTTCGGCGGCAGCCAAGACAACCTTAACTTCATCGGTCGTAATCCAGATAAAGAAGTTGCCGTTCACGTGGGCCGAAAATTGTCGGCAACAGAAAATCCGATAGCCGTTGCCGTTCGATCGACATTGCAAGATGCTAAAGGATCGATCCAGTTGGGCTACGACGAGGATGAGAAACAGGACAACGAAACGGAGAAACTGTCCAAATTCAGGCGGTCGCTTGTAGATGACGTTGAAAAGAAAAAGGAGAAGTTGATTCAAGATCTCGTTGATGGAGATACGAGCAACAGGACGAGTTTCGCGGATGTGAAAAGGGAGAGTAGCGGAATTCAATTAGTTTATATGCAGCAACAAGAAAAAGAGAAGGAAACGGAAAGGACGAACGAGAGAAAAACTAGTTTCGCGACACTGCCAACGAATCAGACGACGACGTGGCAGCAGCAACAGCGGCTCACCAATAACGAACAATATCCAGAAGATAGTAATGGTAGTGGAAGTGTTATTGGTGAAAATGGAATGACGAATAACGGCGGTAATATGACGGCGCAACTGAACGACATTAGAATGAAGCTGGAGGAAAAGAGGAGGCACATAGAAAATGAAAAGAGGAGAATGGAGGTGGCGATGAGTAAACATCGACAAAAAGTCGGAAAAGCGGCGTTTCTGCAAGCGATTACGAAGGTATTGTTCGTAAATAGATGTTTCTTATATGAGTTTGTTGAAAATACGAAGGTGCAAATTTTCAAATAGAAAAAAAATTCTGAAAAATGTTACAGTGTCATAAAACATGTTTCGACAAAACGTACAGAGATGATTGCCTATAATAATAATATACCAACTGGAAACACTGCGTCAATGCGACATTCAGATACAAAAGAATCTTGTTGAAATTCAACTTTATATTTCCGAATGACATTTTTGATGTCACATTGGAAGAGGTGTACTTTTTTTTATATTTTTAATACTGCCTGATCAAGTTTGAAGAATTAACATTTTTTTCCTTATTCTTACGAGACCAAAACGGAAAGTTTATTTGAATTAGAGAGCTAAAAATTGGGGTGAATTCCACCCATAAAGTTAAAACTTTATTTCAGTATTTTCTCCGTCGTTCTGACATTAAAAATTCCTTTGTCGCTTGCACTATTACTGAAAAATTTCGTAAAAAGGCGATTATCACTGTAATTTTGATATATTTCCGATGGAGTGGTAATTCATTAAAATGTAATACTCCAGTAGTTTTGTTATGCCGAAACTGTCATATTTTAATATTTAAAATGCCACATTGATTTCCTTCTTCAAGTTTCCGGTTACTAAAATGTCACAAACACACCTTCGTACTTTATTGTTGTGGATTGCATCATTCTTGCTTGAAATTATTTCAGCCGTATTATTTTGAATCTTAAGCATTTTTACCTATAGTGGACTTGGGCACCGTTCACGGATTTTCTTTTTCGAGTTTGTTTCAATTAACGTGACGGCTGGTAGTTAGTGGTTTTAAAAGTTTCTTTTTCTCAACTAACTTTCAGGGTGGTAAAGGTAACTTTGTTAAATCGCCCGAAAACGATTCAATTACGAAATCAGAGCCAAATGGCGAAGATGAATTGATGACGACACAAACGACGACGCGTCGTTTGCCCGTCCAAGAAATCGTTTCTGTTAAACCTGAGCGGCCGTTTAATTTGCAGGTATATTTTTGAATCATTTTAACGCTTGCTGGGTGCATTTGTGCTTTATGTTTGTTCTTTAACTTCGTTCTTTTTTTATTTTTTTCTCGTTTTCTTTAAGTGGTCGTGGACGGAAAAAGCGAATGGGCTTTGATTTTGTTTTTCTAGAATACATTTTTTGTTGCACCAGTGTTTTAGTTATTATGACCTGTATTTTTCATTATTAGGACGTGACAGATGACGTGTCGTCTGCTGAAAGAAAATGGTTAGACAACGAACGACCATATGTTGAGACCAAACGTACTCCAGAGTTAGAGAATATGAATATGGAACAATACCAGCAATCAATTGCTCAGTAAGTAACTTTTTATCCATGGATTAGTACAATTAGTTTTTAATTACAAAATAAAATCATCTTTTTTAATGAACGGTTTAAAAATGAACCCCTTCATTTTTGTATATACATTTGGAATAACGAATGGAAAATCAAGTCTTACACTTTGCTTTTCGTATAGAATCGATTCTAGTCTTCACGATATACACACCGACATTCAAAGGCTAACCAGTCAACAGAACCAGATCCAAGCTGTTCAGCAACAAAACTTGATGACGCAACAAGTTCTTCAACAACAACATCACCAACAATATTTGGCGCAGAATCAACAGCAATTCAATAATCCACACGTTTACCAAGTTTACCCGTCGCCATTACAGCAATCTTCAAGCGTTCCTCATATGTTTACGCCCCAGTCACATTTTTTCCTTCACGACCACCAACAACAGCAACCGCAACCAGTGGCTTCGCAACGGCGCACATGGGGACAACCTCCACCCATCGAAAACTCTTGGTCAAGGTCGACCGCCACTCCTCAAAGTGGTGGTTTCATTTTGCATGATAACATTCCACCTAACCGTTATCAAAACGGCGAAGGCCGAGTGGTGCCTGGCATGGTCCACCATTCGAACAGCTTCACATTGAGTCAACAACATTTACATCAACAGAACGCCTCGTCAAATACTTCACACAGCACACCTACCGCATCCCCCCAACATCGAGTTCACAAGTTGATATCGCAACTGATGGATGATGCGACCAAACGCCCTTCGCTGGTTACGTTACAGCAAATGGGAATATCGCCTTCACCTCAGACTCACCTCCAACAACAGCAGCAGCAGCAGCAGCAACTACAACAGCATCAACATCTGCAACAACAACAACAAAAGCAGCGAAAAATAAGCGTAACGCACGCGCCAATTCCAGCACCTTCGGCAGATGACATGGAACCCCAAAATATTTCTTTCATTGGCAATTCGGACGATCAGTTGATTGAAAGTGGAATTGGAAGACTGAATATAACCTCGGGTACGCGTACATACAGGATACCTTCACCCACGAGACCTTCGCTCAACAGGAATTCGTTCACGCCGACAACGATAACGCCAACAGTCGCCAGGGAAAGTTTATCGACTGACGTAGACGATTCAACAAGTCAAAAGGGTTTCTACATCAGTTTCGACGATGAACAGCCGAAAAGGCCGAAACCGCCATTGAGAACCAAACGCGGTTCGCCAAAGAAGGAACGCTCGTTCGTAGATGATAATGTGGTAAGATTTCTTTTTATTACAAATGCGTTATTATTTATATTAAACAGCATCACCAGCCAAGTCAACGCGACGCCGAGATAAAGAGTCGTGCCGTAGAGAAGAGTCAAGAGGATCTGGTCAGACGGAATGAGGAGGAAGATGATGATCGAAAGAGTCGATTACAGGCCGAAAAAATGCGGCAAACTAGTCAAAGAGTGCATGCAGCGGCAGCGATCATCATAGGCAACGAATTGCAAAATCCCGATCCCGATTTACAGGACGAGCGGGAGAAAAAGAAAGAACGTATAATGTTGTTATCCTTGCAACGGCGTCAACAGCAGGAAGAAGCGAAAGCGCGAAAAGAGGAAGAGGCGAGAATGCGTAAGGAAATGGAAAAGGAGAAGGAGGACGAAAAAGCGAGGAAAAAGGAGGAGCAGGCGATGCGACGTGCGGTTATCTTGGAACAATATAAACTTAAAAAGGCGATCGAGGAGGCCGAGCGGGAGGTGAGCATATCATTTTATTTCAACGATGTGCGTAAGAATTGCAGGAAGAAGAAACGGCTGTGATATTTCTATTTCCATCCACTCGTTTTCACTTTCTTTTTCTGGACGCGTTGCGTTATTTTAAGACAACTTTCAGTTTGGTTAAGAATCAAGACGGACGATGTCTTATATCTATTGGTCGGTCGTAAGTGACATTTTTCCACTGGATTATATAAGATAATTAGCTTTGGGGGTTAATTTGGTAGAAGAAAATCCAAGAGATCGCTCAAGGCCTTTTTTGTTGACACTGCTTTCTATCGTTATTTCAATAATAATGTTCACGTTGCGATTTATTCTCTGACATAGATTGTGTCATCGTCTGCGAAAAATGGTGGGGTTAATAAAATGAAAAATAAGACAGTCTGGGGCGTTAGGAGTTCAATGTTTACATCAAGTTCTAAAATACGTTTGTAAATAAAGCAACAACGTGTTCGTTTAAGTGGCAGTGGCATTGAATGCGGCTTGTTGGATGAAGAAACAAGATTATGTTATTATTATTTTGATATTATGTTTTGATGGGAATTGTGGGTTTTTGAATTAAAAAATCATCTAACATCGAATAAAGACGGGCGTAAACGTAATTTTTCGTTAATATCGAACATGAATACTATTTATAACGCATTAAGATTCCTCGTCGCGTAATTCTTTCAAATAGAGAAATTTTAAATTCAATTCTCTAAAAAGTCTCTAATATAATGTGAAACATTTGTTTTGTGTCTCAAGGGCAAGGTGATTGATAAATCGGAGCTGATGTCGACGCTCAAGCCGGCGCCAAAAATGCGTCCTAAGGCTTCGGCAACGCGGCCCAGGCCGAAAACCATCCACATAGACAGCGGTTCGGTGGAGATGGCGGGAAGCATACCGCAAAGTGTCGGCAAGAAGGGCTCCACCTCCAATTTGACCGGTAAGTGTCGCAGATTTGGCCGCAAATCGAGCTTTGCATGTTTTATTTTTTTCGTGTTTTCTTTTCCCGGTTCAGGTAATTCTTTCTCGACGCAATCCACAATGAAACGCGACTATTATAGAGGTTCGCAAGATAGTTTGGCCGATAGGAGTTTGAGCAGTGGCGTGCTGTATAGAGGTGTGTGTTATATATTTTATTATTTTATTTCATTTTTTCGTTACTCGCGACAGCTGTACTGCTTTTTGTACATATCACAACTCGGGAAAATCTCGTTCGAGAAATAGGATATCTTCCTGTGGGATTCTCGCACGGTTTCACCGCGATTATTTAAACGATGGTGTCGGTTTCAGATTCCCCTGACGATAGCAGGGGAATGTCCCCCTGTCACAGTGCGAACCAGACGTTGGGCAGACGAAGTTCATACAAAACCAGCAGAGGTTAGTATCGAAATGACTAGGACGTTATTCGTGTTTTAATGTGTTTTGGGACGATCAACGATTTACTCGTTCGTCAGTAGTTGTATTTATTTGCTGAATATTTCACAATGAAGCACGCCGTTATCAAGGTGTATTTTATTTTTCTTTCGAAATGCATCCATTTCATTTAATATCGACATTTTTTTCCATTTTTTTTCTGACGTTAAAATTTCGAACTGAGGAATGATCCTTCCGATGGTTAATATTCTATACGATAAACGACTCATATCCATTAATTTCGGTAGTAAATCTAAATCGTTATGATCTTGATGCGATAGATGGTGGTACATAATTCCTTCTATTGTAAAAGAAAATTATAACTCGGAAAACTTTCGCATGGTTTTTTTATCCAATATTGAACCGCCTTAAACTAACAGTTGATTTTTTTTCTAATGAATTTCATTTCCAAATAGATTCAGATAGACTGTATCAATTTTATGTCGATAAAGGAAATAGAAAATTATCCATCGTGAAGTTTGAAATGTTCGTTATTGCAAATTCCTATTGAATGAAATGGAGAGTAGCCGATGTATGTAAACGATGTTTTTGCAGACCCTTCGCCTGCACAGGCCCGAGGCCGCTCTAAGTTTTCCACTTTACAAAACTTTAAAGGCCGCAAGTCTAGTTCCCTTATGAACCTGTACGGTAAGATGTCTCACCCCCATTTTGATGGCTCGCTTTGTGGTTGTGGGGCATGACGACTCCTGTTATGGACTTTACATATTATGTACTTTTCTGTTCTACCCTCATACTTTTTTTCTATTCTCCAAAGGTCGTGGTTTTCCTTCGTTGGTGATGGTTAATTTTTGTTTGTCGGATAATTTTCAAGGACGTTTTATAACCAATATTATTCGCATTCTGACATTGGTAGAAATTGTTAAAATACCGATATTCATTATCGATTACCAAAGCTTCTCACAAAATTTTCATTGCAATGTTGATTTAAATGTTTCATTCTAATGATTCGCACAAGTTCAATGTTTTTGCTATTGTTGTTTTTTTTTCTTTTTTTTTTGTTTTTCAAGAATTTCATTTGGTTTTGCACGTTTCTTTCCTCGTCAGGTGAAATTTTTTGTCAGGAATTATTATCAAGTTTTTATAGTTTAGCGTTCTAAGATCATTTAGTTAATTAGATTTGTTAAAAATTTCAATAATAACGTAGAGTAAATAACATTCTGGTTAACGAAGAACAAAATTTTTAACATTATTCATTTCGTGGTAGAAAGGAAACTAATTCGTTATTCACTGATTCAAATAAAAATAACTAATTTATCAGCGGAATCGATATCGAACGCTTCGACAAAGGCGCAATGGTTTTTTTTTACCTGTGTATTTTTTGTTTTGTTTATCAGGTTCGAGCAGTGATCAGGACAGTTTTGCATATCGTTATGGCGAGACGGACTCGGGACTCGGTCGCGCTACTCCGCCACGAAGGGCTCCATCTCCTGGTATGGGAAGTCTTAGGCATTTACCGTCGCCTTCTGGTCCGGGATCTTTACCCGGGTTGATGTCTAAAGGTAGAAGAATGTTCGACGACGGATCCAGTGATATTAGTTCAACACCCAGTAGCATGATGGACTATACAGGTAAAATTCTCTTACTTCCGTGGATCTAAGAATCAAATTTTTGTCAGTGTGTTTTGGAAATAATATTATCAAAAATGGTCTTCTTTAGGTCCTCGTTTATACAAACAACCGGCTACAAAATCCAATCGAGGTATAATGCTGAATGCCGTCGAGTATTGCGTTTTTCCTGGAGTTGTGAACAGAGAAGCGAAGCGCCGCGTCATCGAAGAAATTAATAGGTCCGAGAGCAAGCATTTCCTGATACTATTCAGAGATGCGGGATGTCAGTTTAGGGCATTGTATTCCTATTGCCCAGATCGTGAGGAGGTTGCGAAATTATATGGCACAGGGCCGAAACAAGTCAACGATCGGATGTTTGATAAATTTTTCAAGTAAACTATTCGATTATTCGAATTGAAACGATGTTAATTTAACTTCATTTCAGGTATAATTCCGGAGGCAAATGTTTCTCTCAGGTTCACACGAAACATTTGACTGTAACGATAGATGCTTTCACTATCCATAATTCCCTTTGGCAGGGTAAAAAAGTCAACCTACCCAGCAAAAAAGATATGGCTCTTGTAATATAACTACGGATTACAAAGATTTACTACGTTGAATTAAAGTCGAACAATTTTTTTCATATGTTGATGTTCTCGAGTTTTTGCTTAGCTGTTTCGTTGATTTCTGTTTGATGAGAATTTGATGAATGATGTTTGGTTTAGTTAAAAGGAGTTCTTTTTTGTGCCAATCATGTGAATTTCGCACGAGTAACGTCCATGAAAACAATAAATTTTCTCGTTGGTGTCATTCCAATCATTACGAATAGAATAGAAAATATCAGCAGGGCTGTTTGTGAGGAAACGTCGAATGAAACATGTAGACTTTTATCTGGTTTTTTGTATCATCGACGTTTCTCTTTAGCAATTATTTCAGAATTTGGTTTGTTACGAATTACTTAGCAACGGGCACTGAACCTCCAGCTTTACATGTCTTTTTTTAACAAGAGAGGTTCAATGGAATTTTTCGATATACTGTATTCTAATGTTTGAAGATCACTGACTAACTCTCAGCGTTAAGATATTCAAAATATTTTATATGCCTTAATATATATTTCTTTTTTTTACCTAATATTTAATAAATTACATCATCAATCAATAGGTGATTTATGCTAATCGATAATTTCATGTCTGTACATATTATGTTTTTATAAATAAATATTTATCAATGAAAAAAAGGAACGAAAACTATGGACGACCTGATTAATAAATGATTCTAACAAAAATTTTCATTCCATTATTTTACGTCGATACCCGTTTCATGAAAAAATTTGTGCTGTGCTAATTCTGCAACACTGGAACTTGGTTTCGTAGCTACAGAACTCCACGAGCCCTTCAGGATCAAATATTAATAAAAACCTCATTAATAATTTATGCAACTGGTTTTACGTTTTCTTCAAAACCGAAATCTCGAACCTAAAAGTGTTCGAGCGTAAGAACCGAAATCTCGAACCCACAAAATCTCATCTAAATTGCTAACATAGAACCTGAAAGGCGGAAATTTCATTGTTTCTGCTTGAAAAATTCTCGTCAATTACATTTTGAATTTCTAAACATCTAAAATTGCTGTTCTAATTTTTGTTTTCTTGGCCATGTTGAAATGATTTTTTGATCCATTGTATAACGCCAGTTATACAATATTATCAGTTAATACATATCATATATCAAACGTTTTTGGAACTCCATACCACCGGAATATAAGCTTGCTATCCAACAACGCCTTTTGGCTACGGGTACTTGTACTTGAATTGCAAAAACGAACGAAATGACGCACGAAAACCTATCGCTTGCGCTTTGCCGTTTTCCATTTTCAACACAAAAGATACATGTTTCGTCGTGCGCTAGACACATGCCTTTGACGAACATTTAGGATGATCAGAATGAGATGAATTTAGGTACATTTAAAAAGTCATGTCTGTGCATCTATGTTTATTCCGACAGTTATTTTATTTACATCATAAAAATGTATGTGATGTCTACAGAAAGTAATTTAAAGTTTAAGGCCTCTATTGGCTTGGACAGTTAGATATAAATGTGAAACAGTATAAGTGATTGTTCTATGTACAAGATACTAACCAAAAAGAATGAAACGAGAAAATTGTACTTAAAATAAACGCCTACCAAGAGGAAAGAATTGCAAAGAAATATTTGATGAAGTCGCAACATTGCCCTTCTGATTAGTGGTTGTCACATTGCAAAACTTTAAAGAGACTAGTATGGATATTGCAAGAATGACAGTCCAAATCGTCTCTCCTTGGTACAAAAATATTCAGGTCCATGGTCCCGACTAGTGTATAAAACACATTCACTTCACCGTCGTAAATAATTTGAATCCATAAGAACAAAACACATTTAACATATTTCATAAACAAACAACAGTCGAAGAACCAAATACTCTCAGACTTTTCACATTCTAGTTTGCCAGTTTGGCAACAATAACAAATACAACCAAACTTGTGGGAGTAATAAACATGGGCTAGGCCTCATAATGTATCATGTTGAAATGAAGATATGCCAACAGTGCTGGAAGTATTTTCCCTATGCCCTTTTTTGAAGATGAACCGTAATATGCGTTCATAACAATAATAAAAGAAAAATCTGTACTTCCTAATAAGTCAACTCAGTAATAAGCGTGTACAATCATGTTTACAAGATACGTTTCACGCATACACCTGATACTAAAACTAGATTGCTAGTTTAATTTACAAATGAGCCGAATATGAATCATATTTATTTTTAATAGCAGGCAGTAAGTATCAGAAGAAGGGGACGACCGTATCAACATTCAAATCCACAGTTTCTAAAATATCAACTAGCAAAATAGTAGTATCACATTTATGCTTTTTAAAATGGCACCATTTGATTCCATTTCATTTTCTGAAGAACAAATAAACGTTCAATTTTCAAAAATATTTCCTAATTCGAAAAATGTCCTATTCCAATAGAATAAGACCAAGTATTCAGGCACATAATGATCTTAATTTCTTGATACTTTCGTATAAATCTTATACACTTTCCCGATTTTTTTTTTAATAAAAAATAAATATAAATATATTAAACCATTAAAACTACCACTTTATCAGAAATTTTCCGCGACGGTTCCAGAACATTCTAAAAGAGTAAAGGAAAAAGTCATTGTGCGTTCCAAAAAAATATATATATAATAACGACGTTTGGAAACCGTCACAGAAAAACGTTTTTTATATAAGTAAAAATATTTGTACATGAGCAAATTTTTATGGAAATTGTTCGTTTCCTATAAGTAATCGAAGAGATCTGCTAGACCCTCTGACGTGTCCAAACCGAAATTGTAGTCCGACGGGGTGACTGTGTCCATATGCACGAATGGTTCCGAGCACAGGAGGGCGTCGTCCATTAAACCTACACAGAAAGTGTTGCCTTTTATTTCTTCGCCACAAAACACTCAATGAATAATTGGAACGATGTCTATTTACAATATGCTCTCCGTCGATAATAACGGTTTTTTAACCATTGACGTGAAGCTCAAAGTTATAAGTTAAGTTTAAGATAAGCTGTTGCTTATTACAAAATGCGTTAGTTTTTTTTCGTCCTCAGTAGCGCAGATTAGGAGAAAAAGTGTTAAAACATTGAGCTGAATCCCATGGTGCTATAAAATTTGGAAAGCCCACACGGGATTCAACGCAACGCAGTAACTATAAAGCGTGAAACGAGAAGCGATTAGTGATGTCCAAGAATAAAAAATATACAGAATGTCCCATACGTCTTTATCAAATCAAAATAGGGTAACAGAGTAAGTGATCACAGGTATCAGAAAAAAGGTGTGTATTTTAGGAACAATTGATATTTCAAACAAAATCTACATTCTCTGATGGTGTTTTCGGTCCTGTGACTACAAATCTTTACAAATGCAATTTTTCTATTATATAATATCAAGCAGTCCTTCAAACTCTTAGACCAAAGAGAAAAACATGCAGAAATTATAGTCTGGAACAGCAAAGTCTAGTTCCGTCTGATTTGAAATTCTAAAGAAAAATGGGGTTTCCCCCCATTAATATGCAAGCCCTCACTTCGCCAAGTTTGAAAGAATGGCCCGAAAGCTTGAAAAATAGTTTTCCGCTACTTACGAAAAAGTTACAGCTTCTATTGCAAAATTCAAATTAGAAAGTTGTAGGTACGTTCCTCCCTTCCGATTGACGTAATTAATCATGGATAAATGCATTATTTTTCAGAAACAAAAAAGAGAATTTTCTTTTCAAGTTTTCCAAAAATGATGTTTTTTTGCCTTGTGGACTATATTTTTGGTAAATATGGAGTATTCGTCACGAATGCAAATAATTGAAAATATAAAGAAATCACACGATAATTGTTAAAATACATGACTTAAATTTTTATAATCACTCACTCTGTTACCCTATTTCGGCTTGACGTCCACTTCTGGGACACCTGTATAAATGATTATGTCACATTTTAACGTGATTGCGCACTTATCGTTTATTGTTATAAGAATAAACATTCAATTTATTTAAATACTTCTTGTTTGCTATCTATGTGCAAGCTACTTCTGCTAAAATATTTTATTTATTTTTGAAATCAAAATTTTGTAATCTTGAACTTGAAACTCCACCTAAAGGTCACCATTTTGAGCATGTAACAGAAGCTATACTGAACACAGAGACACTTTCATTCAATAAAAGAAAAGATTTTATTGAAGAACGTAAATAAACTATCACTTTATTCGAGTCGCCTCGAGATTGTACCTACGATTTCTATTCAAATGTAGGAATTGAAATTCATCTCAATGTTTTTTATTTCAAATTGTCATGCATATTCTGAATTTAGGAGTATTATGTACAGAAGATGGCGCCCTTCATTTTTTCTAGTATTGACTTTACCTAGCCCACGCTTTTTTGAGCACAACTCAAAAAGGGTTTGAGACAATAAATCTATTTTTGTTTCAAGTTCACATACGTGGGTTACAATAGCTACGACAATATACCATTCTCTCCAATTCAAAACACAATTGGCTCATTGTCGTAAACCGTTTTTGAGTGATATTCAGAAAACATTGCTCCTTTGACTCTCGGTAAGGGGCTATTATGTCATAAAACCGGTCATATTCAGACCGTGCTCCTCAATACCTGAAAGGATAATCAAATTCCATTCACCGTACAAAGACAAATGTACCTAATTCTTTCGTAAAAGTAAATTAAGGAATAGATGATATGTCCTATCAAAAGAAATGAATGTAGACAATTTGGAAGAAGGGTTTAAATTTAAACCAGACTTATTTATTCAAGTGGGCCTAAGTAATTAAGTGTCGTCGGTGAGATCGGGCATTAGACCCCAAGGATAGTAGTTTGCAGTGCGCAATCACGAAATCAACGTTGTTAATATGCACATTGATGGTGTTACAATGAAAGAGATAATGTACAAAAGAAGAAGCGGAACGTGAACGCATAGCTAGAACTCTGCCTGTGATGTGGACTCGAGTCGCGCACAATTCACAGTCAGAGTCCCGGAACGCAACCACGTGGCAAATATTGGACACGAAAGCGACCTGAGACCAGAAAAGCAACAGAACTTCCAACCCAACACTAATTCGAATTGCTCACCGCTGCCTTGATGGAGGCCGTCGTTTGGATGCGAATCATACTTGGGCATCATCTGCAGCGCCGCTTCCTCCGGTGATACGTAATTGAAAGCGCCCGTTGTTCTCGTAATGAAAGCACTAATCAAAGGAGATGGCTTGATTGGCGACAATTCAATGGTTTCCGTCGGGGACGATGGCTTATCTAAAGGCGTTGGCGAGTTGAAGCGGATCGCTTTACTCGCCTTCAGCTTATTGGTAACAGGGGTTGTCAACCTGGACGACGGTCCCGCACTACCCTTACTGAATGACAAATTTTGACATATCTGAAATGCGATGCTTGGCTGAGAAAAAGGACGCGTGACATTGTTTTAACTCTTACCGACGAGGAGATCGGTAACTGGGACACTGGACTATCAAATACTGGGGCTGGCGGAGTCAAAATATTCATTAATCCTGGGCTAAGTTTGATATCCTTGAGCAACGGATCAACCGGCGGTAGTTCTTTCGTTTTTTCCGTAAAATCAATTGGTTGCATTTGTTGTATGTTGTCGGGACATAAGAACACTTCAATCTCATCAGTACTACTCTTCATTAAAATAGAATACTTATTGTCGTCCGGATCACTCGGCACTTGGAGTTGGGTGTTAGGCGGTGCTTTAATAGCAATAATTGTTTTATTCTTCAGTTTCGATATTGACCTAAGGTCTTGATACGTCACGTAACCGTATTTGTCGTCGTTCAGTTTCCTTAATTCCGTTTCTGTTAATCGAATCATGTCATCCAGGGCATTTTCTTGGTTATCTAACGCCTCCAACTCCTTAACCAGACGGTTGTAGTCGTTACCCATAACTCCGCCAGCCTTCCACTGGATGTTGTTTTTCGACTTTTTTTCAACAATGCCAATGCCTTCAAGAACGTTCGTAATATCATATATGCGCCTTTTCTGAACATTCAATTCCCACGAGGCGCGATTTAAATCGACAACGCCGTTTGGAGAATTTTTGAGCAAATTTGAAAATTTCTTCGTTAATAGTCCAAGTGACGTGTAATACCTAGAATTTTTTTTGATCATCGTTTGTTGTCTCTTTGGTTTCTTCGGGGGCGGCGCTTTAAATTCATGTTTAAAAGGTACGATCAGATGCGGTGTCGCCTCCAAGTTTAATTTACGTTTGACCGGCGGTGCGGAGCCTGAATTCAAAGGCGCAGACGAAATTATTTGACTCTGTGGTGTGGCTCCGTAACCGTGATCAATCAAATGCGGACTGGGCGTGTACATTTCTGTCGAATGGTAAGTATTTGGACTAAGCTCTCCTTTCATGTCGCACTTGACCATTTTCATTTCGGGAGTCGAGTGTGGAGTTATTTTAGTCATTCTGGTGCCCTCCCGTCTATGAATTACACGCTTCATCGCCATCTTCACCACCTGAGTCTGCAGCAACCTGAAATAGAAAACAACTATCACAATATGAACCGTTGGCGCAACTAGGGATTAACACGCCAGGACAACGAAATAAGTGTTGCAAGTGTGATGATTCGTAATTGCAAAAGAATCTCTTCATAGCTGTAAAGTTTCTTTTCAATTTTATTTGAAATGTTGTATCATGACAACTGAAATATGTACTTCTATGATCATGATGGATAATTTAGTCGAATGCGAGTTGAAATAAGTATTTGCAGATGCAACATTCAAACAAAATCCAGCAAAAATGTTCTGATAATGCATGGTTGAATTAAAAATTGTTTTTCAAATATTATTTAAACATGTCAAGAACTACAAAGTGGAGTGGGGCGGTTTCTGGATGCACTGCCAGTTTATCAATGTCCAGGTAAATAAGCTGTCTGGCAGGTGAACGACATCTGGCAGTAATTTAGTTTATGGATATTTGGTTAAGTATTAAATGAGAACAAACTTGACAGATGCTTAGACGCTATCTGTTAGGTAGCTGTCTGGCAGATTTCCCTCGACGTTGATAAACCGGTCCTTAGACATGGCCCACATTGGGACACTGTCACATTGCGCGCGGTTTTTCTGACATACGTACCTTTTATGCAACAGCGCAAGCTTTCATTTTTTTGAAAAAGTACTAACATATTGTCGAAAACTGAGTTTTCTGGACAAGAACTAGTAAAACAGCAGTTTTTAACGTTTTTATTAATGCAAAACATAACACTGAACTTACAACCACAAAAATGAGTTTCTATCAAAAGAGATTGCATAAGAAATACATCTGGTTATAACTTTTTTGTTCAAAATTTCATAGAAAATAAGTGCGATTGAGCAGTTGTCGTTAAAGCGAAATTAAGTATGTAAGTATCAGACATTTTCATTGTTCTCTTATCGAATGCCTTTCTTCGAATCATATCTTTTTTTTGTTTTCTTTTGTGACAGTATTCGTCATTATTCATTTATTCGTTATTATTCATTTGATGGTATTGTTATGACTGATCAGATACCATTTCAATGTATGTATATAAAATAAACAGATACAGGCTTTATAAACAAAAATAAAAATCTGTATATGGTATTGAATTTCAACTACAAAGATACGAATGACTTTTCATCTACGAATGAGCTGCTGCCACCCCCCTCCATGTATGAAACCCCCACCACCGCTTATATTCCCTCAATAGATCTGTACGTTGTATTGTTATTCAGTATATAATCACACAAAATATAATCAAAGTTTATTGAAGTTTACCCCAAAGCGTTACGTTATGACACCTTAGTAATGAGACGTTTAGTAGTAGGGGGGCGTAACTAACGCAGGCTGCTATGAATATTATACATTATCAGGAAACCATACTTTGTCACTTTCTGTTCCATAGTTCAATAAGAAGCAAATTATAGATGTTTTTAAAACATTCGGTTTTTGAATTCATCTTACACATATCTGTTAATTGAAAAAACATGGTCGTTGCATTTCCGGAGGTATCCGCTCTAATTTCACGAAGAAAAATGCGAGGTCATCTGTATCGTTTCAACCTAAAAATTTATGAACATGTATTTATCTCAGAGTACACTACACAAACACTTAACTGAAAAATGTCAGTTTTAGTAGTAGTAGTATTCCTGGTACAATTTACGTACACAGGATATCAAATTAAGGATGCTCGTTATTATTATTATCGTCTCTTGTTATAACCTCCATCTAAGTGCGAAGAACGGAACATCGGAGTAAAACCAATCGAATTTCGAATTAACTCAAATTGGGAGTTTCTGAGGGAGTTGTCTTGTAGCAAACAAAATTGGACCCTCAGAATGCAGCAATCTTAAATGTCTAGCCTAACCTAACAAATATGTCATTTGGAATGAACAATTTTTAAATTATCGACTTACGTAAGAAATGACGAAACGGCCCACGCATCGCGGAGTTGATTGCACAAAACAAGAACGCACGTAATTCCTCTAGAAGTTCCTTGAAAAGAATCGGCCACCAAATTTAAAGTTAACGTACACGTGTATGAATTGATTACGTCCAAATGTAGCTCCAATCAAATTTCCTGGACGAACTTAATCCCCAAATGAGAAATCGTACTATGATAATTAACAAACGATTCTCTATTTACAGTGGAAAAAGCCCTGTACAGTTCTTCAACTCCAGGTAAATGAAGGTGACATTTCACATCCTTGACAAACGCTTATTACGAAATGACCGGCAGAATAGAAATGAAATTATCGAAAAAAACTTACACACACAAAGTTGACGAAGCGAAGAAATTCACAATGCAGTCATACGTGCCGAAAAAACCGTTGGAATTCCGAGGGTTGATCACTTTCTGCCCACTGAGGGGAGTGGAATTTCGTTACCTAATTATGCGACCAAACCGACAACGGTTCCGCTAGTAAACTACACATCCCTGACCGTCAATCACCCTTCTCCCATAATTCACTGGCATTACAAAAAAAAACCGAAATAACACCGAAATAATCGTCTGGGAATAAACGCCTTCCAAAATCAACCGCCATTTCCAGGCACCATTTCCGATCGGATTCACATGAGAATAACACAATCGTTCACTTACCAAACACCAAAATACCGACGATGACGTTCGAGGGAATCTCTTCAATTCATAAAACCCGACAATTTCCAATTGCATCCACCGAAATACTACGTGTTCCTCGAAGGTAGACAAAATGGTTTCCGAACTGCTTCGTACAAAGCAGCTGGGTTAACTGGGACGAATACGCGATCGGAAAACATTGAAAAACGTTTAAATGCCCCGCAAAAAATCGCGTTACATTCTTCGGAAATCACTGCGACTTGTCGGCCGATTTGAAGCCGACGCAGACAACGGAGAAAACGCGAAAAAAATTCCAAAAATTCTATTTTCGATCGAGATATCAATTGGTAAGCGCTGTGAGCCCGAGCTCCGCTTCTATGGAATGAAAACATCTGCCATCTGTACCGGGCATTGGCGCGAAGACACACGCGTGCGTATTCGTTGTTCGTTCAACGTCAAACAACGATGGTCAAATGTCACTTCCACGACGTCGCTGTCTCTGGTTCAACTATAAAAATAGCTTTTTGTCAAAATAATTTACAAAACATCCCACCTAATGGGTATCATCGTTGCTTTTCTGTGTCATTTTCGAAAGTTAAGTGCGACTTATTGAAACCGTTGTTTCATTTATGAGGCACGTAAGAGATGAGTCATCCAACTATCATTTTCAGACACTACTCTTCACTTATTCTGATTCATATCAGATATTCTAAAAGTTTAATCAGTGACAGAACCAATATAACGCATACAATAACTCAACTTGACCATCTACCTCAAGTATTAATTGACAATTTCTTATTCGAAATAGAACAACACGTAAACAATCAAGAACAGTATGAAAAACCTTCTTACCACAATATTCATCAATTAAACCTTCAATTTTTCAATGTTTTCACACGATTACATGTAATGTGTACCTTAACAAGTCATTTAAACTTCGCGTTAGAATTAAATATTGCATAACCTCAAATCCCAGCTGATTGTTAGACAAGAACCATAGATTGATCTATTAATTTAGAAAGCGAAGACGTACGTCTCTGCACATAGAACATTTCAATTAGGGATACGTTTGTTATCAGTCGTTTCAAAAAAGTTTTCGTTCATAATTTTTTATTTACATGAATCATGAATTTTGCCAAAATCGATCAATAATTTTCAGATTATTAAAGCATTGCGAGAATTTGTTTTTAATTTCAAAAGTTTGGACTGATCGGTTTATCCCTTACCTGTAAGGTATACATATACAGGCTGATTCATCTCAGACAACCCACAGAGTATATTTCTTATCCCATAATGATTGGAAAATTTTCCCAAAACACGTCGAATGTTTTTTTGGGGGACGTATTTTATTTCGTTTGACCACCCCCTGTGTTGCAATGAAATAAACTTCGAAATTCCATTTTTGATCAAAGCTTCTGAATGGTCTAAGATAGAATTCAATCAAAAAACTTAAAAAAAAATTAAAATCAAAATTATGATAATTTTTGAATTATTTATTATGCTACCGTGGTAAAAAATAATAAAATTGAAATACATTATCATACATATTGATATATCTAATAAACCTAACATGCATTCGATAATTATCAATTAAATATACACATCCATAAAACAGATCGCATAATAAATATAAATATACAGCCGTAAATCCACAGAGAGCCATCTAATGTGAACAACTTAAGTGATCCCCGTCCAGCTACCACTACAAAGAGGCAACAAATATGCCACCAAATATTTTTTTTAATATTATCAATAATTACACAATAATAATAGATTAATCAAAGTCAACGACCGGAGCAGTGACGCCTGAATTTTTTCAATTCGATACATTTTTTACAATTTTACATGGCAAAATCAAAATGGAACGGCTCATTTTACAGATTTTTACACAGATATTTTACAGTTTACAAAGGCAATAACCAAATGGAATTTACACTTTACATCAGTTTTAGTATTTCTTTACATCAGTCTGAGGCCACTGCGCATTCAGATCGGCCGTTTTAGGTAAGCAACCCTCCCATCACCGCTTCCCCAAATGAATCCACTCCCATCGATTTGCCATCAGAGATCAATCAATCAATTCACGTACGCCACTCCTGTTAAATCTTCAACGCGAACGAAACGAATCGATTTATCTTTGAAAAATAATTTTGTTCGAGTCCCCAGATTGACTTTATTAATTCGCCGATAATAGTTTTTTTCTCGGAAATAATAAAAGTCTCGTCTCTCTTCTTCCATAATATAAAATTCGAAATAATACAATATTATACATATTTTGATTTTTGTTTCCGTTGCTTTATACAAGTTATAATTATTTTCACCATTTTAAATTTGTGAAAAGTTCGTCGAATTAATAAATATCGTAGTTTTTGTACAAAAATATTTACAGGAAAATATCCGGGTATAAAATACAGTATGGCAAATCAATGATTGGGAACCGCGTGCAAATATTTTTACATGTCAATTATAAAGTACCGTTTCTCTAAGTACAAAATTAATTATTTTACATCAATTCAATTTATTACACTATAAAACATTTTAAATTTCCATCAATTCAATACAGATATAACACATTTCATTTATGTGGATCGGACAACCGTTTCATTATATCAACTTCGTCTTGTTCCCTTCTCCAATTGAACGGTGAATGAAATTTGCACGTTCAAATTATGATGCAAAAAATAAAAATGTGCAAGTTTTATTTATCGTCCAATTTGGTAAGGAAACAAAGAATACGTTGAAATAAGGAAACTTTGTATATATATACATATATAAAATTTTTCATATATATATTTATATATATTGGAGCGGCTTGGGAGAAACGGATGACTGATCACCATCAAAATATTGATTTGGACATTATCGGTTACCTAAATGAGACAAATTAATGCGGCTGTTTATGTGCTTGAAGTCAATGAAACTATATTACATATAATACAAGAAACGTTCTTGGTTACCAACCTAACGGCCGACGTAAGTTGCAGCCAAATGAAAAACCGAAAAATTCATTTCAGTTGGAACACAAACGGAAAACTTATACCAAGACACTCAACACATACGGTTACCTTTATAAATGCTTCTTTTCAAAAATATCAACTGAATTCTCATTTGTTGTGGTTCTCGTTACTATCGTTTATATAACGTTGCTTAACCTAATTGAGGTTAATCTTGAAACTGGAATTAACTGTACACAATTGTTTCCAGAAAGTTATGTTGTTTATGTGTGTGATTTTTATAAACCTAATAATCCAAAAATTAATACTATTCTTTTCATTTAAACGTTTATCCGATAGAAAAGGTGCATGAATTCTACGTTCACGTTTATGCTCGCTAAGAATAAATCGTTCCAATAAGTCGACTAAGTCTCCTCTAAATACCAGGAAAACATCCGATACATGCTGCGCAACCTAGAAAACCCAGCGCATTTGACACTAGACCCTTCACCACTTTCCACATCGAACACGCATCGAATCGATTTCCAAGAAAATCGAACCCCGATTCACAAAAATCCTCATACATTTTTCAAACGGAAAATATCTATTCTTAAAATGAAAACAAAACCACACTTTTTTGTGAATCGAGCTGATCGATTTAAAAACACCTAAGCTACGTTAATATGCAAATGCAACTTCCAAAAAAACCAACGTAAAAAACCTCGACGCAGTGAGATTGTACCATCATCAATCTCGCGTTAAAATTATTGTAGAATTATATACACAATCAGTTGCGTCGATTATTTGAAATAACATAAAAATGTAAACTAATATCTCGAATAAAATAAAAATAAATGATGAAACTAAAACGAAGGAAGGAAAATACTGAATTATTAAAAAAAAATCAAATGTTCGATGATCGTAAGGTTATACAATGGTTTAGAGGACTCCATTTGTGGGCGGAGGTCCTATAGGTCCCAGCTCGCCTCCGATCGAGCCCATTGAACCTGGCGCTTTCATGAAGTACTTCTCGAGTTTCGCGATGATATGTTTGCCGTATGTATACTTTTTCAATGAGTTGAGGTGGGGCCTGATTTTGTGCATCAACACCTTCCGCTGCGTTGGCTCGCTAACGTCAATCATTTTCTGAACGACGTAATTCGCATACTGGTCTTTCATCATTACATGCAGCGCACTGAAAATACAAGATATTAGTGTACTTAAAGAAATGGCTTTTTCCAAATTACAGGAAAAATGTGAAAGTGGTGAATACAAAAGTTGTAGGCCTTTTTAATTTTTTTCAAGTTTTTGTTTGATAGGATGCACCGCTTAGTCATTGTCATTCCATTCTGAATGACAATTAAAGGGTTGATTTTTTTTTCGCTTTAACAATAGCTCGGTCAAAAATAGCCCAGTGTCAGATTGTTTTTTTTTCTCTATTATTACGCCAATTAAAACTGGACTATAAATACAACATCACATATATTCCGAAATATGAGATTTTTCAAATTACGGCGGGGTTAAACCTCGCACTCGTAATACATTGACATTTAATTCCATACTCCTTTTACTAGTATTTTTCCTACAGTTCACTTCAATGAGCATAAATAGTAGACCCAATTTTTTTTCTTTCTATTAAATATTCTATAACACAAGAAAAGGAAAATAGCGAACACTAGCTAACCATTCGTCGCAAGTCTAATATTAAAAAAATCATTTGTGAAAAAATAATGCTCAAGTGACGTTTAAAAGTTTTTTCTTACTTATCGTTGAAGCCACAAACTTCCTCTATGAGAAGAGCGCGTTCTGCGCGCGTTGCATGGGTAACACATTTCTCCACAACATTGCTAGCAAACTTATGCTGACTCAACATGAGAACTTTGCCTCGAACACTGTTGATTAGTTGCGATTTGTCTTCTGGTTTTCCATGTTCTGAATCGAAATGAAACATTACATAAAACAAATGGACATGTATCCTGAGATAATATACCTAAAACATGCTGTATCACGTAGTTTCCAAACTGATCTTGAATTAACTGTTCAGTATGTTGATGCAGTTCAGCCAGAATTGGAGAAGTTTGTTCCTGAGTGCAATGCTCCAGAATGCGTTGGATTACACGACAACCATATGGATGGGTTGAAAGGGTGTACACTTGACCGGAGAATGACTGAATTATAAACTGAAAGGGAAATCAATTATATGGTTAATTAAACACTTGCGTACCAGGACGAATTTAATTTTCCGATCATATTATAACAAAATCTGTGTCTAAATATGTTTATCACAGGATGTACAAATTATAATTCGAATAAAAATTAGGCTGGACGTATATACCGAAATATCCAGATTAAATTATGAGATGTTATTGAATGGATCTTTGCCGTAAAAGGATAAATATTAAACGATGAACACTAATAACTAATCAATGTAAATTACCTGTAAAGCATTGGGATCCACACATTCAATGCACTTTTGGACCACGTGATTTCCATTTTGATCTTTGACGCATTTCAACACGTGCCCATCTAATTCCCTAACAATCTCCTGTTGCTGGTCAGGAGGGATTGATTCAAGAGCTTTCTGTATTACACGGCATCCGTACATCTGCAGAGCCAGTTGTAGTACATGTCCACGAACTTTTTGCGCCAATGTAGTCTTCTGTTCTTGCGTTCCAAATTCGAAGAATTTTTGAATAACGTAATTGCCAAATACATCTGTCATTAAACTGTAAGCCGACGATAGGATCTCGTTGAAGACCATCTGCTTCTCCGCGGCAGTAGCACGTTCCAACTTTTGTTGGATGAAGCGCGAGCCGTGCTGATCTTGCGAAAATTCAACGATGTGATTTGCCAGATCGCGGAGCTGCAGATTCGGGTAGCGGTTATTGCGGAAATCTTCAAGCAATCTTGACCTTCCTTGGGGGCCTTTATCAAGGGCACTTGGAGCGGCGGCGGCCGCAGCCGCGGCTAGCGACGAATTGATCTTAGTAAAAAGGGAATTAGTGGAACCGAACATATTATTGGCGGCGAGACCGGCCGCCGCTACGCTGTTGCGATACTTCGCTTCTGCGCCAGGTGCCGCTGATAAAACACGTGACGCTACCAATCCACCGAGTTGCATAGGAGCAGGAGGAGGTGTTAGACTGCCCGTAAGAGGGCTCGGACTGCCGCCAATGTTGTATGATGTTGGCCATTTCTGTCGATAATCCAGAGACGGTGAAAAGGCGGAAGTGTTTCGGTCGAAAGAATCACGACGGCCTGACGACGACGAACCTAAGCCCAAACCTGAAACGAACATTCATTATTCAGAACATTTATTCTTGATTTTCTGATATGCGATTTTGAAACCGTTCAATGCTCCACTGAGCGTATAAAGTTTGAATCCGAAAAATATTTCCCCCCAAAGAAATGAAGATCCATTTTTCTTAGTCATTGGGCAGCAGGCAGACGATGCTTTGCTCTATCTACTGATTTTTTCCAACTATTCAGTGAGTTCAAACTATCAAAAGTTTATAAAAATTAATTTACGCCATTTTCACATTACTTTGAAGAGTATCTAAGGAAACATGTAAAAAAGTTGCAACACTCATAATGAATGAACACTTCAACGCAATGCAAGATTTTCCAATTTTACAGGTAATAAAGAAGTTGTTAACGGTTTGAAATTGTTATTCTTTACAAAAATCAATTGAATCAATCGTCATGTGAAGAAATTAACTGTCCGAATGTAATTTTCAAGCACGAATAAATCTTTTGTCTTTAATCGAGTTGACGAATGGCTTAGCTTATTTTATAGCTTTTGAATGTCGCTGCTGTCTCTAGGTCATGTTTTATCAATAAGTGACACATAAACTTTCGTCAACTCATTTTTGAATATGTACCGAAACTATTCAAGTGTCAAAATTTTGAAAAAAAGAATTGAATAACTCATAAACGGTTGCATATTCGAAAAAGCACAGAAATTCCAAAAAACTATTGCAATATCCAATTTGAAAAGAAGAATTTGTACAAAATTGATAATTTTTTTGTCGTTATATCAAGATCGTTGTGGTATACTCGGTAACTCCGCCACTACCTAGTCTTACATGCTTCTTATTTAATTAAATTGAAATCCGATACATCTAAATTGTATTTTTCAACGACAAACGATTTGCAGAACGAATATGAGTATCGATTATGAACTGGAAAGATAGTCAAAACACAACTAATCTGCACTGTGTATAATTAAGCAATAAACAATATTAATTGTAATATAACTCCATTGTTCAGTGTCAGTAAAAAGTGCTGAAGATAGTTCTTTTAAGATATCTAAATACTAGACATAAATGAAAATATAAATGATAAGAATTAACGATAAACGGCGGTATGTTGATTTGTTAATGCAATATAAGGAATTCCTTAAACTTTTTAGAAAATAACTTTAAAAATAATCAAATCGATAATATGGTTAATTAACAATTCTTAAAAGATATTATATAATTGTTCTTCCCAATTGAATTCTAATTTAACACTTTATTATATCAATAGTTATTAGGATACCATTTTCATCTGGTAAAATTAATATAGAAATGATCCGATAAAATATGTACCGACTACAGATTCACGTGTTACTTGATTTTTTCATGTCTCATCCTTGTTAGTAGTAAGAATCATTATGGAAATGCTCTCAACGAAATTGAAATAAAACATTATTTTGATAATACACTTTCATTCAAACGTCGTTGTCGGTGCGAAGTTTTAACGTTTCACCCAGACGAGTGCATCTGCAATTCTGATGGAATTGATAGTAGATACGTTGAGGTTCGGAACAAAGTTAAGAACAGCCTTTAATATTCGAAAAATTCTCGAAAAAAGTGACACAATGGCATTTGAAATGCTCTTCTTTGTTGGTTATTTTCAATTGTACCATTTCTAGCCCTGATATTTGAGCTAGCCCTAACCCTGGGGCTTGCCGAGTGATAGGTAAATTACAAAGCAATATCAAAATTAAAAAAAATTATGAAATGATTTGAATGAGAGAGCATGGCTTTAACTGCTCTGGCTTTCCACGGAATGTAAACCTTCTGTATGAGAAGAACTCCTTTCATTGGGAACAAAATTGAACATTCAAGTAGAAAACCCAAATGCGTGGCATGAAAATTTCAGGTTTGAAACAAATTTTTCAGCAACACTCTAAGTTTGTTCAAAAAGAAACATGCTTTTTCTTGTTCGTATCCTATTGCTCACGGTAGATTTCTACATTTATTCTAACAAAAAAAATCAAGATAACTAAGCCATTTTATTTATTAATGGCCAGAGTTTCATGGTGCCAGTGGTACCACGGGTGTCGACTTTTGCAAAGTTTGTGTAATATTACTGACTAAAAAATATCATTTTGAATGCAGGATAATGCAGATACATCTCGTCCGTTGAGAGGTGAAAAGAGAAGAGTTCTTTCTTTGAAGAAACGATAAATGAATGAGTTCGACACTTTTAGCTTAATTTACAACATTAAGAATTATTTTGTTCGTCAATTAGAAAGAATGTTATAGCATTAGTATTAGTTAAAATGGTTAAGCGTATTCCCTACCTGTGTGCAAGGATGAATTGGTAGCTGAGGAATTCAGATTTCCCAAAGATGAACTGCTGAAAGCAGCAGAAGGTGGTGCGGCGTGAAGAGCCGGGAACAGACCAGAACCAACACCCTGTGCCACGCCTGCCCAATGTCAACCAATAAGAAAGTTAGTAAAACATACATGGAAATATTGTAATGATTGTTTTAGTCCATTTTTCGATATTTACAGTACGGGCACACAGCACCTGCATGCAGTTACTTTCATAAAATCGTTGATGATTAACATGTAAATCAGGAAACATATTGATATGAAATAACAATTTAGCTCTGTTTCTTCTCGTTACTCTACGATTAGGAATTTATAAGTTGAATAATTTTTTTGCTATTTCTAATCTTTTCTGATGTCATAGGCAATAGGCTTGTTCGAACCGAGCATCAATCCGGCAATCAGTCCGGCGCATGCGCTTTAGAATTTTTGGGGTCCTTAACGTAAGCGTCCAAACCATTGGTGGTCGGTTCAAACAAGTTTAAAGATGAAGGATTTTGTCAACGCTCTAATAGAAATCAACCTATACACAATCGGCCATGATTAGCTAACATAAAGAATCACCATTGAATCGAGTAGCAACTGCAATCGTTGATCAAAGTTTATGATCATCTGTAGTGGACCAATACTGAAATGGTCGAAACGATTCACGCTGTATTGACAGATCGTCACTATTATAAGCTAACATGGTGTCCGATTGTGTGTAGTGCCCATAATGTTAACATTTACAGATAATTGACATGAACTCTTCGACTGTAGAAGACGTTATCTCGCGATGAAAGATCTGATACTGTTGGCGAACATGCATATTTTTTCATGTCTTACCTCCAAGCGTGCTGCCATTTACAGAGGTGTTGACATTTGCGCTGTACAAACTCTGCGGCGTGCTTGAATATACAGATGCGCCACCGGCCGTTTGCCTGTTCGCTTGCGGTTGAACGAGTACAGGCGCTGGACTGACCAGGCGCATGGGTGTGCCGTTACGCATGGCTGCGCCTTGCGCCATTATGATGGGTGCATTTTGATCATAATATGGTAAGATATAACCACTGGGAACCTGCGGCTGATAAAGTGTCACATAAGTTTATAATTGAAAAAAGAATACACTCACAAGTGAGAACTCAAATAGCAATCAAGCTTATATACCAATAACCAAAAGAACACATGTCTTAGAAATTTCTTATTTTGAGAACACTGTTCGTTTAAAGAAATTTTTTTAATACTTTTTGAATTTTTAAAATTTTTTCGCGTATCGTAAGTGATCTCGAAACGATGTGTATTTGGACAGTTTTTTCCTTTCTAGCTTAAAAAAAACGAACGTTATCTACAATTTTTCGCATTATGCGTACGAAATGATTGATTCCCATAATGAAAGAAGGTAAAAACTGTGCAGGTCCAATAACAAAAGCATTTCGAGGGAAAGGAGTTGAAAAGTTGCATAATTTACAAGAACATATTCACAGTAGTATGTATAAATAATATAATAATAATAGGTGCGTCGAGTCCCACTTCTGATCTTAAACATTCGACAACGGCCTTTGCACTGCTGCGAAAGTCTGAATGAATTCGTCACTAGATTGAACAACCCCATTGTAGTTACTAGACGAAATAATGCAAGATATCACGGTGGAATAAATGATCTTGTTCTTCTTAGCAACTAATAATTTTTTTGGTTGCATCAATTAACGTAAATCACATTGGGGTCACTTCTAAGGCCGAGTTCGGACGAACAACTTTCCAACGACTTCCATCCGGCGGAGAAGTCGGCGAGTTTCGGTGATACAGGAAACTAATGAAAACGGAGTGCTGCGCTCAAATGTGCGACACCTAGAAATCGAGACGGTTGACAATCGCAATGGGACTGACAAATTTGATGCAAATCCCATACAGATGCGGCTTGGCGACGACACGTCTTTCTTTGGGACACATTGTTTGCGGATCAGGGAATTCGAAATATGTATCATTTCAGTTTATAATATTTGTCGTAGAAGATGTCTACAAAGATGAATGAAATATCCGAATTTTTCGATACGGGGGTGGCATATTGGGATCTCGTAACGGCCACATAATATCACTTCTCCTCCCTTCGACATCACTTTTCTGGGGAATACGAACCTTGTAACTGTATTGAAAAAGGAGAAAGTGAACGAAGATCTGATAGTTAATATAACGGCCTTTCTCTCCCACAAACATGGAAACAAATTGAAAGTTCCAATGAATTCGATGATAAATATCTTTTTTCATGGGCGTTTTAATCGATGCTACGATTTGTTTATTCATTATAGCTTATGGCAACAACAAGGATAAATACGGAGTACGAGCAAAAATAATCAAACGATAGGGTTGAATGAATTCTCAGGAGAGGTTGTCAGAATTCATTTCCTTTTCCATGTTAGAAATTCGAATTGAGGGTTGAATATCAATACTGTTTATTCCTACCAATACAATACAATGACAAATAAGTCAATTTGATGTTGACAGAAGTTTTACACAATTCAAATTTTTTGGATTATGTACATTTATGTGTGCTTCTGCAAACCAGTTTGTGCAAACGCCTTGAGCATGTAAACACACATCAGATAGATCACTTCTCAATCATAAACAACCTACGAATATGGATAAGCTTAAAATAAAATGAAGGGGTCTATACTCGAACGCTTCGCATAAAAAACACAACTTTACGCAAAATAAATTTTACATATTGCAAGCCACAGCTTTCAAACTAAACATTCACGGAAATGGAATTCATTTTCACAAATTAGCCTCTGGTAGATAGTTTGTACAAACGGCTTTAGAATGTAATCCAGCACATCAGAAATATTCCTAGTAGTAAAACATAATTTACAATGATAATTGCTGAGAATATTAAACGCGTACAGACAATATCGTGATATCGAACGTGCTGCAATCTCTAAGATATTCTTTACAAATTAGGATACAACAAAAGTTCATGTAAAAAGTTTTCATCAGACTTCAGATATTCACACACAAAATAGAGTTGGGAGAAAAATGAAAACCAAACAACAAAAACATTGGGCCTCCCTTTCACCAACAATTCGATCATGTGTGATGAAGCAGAAATTCACTTAAATGGATTTCTCCACAAAGAAAACGGGAAAATATGAGCTACAAAGAATCGAAGAGGAGTTCATCAGCGAAAGCTGCATTCACCGATTTGTTATGTTTCGCATGATATGGCCGAAGAATCATTGAGCCATATACGTTCAGAAACCAATGTTATATGTCAGAATATTTTAAAGCCGACATTTTGTCATGGGTTACTTTAAACTGTCGATATTCTCTATTTTAAGTTGCTGTATAAGGCAAATTATAAATATTCAAAACTAAGGCTGGCGTCCAACCACGTGATCGTTATACTATCAAGAATCATCCATGACATCTTTTCCCGGTCGGCTACTTCACGTCACCTTAAAGTCTGTAGTGCATTACAAACTGGAGCATTCTGATATAGAGGGACAAAAGTTTTAGCTTCAATTAACAACATGAAGCGTTCACCAATTTTCTTCTCCGTGCAAATTTTCAGTGAGAAAATATGCCACCATTTCGTAATCAATCTCTATCGGTTTTCAATCATTGGCGACGCATGGTATTTAACGATTTTTATAGGGGATGTTACCAACTGACTTTGTTGATTTAGAAATAACCCAAAACCGTTCGAATGAATTCCTAGCATTTCATCTCACCTGAACTTGTTGTTGCGCCTCTGCGGTGCCATTTGGAGTAATTGGTCTACGGGCGCTATTACTTGCGCCCTGTTGTATCAAGTTGGCGGGTGCTGGATAGACCCACGGGCCAACTCCATAATACTGAGGTACCCCAGTAGTTATGAGGTACGGCTGATCTTGCTGCGGGTTGAGAACGTAAGGTGGCTGAGAAAACGCAGCTTGTTGTTGTTGTGCCAAATACTGCTGTTGTTGTTGTTGCAACAGCTGCAGCTGCGCCGCATTCGGTGTAGCTGCATGTGTTTGTTGCGATCTGAACAATTGCTGAAATGAAGAGAGGAATTGAGGACGCTGATCATTGATTTGCCGAATTACAATTTCAATTACAAACTGAATTCTATGTAATGATATTGAATTTGTGTTTTCATCTTCCAGACCGAGATCCATATTACGATAACCGGACAATCGAAGTTATTTCTGCAGTATATGATTCAATGTTAATAAACGTATTGGCCCAATCAAGTTTCAGACCTTGATTCGTTTAAACCCACGGGACGGAGGCAATAATAAATAATTTCTCGGTAAAACCGATTCGTCATTATATTTGAGGCTGGCGTTCTACTACCAATTAGATGAATCGGTACAATTGCATACATGTTTCGGTGTTGTAAGTTGCCGTACAACTTGAAGGCAAGTCATATATATCCAGTTATGAATTTTGAAGTTTTTAGAGGCGATTTGTGAAGTCTACGGCGGCAAACATCCCGATAGGACTATTTTTTATACATTGTTTCTTGCTTAGCAATTTCATGTGACTGTTGTTGCACCACCATCTCAGGGTCAGTAGTTTAACTTAGAACTACGACATGTCTGCAAAATTCAAAGCAAAATATTAAACGAAATAACACAAAAAATTAGGGGCACAATAAAGAAGAAAATGTTTCAAATATTCGCATCCAAATCGGTTCTGAATATATGTATTGGTTCCAAAATGCGAAGCAAATAAAGAGAGACGATTTTTTCAAGTTCGATTCGGAACGTTTTATTAATGAAATTCAAAGTAGGCCTCGGAGTCAACGATCGGCTGGCGAGTCTACGAAGGAAGTATTCTGTTTGGTATACCGTTAAACAAGATGCGCGTGGTATTCCTTGAAATACGGTAAAATATCATACAGCTACGCATGAATGAATCTTTTGAACGTATCGCTGTTGTACAGTCACGAATAACTATTTTTTAGCTATAGTGCGACATATTGAAATGGCAAATTCGAATAATTCGAAATTTTGCACACACAAAAATATCATACTATATTTCAGTTCCATGCATCCTGAATATGTATATCGAAGCATTGATTGTTGCTTGCATGACTATCTTTAGATCCACAATATAATTGAATGAAAATTTCCAGATTGTTGATAATAGATGTGAAATACATCAACGTAAAATTTTTACTTTGTGTGATACGGCTGTATGACAGAAGGCAATATTATGAGATATTCACACATCAGCGTTGGGGAAGAAAATTCGACAGATAATTCGCTAAACTATTCTCTTCAAACCTTTTATGAACGTTTCTTCGGGTGGTGAAGAAAGTTAGGAGGAATTTATAGAATAAAACTTGCCCTAGGTCAATATTTATATGTATTTTCATCAAATTCATTATTCACTTACAGTATCAGAGTCAAAGTAATAGAATATGATTCTGTGATATTAATTATTAAGTGATTTGGAGAACTGCTAGCCTTGAACTTGGATTAAAAACAGAAGCTCTAACGAAATCACCGCTTTTCTTCAACGCCTATCGCGTTTAAAAGATCGTAAACTTACATCGGTCAATTGACACCGTTTCGAAGATTGTATTGAATATGAACTCGCTTGAACTCCGCGAAAGGAATGATCAACAAATACACCTGGTGCATCGACCCGGCACGGTCACGTTCCTCAGACAACCGTTAAGTGATCCACTTCGATCTCTGCGACCCAGACCGTCGATATACGTTGATACTTCCTTCTCGTATTACATGCTGAAGAATCCGATTACGAAGCCTCAACTATCAGTACATTACCTTTTGGTTGGAATAAATTGAGGTTGTGTCGCGCATAGGCACCCGATGGACAATAGATTACGCAACATAATTTTCAGGTGAACAATAGTTTTATGGTACACAGTTACACATTATATTCGACATATGTCTATATGGTTACTGATCTTCTTCTCACGTATCCTAACACACCTGACTCACTTTTTTTCCATGGTAGTCATTAACGTTTATTATTCTGTATTTGCCGAGGATAAACTGTAGTAATCGCGAAAACAATAAATCATTTGTAGAAATTCTCGTAGACTCATGCAATTATTTTTACAGGAAATAGTACTGGAGATTTTAGGCGGTCGTCTGACGGTTTTCCCTTTTGACAAATGGCCCACGCTTGATGAATACTAAGATCTTTTGAAAGGTGAGTCTTAGTCAAGATCTGATGAATTTTTCACTCATATCTGAGTGGTTAATGATTGCCGCCACCATTTATTCATCGGAAATTACAAGCAAAACAAAATTTGGGGTGAAGTAATCCAATTTATCCCGACCTTGCATCCCCATCCAAATAGAACCAGTGGCCGATGCTATATATATATAAACGTATAACAGGTCCTTTAAAAAAACAGAAATTAATCGTCGTCGAATCATCTCTTATTACAGTGACATCGAGTGAACGAGTTCACGGGTTTTTCTTCGCGTAGGGACGTATGGTCTACTCTTCTCATCGCAGCATCGTAACCTACTCGTCACGCCGCAATGTTCAAATAGTGTACGTTTTAACGACAAGCGGTGCTTTACGTCAAACAAAGCACCTGTGAGAACACACATTCCAAATGATTCAACTGTCGTATATTTTTTTCGACGACTGGAAGTTTATTATTGCGGTAAACTTGCGGGGTGAAAATCAACTTTGTCGTCGTTCAACAACCCTCGCAGCACGACGGCAAATTTAGCGGTTGAAATGCAAATCGTTCAAAAAAAAAAAAAATGAATGAAATATCGGCGGGTATGAATATGAAGCAACAAACGATTAGTATGCAGCCTTGCGTCGTCGCATCGTTCGAATTAAGTGTTCCTTTTTGAGAAGACGTTTCGAGGGTTTCAGGCGAAGGCGACACAAGTGGCAATTTTAGCCCGTCCTTCAACCGTGCGACGATTTCATCGTTCCCTTCAATCGAAACGCCCATCGTTAATGGAAGAGCGGAATTAGAGAAATTCCTTTCGATCACGCTAGCACACCTTCGCAAGAAGTGACAAGCTTCCTACTCATAACCAGACAATGAATTCAGTTTTCAATTTTTTTCAGAAGGAAAATTTCAGCAAACACTCCACACATCTACAAGATGGAAAAGAATGATTGTAAATCTTCGAAATCCTCATATAATTAAGAATTTTGAATCAATGGAAAGCAAAGTTTAAAAACCTGATAAATTCTCAAAAAATGACAATATATCAGCCTACTTTTTTTTTGAAGAAAAAAATTGGAACACCTCTTTTTTATTAATGGATATGTGTACACATACGAAGATGTTTTGTAGCAGACCCATGAATGGTACGAGCTAGCACATTTATAGTCTCCGCAACTTTTAAGGAACATGACGAAAATACGATATCCCGTTCCAATGAAAAAAAAAGGAAGCATCCAAAAAGTTTAACCGAAATTCAAAACCAGATATCTGTTCGCATTTCGTCGAAATGAACTTTTACGAGAGCACTCGTAATTTTCCCAATGACTTCAGTCTACTTCAAATAATAGGCAGTATTCCTCGAACTGCGACAATCGAAACAAAAACAAGAGAAAATGGAAAATCGGTTTCCGGTTGCGGCTCGGGACGTGGAAGTTTGAATATTATACTTAAGAGAATTCGGACATTAATAGCGGGAAAATTTCCAACTTTATTATTGGTACACCTCAACCGTTGATGAACTAAAGTGATGGTTAGCTTTTAGGTATACTCTGAATTTGGCAGGTGGAAGAAATTTCGTTCGTTTCGAAGAATATTGTCGGTTGTTTCGTCACCAAATTGCGCACGAATAACTTCACTCTTTACAATGTAAACGGCGTCTCACCAATTCTTGAATTGACTAAATAAAATGTGTGACAGTCACCTGAAGTGCAGGGCAGAGGTAAGGTTCTCTATATCCCAATTTTCCTTCGATAAACCAACTTATATGGCAATTTCGTGTAATTTATTCCATATTGATTATTATTCCACCCAAATCCTTGCAAATTAATTTGTGTCTTGTCTCGCGATTTTTTTACAATGCACACTCTGACGGTCTCATTTTCATATTCGATTCGATCTCGGAAGAATGCCGCTTCCCTTCGAGATCGCATTGACACCAATCTTCGAAATGAAATCTAAAAAAAATCGTCATTCGAACTTTTTGTTACAAGCGTTCGTCACCTGATGGAATCGTGCAATTCTATAGCAACAAGGGCGAACACGAAGTAATTTATTCTATTCATAAATTGAGGTGAAAACTTCGAGCGCTGCGACAGTTTTTATGATAGCGGTCTAGCCAGCCGTTACGGCCCCAAAATGGCACGAAGCCACCTTTCGTGTTGTGCGGGCTTCTTCCACCTGAACCAATTTATGGATCTTGACGATTTGGTTACCGATGCGAAAAAGCACCATTAACAGATAACTGAAAATGATTTGTTATCGGTTCTGCAGCAACAAACAATATGGAAACCGTTTCGTGCAGAAACAAAAATTATCGATAGAGAAAATCTGTTAGTTTTATTAGATCCAACTATCGACTTGATAAAAACAACCAGAATACGTTTATTTTGATATTTTTCCATAAATAATAATAGTCAACATTCAGGTTACATCCACTTTTACTTCCAATTTGCTGCAATAAGTGGGCATTTAACTCGGATGAATCGAGTAAGTCCTGTTTTGGTCGAATTTTCAGACACAAGGAGAGTTTCTACTTTACGAGATAATAAAAAACAATTGGCAAATTTGGACAGTAACATATATATGACCACAAAAAAGCTGCCCTTATATTCCGCATCAAACAAATCATCATTAATTCTCGATCTCCGATGGAAATTTCATATCGAAGACTTTCGCTGTATCGTTCGAAACTCCGAACTTGCAACCAATTTTTCAGGTTCTTGAATCTTTCGTGAAGGCAAATTCAGTGATATAATCAGCGAACCGGTTTTGGTCAACTCAATCGCATTACTCAATTTTCAACATAAATATTATCCGGTAGTACAAGTTCAGGGTGAAGATTTAGTGATTGTTCATGAAACCAGTTTCGGCATCCATTGACAGCGGGACCAATATTGCATCAAGATCGTTCAGTTTCTGTCAATCGAATGCGTTATTATCCTCGGTTCAATGATTATTGATTACTATTAAATCGATTTCGAAATAAAAATTCGCCGTCGACCTTCCTAAGGATAATTCCATTGTTCGATCGGATTCCGGACAATGCGCTTTTAAAACACGAACACGATTATCTAGATCGGCAAATGATTAATGCACATCCCAAAAATTACTCGTTCATTGATCCATTATCACGGACGATTAATTCGAGATGGATGAACTCCGCTCATCTCAATACATTAAATAAACAAAGTGGAGTTTGTCACACTTATAATTCGTGAACAGTTCGACCGATTTTCCTGTGTTAAATTATTGGAATTTCACGCCGTTCACGAATTACAGATTGCATATTAAATACATAACAGATATTAGCGAAAGAAAATTATAAGAAAAAAATAATAATTTTCACATATAAAACGTTGCGGGTTACAACCCTACCCCATGCGCCATTGGAAGAGGCGACTCAGTATTACAAAACTACAACATTACATGTCATGCACGTATCCAAATATTCTACAGAAGTTCTGTTACAACATATTGCAGAAAGACTTCTCAAATATCTGAAACAACTCTTATACTTTCAATACGACAACCAAATGGGAGTGTGATTGATCACAGGCATAGTACAAGCAAATGTCTGAAAGTGACAATGGATCAGACGCATACATCTTCATCAGCTCATTTGTGCCTTTACGTATAACATACGGGACTAATAAGATCTTGTGGCAAAAACCAACCACCATCATCTCCTAATTAATGTCTGTAGATATCAGAAACGAAGAAATTTTACATGCTGAAAATGCAACAAATAACATGAAACCACCTCTACCTCTGTTACTGTAAGTTCTGTTGACTATCGAATGAAATACAATATGCCGCTTAAAATGGTAGATGAGAAGGTATGTTATGCAGTTGCTATATTTGTGACAAAACATCTCCACATAAAATTATATGAAGCTTTTTCTATAGCTCCAACTTTGCGTAAAATTTTAATTCACAGTTCGGAACTTGTCGAACATGCTCTGGTGCCAAGCGATCAGTTTTCCGAGGAGGGATCCTGATGCAAGAAATAACCATTTAGCGAGAAGATTCCGCAAGTAGATTGCAACACTGATGTGATACAGAAATTGCTGCTCACATAGTGAGAAGAGAAAACTGTTCATGCTACAGTTGTTTCGCTTACTCGATGTACAAACATGAAGGTAAGCTGTTTGTCCTGTTCATACCTGACATCGGTGAAAATCAATTGAACTACTAATATAATTGGATCAGCATTAGATAATTGGAAATTTTGAATGAATCGAAATCGGACGGTCGTAGATAATACACAGCATTCAGCTAATGGAATACTTGGGTGTTGTCGAAACTCGAGCCTTTATAATATCCTCGAGCAAAATACGATCCAATTTATAGAAATTATTTAAATACTAGTATGGTGTGCAGTCTAAAAGCCCCTTCAGATTGTATCCTATTACTTAGGATATCTGGCGACATATCCCAATGTAAATGGAAAAGACAAGAAAAAAAAACTTGTTTTCTTCACAAATAATATTGTGAATATAACTTTTCCAAGCAAAGACACAAGCGAAAAGAAGTCGATAAAACTTGTGACTAGAATTGAAGGCGGCCGAATCAAGGGAAATGGAATTTCTAATCTCGAACAGCATCCAATAACTTCTACGTAACACCAAATTCAATTCGCTGCCTCATCATTCAATTCCCAAAACTTTCACCGGGAGACTTTCAGCCCGTGACGTCGCCAGATTTTCCACGAAAGTGAAAAATTACCTTTTCCTCGTAACACGACAAATAAATATTAAATGGGGAAGCGATTTTCCATGCAGGAAATCTGGCGTAATTCTCCCCAATTGAAAAACTGATTCGCCGCTTGACGATAGAAGGCAAACAATTTCCCGATGAAAAAGTCGCTCTGAGGGGAATACGTCGAAAAGCATTGGTAAATAAAAGACTATTATTAGAGGCCAGCACAACATTTATGGGTCAATCAAACCTTATTGCATAGACTGAGGAGGGTGGAAACGCCGCGTAAATAATTGATATCGTTATTCCACGCCGGTTGATTTGTCTTGAATGACTTATGATTGAGAAATGTGTAGTGTAAATTCTTTGAAAAATATTTAACCCCATCGTCGTGAACATTATACGGAAGCGGCAAAACCGTTAACTCGTTTAAAATAAATACTGGTCATGAAAGGACTAACGAAAATTGCATGAACACTTTTCTGATGTGAATTATGAGAGCACTCTGCAACTCGTTTTAGCTTTCAGTTAATATATGATTCATTAATTATTGTAGAATTTTACTAAATCTGAATGTAAAATACGTTCGAATCAATCATCTGGGGCAAAAAAATGGCTGAGAAGAAGAAAAAATTACGGCAACTTCATTCCACTTTGCCTAGGAAACCGGAAGCACTTGTGCGAGATCAATTTTAAATTTCAGATGAGCTTTTTGCGGCAAACCGAAACGTGTTCTTCAATAGATTAAAGAAATAATGAAAGCCAAAAACGTCGAACACTTTGCGCAATTTCTGGTAAGTTGGTAACTACAATGTGCTACGTGAAAAAAAATTTTAGTAGAAAGACACTGAATGTACATATATTCAAATTGTGATATGTAAATTTATTTGATGTGTAAAAGGATGTACGTATATCAACTTAGCGAAGTAACTATGGAAAATTTTGTTGAAATGTAATTTGCCGTTAACACTCGTAAATTAGATTCAGCCGAAAAAACTAAATTTTTGAGTTGACGTAAGATCGATATAGAAAAAAACTAAACCACAAAATTAAATATTAAGCCCTTATAATCAAACCTTCCGACAATAACAAATTTTTTTAACAGGTAGTTAAGTGTTCGAAAGATGGCGAATTTAGGTGAGGGAATCTTCTCTTCACGCTACAAAACATCAACCGATTTCGAACTCTAACGAGCTCGTGTTCAAACGGTTCGATAAGTTCGCGATTTTGTGCATAGAATCCTCCAGTTAGAAAAGAACACGAAACACAACAGACCGAAACGTTAGCACTTTAATCAGCTGATGTTTTAATGGAAAGCTGTTTGCCTGTACGAAATATAATTCCAGCAATTTCCACCCCGTTTCCGACGGAAGGGCGACGACAGCTAAGGGAACCCGCGAACGTGACCTTTACACGGAGATCGGGACACGATCCAAAGCGCGCCCGCGCCCGCGGCGGCATGCAAATAGAAAACCAGTCAAAAGGTTGTAATATCGCAATTTCCGGACCATTTCCGATCGGAAGGAATACGAGACGAATGGGAAAGAAAGTCGCGATTGCCAGCGACGGTTGCCTTTTTCCAGATGTTCCAGGAAATTTCTCCACAGTTTGTATAAAAAGAATGTCCAGTTCGAAACGGAGCGGCGGCGGTTTGAATATAAACAGCCAGAACATTTGGCAAAATACAATTACTCCAAGTGAGTAGCGTGATTGAAAAATATGTTGTTCTTTTTTTCAATTTCAATTCTTTCATCGTTTGCAATGATGACGTTCAGAAGACTTGTCGTTGGGTCTGGCTGGATTGAGTCATATTTGACCACATTGATAGACAAGTGAAATTAGTATCATATGAGGTCTCTTTGTGTGTTCCTCAGGGCTGCAACCTGGGACCTATATTATTTTCTTTATTCGTCAATGATTTGCTATGTTTTATGGGTCGGGACACAGCATCATGTATGCGATTATGGTCGCAGTTCTCATGCTGAATATTCGGCGCTTCGAGGAAAGGAATGGCCGAATAACCGTCCAATTCACTATTCGTCTAATTTCTAAACAAAATACGGTAGCGAGCTTGAATAAAACTCTAAATTGGTGCAGATGAAAAAGCCAGACATCGACCTTGCCGTAATCAACTACTTCACAACACTGGGAGTACACCTAAGGTTTGAAAGAAATTCACAAGTTTTTAAAAACCTATTATATCGTCACAACATAAGGGAGTAACTCGCTATGTGACTGTAGTCGCAGAGGAGGTCCGTCTATAGAGAGCAACACAAGATATAGTGTTTGACAAAATCAATATTTGAAACCATGAAAATAAAAAAAATAGATATAGGTAAGCGAGATGGATTAATGAACGTAAAAAAGAGTTTTGGGTGTTCGAAGAACTCTTTTTTCGCTACTTTTTCCAAAAGATAGGCAACCTCACCTGATTGAAAGTTGTTTATCTCCATCCTTGATAAAAAAAACATGACTTGTGGCGATAGAGAAGTGTTTCAACTCGCAAGGGAAGACGGCTCTGAACGTGGAGGGTGCGGCGTCGAGTTCGTTATCACCGGCGTCGCTTTATAGACGATGGGCACCGCAGACGACGCCGCCAACTTCGTTTTCCCCAACCCTTAATCGTCTCATTACATTTGAATGGTTGGACGCTTCGTTAGAACAACGCTATATGGAGATATTGTTACGGCTGTTATAAAAAAAAGGTCGCATCAATCAGTACCGGCACATTTTGAAAATGAATATGCTACGCCGATTATTTCGTCAATAAGCGTCTTTTAAAAAAAATACGCCTGCTTAGTAATGAAATCGATATTATCGCTGACAGTTTCATTAACGGAAAACGTCGCGGAAAATCCGTCGGACGGGAACACGGCGTTCATTGTGTCGACGATCCAACGCGATTAATGAGCATCAAATGCGAACTTTTATGTAGAAAATTTATCGATAACAAGGAGAAAGGCCGTGGCGATCGCCTAGAAAACCACCGTTCGGAAATAACTGCGGTATAAAAATATTTCTTATGAGATCGTATTTTCTCGATTAAAGACCCAAAACCGCAGTATCTAGGATTTTATCCAGATTAGAAAGCAAATCGTAACATTCGCGATGATACAGTCGAACGCCACTTTTTTCCATTTTACTCAACGAGATATGTAACCGACAGAGAAAGTCAACGCCTACTACAAAGTTCTCAGAAGAACCGGTAGAGCGCACCAAATGATATAGCTGCATGTATCAATGATATGAATTAAACGTTAATTAAATGATATTATGGCCGTTTGTTTTGCCGACTGAATTTTCATACGATAATCGAAGTTGAACATTAATAATAAAATCATAAATTAGATACATGATGAAAAATTTTAAACCTAATCCTAATTCACAAAAATAAACATTTCGTTAACACTAACAAGTACCAAAAAAGTTTTGTGAGAATGATTTTTTATGCAATACTTTTTGACGTATCCCCCCCCCTCACAGTGAAAAATGTAAAAAATAGAAGCCTTCATTGCATGACGAATCGGAACAATTATCGCAATCGATAGTGATGTAGTTTATATTGTAGTAAAAGATATTAATCGACGAAATTTAGTCGCCTTCATTGGAATGTATGTAATTAAATTCCCTTAAGTGTACATAGATAATGCATATGAACATCGATTTATATTTCATTGTACAAAAGAGCTGTTCTACATATTAGGCGAAAGGTCTTTTGTGCAGTTTCGTGACGAGGTTGCTTTGCCATGAATGGAATGCCGCCATAAAGTAATTTTCTTATGGAAGGAACGGAATGTGCTTAACAGTAGGATATACAGGAAGTACAATATTTTCCCGTCAACAATCAGTTGGAAAATGTTGAAATGTTCTGGCATCTTTGTCTTGTTCTAAAAGATCAACAGCGCCTAAATGAATGATAATCCCCATTGTGTTAGTTTAATTTTTGGAAGCAATTTTCCACTTTTAATCCCCCATTCTTTCCCATGATTTCCGTTCGGATTCATAAATCCTAGAGGTCCTCAGAAGCTTCCATCATCTTTCTCGGGAGCATCATGAATATTTATGTAATCAAGTCAACGATTTAATCGCTATACCTAATTCGATCGTCTCCTAGAGAGTTTTCGCTAGCGATTAACGAACCAGAAACGAAAACCTATGTTAAGCGGGAAGTTGATGCTACGCCCTCATCTTGTCATCGGATCTCAGAATGTCCAATATACCGTAATTGGATTTTTATTCTGCTAAATATAGAAACGACCTGGATAGGTTCACAAATTTCATGATAATGAAAACGCCATCGCATGTTTGAATTTATGGTTATCTACACCATATGGCGCTCATAGCGAAAGGATCGATACAAAGTTGGGGATAGTTACTGATCGTCATTTGGAGCAATATACTGAATTGACGGTGATTTCGTCATAGGGAAACACCACTCAGAAATATACGACCACCCGTCCGTCGCTATATATTTATATGTCAATAAAATGAGTGTACGACCGCCAACTTGAGAATTACTACCGTAACGAAAAGTAATTAAAAGGGAATTTTTATACCCCCGTAATATTTTTCATTATCCTCATTTGTATTATACGTCATTATTGATGCACTAATTTCCTAAAATTTTCCATACGTTTCCATAACATTTTTCTGACTTCTTCGGTGCCTTCCGCAGTGAGCTCTACACAAATGAGGAGCTAAAAAAGCAAGTGTCATAGTGCCTTCTTCTGGGATGAAGTCACACATAAAGTGATTCGCTGAGATTTTGTTTGAAAAAGATCATTTTTTACCCACTATTTTCCCACTCCAGGTTAGGATCAAAGTTTACGTCAGTTCCCAAGAAGATTGGAATGCTAAAACTGTCACCATTTAATTCGGCATCAAAAATGATATCAATTTCGTAACGCGGCTATCTAATACATACGCTTTAAATTCTCTTCGAACGTCAATTTTCACCCTTAATTGTCGTCGTTAAAATAAATCTAATTAGACCATTGGAAAGCTACGATCCACGTGACATTTTTCTAAGAACGAACGTGAGAAGTAGTCGGCGGGAAATGTTACCTCCCGGCATGTTGAAACTTGACGAGGTTTCACGTTATCACTAATTTCGTAACATTAAGCTTGATTAGTAGTGAGCACCTCAAAACAACAAGCAATCTATCATAAGGGAAATTTAACGCTCTTTCCTAACGGCGTACTCAGATTTCAGTTTAATGAAAATGAAGGTTATGGCGATTTTAGTGATGTAAGGTGAACACGAAAAATGGGATTTCAGCGGAATATATAGAGAACAAAAGTTATCGCTAATTGACTTCCGGATAAAATAAATAGGCCTGGACCAGGCTGAACGGGTCAGAGGTTTAATTTGGCAAGGTTTTTTTGAGCAGGAAGCGAATTTTGCTACAAGAAACTCAATTACCTAATTTTGGAAATCGTCGAGGTATCTCAGGGTCAAAAATAGGGAGAACGGTAAGTTTATCTCCATTCTGGACCTCGATCTCACAAAAATTGTGTTTGAAAATCAGGTCCTCATTTTTCAAATCGATCGCTACCACGCGATAAAACTTAGGTAAAGACACTCAGTACTCATTTATGTATATACGCCCTCTCTTTCATGAGCAGCCATAACGAAATTTTCCATCCACAAGAACGGAGAGCTTGCCGCCGTAAATTTAATTATGCCATTGGGGGACGAACGAGCAAATTGCTTCAATTTTTACGTTTGTTGTCGGTAATGAAAAAACCAATTACAGGCAAGGAAAACTAGGATGCGCGAAATCGGAAAATCTCTTTGTTTCCGATTTCGAGGGGCAGCGGAGTGCAGACTTCTTCATTCGCAAACCGTTCGGTCGTCGAAGACACCGAGCGATCCAACATCGAAATGAATATTCAGCGACCCAGTAATATTTCAACACGTACATCAAAAGACAGGTCTTCGTTGTGTATACAGCGTATTGAATTTCGTTGCTAAAAACATAATATCTAACTTAGTGAATAGAATAAAGAAATCTTTTTGACCTCGACATTTTATAACGCGAGCGACGCCCTTGTTCTTGAATAAATAACGAAATTCTCTTAATTTTCAAGTCATTTGATACAAATACGTCGCAACTATTTGGAGGTGGGTATCATTCGAATCATCAAAAAATAAATTATTGGAATTATTTTTTATCATGAAAAGATATGAAGATATTTCAATTGGGTATTTGTCAATCTGAGTAGTAAATCGGGTATTCAAACAAAATCAAATGAGAACTTCATAATATATATTGGTGGGACATCAAATCGTAATAACTTATAGTCGAAAAAGGGTCAAGCAGCCGTGGGCTGGAACATTTTTCAAAAAGTCCAAATTTCGGACACACTTTTGAAAGGAGTCACCAATTTCAATGTCTTATTTTGCAATGAAAACTAAATTATAAAAACATTTCATAGTTTTCAGATCCAAAATTGGTAAGAACAAGTTTAGGGCATTTCCCAAAAAATATTTATGTGATTGTGAATAAACTATGTTTATTAAATAGATATATCGATGAATAACCAAGGCATAGACAAGTTTCCTCTTCCATCAATTAAGTTTTGCATTTCTTCGCAAACAGAATAGTTTTTGAAAAATCGCTCATGTTTTGTGGTTAGCTACTCGAATTATCAATCGATTCCGACCGAAAGAAGAGAGTATTTACTTTGAATTTATAGAGCTTAAAAAAAAACCGGAATTCAGATTTTCGAAAAAATTTCCACCGATGGCTGCTTGTCACTTTTTTGATTAGATTTTTTTCCATGATTTGAACTACATTTCAGTATTTTTTTAATGCCCCTTTAACATCGACTATAGTATAATCGATAAATACGCAGAATCGCTAATTGGGTATCATGTAATTTCACGAGAACTAAAACAATGCAATATTGTAATGTTGACCGACCGAATGGTGATCCATGGTTGTTTGTTGTTTCGTTTGTTCGATGGTGAAGATTTCGAAATTGAATGGCGATTTTTGATATGTAATAATGATGCTTTGTCGTTTGGTGTTACTGGGTGCCAAATTGGAAACATAGACATGAATCATTCTGTAATCACAATCGAACATCGATGAGCAAAACATGGCTTTTTCTGAAATATCCCTCAGCACTATTCAATAAATAAAATCAATTAAGAGAAAGTGCAACTGTTTCCATGTTAAATGGAACTTGACGTATCAAATAAAAAATTGACATGAAGCGTAAAAAAATAACCACACCTACATGTGAACGTTTACCTTTTATGTCAACTTCCTTCAGTACATATTTATCCAAACCTTCAAAACAAATATGGAATATTTGGGGTGTAATAGAAATCGATTAACGGCTAGATTTCAGGTACAGACATTATCAAAAATGTCTAACGAAAATATCTATGAAATTTGTGCATTCCCTTAGATCGAAACAATTTAGAGGGAGTACTGAAACAGTATGATATATTGCCAAGCGACGGTCTCTACGGTCTTTTTCAGCAATACTTCAACGCATTCAATAATTGAATTGGATTTATTCGAGTATTTATCGAATTTCACATGGAAGAAACATTCAACCCACGTTCAAAATCAAGGTTGAAAACTGATCCGAATTACAAACTAGGAGACAAGGTTAGGATATGTGTAACGTAACTTCTGAAATGACTTCCTATGTGCCGGGGTACACATATTTAGTATTTTACATTTTGACACCTTATTGTGTTTTTACTTTCCATCACACCATTTCAATGCAATAATTTACTAGTAATAGAAATTTTTTCTACTCAAATTTTTTGACCCCCAACACCAGAACGATCTCAATACATATCATCATGTATTATAGTTCAGGTGCAACGGAAAATAGATGCAGTTCGCTGCGAGCTGCAATTTGTTGTGTTGAGTTCAAATTGTTGTGAAACAATTGTTATCTTCATTGAATTTGGACAACATAGTTGGTCGGATCTTGGCACGGCACTCATATCAAGTTCATAATCAGTGTTCGCAAAATGTTCTGGATGACATTTCGGTATGACTTCTAATTTTGCCTATGAGGGAGCTCGTAAATTCGACGATCGTACGACCGTCTCCTTTTGCGTCCGAGTGCCCCGGATGGAGTGATTTGTGTGACGGGCAAACCGGGCCAGGTAATGCGAATAAATAAAACGAACGAGCCAAAATGGATGATTTAATGTACTCTTAATGTCGACGCAGTTAATGAAGAACGGCACCGAGCGTCTATTCGAGGGGAAAAAGCGACGAGTGGAAAAAAAAGCAGAAGAACAACGACAAGTACATAAGCAAGAAATATTAGCGACAGATTTGGACCGACCTCGAAACTGGCGAAATTTTCCTAGCGAGATTTATCGAAGCGCATGTTTTAATTGGAATACGTCGTAATTCGCGATGATTGAACGCGCGACGATTCTTTTGGTGAAAATTCACATGTCGTTTTTTGACGAACCACGAGATTGGTGCGACTCGAAGTGGGAACGTTTCATTTTTCCTCCAACCAGATATTATGCATATGCGTTTGAAAAGAACTGAAAAATGATGAACCTTCAAATGTTCAGTTGCGATGTGATTGTCACATCTACTGTCTCGTTCTGGCACTTCTAGGGCGATTTGTTTGGAATGAAACAAATGGCATGTCGACATAAAGATGTTCGAAAGCAATAACATTCAAGATTAACGTTTTGGAATGTATCAGTAAATAAGACGTTACTTTAATTATTGCTGCCCAATAAGTGCATCATTTCGTTAATTCATTAGTAAACGGAAATAATAAAAATTGTGGGACGGTAAGTGGATCAAAACGAAATAAAATTTATACGGCGCGTTTCAAACAGAGTGTAACAGTTTAGCAATTAGTTGTTTTAAGACCTAAAAATGATCTGCAGAACAAAAGCTGCAATCCAAAACTTTCGTGACGCATATCTTTCTCTTTTCATCAATTATTATCATTATTTATTTTTTATAAATTCATTTCATTTGATGTGAATTTTCAAAAAATTCACGTGGAAATTTTGGATTTTTCTGATTCATATTACAGATTTTACCATCTTCTCAATTACATAGTCTGTTTTAGAATTGAAAACTTTTGGGATCAATAGGCAGATCTTGCAATATTTTTAAATGAAATAGATCTTTTAGTGAAGAATTTGATCTTTTATATTTCATGATTTTTCATATGAATCAAGTTCCTGTATAAATTTTTGGTTTGGAACATCACCCCAAAAAACTAATACTAATAAACCTATTGCATCATATTTTTTATTAACCGGTGACAGTTAAATTAAAGTAAAAAAATATAGAATCCAACGAATTTTCATTAATAAAAAATGTCATCTACATCTTAAAAAACTTGAAAATTTTTAGAATAAGAGTCTAAAAATGGAAACAGAAAATCGGCGCACTTATCACATTGTTCCGTTCCTTTGACAACAGGATCTTCTCTGTTGAACAGGTAAGTTACGTAAAAGCTCGCGTGACGGGTGCGCAGGTGGAAATTGATGAAAACCCTTCCGATTCTCGATCATGTGTGACGCCCCGGGCGGATCTGGTACTATTTTACGGTCCGCTTGGATTCTGTCAGACGGAATCGAAGGGTGCGCGGGCGACGCCAAAGGCGCGTAAACCGTCGAAAGGGTACACAGGTGTATATTTTCCGGGTATTTCGCTCTTTCTATGTTCGCTACGTAACTAACGATAATCCGATCGGAGCATCGTTTTCCTCACAATAAAATAAACCTAAGTTTATGTTGGGGCGTCTTTCCATTCCTTCCAAGCGTATTTTATCTATGATTAGTTACTTACTAACGTGCATTAATTGAACCTATGAGATTTATGTTAACTACAACCAAGACCAATTAAGAAATGGGGAAAAAGTAAAACGACCGTCGACGTGAATAAATTTCTATTGAAGCCACCAAATTGAAATAATTTCGGGTGTTGTCAATATACCTAAATTAAATACATACATACAAACAATTAATGTAAATTGCGATTCAAATTAGTTTTTCGTTATTTTGATGATGACTAACAAAAACGTTAGACGTCATCTATGTGATACGCAACGTGGTCCCAAATTACATTCCTTTCAGGATTCCCGAATGAAAGTAATTTCACCAACAGTTCTTTGGATTGCTGTTCATATACGTAAGAATCCTCAAAACAAGTCAATTCTAGATGATGTAGGTATCAACAAATTATTCCAAAGTAAACATGTTGAACTCTGTTCGAGTGGTAGTTACAGCTCATCATTTTTCAAATGAATGTTCTCGTGATTTAGAAAATTATTTTTTTTTCTTATGAAAACGTTTTCGCGAAATTTTGGAACCAACATTTATAGTTAGATGTAAGCAGCTTACCTACGAATTTTTTTTTTGAGAGGTTCATTGAATTCAGTGACCGAAAATATTTTATTTATTAAAAAAATTTGCAAATGGACTCGGCGCAATTGACCGTTGTTCACCCCTCCCTCCTTAACATCACTGTGCCCAATTAAAATTGACATATAATATCGCATGAAGCATTTTAAAGAATGATGCATCAAGCAGCGGGAAAAAAACTGCCTTTGTTTCGTAAGAAAATTAATAATGTGCCAAATTACGGGGCGTATTTTTAATGAGATTCGGAAGTCGGCGAAACATTTCCACCAAGTTGGATTGTATCGATCTCTTTCATCGTAACGAAACAAAAGTAACAAATCAGAATGAATCTGTAAACAGTAGTTGGAACAGCGTGGACGAATATTGAATGAAAAGGAAAAACTCCTATTACCGAAAAAAAAATAGAGACGCGTTGAATGTATTGAATAAGGAAAACTAGTTATTAATTCATTTATTTATTACTACGAATTACATAAACTATGGATTTTGGAAGACCCCTGTTCTTATAAAGTGGTAAAGTTATCAATTTGCTTTCACTGTATGTATCCACGATGTTTAACCGAAGCGGAAAATAAATACATAAAAGAAACGACAAATTACATATTAATCGTTTCGACACATTTCTGAAATAGACAATACGAAATGGCAATAAAACGCGACCAAATCGAGATTCGTTTTAAATCTCTATTGTGAGGGACAAATCCCGGAATCAGTTTCCGTCTATTCTTTCTTTCGTACGTAGTTGTGAGCGCGGGCGTCATTCGAAAAATTCCATTTGATCCCGACCAACGTCCCGTCCCCGTAAAGTTATCCCTTTTTCATTCCGTCCGCTTATTATAAGTGAAATGGAAAAGCGACGCGTCATTTCTTCGCAGGGGTCGAATGCTGAAAGAGAAGATGGAGGATGAGAGCATTATCAAGACGGAATTTCATTATAGTGGCTTGATGTGTGCAGACCGTCAGAATTCTATATGAAACCGATGAAACGTTTATTTTGTATGGCGAGAATTACAATATCCTCCACCGTTAAAGTCTCTTGTATTGTGGTGTGTCCTCCGATCGTTCGATTTCGATAGTCATCAGAACGTAGGAGGTTCCACTGTTGCCGACCCCTTTTTTGTCAGGACGACGCCGACGGGACGGCTGACTGAATAGCTCGGTTTTTCTGATATCTTCCACACGTCAGAACAGTATAATCAGCCACCCTAAGAGTCCACAATACATCACATGAGACGAGGACACAATAATGAAATTTGGGCCTCAATCTTTGCCATGGTCTTCCATCATCCTACGGTTTCGGACAAACCGTAATTTTCCTTGACAAAATTCGTGCGTGATAAATGGGAAAATCGCAATTAACGTGGATATATATCTTTTCGTTGTAACGAGACCGCGTTGTCCCAGATTAATATTTCGACATGGGAGATGAGTTTTTTTCAGAGGGTTAGTTGGTGTGGCAATGTTAATCCAGATATTTAACTGCTAATATTTCAATTAAAACTTTCGTTTTTCAAACATTTCGGTGCCATATGGAAGGCGTCCATCGCCCGAACCTTTTGGTGGGCGCGTAGACCCTCTCAAAATCTCACGACCTTCTTTCTAAACATACACCGCCATGTGATGAATCGTCAGATGATGTCGACATTTTCGAAGATTCCCATGAAGACTGATTACTTTAAAACACTTACAAATTGAATTGAATGATTCTTTCCGTATCAGCAACTTCTGAACGACAAAAAAATCACGATACTTGCTGTTCGGAAATATTTTCACATGAAAGTTGACAAATTATGTACTAGCAAGACAGTCGACAAAAAACGCGAACGCAGATAAGGTTGTATTGATTTTAAACCGAAATATCACAATCCGAATTTGAATAGAACAAATTGTAGGAAACGATATTTCATTGCTCGTCAAACCGTAGAACAGCTTATAACCTGTTCATATCCATGAACAATGTTAGAATACTGATGAAAATTGGCATTCCGACAGCATAAATTGAAAGGAATCAATCCCTACTTGGTAAATTTTGCTATTTTGAACTCTCTCTAGTGATGGAGTTTTTTTTCAGTGATAATGGTATAATATATGTGGGAGGATGTTTTTGAAACAATTGCATGCTCTTTTCGCACGATAAGTTAACCTCTTGATAATTTTCGCGCTTCGAATTTGCTTCGCATGGCCTAGCAAGCGATGGCACGAAACAAAGCGCAACTCCCACGAGGTACAAGAAATAATATCACGGCCAAATGTCACACAGACGATTGACCTTTCTAGTAATGCCATCGCGACTAGGGGAAGTAAAGTTTCAACCCCTCTACACGTTGCTTGCAACTAGCCGCTAATTACGTCTATGTGGTAATTCTCCGTTTTGATGGGACTAGTACATATGTTACAATTAGTGTACTTTTGTTTGTTCATCACATTCTACATACATACAGTCAAATTATATAAAATCAAACTCTGAGAAATGCACTTGTGTTCTTGGTCGAGCAGTTTGTTTTAAAATATAGAACCGCAAAGTTTATATTGGATATCAACATAAAAACGGCAACATAACTATAGGCAGGTACCAAAAAATAAAGGGGTTCATAATTATTCAGTCATGTTCGATTTCAGCCGTTTGCCGACTCGATTCCGATTCGTCATGCGTGAGACGAATATTTTTCAATTAAAAAATACCAGCCCGTTTATTTTTAGCGTTCGACTATGTACGAGTAGAATTCAAACGCAAAAAGGGAATTGACATTATACATAATTATTTGTGCAAACGTGCTCGCGATGCCTTTTCGAAAACGGAGAACAAAGGGTGGGAAATGGCGCCCGCCTAATGACTTTTCTATATTTAGTCCCGACGCGCCCCGTCGACCGAAACGTACGTATCGAACAACCACCCTTTTTGGGGTTGGCGGGAAGTCGCTACGTCAACACGACGATCAACGAAAACGACCGTCCGATAGACAAGGCTAAATTGGATTCAATTGTTCGAGTAATTAACGCTGGAGGCATCGAACGAAAGCCCGCAGGTCTGGAACGAACTTGTCGACTAATAAGATCGGCTACAAGCAAACTACTACAATTGGGGCGACTACGTTAAGACGACCTCCACGAAACGAGACCAAAACCACGAAACACCCCAGTCATGTGCAGCTCGTTCGACATCCAATCATGGGAAAGTCAGACTGACAGGATTTAAAATACAGAAAACACCAATGTTTGATGGATAAACTCAGTGTTGTATATTGTCTAATTTTGATATTATTTTTTTGTCACAGTTGCAAAACACATTCAATATTGAAAAGAAAACGAACCATTTTGTTATTCATTTGAAACAAAGCGATTCACTATTCCTTCAATTGCATTACGGTTTAACCGAAATTTGGATAATCATATCCAAAACCACATGTCACAATCGATATTCGGCCCATCTTATTTCATTAGGGTTTTCAAGATAACTTCTACAGATTGGTCCTGAAGCAGCTAGAGATCTGATTTCAAAAAACGTCTAAAACTCAACAATTTTTAATTCAAATTTCATTCAGCTAAAACAAACAATATGGTAAATGGTACAAATTGCATAGTTTTAGAGATATTCACATGAATAATATTTATGATATAACAAATATGCATATTATGATTGGCGCAATAAATTCATCACGGTTTTCAATTAGATATCTGATCTACAGTCCAAAACATTGTTTAATATAGTTTTCAGGAAAACAAGATACAGGTGCAATTTTAAATAGGAATGAAGAAGAGTGAGAGATGGCTTTCGAAATTCGGAAGGCTACTACACACATCATTGTTAGCTAAAACAGGAAAATGTCTACAAGCTGGCAAATTTGAACAACTGCTTATGTAGAAGCTATTCATAAGATTTGTGTTCCCTTTAAATTCTTATGTATCTGTATTTCTTTTTTTCATTTTTTGAGTTTTTCTAATTTTATTATACATTTGGACGAAACGTGCTATTGATCCAAGATACTTCAAACAATTCAGGTTGAAGGGTGATAAAAATAAATAACTTATATATTAGAGCCGATAACCGTGGATAGATATACAAATACAGAAGTTAAAAGAGAGACGTACATATTTTTGTGTTTTGCATTCAGAAATTCCGCAATAGGTGCCATGGTCTTCAAACGTATGAAGTGGCATATGAGAGCATTCACTGGGACTGACGCTTGATGCCAAAGACATGAACGTTTCAAGCATGACACCTTTGATGTTATGTTCAAAACCAAATTCGTATGGGATCCATTGCACTTCAAACGATGCAACATTCTTCGAATGGTTGACAGTCAAAGTCGATTTAATTCAAACGACTTATCCGTTGTGGGTGGAGTAAAAATTCTGAATGATTTAAATATCTGTTATTCAACGGTATTCAAATAGACGCACAGAACAGTTTGGGCCATCAACCCCGACATTTTGCCAATGAGAATAAAATAAAATTGAATATATAAAATTGAAAATACGGCAGGTGACAATTGTCATATTCAGCCAAGAGAAGTGCGGCATTTTAATATCATGAATTGGGAAACAAACCTAAGTTCAAAGTTACTTTCGAGTGACCAACAAACACCTGAAATACTCTAATGGTTTGTCATCCCTTCGGGCCTAAGGTAGGATTGTGCCATTCCGAACAAACGATTCAGAAGGTCATTGTCATAAATTACTACAAAAAGAAACATTCTCCAGAATGTATTGAAAAGTCTTTCAGGTTCGAAAACTTATGCCTCAATGCATGAAGTATAATGAATAGTTTTTTTCATATATTTAATAATAATATAACATTGTTCCTTTCCAAAATAGGTCACCCTGCTGAGTTTTCAAGTTCCAAACTCCCTAATCCTTCTGAGGCTGTGGACAGCGGTCGAAAATTTCCTAGTGAGGACAGTGACGGGTCCAGGTAAGACGATCGTCCAAGACCAGTCTCAATAAGTTCAGCGTCGACCGCTCCCGCTCTGATTAAAAAAAAATTCCTTGTGTCTTTTCTTTATTTAGTTTCAGATCATTCTCACTGAACCAGTGCTCAGCCTGTGCCCAGACCGGTTCTCCAACAGAGTTATCCCGCACACAATCAGATAAGTTGTTTATATGAAAAATGAACAATACAGGCCCAAGAGTTAATTCATGGGGTACCCCAAAAGACAGACAGACAGAGAACAGAAGGAAGAGGTGTATCATTCTGAAATTCCTGTCGACCGAAACGCGTCACGGTCATCTTCAAACTATTTGCATAAAATCGAGATGTTGGATAACGGAGTCCCGGGAAATGGCCCAAAGTCCCCGATGGGAAAGAGGAGCATGGCGTGGACATGCGTTGGTGGTCGTTCAGCCGTTTGCGTTCACGATGTTGCTTGATATGTACCTACATCCAAATATACATGCGGCATCAAAAAACAGCACGTGGTTGAATGTACCACATATCAGCCATGAGACCCCTCCAGTCTCAACATAACATTAAACATACTAGTTGTATCGAAGTCAAATCTTCAGAAATGTGACACTGCGATGGAAATTGACCGATGTTTTGTCCTATCAGTGACGGAATACGTCGATGAATAATTAGGGTCAGCCCGACGTCGAATTGTAGCTCTTGGAACTGTTTCGCTTCATGTCTGTCTCCGTCTGTCACTTCATTTAAATTACAAATCGACGACGATAGACAATAAAGAGGTCGCATGCATTATTATCGAAAACCGAAACAACACGCACGTTTATGATCGTCAGAAAACAAGGGCGTTGGAGCCTAATACAGTGCGATTTGCATACGTGAAATATGAACACATACGTCGCTCGTCTCTATTTGGTATAGCCTCGTCTATCGCGAAACCTTCCATGAGATAAACGAGAACACGGGCACAACCGGGAGGATTCCACCGGTAAAGCGACATTTGAATAAGGTCGGAAGGATGTATTATCGAAGAACGTAATTCGACCGGATCAACGTCGATCGGCCTGATAAATTCAAATGCCTCGAATCGACTATTGTCGACAGATCGAATCGAAACGCCTTCAACCTCCCATTCTAGATTTTTAAAAACTACCACATTAATAAATAAAGGCGTTATCAATTGCTGGGAAGGTATCTAGACCTGATTCTGACAATATCAGATTATCATTATTAAATCATTTAAGCGCCATCTTATAGAACCTCGTACCGTTATTTGAGTTCTCACCGTAGAAATGGTAAAGGATTGATATATTCGTTCGGGTGTGAGGATTACCTTCGCACGTCGGATTTTCGGGAAGGGGTTGATGGACGACGTTCATTAATTAATCCTTATTTTGGTTGGGCGTTATTGCTACACGTCACGCGATGAAAGTAAGGATTGGTTATTGTGTTTCAACGTTCCAGACAATCCGCTTTGATCGATGAACTCTTTCATTTGGGGTCAGTGCTGTCCCGAACTGAGGGCGATACAATGAAATTAGCCCGTGTCCATGATACTCGGCAGCATAACCCAACTTCCATTGACATCTGCTTTTTCGAAAGATAGAGCAGATAATCATAGACTGTATACATTAAAATGAGCAGATTATTCTATCATTTTTCTTCTATAATAATCAAGTCAATTTTGTTGACAAGGCAATACTTTTTTCCAATTTGGCGGATGAAAAATGAATGTCATCTGAGTTCCCAAGAATGAAATAAGAACTACACCTAATTTTGACTCCTTTTTATTACAAATTTTGAAGTATACAGCAAGGATGGTGGTATTTAGCCGAGAATTATAAAGGATTGTTTGTATATATCGTAGGTCTTCAATTGTCAAAAATTCCGAGAAGAGGTAGATCCGACGAAGTGCGGACATGTGCGTTGGCCCAAATGTGTAATGACAACAAGAGAAATTGAACAATTGGTAACTCCAGCCAAAAATTTATTATTCTGTGTAAAATTCAATTGTGATATTTTCAAAAATTCCCTCCAAGCTTGTTGGTTTCAATTTGAATTTTATTGGTACTTGGACACTGAAGTCACTTCAATTCAAATTATAACATCAATTTGCTTTTTTTTTCGCAAAAAGTGTAAAATTGCACAAACTTGCACAAAATGTAATGATATTTACGCTGTATTGACATTTGCAATCACTAACCATCCATTCAGGATGCGGAAAATAGTCTGTCCAAATATCAGGCGTCAATTGGCAGGGGTTGAAATAATTCTCAATTTAAGTAGTCGATATTTAAAGAACCCGTACAAACAGATAAGGAAAATCATAACAAAGAATTTTACAAGAAATACTATAATTTTTAGAAATGCTAAAAATAATAAATAACTATAATTGTAATTAACTAATATTCAAGAAAACATTCTTCCTAAGTGAGGGTCATGTAGGATAAAATGAATAGCATCAAAGAATCGATTCGGTCTATCATTTATTTGTGACATTTCACAGTTTGACACACTGTTCCAAATCTAGTCGAGCGAAAAGCATGTACCTTATTGAAAAAGAAAAGTTCAATCAATCATTAGAAATTGCCAGTTTTAGAATCTCACAACTAATTTTGCTCCGTCTTTATAGCAACCATTGCTCTACCGATTTTCCCAAAGTAATTTGGAAGACCGGATAATGATGTTAACTCTGTGAAAATTGGCACCGTTAATTTGGATAAATATCCTCTTCTCAAGTTATCTTTTCCACCCCAACACGAGGTAATGAATTTTTCATTTCCAACATCGGGTGAAAAGAAACATAATATGAGAACTATTCGCTCTGTCCAACTACTCATTGTGATAATAAACTCGATTTAACGATTTCCTTTGTTTACTTATTATTAATAAGCAAAACCTGCTTACACGTTTACAAATGGGGAAAGTTTGCGGGCGGCAAACGTGACGAAGTAAAAAAATTCTTAGGACAAATGGATAATAGAAGGCGGCCGCCGCAGACCGATTTTACATGTTACGGCCAAAAACCACGAGCGCGCGGCCGCAATAAAATTTTGTACCAACAGCACGCAAAATATGTATGTTGCGAACACCTGAATTTTTCGCCAAACTCGTTGTCGTGGACAACGAAACTCAAACAAAACTTCACGAGATCTTCAGGACAACCGTTCATTCGAAGTTACTGCTAAAATAAGTCTTGGCGCGCTACTGCCATAATCTTCTCGCATTTTTTTCAAGTTCGCGCGCTAGTGGAAGGCGGCCGATTTTACAACATAATGCTTTCGTGCACTTTAAACTTTCTATCATATCGCGAAATCGTATTATCGACACTCCGACCCACTGTAGAATCGAATTAACCGAAATGAGATAGCTCATTCATGCGGGAAATTATAATTTTACGCGAATTTATTAACATTGATTCGAAAAGGCAAACACCGAACGAATGATCTAAAAGTAAAGGAGGAAATAGTAACAAGCTGGTATATAGGTAATGGTCAGAAACAGATATGCTTCGTTTAGGCTTATACGAAGGGATAAGAGTTGAAAATAATTGTTCATAGGAAACGTTTGTGATACTTCTTTCTATCTCTTCCACGATTTGGTGGGAACACAAAATTGGATTGTTTATCGATGAATTCACACATAAAATTTTTAGAGAAAACACCGTAACTGTCATTTTATAATTTCGCTGACATTCAATTCGAAAATGCATAGTTATACTTTGTCCAGATAATTTTTCCAAGTATTTATGCATTATGTTGAAACAATCAGCGATGCAGACTTATTTTTAAAGCGTAAAACTTTCACGGCATTTGTTTAAACAGTGTAGATCAATGGATATGATGCAAATTTTAATATTGATAAATGTTTTCAACCATTATATAAATGTCATCTCAACAAACTCCATTCACGAATAAAATGATTTGTTTATGAAACCACGTTCAATTGCCAAGAAATTGAATAATTTCAGGAATGGCCATACTAACAGTGTTGTATTGACAAAATATCATCAGAATTACCAATTCCATTCGGTACCATAAATTTAGTGAAAAAAAAAACGGACTTCTTCGAATCCTCAGAAAGAAGAGGCCTGATGATTGAAATATTTATATGCATAAATTCTTCGACAACGCAAAATAATGAGATCATAGAAACCTCTCTCATTTTCAGGTGATTTTAGGTTTCCTTTGGAGAATTTCCAAATCATTATTCGTTTCCATCATACCATATATCGGTACAGCACATAAGTTTATTAATATTGTCCGTTGCTTTGAATATATTGCTTCGATTTCCATTCTGCATTTGGACGCGGAATAGAAAATCAAATATCGTGAAAAAGTTGTTTTGAGTGAAATTTCCGACTGTCGATTCCTCATCGAAAAAAAAAAGAACGGCTGGCGCAGCCACTGTCATTGTAACAACTTCGGGAAACCTGCGAAAAATTTGTCACTTGTGTAGTGGTTGTCCTACAGCAAAAATATTGTAAAAAATGGAGGTAGTCTGCCTTCGCATTTGACAATTTTTTATGTACTTTCCGGGAAACTTGAGAAGTCCTTGCAGACATTGTTACAGCCGCGTTAATTTGAACAGATATTTCCGAAAGGTTAAGAAACTGTTCCAGTTGTTGGCCTTTTTTCTTCAAGTTCACGCTAAATCATTCTTAAGTTAAACTTTTTCATTTAAGAGTTGTAGTTGATTGACCAAATTGATTGAATAACTTACAATTTGTGCTTTCAGGTCCTTGGTACAAATTGGAGACAGCCACTGATGTATGTTGATATACCTCTTGGGCAGAATTTTCAAGCACGTGCTTGGTTGTTGATAGTCCAGGATCGCGGCGGGCGCTTGGATAGGCGATCCCGTTTCTTGCAACACCACCATGTTTATCGTTTCCGATTGTTTTACAGCTACTTAAAACACATGTCACACCGCAGTTCACGAACTGGAAACTGACAAGGCACTATCCGAAAAGGAACGAAAATCGTTTAAAAAATAGCATTCATTTGTTGTCTCCTCGTTACCAACAAATTTCCGTATCGATATTCACTGACACAAACTGAAAACGGAAATGATTTCTTTATTAGGATCGGATCCGTCACTGGCTAAGAACACGTCCATAATACTTGTTGTTTCGCGAAACTGTGCCCAATCCGATCGGGGAAAATGAAAAAGTTAGCCGCAAACAGTTTTTTCTTTCCACAAATCTAATAGGTGCGTTCGTGATAATCGGAGCGTTAAGTCTGATCGCATTGATTCGTTCAGTTTTGGTTTTTTGATGGTCTTTCTTTGTTTCGTATATTTTCGGTGTTAAGGACTTTCTTTTTCTTGTCGTACACTTTTCCCAATTTAAAGCCAATGTGTTATTCGTATTAGCAACGAAAAATAATACACACAATCAATTTTTTATGTCACTTTATGTTTGTATAATATTTCGATGGCTGCAGATTTCGACTAATCTTTGAAAACAGTTCCACGATAATGTTCCATGTTTCATGTTGGAATTGCCTGAATGATATTGTTGTCAGATACTTAATGAAATCTTGAAAATGATTCTTTTCACATTATGTATTGTGCATGCCTAAGTGACCCATATTTAATGAATGTTTATCACCAACTTGAACTCAAAAATAATACGAGTTTCCACTTTATTTTAATCTACCCAAAAGAGAGAGTTTTACGTGAAGTTATTCTAGCGATGTGGATCTAATAAATTTACCCGATTGCCAATTATGTATATACGTTTTCTCAATTGTCTGAATATTATAGCTACAATATATATTATGTCCCTCTTATTTTCTACAGTCAATTAAATTATCGTTTATCTTTTTCTCAATCAATACTCAAAATAAAATTCATTACTTTAATTATTCATTGAAGCCTTCTGGCTGGCTTTGTGTGGGCACCCAGAACAGTGTATAAGAACCAATAATATAACGACTATTGAAACTCTTACATTCGTGAATGGGGACAATAGAAATTTTCAGATCACACAAAATTCAAGTAACACAATTTTCCTGTTCTCAGAATGAACAATAAGTTCTAAAGAAATACCTCCCTCATACATTTTTTTATTCTGAGCTCGAAAAATAAATTTAATAGAAACGACCAGTTACTAAATTTCAATGAGACACGCAGGAAAATGGGCGAGTTCGCATTATCGCACAAGGAAAAATGTGTTCAGAGACGTGCGATTAAAATCGACCTTAACGCTTTCTTATCTAACGAAAATAAACAGATAGCTTCCTGGGAAGGAAACCTCATCCAGGCAGGCGGTTTCGCCTTGAGGAAGTTGTCATAAAGCTACAAAGATAACGAAGGGTGGATTGGGTAATCGTTCCCTTTAGAATAGGGACTTCCTCAACGAGCATTTTTGACAACAACCGATAATAAACAAAACGGAGGTAGTCCGGGGAAAGAAGACTGGCCGAAACGATATAAAAATACGACCCGTCTAATCCGCCCCAATTTTTACTCGCCTCCACTCTGAAATTGATTTCCATAAAAACCCCCAAGTTGGAACTAACGAAGCGACTTTGGCGGCGACCCTTAAACTTGCCCAGTTTCGTTTCCCTTTATCGTCGTATATCTAATGTACATCCAAAAAGGAAAGGAGACGAAACGGGTACAGATAATCTCATTACGAATGGGAACCGGCTAATTTTATTTTATCCCCATTTTTCTTTCAGTTAGTTGACCCAATTGATATAGGCGGGATCCCGTATCATATGTTTCAAGACCTTTACAATATCCAATTTGAAATGAAAAAGTTAAGGGACCATTTGGAAAGTGAAACAAGCGATTCCCTGATTTTCTTTAGGAGGAAACAGCATCGAAGATCGTTCGGTAGCTAATGTTGAAGTGCTGATTAAGTTAAAGGACGACTGTTTTATCATTTTTGCCGGCTTTCCGAAACGAGCACCATGAATTAAAAATCGTAACAATTCTCCATTGACTAGGGGGAGTTTTTAATATTCGAAAGAGGAAGCATTTCAATTTCCGTCCCTTTAGGTACGACCGATCAGTCGGAGAAAACTTGAAATTAACCAGTAACAGAAAGGCGAGCGCTTTGGCGATCGTGAAACTTTTCGTGGACACGTTCTGACGTGGGCGCCTCTATTTGAACTAAAAATACCACGAAAACCATAGGGTCCCTAATAGGTTTTCCCTTAGATTTGTAATTCAAATGGCGACATTCGAATACCCTTCTCCATAATTTCACTTCGTCTGATGCGATCAGGCGAAACGACGCCATTCTCGAAAATCGCACAAATTTGTCCAACCAAAAACAAATTACCCTGCGTCCGCTTTAATTGACGGTAAACGCATCCGATTTTTTCATTCAGCTGTTCAGCTCAAGAGAAATCTAAGCAAATAATCTCTTTTTTAGGGTTCTGTACGCAAAGGATGAAAACAGGGTTCTATTGCCAAGGCTGCTCTTTCCGTCTGTCTGCAATCACGCACAAGCGTGATAGTTACACAGTTGAAACTTCGAGACATTGTATATTTCTTTCGCTACTATAACAACAAATACTAAAAATATAATAGAATGAACGTTTAAGGGGGAGCCTTCCATACAACAAACGTAATTTTTTGTCGTTTTTTCTTCAATAGCTAGACGAGTGAAAATCACAAACACAAATGAGTTAACAAATAATTGTGGGAAACACTTGAAACTTGAAATTTTCCGTAGTTGTTTCTCCAAGTTGATATACATTAGAGAGTTATTTCAATTAGCTCTCAATTATAAACGAACATTGCCCAATTCAAAACTAAAACTGACGTGTGTATGTACTTAATCTAAAAAAAAAGTTATAAAGATTGTAATGGTATTTTGAATGATTTTTTCTGAAATACGAATTTGATGTCTTGTAGGTCGCTGAAAAAATGAATACAAAATGATCTTAGTGGTTATAACATTCATCATTGAATGAATAACAGAACAAAGTTGAAATCGAGAAATGACTGTAATGCTTCTTTGGTATAATATTAAATTTATATTTATCTGAAAATGAATTGTTTTCCTTGAAAAATCAAACTAGAATTGAAATCGCAGTTTCAATTTAGAATTCCATAAAAAAAACTTGTGCTTTATCCGGATATCATTTTAGAACTATTCACAAATGAATAAAGGAAATTTTATTTTTGTGAGAAAAACAATTTTATAGTTTTATATTCGCGGAATTTTGTGTGGTTTTCATTAGTTCGTTATCAGTTGATGATCCAGTTTAATAGCTGAATAGTGCACTCCTGTGTACTTCCGTGAAAACAGAATTGATAATTTAAAGACTACAGCTATGAAATGACCATATTCAAAAAACGGGTAGTGAACAAAAGATGGTGGTGGTGAAAAAATAATGGAACTGCATTTTTTTATTTCCTCTCGACATATTCAACACTTCGATATCTTCATCGTATGCAATGAAGTCATTTGCGAAATGAAAATTTTATTTTATTTATAAGAAGATAAGTGTTTAAATTTCATCCGTTCATTGGTTTATTCTTTCTTTCTGTGAGCCGAATACGAAACAACTGAAAAGAATTGTGAAATCGGATTTTTCCAACTCGGAATAATGAATAAGATTTTCCGCCTTTCGCGAATCAACAAGCCAATGTACACGTTTTCTACGAGTACGAATCTGATCGTGATTTGTAGGGAAAACCGATTCGCTGCTCGTTTCCCAAAACGGTAAAAAAAACGGAATTTTGTCGACGGAAATGATTTACCGTCTATCGTTCGTTTGTGCGACTTCCAGCGTCGTCGTTGCGGCGGCCGATAAATCAACAGGTTTTCGAGGAAACTGCGGTTTCCGAGAGAAGACAATTTAATTACCGATGCTTGGAACAGTTGTGCCGATCCAAATTTCGATGATATATTAATGTCGCGTTTGTTGAACGTGGTCGAGGTGTCGACAACACTAAACGATGTTGATTCTTCGGATACAGATTCATAATTGATCAAAGAATGGCAAATTTACCAAACCGGCACTCATGTAACGAGCTGATTGTTGGAAATGCGAGCAGCGAAACGAAAAACAAACGCTTTCTCCAACCGCGCATTCCATAGTTACGGTTGTGAAGACGAAAAGGAACGATTTTCGGGAAAAACACACCTACAACGAAAAAAATCACATTTTGTCGAGCGACGACACACAATCATAATTGAAGCACTGAACTGGTTCCACTGACGCTTTTGTGGCGTCGCGACGCCCGAAAGTTTTCCTTCGCGCTATTCAACCTAACTAAAGCGCGACAGACCAGCGGTAACCTGCGAGAATGAACCGACATTCACCTAGACAGACTGCGCATAACTGAACCCAAACTGGAAGAAGCTCGAAAGACGAGCGACGCGACTCGCTGGGCTTACGATCCACGCGCAGCAGGAAAGATCGCTGCTATGTGTCCACCGAGGAAGGATCGATCGTCACTTTTTTCTGCCCGACGACGATCGCGTTTGATTGATGGAACGGGGAACGAAATTCGCTGCAATCGGATCGAGAGCATTGGAGACTACCGTAGCGACCTTTCAAGATCGCTCCACAATAGGTCAGGTGAGATATGGATTTCCCGGCTGATAATTTACTGATCAGTGAATTTTCATCCAACATTGGCGGGAAAAGACACGTGAGAAGGAGAGCTCCTAATACTTGAGCAGCTGAAGATTATAAATTGGAAATGAAAAAAAAAAGCTTCACGAATTGCTCTCAAAAACGTCTGAGGGGGACCAAAAACATGTAGGAAAAAGTAAATTGGATCGAAATAAAATCAGCGTAGGAAAAGTAATAAAAGCAAGCAAGTCGAGTGCTTTTGTTCCGGTGCATGAATTAGCGCTAAATTACAATTAGTTGCGGCTAACTGTATGACTACTTTTTTCATAATTTCTGTTCTCATATAAGTATGATGCAGGATAGACAAAAATACAGAGTCAAACTAAAGCCGGGCAACAATTTATAACGACGATCGGTTTTATGACCGTTGTTTTGATCAAAAATAAGAGATTCGCATCAGGACATGATGCCGACTGAATTGTTTAGTCGCGATACTGTTTTTTTTTATAAAAATTCTTCGAGAAGAGAATAAAGCAGCTTTAATTTGCAAAAAACGAACCCTAGCTTACGGCTTCTTGATCTTAGGGTTGGTTTTCTGTCTGTGCGACTGTAGACAGCATAATTCTGAAATAACCATTTTTGAAAACTATGATATCTATGATGGATATTGGATATATTGGATTATTATCTTATAGAAACATATCTAAGAAATTTCTATGATGATAAATTTTCAGTCGAATGTTTCGTCAGAACATTCACGAGTTTCTCTGAAAAATTGGGAAAGCTTGTTCCACATTTGCTTCAATACCTACTTCAAAAACTTTGAGAGAAATTTTCAAAACGTTTTGAAATTTCTCCAGAATTCGCAGTACATGAAGTTCGACTATTTAATGACATCTTTGAAACATTCAAGAAAGATACAAAAAATTCTGGGCTTTACTAGAGATTCATTGACGGGCATTCAAAAAATATCCTCAAAATCAAATATAGGATTCGGATTTCCTGTGAGTGTTTTAGTCATATTTTTCGATATTATGTGGATACTTCTTTCATATCATGAAAAAATTTGGCCAAAATCGATTGACATTTGCCAGTTTCTTTGATATAATGGAAAATTTCATTTCTAATTTCACTACACTTCAAAATAGTTCAGAAGTTTCACAACTTTTGTCTTTCATAAGAAATTTCTTTCTTCACGTTCTTTTTTGAAATTCGACCGAATAAAAAATGTTCAAAATTAATTTTCATAGGCATCCAGGGGAATGGGCAACTAAAAAACATGACAGACCCATAGGTATCAAATAAAAGAATTGTACTTCCGCCGATTTTCCTCACATAGATATCTGATATGAAATAAAGATAAGTCTATTAATTACTAATGAAGAATAGTGGGCGTTGCATGAACTATTTTCCGCAAAATGTTTTAAGGCTTGAATAACTCGGAATTTTCGCAATTTCAAGCATCAAAATAAAAATATAATGAATAAGTTTATGGCAGTTCGTTTTTCAAAACGGGCGTTGACGAGAGTGCATGGAGAATGTCTGTGACGGAATGCTTATTTATATAGCTGTTGCGGATAATTGAATTTATTGTCGAAAATTTCTTCACAATGAAAATCGATTTGCTCATCTTTTCGCCCCTTCCCCTTTTTGATAAGTTTTCCTGGTATTTTACGAAGAATATGAGTACCGACACGACTGTGCGCGATTTGTAATCGAATTCTCGGCAGCCAAAACTTCTCGTCGGCGGACGTAGTACTCTTCCACCGCGGGCTCGTATTTCGTACCGACGAACGGTATCTGATACGGTGTTTAACCGCGGGACGATTACGCAACTTCTCGACTTATCTCTACTCCGTTTCGTTTCGTCCGTGAATTTTTAATTTAGTTGGGACAATCGTGAATTCTTCCGACTTGTTTGTTGAGACCGAAAGGTGGTTGACACGGTAGCACGTCGAAGCAGTGACCGAGCAGTATCCTCCTCGACCGTTGACTCGATAGCCGATACGCGAAGTAAGCTCTTGTAGCGGCATCGAAATTTATTCGATATTTTTGCGATTGTCGTGCTTTAGTTCGACTTCATTGAAAAGCGCAACAAATCTTGTTGGACTGGGTCAAGGGCCTTGTGTCTGTAATTTTGACACGAAACCTCTTTTCATAAAAATTAGGTTTCAAGTTTTACTTCTAGATGTTATTACTTCCTAGCCGTAGACAACGTTCTTTTAATGGATTTTGTAATTCCATTTATTAGTACATAATTCAAAATATATTAAATATGATAGCATATTTTGCATAAGATTCCTATATTTCTACACATAGAGTCAGGATCACAAAATATGCTAACACATAAGGCAGATTCTTTCTGACATAACCATTTCTGGTATGCTTCTGAGTCCTGACAAGAACGGAAAGGAGACTCCAGAAAGTTTTCTTCATACTCGACTCGGTGAATGAGGAGGGATGAATTAAACCCCACCCACTTTACGTATGCGGGTGGATTATTCTTATAAAATGAAATGTTCCAACCACAACTGGAACCAGAATTAATCATGCCGGCCGACGTAACCGGCACGGGAGTTGAATGAAATCCTCTCGTAATTTACAAAGTAACGGTTCTCAACGAAAAGTTTGCTAGTACGCGGACGTCGACAATTCAGAGATAGGTATGACGAGATGGTCTTTGTAGAAGTTTGAGAAGAGTCGGGAATTGAATTCGGCGACGCGAAAAGATGTCAAAGGAGGTGGAGTTATCGAGAGCACCCACGGAAGATTTCAAGGATTGCAATTGCAGACGTGAAGTTATTTTCAAAAAAAAAAAAAATACAATACATTTTCGACTGTTGATTGGCACTAACGGAATTTGCGCACTAACAAGTAACGCGAATCTTAACGCTTATTACCCCTTTTTAACGAATGTCGTCGTTTGGAGAACGAATCTGAAATGTAAATTGAAACGACCATATGAAAAAATAATTCGTAATCAATCGTAATCCTCTTTGAATCGCATAGTTTTTTACATTCATTTTAACGAATTTCCACTTCATCATCATTCTGAACTGTTATTTTCGTAACTGTCACTGTTGTTCTGTTTAGAAAAATAGAGCAAATTACCCTTCAAATACATTAAAATTGAAAAACTACTTTTAATAACCAATTTTAACAAAGGAAATCTGTTCGTGAAAGACAATAACAATACTTCGGACTTGGGGAGGAAATTTACCAATGACGAGCTCCCAATTAACGAGACCAATTAGCCCAATACATACCTCTCGACGAGCAACAATTTGTGGTTCGATCTAAATTGGTCTCATTTAAAACTCATCGAGACCCCGCGCTATCAGAGATATGAGAGATAGCGACGAATATAATAGGTTGCACATGTTTCTATTTTTCTCATGATTACAAAAAAGTGCAATGAAACAATGGACATCGTTTTCCTCAACATGAACTTTCCCCGCGCCAAGTGCCCGGCCCACCGAAGAAACGAAGGACTTTCGCTTGGAAACTTTTCTGTCGAGCGCTCATAATGGAAATTCTTAATCTCCGACTCGATTAATTGTCGCAAAAATGTCAGGAAAACCGATACGGCATACGAACGTCCAATATTTCGACGACAGAATACCGAGCACCCCGCCATCCCGCCAAACAGTTTCCTTATAGCCAATTCGTGTCGTCCTGCCGTGACAAAAGTGTATCATTTCCTTTCCGGCTTGAGCGGCTAGAACGTTTGGGTATTTTTCCGAATGAAAAGAGAGCCGCGTATTAACCTTAATACGAATTCCGTGTAGCGAACGATTTCAAAGTAATATCGAGAAAAGTGCAAAAGCACATTTAGAAACGATTAGGTAAAAGCGCCCAATCATCCGTATAAGCAACCCTCTTCGCACGAATTTGTCCAGGCTCTTCGGTTTTCGGCCCCCAGTTCGCGGATAATCTTTCTTTATAAAATCAGTGAAGGAACTTTCGTCAACCATAACACTTAACGCGAATCCATAAAATTGATAAACAATGATCTGTTTTTTCCAAATGAAATGCTTTCAATGCTTGGAATTTATCGTATTAGTTTTGTGCTTCACTTACTTGAAATTATACAGGCTAATTTAGCAATAACACAAAAAGTTTGAAGCGGGATCTTTCTGAGTGAAAATGAGAAAAAACACGGCTCCATTCGACCATGTGGCTTTGGACGTGGGATTGTCAGATCGTATCCAACTTTTTTAAATAGAATTTTGAAAAGAAATCGCAACAACCATCCAACTAAATACATTTAAAAATAATGTTGGAGGAATAACTTGAATCGATGTAACGTCAATATAATTCTATCTTCAACTGCATGTTTCCTCAGAAAACGGAACATGAAAAAAGGCATTGTATTACTTGCGAGCAATTCAATTCTCGTCAATTTTGCTCGGGTAATCGGATTCCGACGCGTTTCCAACCACAATTAATACCACTGAATCATTCGTTTTTGTCTTTGTTTTCGTAAGGATTTGATTTCGCGAACGTCGGCAAGACACAATATCCATAACAAAGAACAAGCTGCAATCATCGTTCACCCTGTGATTATCATCATGAATACTATCACTTTAGAGCTTTGTCGTAAAATATAAATACAGAACAAATTTCGCTTCAGGTCATTATCCACCGCATCGAAACGACCGCGCTTAATGAAATTCATCTTGGATCAAATCGGATTGCACTTCAGAAAAGATCCTTGTAGGTTTTTACGGAAATTCTCTAGATAAACCGCTGATGCTCATTTACTGATTTTTCACACTATTATGGTAAAACTAAACCCGAACCTTCACTTCCTTCTACAACGATCAATCATTGTCTATGCGATCGTCATAGAATTAACAAGATTATTATATTTTAACTAAATGAATACTTATTGATATCTATTGATAGAATGAAATATGAACAAAATGGAGACATTCGGAACCATCTTTTTTTTTATTATTTAACCACATTGACAATGTTCAAATTGATGAGTACTATATGATTTCTACATGTCGTGAAAATCTGGAAGCTCTATTCATTGATCCTAAATATGTTCTTTTACTGTTTGTAAAAGATTTTTTCATAAAACCGGTACCCTATCCCATCGGGAGATATCGGTGTAAATAATTTCTAAAAGTGCATCAGGTGAAAAGTATATACATACATATAATAAAGAAGAAGTGTTTTAAAAGAGATCTCAATAGAAAATATTGTTTCAAGAGGAATTGACGCTTGAAAATTTCGCTTTTTTCTAAAAGAAAATGGGAAATGACAACGAACACTGTGTATTTTCGTCCAGCAAGAATACTGCCTCATGACTACGAAACAAAATTTGGCTTTTTGAAATTTTCTTCGAATGGGGAAAAAAAAATCAAAACCCGCATTTGGTGGGAAAATTTCAGGGAAAGTGTAAAAGTGACTAAATGCAAAAGTTGTAGATCTTTCGAATGTGCACAACTTTCTAATTCAACTTATTTGGACAGGATTCACCGTTTAACCAGAAATTACAAGAGACTGTTTCCAACCCCTAAAAACCCAACCCCACAATTCCTTTCTGGGTAACAGTCGAAAGGGCCGATCTTTTCTCGCCTTAAGAGCAGCTTGTTCAACAATATTCCAGCGTAAGAATGTTGTAACGAATTATCTTTTTATGCTCAATTTTACGCCCATTTCGACTGTATACCTGCTTTAACTGAAGGCTAATGCAGACTATGCAAACAATGCACACTGTTGTCATAGGCGAAATTTATTTCCAAAAAAAGCGAATTTACGGGATTACTTTCAGTTTCTCGTTAACTCCACACTATAAATTAAATTACTGCAAATTCGTAGTTCAAGTTCGATAAAACGGTCAATAACAAATTTCCCTAGCGATATTCCTAAAATGTTAGTGAGCAGATAACTCCAACTTCGTGTCATAGTTTTCCACGAAACTCCCATTAAATGGTGATACAGGAGCGTCAGCGGCGCTCCCCGATCTAAGGGAGCGGTTCGTTCCCAGGGTGGTGGCGGTGGCACCTTTCCGCACGCGATCTCACGTGACCGCACCGAGTCTCCTCTGCTTCATTGTCGTTTTCCCCGAACGAGGATGGCAACTAATTAAAATAGGCGCGTAGGTCTTTGCGCGTTTTTTTTCCTGGACGTTGCTGCGAGACGTTCGACGTGCGGAACGAAATTTTCCGTGTTTCAGAATCTACTGCGATCGGATGAGACCTTGAAAGGAAGCGGCGAAGCGGGGCAGCGAAAAACGGGTTCGTTGAACGTTTCCGTCGCGGTTCACGACCCGCACGCGACCCCTCGACAACATTGTCGCGAAAAACGGGGAACGGCTTTTGCCCTCGGATTCTAAATTAAAAGACTCAGTAGTCAAAAATTAATTTAGTTGTATTCGTTGTATTCGAAAATCCGCGGAGTTTTACAATGAAAGGTAAGGGAATTTTGAGAACGATTATCATGAAAAGCCCACAAAACAGTCCTTTCGCCACTTAAAGCGGCACGGGCGCAATTTCGAGAAAAACAGTAGCGACAAAAAGGAAATTAGTCTGTTTTTTCCCAGCGATTACCGTCCTCTTCGTGTCTCTTACGAAACGGATCCATCTCAATGGGTCAACAGCCTACTTGCGCGTTTTAATAAGTGCGAGCGGCAACAGTCACGTTTGAGAGGCTCTCGTTATTAGTGCGCCTGGTACCGTTACGTAGAGCAATTATATTATTTCCGAATGGTAGTCATTTTAGACTTACCGAGAGGAAGAAAACTTGGATGGAATTAAAGATCCCATAACTGTGTCCTAACAAGTTCCCAACAAATCCGGCAGTTTTCGAAGTGGGAAAACAGAAAATAAAATCAAATAATTCCCAACCTTCCGTTTTCGTGACAGAATCACTGAATTGAATCAGTTCTTCGTTGAGTCTCCTTTTTGGTGATGCGATATAAGTCCTTCTCAAAATTATCCAACGACCTTCGATCACTCCGTGAGAATAGGAGATCGTATATGTCTTCCGAACAGAACACCTGAGATTTTTCCATTGTTATAGTATAAAGCTCTGAATTAATTCGTAAATATCTCCAAATCTATAAAATTTAAAACGTGTTATGTCATTGTGTACATTGAATCTACATAAAGTCTATATTTCTCTTTCAGCTGAACTTAATCCAAAGCGGAATCAATTCGCTGGAATGATCCTCATAAAAAAGGAAGAAATTATTCTCTCAAGATTGGTAACGTTTTTCAATTCATCAATGAGGAAAATTAAGAATAGCATTACATGACAGTAGAGCAAGTGTTCAATAGCAGAACCTGGTGCCACACAGTCAACCTGGGGACATGGTCTTTCGTTCTGAGGATCCACATTGACTTTCTAGGTCTATGGCTCTGGTAGATATAACATCAACAGTGGGAAAGGAGGGTGACAAGAGATCGGGGGTGTTGCAGGTAGAATTTTGATTACATGTTCAATACACTCAGAATCCAGTCGCTGAAGTTGTATGTCAACTGAAGTTGTTAACGGCAATAATATTTCCACAGCAGTATTAGACACATAAAACAAAAACATGTTACGGGATTGAATAGAGTTTCATGTTCCAAGATGATTTTGTAAAAACAAGACTTGTTTTTCATTTTCCTTTTGCATTAAATCGCAAGTTCGTTATCCATCTGGAAAAGATACACAAATGTCAAAGTTTCAAAGATCCACTAAATCGATAAAACGAAAATAATGCAAATCGCGATTTACATAAACCGAGCGGAATTAATTAACGTCCGTACCTGCGAGTTGCGCAAAATCCTCTTTGCAAAACACCATGGATTGCGGACAGATAAATACCAGGTAAATTATATGAAATTTGATGGAATCCACGCCCGCTCTTATCTCCAAGGCCCGATAAAAGTTCTTTCGCGAACAAGGAAACTGGACGCGGTTTCACGCGATGTAGGAAAAATTGAGCGAAAGAGAAAAGGAGTTTAGCGGTCGAGCAGCCGGTAACTCGAAATGCAATGTACGAAATACCCGCAGCAGCACCGAAAAAAAAGGAAGCTTGAATGAGTTCACTATTGATTTAGTTCGAAGATGAAAAAGAAATAAAATCAAATTGGGCCAACAATGCTCGACATTTCTCCATTCTGAATCTTGTTGGAGATAACGAAATTAATAATAATGAATATTTCAGTAATACAGTAAATATTGTAATTGTTAGTAGAATAACTGGTGTTTCCTACTTACGCGAAATATTTTTACAAGACGAAAACAAAATATTTTTCAACTTCATATGAAGCACACATCTTGTGATGATTGGATACAAAGTCACCCACCGCGTCTGTCTGTTACCCGAAAATCGGATACTGAATTAATTATATAGAGATTTTCATATAATAGTGACCCGCATGAGGAAAAGTTGAGGTTCACATGTATATTTTGTTGAGATGCTTGTACAGAAAATTGTACTAAGACAGACAAAACTGAACGATTATTTGAAGGTCGCCCTGTAACTGCTCATACGGCGCTGTCGTTTGATTGTTGAACACTTTTATGAGAAGTTCCTAATATATGAGCCGGTAAAATGCAAAATAGTGTACAGTCATGCTTTACCAAAAAAACGAAGTTAACTAGTTCCTATATTTCTATCACACTACCTGACTTACACCAATTTAGCTTTCACTGGCTCATATGTCGTTGATATTGGGCCTGTTCCAACACGCGTTCTACACGACCACTGCACCGTCACGATTCTGCGCTTTTCATAAAAGATGCTTTATTTTATGAACAGCGCTGAATCGTGAGAGTTCATTGAAGTTTTGGGGAATCATGGATGACCGACAGCAGTATTGTGGGAGTACTTACGAAAAACCATGTTTTTTAGATGTATTACGTACTTTGAAAGTGCAACTATGAATACTATAGTCATACTTATTACGTTAAAGTTGCAAGATCCAATATTTATTTGAGAAAATTGCAATCGATAGAAAGTTTAATCAACGACGGTTTATGACGGATTTAATGATTTTCCACGATCAAATGAAATTATGTTCTAATTCACGCCGACTCCCCGTCGGAACGTTATTCTGGATATTTCATTACAGCGGTCAGGATGCCGAAAGGTCATCGTAATTTTCCTATTAATTGATGGCCGCCGGCTAACGCTAACGCTATCATAAAATAAAGCTGAATAAAAGACGCGAAACCCTCCGCTTCAACGTTATAGAGGCAATATCATTCCAGCGATCGAGGGAGAAATCGTAACAGGCGCTTCGACCATTTTCCTCGCTCGCGCCATAAACAAGACGTTCACTTATTAATTATGATGTTGCAAAAGGGAATCGAACCTACGACTGGGAAGCCGAGATCTTTATTATTGAAACATATTGCCAGTATACGCCTATCATATATAAATCTTCCTACCTGTACATCGAAATTGTGCTGCTGTTGCTGCTGTTGTTGCAAGACAGCGCTCTCGACCTGATGACCCTGTGGCGGTGGAGGAGGATATCCTTGGTGTGCTTGTTGATCGTAGGCGTTGGGTGGTGGCTGTTCCGTGAAATGTTCGAATTGTTGATTTACAGACTCGGCCAACGTAACGCCCAAGTGAGGTCCAAGATGCTGCTGAAGATGATGATGATGGTGGTGTTGTTGCGGGATGTGCTGCGGCAATTGCTCTTGTGGCGCTTTCAAGACCACGATGCTCGGATCGAGAATTCCATTCTTCGTCAGTTCCTCATCGGCTGGTGATGGCTGTCTGCTCCCGATCGCACGGCTGCAAGTTCAGTATCCGTCATTGACAAAAAAAAAATGGGATGGTCTCATACAAATTGTGAGAAACATTACCCAAAAAAAAGCGATAAATAATTTCAAATAGAGAGTTTAGATAACTATCTGACTTTGTCTGTAGAAATTTCAACAGATGCAATTAAATTTGTGAATTTTCAAACGTATCTCACAGCACTGGGTATAAACAGATCGGATCAAAACAGATAAAAAGTTTCCCCAAACCTCGACACCAAGATATTCCATTTGTTGCTTGATACCAATGATACCACAAGGAAGTGGGTCAAAATAATTCTTGAGCAAAAAATTATCAATCAATACGTAAGATAAATTATCATAGCAAAATCTTCTTTAGCGACTTGCACGCCAAAGTAAGCCACAAGTTTTATCGAATTACATCGACATCTAGCGTCGAATCAACGAACAACTGAATATGTACAGGAACCCTACACGTCGTTTCGGAAACCAAAGTCTAGATCGCGCAACGTATCAATTTGAACTGCATTAGCTGATACATTGAACTACAGATGGCGCCGCATTATCAACAATTTCAAAACGGAAACGCTTGCAGACCGGCAACCAACCAGACCCTCGTTTCCTATTGGTGGGAGTCGGTTACCTTGGCAACTATCGTCGGCGTGCGACGACGTGAAAAAGGCGCACGGACGTCGGACACACCGTACGTGTCAATGACACTAACCAAGGTGCCTGACGGGACCTTGAAACGATATCCAAAAGAGCGAAATCATAATAGTTATTGAGCAGTCACAGAACAAACTCGAGCCGATCGTCGCCGCTTGTTCGAACAAGAGCGTAGACATTGGAAAACGGCGCGCGCTGAAACCGAGATTACCTCAACGAACGGTAGCTTAGATCAGTTACGTTACGTCTTTGCGTTGTTGTGCATTAATGTACATTGGGACGAATGGTCATTCGATCAAGTGGAAAAGAAATCGAAAACAAACATTTTCTTGAAATAGCGAAATGTTGCGAATCAATAATTTACGCCAGTCTCGAAAGATTTCAAACCAAGCCACGATATGTTTCGCAACAGTGGCGTATTTGTTTAGAGGAAGCCGCGGCTATACAAGAAACGAGAAAACGTGTAAAATACATCCAATTTTATATCAGTTGAATGATAAAATAATTAAAGTAAAATCATTCATATTTTTTATTGAAATGAAATAATTCTTTATCTCTCAATGTAGTTTAACAAAGGGAAAAAATTTTTTCTGATAATGATAGTTAAACATATAGAACAAAACGAGAGAGAAATTTTTGTCATAGTCACTTAAAATAGCAAATTTTCGTTACAAAATTTATTTAGATCATTTTGTTGTTGCAAAATCGCTAACAGAAAGGATCACAAAAAATTCATCTATTCATAACTTCCACAAAAATGAAAATTTCATAATAATCTTTTGGAGATGTTATTTTGATATAATAAATTGCTTTCAAACATATTTAATTCAGTCAGTTCATTTTTAGTCACCCACTTCAGAAAGTTTGACTCACTGCATTACTGGACTCTAGAGTTCTCGGCTACTATTAAAACAATACATAATGAAAGTAGGAGCTATGAGACCGTCAAAAAGATTATGAAGCACAAAAATTAACGAAGAGACTCAGGAACATACCGATTCACCTGATGCCATGTATTCACCTGATTCCAAATTATGTCAAATTTTAGTCTATCACGAAAATGTATTAGTTTATTTTTGAGCCTGCGCCACGATATCAGGGAGCTTATAGGAGAAGTTCATTCACAAAGGAGTTAATGTTAATTCCTAACATAAGATATGTAAAATTTGCAAAAGACGTTTCCGAACATCAAGCAGTTCGATAAGATTTTAATATTAAAACTTCTTTATTATTTAAATTTCACGTTTATAACTAAACTCATTCTGTTAGTTCAGATCATATTTTGGTCATAGGCAGGAAGGATGTCATACAAATGTATAGATCATCATTTATTCATCGCAGCTGACAATTTTGAAATAAATGTACAATATGTGTAACTTATGATGTGTACTCATATACATTAAAATTGTTCCATATACCGAGATTCCAAAACAATAATAAGAGGTTGAATGATTCGGCATTAATTATATTGATTAATTTAGAAATGTGCTCATTTCTCGTGTAGATGATAGACGCTAGTAATGATATATGTATTTTCACATTTCATCTCTGACTGAAAAACTGAAGCAGCTCGTCTCTTACTTCCTGAATTTATCAGCACAAGTGGAAGCAACTTGAATTATTTCATTGTCCGTAGAACGATTCCGCGTGTTTCCTCCTCTTAATTCTCCCATTCGCACTAGGGTGAAGTTGTCATCCGTTTGTCCTCCAGCCATCATGTTTAAAAAACAAACTTGGCCTTGTATCAGTCATACACTCGTATTTCCTCAAGTTATATGCTGCCGATCCGGATTTTAACGGGTTATCTGATTTCTACTTTTGACATAAGCGTCCCTCGCGGTCATCCATCGCTTTTGTATTTTCTCAACTAGAAAAAAGGAAATATTGTTTTCAGTCTTGAGTGCCCACCGATGACTAAAATAATTATTTCTTTTTGGTTCGTTACAGTAACGTTAACAGTTTGATAGGTACTTGCCAATGAAAATATGTGTTTTTATATTTGTATTTCGAATACACATTTAGATAATTTATCAACAACTTTCAGTTATTAATCATCAATTCCATTGGAGAATGAATATGCTACCGATTGCTCATTGGAAAATCTACGATGAACAAATGAATCAGGTACCTATTATTATAGGTACTGATAATTATCTCACACTTGATCCACAGAAGAAGATTATCATCATGGGGTTGAAATAGTTTATCTGCACTGTAGATAATGTTATAGGATTTTTGAAATTCTTTTTTAAAATGGTATAAGGTCATGTATTTTATGTCTATAAAGATATGGAATGAATTCCCTGCGAACTTATTAATAACATCAGATTCGCGTTTTGTGCACTCGTCACGATACATATTCGTTTTGAAAAACACGAATAGTCGGCTTCAAGTTGTTATTTTACACAAATCCCGACTGAAACCAAATTTGGATCGCGCTCCAAAAACAATTTATTTCACAAAATTTTGTCGCCATGGAGGGGCTCCATATCAGAAGTATTGTGCTGATTAGGGTTCCGACAAATAACAAAGAGAAATTGTGCAAGACTGGAAAATTGAAAAAATCAACAATTTTCTTGTGCTTTCATTGATATGAATCAAAAAATATGCTACTTACCGCATTCACTTAAATTCTTTATTAACAAAAAAAAAACAGAAATTCAGAGAATTTTGTCGCAGTTTCAATGTATCACAAAAATGTTTCCTTACTTTACCTTCATTGCGAGTTAACACATGTTTTTCTTATTGTGCCGATACAAATACAGCGATGACTGCATATGATTTTTTGAACTCTCTCTCATCTATATTCATATATATGAATACACTGTTGGTCATCATAAATGCAACACCCCGAAAGAAGCATGCAACTACCATAAAAATTACAACGTGCATTAGTGGAGGTGAGATATATAAATGATTAGATAATTATGACAGGTTGTTCGACATTCTAAACCTATTCTTCGTTCAATTATGGATTCAAAAATGTAATCAAACCGATGCCGGTGGTCAGGTAAAGATCTACACTTCGAGGAAAAAAATCGCTGTGGAGCGAAAGGCGTTTTTGCAGATCGCTAGCGACTACAGATGGGTTTTAACTAATTAATAGTGTATACAGACGTATTGGTGATGCTATCATTCGGAGAACATCTCCGGAATGCATTTTTATCAGTTTTAGCCGATTTGATATGAATCGAAAATGTTGAGTGATAATGACGGAATGACTAAAAAATGAAAGTGGATCTCTTCTGTTGAAAATTGTTGTATAACGCATCCCTTCTTCTCGTGACCTACTATTGATATCATTGGCAGAATATTGCGAATTATTCGGACCAATACCGAATAGTGAAAAAGTGACCGAATACCGAATAATTGCTGAATATTCGTTGCTACTCTGATGTATATATTTAGTGATCCGTTCCATCTTACGATTTGGATTGCAATCCTTAAAAAGTCAATTGTATTGTACATTTGCATTTATCGGAAAGCGCTATCAATAATTATTTGATGATAAGAAAGTCCTGAGACAATGAATTTCGGCTGCAATATGCAATCTGCATACTGTTCATCGAACCAAACGTCTGTTCCAACTCGCGTTTTGAACGATCACTCTACGGTCTCGATTCTGCGCTGTTCATAAAATGAAGCACATTTTTATCAACAGCGCAGAATCGTGACAGTATATTGACGGTTTATAGCTCGAAATACATCAAACATTCCAAACCTTGCCAAGGGTTCGAGCCAGCTCAAGCCGACGGGTTGCCCCGGCCAAACTCCGGTTGCCATGGCCAAACTCAGGTTTTAAATCTGCCGCAGAACTGGAACTGTAGGTTGGGTCAGTCCTGCCACCCACGAGTCGGTCTAGCCGCTCACCAATCATTTACATATCGCTGATTCAATATAGAAAAGTAAATATGGTAACGTTTGGGTGTTTGTGGCCAACGGACCAACCTCATCATTCAATTGTTTATTTTTACTTCCAATAATGCTTAATTTCGCGTTCTTACAAAAATGTTGAAGAAAAACTTATTTGCATATTTCAATTTCACTCGGCAAGGCTTCGCTTCGCCTTGCAAGAAATAATGTTGAAATTTCGACATTCGTTATAAATGTTTGATTAGAGATGGGCGATTTACGTGAATCACAGTGGGTCACGCGTGACTCGCCGGGAGTGGGATTCTACATATTTTTTTATGGCGCTAACATTTTTTTGACATATTCCACTCTTTTTTATCATCCTGCAACAATCGATATATCCCCTTACAAAATTCGAATATTGCTTTTTCATTAATTATCAGTTATCACCAGCGAAGTAAATTCATTTCTTAATGCATTTAGCAATGAAACGTCTAATTTTTCTGATCAAGGATTTATCCAATGCCCTCATCCAAAAGGGCCTTTAAAACCACTCCTACCAGACTAGAAAATATGAAAACTAGGCGTCACGGTTCTGTTTTGGCAATGCCAATTCAAGCTCATTTGCTGCTCTTCGTCTTGGATCTCGTGTTAAACGAAAGAATAAAAATACGTGATATCTCTTTCTAATAATTATAGTACAGTTATTGCCCATTTTTCGGTATACACGAATTTCGACACCTGACATTTTATTGATTTATTGCTATTGCCTGTGTCACCGCTCACAAACATTTTCAATGTTTTCCTTCATAAAATATTGAAATTAAAATTTTTCTTATATACGTATTACAAAAACTTGTACTGTGCAAGGTCCACGAACCCAAGGAAAATTTTTTTCTTAACGGATATGAGATCAATTTGAAATGGGGAGGAGCCGAGTAACTTTTCCACTTTGACTTATGACATTCGTCCCAATACATATCGTTTCCTATAATCCCTTAAGAATATGGTAAATAAAGTGCACTCACTTGAACGGTTTCTCTTCGTCGGAAAGTTGACCATTCTGGAGTGCTTGACCGTTAACGACCTCCACCTCCTTCGGACTTTGTGGTTTATCCTTATCCTTGTCATCGAGGTGTAGTACTCTTATTCGCGGTTCGAGTCCAGCGATGTTGTCTTTGCCAGTTGGTGATGTGCCGAGTACATATTCCACCATTTTTACTCCAAGACCCGCGCCGTTGTCAGAGCCGCGAGGCGACAGAATACTACCGGTATCTCCTCCCCCGCCAGGGAAACCACTTCGACGTCCCATTAGTGAGGCGGACACCGGGTGGTCAACTGAAAATTAAGTCTTGATTGTACTCTAAGTTTATTAGTTTCTTTGGAGTGTTGCATCTGTTAATGGACGCGATGTTCTCAAACATGAAAAAAAAACCAAATTCGTACTAAATGTGCTCCATTGAATTTACGTATGCCACAGATGAACACACAGATCTGCCCCAATAATTTACAACTGTGTGAAAAAAAATCAGTACAATAAAAAATAGCAAGTTTCCTAATAAAAAAAACAGGAGAACTTGATTGTAGATGTTCCGAGATTTCGATTTTTGTTGGTATCGCAGTTATAGGGTGAAAGATATCTCGACATCCTACAAGCACTTTTCTGAGAAGGAACCGAACGCCTAGTTAAATAAGCATTTCGAATGTCGAATCAGAAAAAAAAAATTTAAATACCAACGATACACTTATTTGTATTTATTGGAAATAGTGTGTTTTTTCTTTCAATTCATGTAAAAGGACTTTTTTTTCATTAGAAAAACTATCAAATTTTACATAGAGCAATCAAATATTCAAAATTCGGTGTCTAAAATAATTAAAAATTATAAGTGATGTTTATTAATTTAAACAGAAATATGTTTATATGCAACCTCTGTGTAAATTCTGGATGAAATTAATAGAGACGATATTTCAATTTTATAAGAAGAGTGCAATTGCACGAAGATGTTGGAAAATGGTATATTTTGAACAATTAAGGCATGATTGATGGTTTATCCATTCCTCAACGGTTTTTTGAGTAACAAGAAAGTTCCTAAATCTGAAGCGCCTGTGCATGATCGGAATTACTACTATTTATTATTTTAATATATTATGGAAAATATTTTTGAACTTTAAAGGGCTATCGGCGTGTTGGATTAAACGAGCCTTTCAGCAAAACCGTTTTATATTTCGGTACAACATTGATACCATATTCAAGAGTTTAAAACAGGTACAATAATACAAACATTGTTCTGAATAAAATGTCGATACCAACTTACTGATTATAATCACAGACTCTGCCAGGGACAAATAATTACTATATAGCAAAAATACAACTTTTTGGTGCAACAGCAATTATCGAAAATTACTGTAAAACTTTTAAGGTTATTATCATAGAACGCAAAGCCTAAATGGATCTTCATTTCTATGACACATTTCTTCAGATAGTCCACAGAACGGTTTTTCTAAAACACCGCTCGCCATGAGGAATTCAAATCCATCAATACCGGTGGTAATTCAATCAATAGAAAAATGTTTTCTTTACTCAAGAGGTAAAAATTTTACTTTCAAGATGGAAAAATTTTTCTTTAATAACATAATTTTTCACAACGCGTTTATACCACGAAAGAACAAACCGATGTAGGGCGCCGTTTACACGCTCAAGTCGTTTGCATAAACTTGCTGTCGCAAGCCAATTTGTCGAAATAAACTGAAGGAAATATTCTGTTTACACGTTTAGTTCGATTTGCTACGAAGAAACCACGACCGTTTCTCCAGAATACCTGTTCCTTCCAACGATATGACTAAGGATTAAGGAATAAAACAAACTCATTGCTCAACATACAAGTGCAAGTGGTCGCGAACCTGCGACGTATTTTCATTTCGTTCGATCATTTTGCCTTCAACGAGCTTTGATGTTGCTAAAAGACATGCGGAAACTAAATTGCGTTTTCCACTTTTCAACTCCAGAGAAACAAGGTTCGCATGTTTTATCAAAAATTTTTTTAATAATATGGATTGTTGCATTTCTATACAGTTCAAACATTATTTCGATTTTTTCATATCGCATTTCTCGATTTAAGAAACTTCCATGATACGGGCTGCGTTTAGTGCCGCTGGTCAATTTTACGTTCCGCATCGTACTTAATTTCAAATAGATTTCAGTGACGGTTCATTCGCTTACATCAGTAAATAAATCTGCGTTGAAAGTTTCCAATTATATTTTCTCCTAAAATTTTCTTTTTAGCCGTAAGTGACAATAGGATGGCCGCATCAATTTCACAGGTAGCAGCAAGGTATTGTCAGCAACAAAAAGCAAACTGACCCGATAACTAAAAGATGTCTTAACCAGTCTTAAACGATTCAGAGTTTTTGTTTCGAGTGAAGTGTATTTTCCGATATATTTGAGGGAATTTGGTCAATAAAATCGCAAAAAAATGCATCGACCGGAACATGATAAACGGACGTGGTATCGTCGCAACGAGCCGTCGTCGGCTGCTGCGGAGCAACGTTTTACCGCTCTGCGGATGGGCGTGCCCGGCGTCGGCATAGTGACGGTGGCGGCGTCTGTTACCCGGACAACTACCTCGATTCAGAGCCCGACGTTGCCGCCGATCGTCGCTTTTTATTTATGTACGGTTCAGAGCCTCGCGACGTCGACTATTGAGTATAACTCATGGTAAATGAAAAAATACTGCTAATGTTCAAAATAAAATATATCAGAAACTGCCAGGAAAATTGGACCGAATCATTATAATATCCAAATTACTGGCAGCATGAAGAACTGCCCAAGATCTGGACGACGAATTGTCTCTTGAAATATTGCAATCTCCTTGCTTCGACAAGAAGTGTTTCTCAAATTGTACATAGGTCCCGAAGATCTGTCGGTAGAATTTTACATGGCAACAATTTCAAACCACGCAACACTGATTTACGCCAATAGCTAAATAAGGATGACTTCGATCGCCGTATAGAATTTTATGGAAAGATTACAAAATAATCTCTTCTCCGACGAGACAACTTTAATGTCGAATGGTACTGTGAACCGGCACAATTGGCGTTGCTGGACGGATCTTAATCCTCACTGAGGGAGGGAACACCAGAACCAACATCCGAAAAAAATGAATGTTTGGCCCGGAGTTATGAGAAATCAGTTCATTGGTGCATTTTTTATTGATGAAAATCTCAATGCCGAGGTGTACCAAGAAATGTTGGAACATCAAAATTGTCCAGCTATCCGAGCAGCAACTAATAATTCTAGTGATGTGTGGTCCGAAAAGGATGGAACTTTTCACACTGTGGCCTTCATGTGTGAGGGTATTGAAACTACTTTACACTACTACTTTACTTGCGTTTGTAAACCGTGTATAATTTTTTTTATTATTAATAGAATTTCTGGATTATTCGTTGGCGTTCCAAAGAAAGTGGATCTGATTCACGAACGCAAAAGTTAAGAATTAGATCTGATACAATGCCATACTAAAGTATCGAAGCAATATGTTATAAAGAAACCGAATGTAGAAATCTCGATTACAAGATCTCAAACCAAATACATTTGTTAATATAATCAAAAATTTCTTTCTGAACAATGGCCAATGTCCGATTTTTTGCTTGATGAAATGAAAAATCAAACCCGAAAGTAAACTGAAACGCAATAACTCTTTCCGATGGAGGGAGCGATATCCCGTTACACCAGGAAAACGATCTCGACGACAACCCCCCGTCGGCCTCGTCGTTTGCCAGTTGGTATCCTCGAATATCGAGCAAACATTCCTTTATAATATCACCTGACGACGATCTCCAATTGATCAATCATCAGAGGAAAATCGTCGACAGTTTTTGAGTGACAACACACGTAAAACAACGCTCACTGTAGTAAAACTCCTTTAAAACAGAGAGAGATAGTTGACAAGAGACAAATAGCAGAACTGATCTTCATGTCACGGACTTAATGCATCAATTCGACTATGAAATGCAAACACTTCCATAGCTTTCTCGTTGTTTGATTGATATGAACGTATATAATAAGATGTTTTCAGGGAATGAAATTCCTTCTATAACTCCACTATTGGAAGTTATAGAAACAGAATAAGCGTCATGAATCCAAAAACAAACACATAGAAAGAATAGCTGTATTCAAATAAAATTTATAAATCAAGTATGCAACTAAAAAACGATCAAACGTCGTAATCAAGAAACGGAGAAAGAGCAGAATAATGAGTGGAGTCTCACAAACTCAGCTGCTTCGTCCAGAACTTTGAAAGCAATCCCTTTCCAAGCTTTCCTACCCCTTGACTTTTCACAAAACTCGATGAGCATTTATGGGCGGCTTGTGCTAGTTGCTATATATATAATTAATCATTCTCTCGCCGTGTCGCGGCGCATCCGCCAAGCAGTTCATTATTCCTCAACAAAAAATCTTTGTTGCAAGATTTATTAAAATGAAAATGAATGAATGAGAAAAATATACGTAATTACTTCCGAGCGGCAATCAGGAACTGCTCGTTCTCCTTCTGTACTTCCCCGACCACTATCCACGTCTGAGCCCATTGACCGGCAGCGTCTCGGCAAAATGTCTTGTTTTTTTTTTATTTCGTACAATATATAGGAAACAGATCTGCTGTTCTTACTGCAAACGCAGTGCTATCAGAATAGTGGTTTTGAGTTTTTCAGTAATAGTAAAATTTAGATGCGAGTACTGCATGTCATAGTGCATAAAATCCATACTTTTGACAAAAAAGAACTTGTTTGATCTATAAATCAATTAGATAAATCAGAATAATGTCGATTACTGCAAGTGCAATAAGCAAAAAGGGCTCCGGTATTAATGATCGTTCATTTAAAAAAAGGTTTATGTCGAGATCATGTTAGATGATGGGTGTTCACCAACTCATAATAATGGCAAATTTAAAACAGTATTATCGCCACTTTTAATTCGATGCAACAAACATAAATTCGAATTAATAAGGAAATATAGTAGCGCTATGTTCAATGGCAAATTCGAAAACAAATCCACCACGTCCTCGATCATACTCGCACTTATTCAATTGACAACCATCTCTTGCGTATCCTCGGTTGACGTGATCGTTAAATTCATTTTACCGCGAAACAAAACTCGCACTACGCACTCTTCATGTTTGGACGCTCGAGCTCGTTACAGACTTAGAATTCCAATTTCATTATGTGAATAATTGAAGTATATATGACATAAACTTAATAGACTTGTACAAGTTAGGTTGGTGGTTTGGTTCGTTAACACAATTTGGCTTCGTTTCTTTTTGCGAGGTAGCCACATTGATTTTTTATGTCATCACGGAATTTTTATAATCAGTACCCTTTAATTCAAATTTGAACGATTTTTATTTATCAAGTACTACGCCTATCTTTTATGAATGGTTTGATTTAATAATGCGTCAATTGAATTTAATTCATTCAGGTGCTTCATTTTAGATTATGTTACGTTAATTAAAGCTTTTTTGGGAAATTTACTACACCGGGAGTCTCACCGGGGATGACTTCGATCGACACATTATTACTAGAAAAAGTCTGAAAATTTGAGAATTAGTCAAAAAAATAGAGACACTTTGACTAAAATATTTCGAAGATTTCGCCATGAAATGATTTTATATTGAAATTTTAACTCAAATTTTACTTATGCTTCATTTCAAATCGTCTCTCTTTCAAACCGAAAAGATAAAATTGCTATAGTAGTTGGCAGTTTATCAGACGAACATAGGACATTCAAAGTATGAGAATTATGAAGGATTATCTATTCATAGAAGTCTGCTAAGCGATCTTTTTTTCGACTTACCCGGTGCCGCCCACGTGGGGTCCCTCCACACGCCTCCATCGTGATGGTTAAGGTGGTTTAACGCTAGCGATTTTCCATCTTTCCCTTCGATGCCCCATAGTTTCTTAGCCGCAGGGGCGATCTGAAAACAAGCCGTAAATCAGATGCGGATTTAACGTTGAATATATTAACAGATTCCCTAAGCTCCGTAATGAGCGCATCTCTAATGAATTTTTGTGCCAGTTCCGGGTGCCGTTCGGTCTAGCGCAAAACACGAGGTGTTGGTAAGCATCGTTGGTTCATTACTTGCCTACCATGTGTGTTCAGGTATACGAAAGATTTCGCGGCGGGACGACAACGATTGTCTCGATCTCGTTTCGAAAAGGTCGTTCTACTACCCGTTTCGTCGAATGCCGCAGCGCGACACACCACTTGCAGAGAAAAGGACTTTCCATGCGATCAACTTAATTTACCCCGCAACCGGAAACTCCGACGCTTCGCGTTTTAATTTTTGTAGGATCAGAAGGGGAGCGCACTAGTTCATGCCACTAATGAAAAAATTTTCTCTGATTAAAACAGATGTGTTATGCGCGACAGAAGAAAATTTGCATTTTGGAAGCCCTATATTACTTCGTTCTCCACCGCCTCTCATCATTTTATTATGTTATTATAGTGTACAATCTCAATATATCCCTTATTTTTTTATCTGAAAAACAAATTTGAAACAAGAAAGTTGGTTTTGTTTCCGATGTACCAGAAACACCATAGAATTAAAAATATTTTGCCTGAGTTAGTTGAAATTTTTCGGGTGCATATTTTTCCATATTTGGAATGACGAAGGACGTCGTGGTACACGCTGTACATGTGTCGTCGTCTCGTAGCGGTTTTGCGGTAGTCCGGATGGACTAGGGCACGTACAGATCGGGTTGCCAAAAATCGTCTCAGCAAACGGTCGCTTTAGGTGAAACAACCCAGCTATCGACCGGGCTGAACGCCGTCGGACCGCCGGTCTCAGGTCTAGGCCAAAGACCTCCCGATCCGTCAGGTCACGAACTCTTCGTAAATTGGATTTATTACGCTTACGATTTAGCGAACATACTCTTTGCTAGAATTGAATTCCCATCATTCATGGGATATCATTCTGTTTCAGTTTGGTTAAAACAGTTACCCATTCGAATCGGAAACAATTTCTTCAGCTTTCCACATTCTGTATGCACAAATTTGATTCAAATCGAAATAATGACAAACGATCGGGATATATTTGCCAAATAAATAAGACAATTCGAGTACCTAGGCAGGAATATTTGATAGTAGCCGAACCCCGACGTGGATATATATTTATAGTTCTGGACGTCTCAAGTTCTGAGTAGATCCATAGACTTCGTTAACCGAAATGCACACTGTTCATCTGCAAAGCTTTCCGTCCCACCAAATGAGCTCCCTATGAATTAGATACTTTGATCATATGTTGTCAGTTCAGACGAGTTTTTGTCATTTGTTAAGCAACTACTCCATCCTCAGATCCTTTGCTGCAGGGAAGGAAGTCCCTCGTCCGTATTGGCCCCCCTTTGCCAGAAATCCACACTATCTAAGACTCTTGTACGCGAGGTTTATTGATAAGGGTATTTACCAGAGTTTCCAATTAGATATCAGATCTACAGTCCAAAACATTGTTTAACATAGTTGATTGGAGAACAAGAAACAAGAGTAATTTTGAATTGAAATGTCTCGCGTCACCTCTGAACAATCAGTTGCGTGAAGATTGAAATTCTGTGTATACAAGGAGGTTTGTTGAAATAATTAAAATATCATGTAGATGATTGTTAAAGCGTGAAAAAACAAACACAAACTGTTTCATGTGATAGAATGATGGACTTGAAAGCAGAACTCGTCAAGACCGGGCAAAGAGTTCAAAAAGATGTCGAAATTATAAGCTCGGCACAAACTCTGCCGGATTGGTCCAATCTTGGAATTTTTGACAATAGAATGCCTAGAATGTTGATGATCCTCTATAACGTTTGTTAAACTATTAATGGTGTAATATCTTTTCAAATCAAAAATATTGTGTTTTCATTGAATTTGATTTTCATCACTAGATAAACAGATGACTATCTATGTTATGTAGAGATTCTTCCAATCACAGAAAAATTACGTAAATTTTGAGAAATCAGCACTTAGCCAGATTGGTCTGTTCTCCGAATTTTTGACAATCGCCTACGATCCTACACGTTCCTCGTTCGATTAATTCCGTCAGAGTGTGGATAAACGTGTGCCAAGTCTTAATCGAACTTATTCATAGCTCACAAGGTGAGTTCTTCCACATTTTCTAATATGTACATCCACAACTTTGCATGTGAAATATTTGTACGCTCTCTCGGTGAGAATATATGTTTAAGAATGGTGACACCTCAAACTCATTATCGCTATTAAAAATACGAGCGACTGAGGATAAGAAGATATCGGGAATTTTTCATCAGTATACAATGGTTCCAGTCATCATGTTTAGTCAACAAATATAATTTACTTTTGATAGGCTATTTTTTCAAAACATCCTACGCCGGAAACGGTTACCATAACACAATGATCACCCTTGGGTGGTAAAACAAGAAAATGGGTCTAACTTTTCAGTTCAAAAACAGACCAAATTAAAAATTAAAATTAATTAATCAAAATATTTTTCTAAGATTGATTTATTTGTTATTGCGAAGAATTAACGCAATAATTAGATCTCACCCGAGAATTTAGCAGTGGTAATCCGAGAAGTAAATTGAAAATGTCGAGATGCACTTGCGGCGCATAAACACATCGTAGGAGGTTTGAAATATCAACGACACTTTCTTTTCGAGGAAGTTCGAGCTAATGCCTATAAGAGATTCCAACGGATTTTATTCAACGCCATTAATCGATTGAAGTGTAGAACCAAGAAATGTGAACTTCTCAAGAATGTCACAAACCTTGTTTAAACAACACTGCATTTTATTTCTTAAACAACTTGCTTACATAATTTTCAATTATTGTTCAATTTTAATTATTTCGAAGATGGAAAGGGGACATAGCTAATACTCGTACGATTTCTGAACCATAGCTTGCCTCAAGTTAATGATTGGACAAACTAGAAGAGGTGAATTTCTGTTACGATAAAGATGGTCCACAATTTTAACAGTATCGAATAATTCCACAAAAGAATACTTCAAAAAAAAATGATAACTGTAAGATATCCAGAGGTATTAAGTGAGATAAATGATGTAAAACGGGAAATCCGCGCAGAAAACTTCGTCGCGTCCAAAATATCGAGAGAAAGAAGTTACGAAACTGAAGCCCAAAAGTGGGACGTGGTTCGAGTGATTACTAAATGGGAAAACTTGCCGAGAGATTGCCTCTTCGGTTTATTTCCTCGGGGATTCCTTTCGCTTTACCGGAAAACCGTTTTGACACGAACGGGGCTGCTCGTGATTGAACTTAAACATTTGGAAAAAACAAATCGCAGGCGTCACAACAGGTGAGCAAGAAATGAAACGGAAATAATATTGTGTATGAAAGTAATTTTCTCCATATATAATTTTAAAAAATGATATATGTATCGATATCTCCAAGTCCAACTTTTCAACGGATGAGTCGCTTGAAATGAATCTCGACAATAATGAGGAATTTTTAAGGAAATGATAATTGTACCCAAACACATTTGAATTTGAGTATAGAATACCACTATTATGACCATTCTATAATTCAAAAGGCCAACAATGATTCACTAAAAAATCATTAAATTTTTTTATAGTTATAAGAAAAAGAATGGGACTCCATCACAGCTTGAGTGTTTTGAGGTACATATACAAATTTCAAGTTGTTGTTATGTATTAACAAGAACTCACATATCAAATTTCAACTCCGCGACCCCAAAATCTTTAATGATCATCAGCGAGCCACTGATGAAAACAAGGTTTTTAATATAAATATCGATAAAATCTACAATAAGTTCCTTTCCCCTAAGATTTGGATATCTGGTGTAATCCAAAGCCCAGTTACGAGGGTACCAAAAAAACAACGAAACACTTCGAGAAATGGTGTTATGCTGGCGTGGCTCATTCGGCGTGGAGGATTACCGTGCCACCAAATTGAAAATTTATTCTTTTCAACTAATCATCGAGACCAAACAAGGAACAAAAAGTGATGGGGGCAAAAATGTTGGAGCAACATTTTGAATAATAACGCGACGCTGGCGATAGTAAGCCACGATACATAGCGATCGAGTCGCCCTAGGGGAAGGTGAGCTTAGGACCACAAATTCCGTTAAGGAAAGGGGAAACAATCCCCTAACCTCCCCTTTCGTCCGAATCTTGGTCGAGCCTAGTTCAAGTCCTCACGTTTATAAGTCTAGGCTATTAGTCTGTCTTCTAATTCGTCGTCTTCGCAATTAGATTATACGGCAGTACCGGAGGCAACCAAGAGCCGCGGAACGACTCGATGGCCATGAAAATCCAGTTGACTGAACTTGTCCGGTTTCGCCTTCACGTTGCGCGTCAAGGACGGCGGCGTCTTCCATCAGCACACCGATCGTCAACGGCGACAGACCGGCGCTGATTATCATCAACTAGTACACTTTAGGAAGCGAATTTCAAACGGAACAATTAGCAACGTATGAACCCCGAGGTTTCGAAAGAAATAATCGATTATTTCGCAAAGTTAAGAAAGCATAATCAATTCGGCCCCGCATAATATTCGTATGTGATTCAAGAACGGAAATGGTTGAAAAATATATGACGACCTAACCGATCAAGATAAGTTGCGATGTGTTGCATGTAGACTTTCTTTTCTTCAAATAAGACCCATTAAAAGTATGAATGTCAGTTTGAATAGTTTTAGTGTGTGGCAAAGGTTCGAAATTCGAATGCCAGGCCGAATGTTAAGTAGATACATATATCAAAGTCAGTGGCGGCGTTCGAGGGATGAGCCGATGTAATCGCTGCTACAATATTTTCAGGAGAGCGAGAACGCGAGCAGGAAAGCCGATTAAAATGGTCATCATTGCTGACTTCCTTTGAATGGAACGTATAACATCTTTTATTTAAATTTTTATTCTCTAATTTAAATCAGCATCATAAAGTAACTTTTTTTAAAACTCCCATTTTTTTTAACAAAAATATGTACGAATGAAAATTTTCGCATTGCCAAAATAGAATGCACGTCTGGGTTCCAATAAAATGATACGTTAGGACGAAATTCCAACAGACGACGGTCATACATCTGAATGACAAGTTTCATAATGCATAATACAACCATTATTATTATGGCATTGGCAGCTCAACAGGCGTTGTACTGATCTACTACCCAGAAAAACCGGATTCGAATCCCGGTAAAGCCCTTGGTCCTGGCTATATATTTAATATATGGTCGTAAGGTCATGTCAGAGGCACTTGTGCGATCTGAAAACTGTAGCATTTGAAGTGGGTTATAAGATCAAAAAAAAAAAACAATTACATACTTGATTTTTTCTGATTATAGTTTTCGAATGCATAAGTGAGAGACATTTTCCGAATGATTATTTGCAACAGAATACTGCACCTCAAAAAACAAACACAATTTCAACATCTACCAAATTTTAGAAGAATACTTCAGTCCAAAATTGCAGTTCGACTGTCCCGTCCCGTCTACAACAATGATTACCCGAACAAATAGCACGGAGTGTCGGTCGTCGTTCAATCAACGTTTCGCAAGGTAATAATTATACCGATTGGCAATTTCAAAATGAACCGATTGAATTTCCGAACAATGAAAATTCCGCCTCACTCTTCACGTTTCGCAGAAAAACAATAAAACGCGTCCGATGAATCGAATTTTCAACATTGGTCCACGAATGCTTGCCAATTTATTTAATCCGCACTCAATTGATCAGGAAACGAAAAGGTGAATTTCAATCAAAACACACCTTCACCATATTGAATATTTATCATCATTCTTAATTAGAAATGAGATCTTTTTCGTTGTTATAAATCAAAAAGAAGAAATTCTTCACTAACAATACAAGGATAGTCATTTGTCATAGTCACGCAGATGCAAAAACAGCGACACTTTTTTTTTATTAGACGGTGAAATGTTTTCTGGACCATCGTATTTAAATTGTCTTCTTCAAGCTCATGAAACTCATGTGTTCCAGAATTAACATTCTCCACCGGAAAGCTTATTTATGTAAAATACAGCTTGAAGTTGTTGAGTGGAATTGTAGATGAAAAATATGGACATGCGGAGAAACCTGTGATAGACTTTAGTAGTGAGGATGATGAACTCGGGTCACTCTGATTTTAGTGATTCTGAGGAACAAGCAAAAAATCGAGAGGATGAATCCAGGGGAGGATGATCTGCATTGGTTGGCATCGTCAGTAGTCATTAGCGTCTTTTGACCGAGATTATGCATTTTTGTGTATACTGTTTTTTTCTTAAATGTAGTGTGCACTTGTTTCCTTTGCTACCCATTATAAAACACTACTATTATTTGGGTTATACTGAGCATTTTATTTGAATGTTCTTTCTTTATTTCTTGTATGTATTTAATTGTTTTTTTGTACCTCAGTGGTTTTTTTTTTGTATTTTTCGATATAAAAACATAAATTTTGATTATTAATCATTTTTGAAGAAACTAAGGATTTTGCCAAGTACTCATTTTATCGATCATAAAACATGTTGACCATCATATATATCTGACAATAGGCATATGTAGACGTGGTGAAAAAGACCCTAAGGGCCTGTTTCAGCAAGTCCAGATATAGCGTATCTTTAAGATAAACGGAATATTTCCATTGAACTATGATGGTTATCTGACACATAGCACTTTATCTAGAGTTGGTGAAACAAGCCGTTAAGATCTACATAGACAATTAGGACCTGTTTCACAATGTCCAGATATAGTATACCTGTCAGATAAACTGATTATTTTCATTGAACTTTCCTGATTATCAGAAAGATAGCACTTTGTCAAGAATTGGTGAAACATGCCCTAAATTTCCAAAACGATAGAAGTAAATATAATAATTGTAATTTTAGGCCAATTAATATTAAATATGTTAAAAAATCGCCCCTGTGTTTTTTAACTTATCATCAAACTTGTACGCAATTCCATTTTGACTTGGGAAATAGAGCAAATTTCGAAAAGTTAACGATAGTGACTGTTCCCTACAATCATCAATCAAGAAAATGGATATGTTAAATATCGCCTATTTCATTGTAACGAAAAGCCAATTTCCCAATTATACGCCCCTGCCGACAACCCACTCCGAAAGTAGATCCGATAGAAACATCATGAAAGGAAGAACAATTCACAAGGAGAATAACTAATGAATAACCTATGAGAGCGTCGTGAATATCTAATCGATCTTCAGACATCCTGCTTGATCCGGACAAAAATTGACGAGTAAAATTAATTATCAAGACTAACGCCGTCCAAACAAACCCACCACGATTGAAAACCATCTGTTCGATAGTAAACGCATCCTACCAGACCAAGAATAAATGACATGTAAACAAACGGGTAGAAAGGAAACGACTAACGCCGTAAGAGCAAACAACTAACCGAGACATCCAGTAACTACTATATCGAGCTAATAAACTTCAATTTTTCGTGCCGATGTACCTGCATGACACGGGCAACAATAAATAATCGGTACCTGTTGCGCCTACGATGTGTCATTTTCGGGAAAAAAAATATCAACAGGGACATAAGGGTTGTTTCACCCATAAAATTTACCATGTCGGGTCCCATGTCTTTCATAATATCCAACTCCGTCGCGTCCCGTTCATAACAAAACAATTGTGATGGGGTAATCCTGACGATGGTGTTACACTCGATTATTTTCTTTATCAACGCGTTGCGGCGTCAGATATGCACTGTCGTAAAAATCGTAGAACGTTCGCGCACGTTTCACACGAACCTCACGAGACGACACTCTCGAACTGACTGACGCGCGCATCAAACGCATACACCGGCACACGCAAGACAAAGAAACGTGGCGCGTGCGCTACAACTGCTTGTATTGAGGGGTTGAGAAGAAGACACGCCAACATATATACATATATATGAGCCCTTACAAGTGGTGGTCATCAAATGCAAAGCAATAATTAAGTATAATTTATGGAGAAAAACGCAGTTGTTTATTAGCAACAATTGTTGCAAAGATGTCACTAGATTCTTACTAATAATATATTAACCTCGTTGGAGCAAATGTACATTTCCAACAAAAAAGGAAATGGTGTCACATCAGACACAACTCTTCGAAAGACGTACGAAATATGTCATTTATCTCTTCAATATAAATTTTCATTTGTCTAGTATAAGCATTTCGTAGACAACGCTACATTCAGTAAACTTGAGGCGTCTTTTTTATTGATTAGACAATATCAATTTTTTATCATTGGAACGTACAAAAGACTTCAATTAGTATAGAATTAGTATAGTAGTTGTTTGAAAACACGATTTATCTTATCACAAATCCTTGTTAATCGTCACAATTTCATGATTATTCGCAGAAGAATTACGAATTGCCAGGTAACTTGGATTCCATTATTTTGAATTGATTAAGTTATTAAGTACAAGTTCCACTAGATTTTTAATTAGATCAAACCTTACTTGGAAAGAAGTTACCTAAATATTGCAGAAAAATGTTCATCGCAGTCTTTAGTTAATCCAGTGTCAAATTATGAAACTTTGTTACGATACTCCCCGAAGCGTTTTAGGAAGATATAAAGTAGGAGCTCGGGTCAAAATTTAAATGGAGCTTCGAAACCCGAAAGACGTCAAACGGTTTCGAGTGAATGAGCGAATACGGAATTTTTTCAATAGTCGTTAGAGAATATTATTTTTTGATTTTCTTTCACAAGAACGGATATTTTAAAAATTAATTTACCAGAATAATCAGATCGATAAAGTCGTGCGTCTTCGAAGGTAATCGATGAAATCACAAAACACTTACCTGTTGTGGCAATTGTCGGAATGGCAACTGCTGTGCCAGATTTTGAGGTAAATATGGATGTGGATGCATTGAAACACCCCCTTGCATTTGGTTCACATTGGAAATGTTCGACATGTAAATTAAATGCTCCTGCGGTATATTTTTATTTTGCTCAAAATCATAGAGACCAGCGGCGGACATTCCGCTTGCACCCATGTAAGGCGCCACGTTTGTCGGGGTCGATACTTTTGAGTTCACCGGGTACTTCCACTTATCGGTATTCTGAAAAGAGAAACAAAGGCTCGTTACACTTTGGTTATGAACGATTTTTTCATTACTAAGACTAATGATCGAATAACATACAATTGTCAAAAAAGTGATCATCTACAACCATATCCTAAAAATTTGAGAAAATTTTGTGGTTACGTAGGCGTCCGAAAATGGTACGATACTTAACCCGAGTCTGGCTAAAGGTTATTCGGTGAGAAGAGCACGTTGATTAAGCGTTACTTAAAAATAAGCGGCGTTTAGTTGAGTATCATTTTGAGGTCTATCGATGAGACGGCTCCTTACCCTGTTGTCCGAACGGGTAGTAGTGTTGTAGTGTGGCCACTACAATTTAAAATACGGGCAGCGAACATCGCGCAATTATACCTTTTACTTCGCATTTTTTTCAGCCAGTTTCGCTACAACTGAAATGTGACATTCATTTTTATCGTATTGGCGCTTGACTAAATGTGAATCAAAATATTTGACGATATAAATTGTCAACTACGCGCAAGCGCGGATACAAGGGCAGGGGGCGACAAATGTAAATCCCCCCCCCCCCACTACTTTCGACACACCTACACTGCACCGCCGTAGATGTCAAAGTAAAGCTGACTTGATCAAGGACAAAAGTAGCGATACCTCGTTACCATCATAGTAAAACTTTTTCATATTGTCAGTTACAACCACAATCCCTTAAGACCCTGTATAATATGGGTAGGATAAATATACATATAAACATGAGACTTCTATGTTAGACGATCAGAGCACATTGCAAAAAATGCTGGTTCAAACCGTTGAAGGAAAGTAACGATTACTGTTCAATTAACAGAAGTTTGAACAGTTCCTAAATAAGTTAACTTAAATGTTAATTGCTCAATCACTTGATACGTTTCTTCAAATTAAATTTAAAATGCAGAAGACATAAAATTTGATCATTATTATTCACATACTTCCATTCCTAATAGAATACAATTGTATCATCATATTCCTGACTTGAAAATTTTTTTTAAGCTTGCAGAGACTGCAAAGCAATGGAGGCGTTAACCCCACTTTCGTGCAATACGAAAAACAAATTCCCTATTTACTCCAATGATTGAATCGAGTTAGTATAGTAAAGTGAAATATAAGTTGTTGCATCATTTATCACTAGCCATTTCAACAACCAAATTCACCAACAAATCATTATTCCACTAGAAATCCAAACCTGAGATCAAATCCAGTTACACAAATGTAAACCGGGCATGAATCTGTTATTAAAACATTACAAACCACCTCATTCTGGGCATTTGTAATCCATACCAGAGATTAAATCCAGTAACAAAATTTGAACTGGGCATGAATAAGTTATTTAAGCATTACAAACCACCTCGTTCTGGGCATTTGTAAACAGTTCTCCTGGAACGAGATAAACAAGAAAATTACTTTAAATTTCCCTGAGTAGTAGCAAGGAGATACATATGCATCTTACTACATCAGTTTTTGAAGTAATTGAATTACTAATTCTAGAGTGTGAGAGAATTCAGACAATTACAATCAATAATACTTGTGCATAAGGTATTCTTAAGGTCTATATTAACACATGGTTAGTGCTTCTAAGATTGGTTTTATCCACAATCGAAGGTACTATGAGAACTTGAGATTGTACTACAAAAATTCAACACTCTTTTAAAGCAAACTTCACATAATCCAACGAAAATATTCTTATGTGAAGATGACAATTGTGACAACTGATTAGAATGAACCATCATTACTGAGTTATTTCAGACTGAAAGAAATTTAATTGCCATAGTCATTAATTTACATTCACAGTTTTTATATTCAACAGATAAACAATCAACCTGTAAAATCAGATAACTATGGTATAAAAACGAAGTAATTCATCAGAAGCAGCTGGATGAGGAATTGTGTAGCATTGAAAGTCAATATTACAAAACCTTTCTAGTTGTCAACATGCACCCGATCAGCCTCTAGTCACATTTCATTTCGAGTAATTCTGGCTCACATTAAAATGTACCTCAAACATTAAAAAAAACCAGAGGCAAGCAATTATTGGTTGCACTTCAACTTACGTCTATAATGCTGTCGTCGCCTGCCATGTTCGCCCAACGGAGTTGTTTAGGACCAAATGTAGTGAATTCGGGATCGTGGGGACGTTGAAAAACATAACCAACAGAAGCATCGTCTTGCGTACGTTGCGGGCCTCTTTCCATTTCACCTTTTAAGCCTTCATCTCCTTCGCCGTTACCCAGCCACTTCATTTGGGTCCTTGGAACAAAAAACGCCCGAATTAGCTCTTTTCGAGAGAAGACGGGCACGCTGGCGAAAAGCGACGAGTCGATTCGTTTATTTCTGGTGAGGTCTTTGGTTAGAAATCACCAAGAGGTTGTCGCCGAACGTTTTTGACAGTTGTTTACAATGATGACATTTTGAATTCCCGGTTGCAAACAAACAGTCAATGGCGATGGCAACTAATAATACACAAAGGAATATAACGACGATTTTTGATAACCACACTCAATTTGGACACATAAACAATGCCGAAACGTACCTGTTAATGTTCCGTACGAATTCCGCGCGTCAACAAGACGTAAAATTGCCGATATTCCGTAGATATAAGTCCGTCAAGTCGGCGTCGGCTTTGTTGGATTTTCCCCCGTAAAATGCAAACAAAAATAATCAATCACCAATTCAACGCGATAATTCGGTATCACAACACAAAATATTATCACTAACTATACAAGAAACTATTTACAATTTACAATATTCGCGAATCGACGTATTTACGCCATTTATACTGGATGATTTAAATAGATTCAAAATTGACAGAAAATCCAAAGCTAATCGCTCGCCATTTTAAAACTAGCGTGCGTGCGCATTACAAAACGGCCCTTTGCTATGTCTGCGCCATGCACAATTATAGCCAAGAATTCGATAAATCAATATGAATTTTTGCAAAATAAGTAACAATCGTTTTTTAAACATGTTTCAATTATCTAAAAGTCATCGCAATATTCAAATCTATTATTCTAAAAAAATCTTAGGTTATTAACATCAAAATAGGTGTGTCTGACGTCATGTAACTGCCATTTTTGTGCTATCTATAAATTAAGAAGCGTTTTATATAACACTATTCATTATTTTTTTTAATATTCAGTGATACTCAAAACCTATTAAAATACTCAAATCGTCAACTAGTAATATTAGTCAAAGATTAAATCGAAAATTGTTGTGATCTCATTTAATAATGTAATTAAAGAGTAAGAAAGTTATGAATATTCTGTGATATATGATGCCAGCTGGGGGTTATATTTACCACCGTTCGCTGCTGAGCTTTAGAATCAAGATCACTTGTCTTCTATAAAAACTAAAAATGTCTGAGAAAGAGTTATCTGCCGCAGAAGCTGAATTGTACGATCGTCAAATACGACTGTGGGGAATTGAGTCCCAAGAAAAGTGAGTATATATTTCTGTAGACAGTTATTCAAACTTAAGTGTTGTATATTACACGTTTGTTTATACCTTTTTTGATATAAGTCGAATGGCAAGTTGAGTCTTATTATCTTTTATTTTCTACGAAGAGAAAAACAAAAATAGTTTAATATAGTGTGTTAATTCAATCTGAAATATACCAAAAATTAAAGCACCGACCCTGGGAATCTGAGAAACTCTTTGCAAGATGGTAATCGTGTATTGAATTTGTGTACTTTCTAACATCTTCATGAAATAGTATTTAGTAATCCAACAAAATTATTCATATATTATAAATCATATTACATATGTAATGAACTGAACATAAGAGAGAGAATTAAATTAATGTAGTTTTTACAAAAATAATGTCGTAACTAAACTTATGTATTAAGTATGTGTGTATTTTAAACAACAATAAGCTTATTTAAATCTAGCAACTTGAGAACCGTCAAAATATTCATTGATTTTTCTTTCTTTAACATTGTATTAGAATTCACGACTCTCAGTCATTTCAAAAGTAAAATTTCTCTAAGTACATATGTTGGATTAGAAGGGGTGCTGGATAAGACAGCGCCTATAAAAATCATCGATATCTGACACTGTGTAGTTGAACATAATTATTTCTTATTTCAAGGCTTCGAGCAGCAAATGTATTGCTGATCAACTGTAGGAGTTTGGGCTGCGAAATCGCGAAGAATATAGTGCTGTCGGGAATTAACTCACTAACTATACTTGATGACACAACTGTGACAGAGGAAGAATATGCGAGAAATATCCTTTTGAGCAAAGAAAGTGTCGGCAAGAAGGTATGTTCTGAAATGTTTAGTAAAATGATTTGTGTAACGAGAATTCATTTCAGCTGGCAGAAGCTGTTTTACCCTATGCCCAAGCGTTGAACCCACTGGTAAAACTAGAGGCAGTTACAGATAATTTGAATGTTAAAGAGCCAGTATTTTTTGAACCATTCACAATTATCATCGCTACAGAATTGAAAACTGATGCAATTTTCAAATTAGACAAAATATGCAGAGCAAACAAAATAAAGTTAATTTATGGCGATACTCTTGGTATGTTTGGGTTTTGTGTTATCGATTTTCTTCAACATGATTACTATGAGTAAGTTTCAAATAATTATATGGGTTTCCGTCTTAATTGTATTTTTGTAGAGAACGTGTTCAGTTATTGAAAAAGAGAAAACATGGTGGCGCGGAAAGTGCCACTGTTCAAGTAGAAGGGAAAGTTGATTATCCAGAGCTGAATAAAGTCCTGATTTTACCTAATACGAAGCAAAGTATTGATTCCATTAAAAAATCAAATAGAAGAAACGAATTATTCTTTTTGATGCTTGGTAAATTTCCGAAGTCGCTTAAATTAAATAATCAAAGTTTTTTGTTTCAGTTCTTCTCGAATTCAGGAATGAAAACGGCCGAAATCCTGAGATATCTACCAAACTTGACGATATCGAAAAATTGAATAAAATTAAAGAGTCGATTGTTGACTTGTATAAAGCCCGACCTACTATTCCTTGGGATTTTTTGTTTGAAGCTATTTTTGGAGTGGTTAGTCCAGTTTGTGCTATAGTGGGAGGTGTGATAGGACAAGAAGTTATAAAAGCTGTTTCTCATAAAGAAATTACAATTAACAATGTCTTTCTTTTTGATCCACTCACATTCAATGGGAAGGAAGAATGTGTTGGAGTATAATTTTTCTATTGTAATAATTGTATAAAAATAAAGAATTTCATTTCGAATCATATCTTATTATACCACTGCTTCAAAGATTTTGGTTGCATAAAATTCTATTTCCGTTGAGACATTACGGGGTACTATGTCAAATGTTATCGCCTGTTTTTTTATTTTAATTATACTTTTGCTAGTTAATGTGCCGTTTACCGCATTTAATTTTCAACACGGGGATGGTTCTCTGTGTTTTTAGTATTTATAGTTTTCTAAAAAGAATTGTCAATTACCTAATTTTTATTTCAGATAACGTAATGGTGGTTAAAAAAATTTCATATATAAATTATATATTAAACAATAATAAAGTCGTATAAAATATATAATTATTACGATTAAAAATGATATTTAAAGCGGTTTCCAAACTTTAATGAGCCCATCCTCGCCAGCGCTGCAAAGAAAGGAGTTGTCCATGGCTACGTCAACACTAGTTATCTTCCCTAGAATAACAAATGTACAATTAATTTATTTTATTACTTCAAAAAAGTTTACAATTATAAAGAAGTGCGAATAGAGTGAAACTAAACGATGGCTTATTAACGAAGAAAGTTAGAAGTAATCTGATTACATATTTGGTCCAAAAATGTTAGTATGTCTACTGGTTCAAATAAAGAACCAATATTCGCTCACCTTTATGAGCGCCTTGGATTTCATATAAGATCTTGACTTCCACGGTATCCCAAACTATCAAATCACCATTATCACATCCCAAAATCAACAAATAATCGTTCCATCTCATTGACACCACGCTGGAGCACAACGTTTTTTCGAACACTGTCATACCTGTCGACGTATCCACTATACGAAACAAATTTGGTTGGCCCCCCAATGCCAGTTTCGTACCATCAGGACTAAAACTAATGCACTCGACATTGCATTCGGATTGGTATTTTTTGAAAATGGCGAAATTTGTCGTTTCCAAAATTGTAACATCGCCATCAGCAGTACCCACAGCCAGATAAGAATTTTCTCTGAAAATCACGAGTAATTGTAAGCTCAAACGGTAGTTTGGGTTCAAACAGTATTCATGGCCTCAATTTCTTAAGACTAATGATGAAACCACGATTTGAAATTAACCAAAAAATGTTTGAAAAAATGATGAGCGTGTTCGCGAAAAAGAATATTTGCGGGCAAAACGTCAGTTAGGATTTTTCTGTTTAAAACACTTCAAAAAATATGATGAAACTATTTGCTCGACAAATTTTTCTGTGTTACACAAACTTCCATTACTTTTTTTTTCAATATTTCATCCTAAGAAGTGATTCTTTGCATGGATCGTAGATCAAGGCGCAGTCGCCTGACTCTACATTTCCTTCCTGTCTTAAATCTCTTTTTTGCAACAACAAAATAATCTGCGTTATTACAGTAGAAGCCAAAGAAAGGATATAGAATTTATACAGCTTTAAATATGTCTCAAGTTGCCCTTTTCTGACATTTGCGTCAATATTGTAAACGCTGTTGTTTATATTAATTATAATAAAATTTACCCATTAAAATCGAGGCAATTGACTGGTCCATTGAAATCAATATCTCTGAACAAACACTGGATTGGTTTAATCACTTCTTCGGAGGAGAAACCTTTCCAAATTTTGATTGTACAATCTCCACTACCAGAGACCAATATATTCGACCGCTCGCTCCACGACATGCATTTGACAGCGTCCTCGTGTGCAAAAATCGATTCCATCACTTTACCGTAATCCAAATCGTACAAGAATCTGCGAAGAAATTTCAAAAAATAAAATAAACATGACCAAAGCGCATTTAATTACATTTGATTGTCCCAACTTCCTACAACAAAAATATTCGAGTTCGGTAGCTGAATACAACTACTTAGAGGCATGTTCCCAACATTAGCGCTACGAATTTGTCGTTTCAGATCTATTGAGAATATTTTCAATTTCGAATCGTGGCCAACAGAAATTAAATCCTTTCCATTTTTAGATACAAATATGGAACTAACAACACTCTTGTGAGTGGAAAAACAGGCAATCTGGTCCAATTGCATCGAATGTTGTTTCCATTTTTCTGAAATGAACACAACTTTCGCGTATTATAAAAAAGAAGAAAGTCGATTACCTTCATTACTCAATTCTATTTTGATATCGCTGGGTTCCTTGAGTAACAAATGTCTTTTCGATTTTTTCTTGGGATGAGGAACATCGAACACCTGCTTTGGAATCTGCCCAAATTCCATTATTTGGACTTCGAGCGCATGTCTTTCGTTCAGATCTACGATCGTCTCCAGATTTACGTTGCCTTCGTAGCACAAGGAGTAGAAAACTAAAAAGATGAAAGCTATAGTATAACGGGGTACCCGCATTAAATGCTATTTTTATTTTTCATTTTTTTATTGCTTAAATGTGATTTTTTTTCGTTTGGCACCAAATATTTGTTTTAGTTTCTTAAATTACAAACAGATCAAATTGAGGATTCAGATATTTATAATAGATTTTGTCAGGGGCGTAATAAATCTCGAAGGGTCAGGCAGTTTGAAAGATGTTTCGCCGACACTATGTGACAAGTGCAAAAGTGCCACTTACGTACGGTATGGCAGTGACCTTCTAACAGAGCCTATATTCGTTGGTCTTACCACTCCCATGGCCCATACCCTGTTGCGGCCACTAAACGCAATTTGCAGTTTTTGGCTGTTTGTTCGAGTACTAATGCTTTTTAGTTTAAATATCTCTTGTAGAACGAAGAAATAAACCCCTGCCTCACGCGATATTTCGAATGTCAAGTATAATAGCCCAATAAAATTTTGCAATCTTTTTTTATTTCACTTAGCTAACCTTAATAGTTAATCCACATACCGTTATAAGCCTTTTGCGCCTCCTCACCCTTTTGTTTGTATCCAAATATCAAATCTATCCAGTTGTGTAAATTTTCTGACACATAATCGCTCTCCAACGCATCTCTCAACTTCCTGACAAAATCTTTTTCGTTTGCCGTCCAAGGAGGTAATTCCACATCGTCCACTTTAATTCCGTTACAGCGATAACCAAAATTAATCCTCATTTCATTCACAAGAAATTTACCACCTTGGGTGGTGTCGTAAAATTCTGGGATTAATTCTTTGAAGTCCGACATATTGTTTAAGCAATTTTTATAGACGTCTTTCATTGAATTGAACATACGGTCAGGATGGTCGAATCTGCCACTTTGTAGACAAAGAACGTAATGGGGATACTGTCTGGCTAAATAAAATAGCACAAAACCCGGCGTCGAGTAATGGGAACCGTACAGAAATTTCGGGGCGGCCATCTCGTTATAACGCTCCAACAATTTCTCTAACCTTGATGGGTTTAAGGCACCAACGGGTTTGGAGAGATCTCTAAAATTTGTTAGGTCATCAAGATCTAGTTTATCGCTAGTATAATTTGAGATGACCCATGGAAAGACCGGATATTGTGTTAGATCATTGATAGTTCTATCGCCTAAACTGAAAAAATCATTGATTTAAAAAATATGTATTGATAATTAAATATATAATTATTCGTACCTATTGATCCACATCAAGTACTCAAAGTTAGAGATGATACCATTCTGCCATTGCAGCGTCATAACACTCGGAGTTATCTCGTTGAGTTTCAGTTCAGGCTGTTCCATAATTTTTTGGTAAAATTGATCTCTTTCGTTCTTGGTAGAAAACGAGAAGTATATATGTGGTACTAAACTATTTTCATTGGAATAAATTTCCATTCCCTGAAATCTTATTGATGCATTTTTAAAGCGAGTTGATGATTATTGACTCACAATATGTCTCAACAGAAATCGCCTTTTTACAATCCGCTGTATACTGTTCAAATCAATTTTAATAACTGGATACTAAAAAAAAATTGTAATACTTTCACTAATTGAGGCTAATATACAGGCACACAGTTCCAGATAATATTAAGAGTACAAATAGAGAAAATTGTTGAGAAAGTGGAAAACTTTTATTTCATTTATAAATCGCACTTTTCAACACTGCCAACAATTTCATAAATCGTTCATGTAGTTTTTAAGAAAGTTGATTCAATCTTCATGATCAAGTAACTAGTTTTTTTTACTACACTTACGCAGTGAATTCAGTGTAGCATATGCTTCAAAAATGGAGCAGATGTTTAAGCGTTAGCACATAATGCATCTTATGCCTATCACCCATTGACTTTTAGAGAAAATGTCGTTACTGGGTCAACTTATTTTCATATATTCTTGTAGATTATCGAAAAGTGAATACCTTTCATTTGAATAATTTCTTTATTAGAAGTTTTTCCAAAATTGCATCCTACAAATTTTGTACAACAGATTCTAATTTCTATCCAAACAAGAATGTGGAATCAGGTTTGCTATTTCAGTTCTTTTAAATGAGGTAAGATTGTTTTCTGAAATACTTACCGCATCTACATTGTTGTATGGTTGAAAATAAATTCTTGTAGTGGATAATAATACCCTGCCTGGGTTTACAACTAGAGGTGTCACCTTGTCAGCCTGCGTTTCTAATATCACTTTTTCATATAAGTCAAGCCACAAATGATCGAAACTCACTCTGGACTGTCTGGAGTGAACAATTGTAGCTATCTGTTTAAAATTATCCACAATGTATAAGAATCTTGCCTTAACTTGACATTATCTTACCATATCTATTTGTTCTGCAGCTGGTAAAGTACTTGCTCGATGCAATTGACATATTGGTGGTAAAATATTGGATATAACAGCATATTTCAAAATAAACAAAAAATTATTAGCTCCTTTGTACACATAAGGAACTATGTGATTACTTTCAAACATTTCAATATATTCCTTTGCATTTATTGAGAGAACATTATCACTCTGGATAAATTTAGAACTTCCCTTCCATTCTTCAATGATGACACATTCCTTGAGCGATATTTTCAACATGGGTTTACTGATATCGTTCGGATCAAAAACCAAGGATTTTGAGCACATTTTCAATCTGCCTTCTTGTGTTTTGCTGTCGTATGTTTTCCTTGTTGTATCAGAAGGCACAAAAATCACGCTAAAGTCCTCGAAATATATTTCACCCGGATCCAATTGCAATAAGGAGAATCTAATGAAATAGAATGTTAAAAAGTACATTTTTAATATTTTATTGTCTAACCTTCCCCGGTCCATTATAAAAATTTCTTGAGTTAAGCGCCGGTAACTATATCATATTTAATACGCTGCTGTGATATAGTTCAACTATTTATTTGCACAAAATATTCATTTTTGTTTTTCCTAACCTACGATCAAGCCCTATTCCACAGATACATAGATTTACTATACATTCAGACAATCTGTGGACCCGTAAACCGCCACAGAATATATTCTTCTTAAACCGCTAGCCATACTCGATGCATTGTTAAATTAAGGTAGGCAACCCGTAAAATCAATTAACTCGGATATCGGTTTTTTTTTGGGAAAAATTATACTTTTTAAGCAACCAGTAGGACTTTGACACCTTAACTTCTTCATTATCTGCAAAATGTTCTAATCTTGCAGAGCGTAACTAGAATTCACTAAATATTAAATAAATACACAAGAGTAATGGGGGAATACTCTTCATATTTCCCTTATTAATAAAAAGCTTCATACCAGTCATGTATTACGATAATCAACATTTGCAAAATTTTCAAAAACACTTTAGCCGCCTTGAACTCAAATAACTTAAATAAAAATCTATAAACGTACAACACCCTTCTTTGTAATTTTAATATTCTTGATAAAATTTCACGAAAGTAATTTACCGTCTACTGCACAGATCAGATATTAGTCAATTTTAGGTTTCAAACGAAATATATATATTTACAAAACAGCAACGATTACATTTCAGAAACCTTCTAACTGATGTATCGGAGTAAAATGTTGAAGTTCTATGGGCAGTACACAGAGCCGAACATTAGTATCATCCCTATCAGAGGTTTTTTGGCTATCATTTAAAACTACAAGTGGCGTAACATCAATTTACGATAAGAAACTGCCAAACGGTTGTTAGCGTATCGTACTATTAAGTGTAAGAAGGTTTTTGTTAATACTTATTCAACTAATCATACTCACAATAAGTTTGCTTATGATGGTTTTACCAACTCAATATGATCTATAAAAAAAACTGGTATTGGACGTTATTAACGACAATGTATATTATTTTTAAAAATGTCTAATCTCACTGAGAGATTATAATTCAACTTAATTTAGAGCAGCTTGTTTCTTGTTGAATTCCTGCATTCTCTTTTCTAGTTCTGGGCGAAAATGTCTAATGAGACCTTGTACTGGCCATGCTGCACCATCAGCAAGAGCACAAATTGTGTGACCTTCCATTTGTTTACTTATTTCCCATATGAAATCAATTTCATCTGGTCTCGCATTGCCATTCACAAATCGGTACATTATTTTCATCATCCAATTAATTCCTGTAACAAACAATTAATTATTTTCAAAAGGGGATTTTAAATCATCACCTTCGCGACAAGGTGTACATTGACCACATGATTCATGCTTGTAAAACATGATCAGTCTGGCGATAGCCTTAACAATATCTGTTTCCTTGTTCATGACAATTACTGCAGCTGTACCCAAACTAGTCTGAGCAGCAACTAATCCATCAAAATCCATCAACACGTCATCACAAACACTGCAAAAATTCGTTTAGAATTGAACGACCTAAGTTATGAAACTTACCTTTTTGGAATCAAAGGTGTAGAAGATCCTCCAGGAATAATCGCTAAAAGATTATCCCAACCACCTATCACACCTCCTGCATGTCTTTCAATTAATTCTTTCAAGGGGATACTCATTTCTTCCTCAACTGTGCAAGGAGTATTCACATGTCCAGAGATATTAAATAATTTCGTTCCTGAATTTCTAGTACGACCAAATGAGGCGAACCATGCACCACCTCTCCTGCAGATTGTCTGAGAAGAAAAATTGTAGCTAAACACATATTGACAAAATTATATCCTACTATATGAACTTACTTCGTAAATCCTCATACAAATTATATAATTTTCTATATAAAGAATACTTTCTCAACATAAATGCGAAAAAAATCGGACGAATTCAATATGCACGTTCCCAACAGCAAATACGAAATTTTTTTACTAACTAACTTCTTCAAGTATACTGGCAATACTTACTGGTGAAACTGCAACGGTTTCTACATTTGTAACAGTAGTAGGACATCCAAACACACCAACGTCTGCAGGAAATGGTGGTTTTAACCGCGGTTTTCCCTGCTTGCCTTCAATGGATTCAATCAGGGCAGTTTCCTCGCCGCATATATAAGCACCCGCACCCCTGTGCATGAATACATCAAAATCGTATCCTGAACCACATGCATTCTTTCCCAACAGCCCTGCTTGGTAGGCCTAATTGTAATTCAAATACTTGAATAAAATTTTTTTGATTTTAACAAACAAACCTCAGCTATCGCAACTTGCATGTTAGAGGCCTCATTGTAAAATTCTCCTCTAATGTAGATGTAAGCTGCTTTAGCACCCATCGCTCGACCAGCAATCAAACAACCCTCCACTAGTTTGTGAGGGTCGTGTCTCATAATCTCTCGATCCTTGCAAGTTCCTGGCTCACCCTCATCAGCATTTACAACCAAGTATTTGGGCCTTCCATCAGCAGGTTTGCTCATAAACGACCATTTCATTCCAGATGGAAAGCCAGCACCGCCTCTACCCCTTAGTCCAGAAGTTTTTACTTCATCTGTTAAATGAAAAAACACACATGCAAATGGTCACATACACCACAAAAACAAAGTCTGACAATGTCACTGATTGTTATTATTATTGAAGTCAAGGTAAGAGTGCAGTGAACTCACTTATAATCCAATCCGACCCTTTGAGTAAAATTTCTTTCGTTTTAAACCAATCACCCCGTTTTAAGGCACCCTTTAAGCGCCAATCATGTTTTCCATACAAGTTTGTGAAAATTCTATCTTCATCGGCAAGCGGTCCAAAATTAGTTTTAGTTTGTGGCGGTGGTGTTCCAGGGGGAGTTGACGAATAAAGACACACGTGTCCATTACTAGAAATCGCTGACAAAACACCTGAAAAAGATTTCATCACATTATATAACGAATGGAAGACTTCGACAAGGCGCCAATTATTAGACAAATATGATGAATGTAAAAGTCCACTTTCTTGTACCTTGACAAGTTGGTTTCTTCAAATTCGTAAACTTCATCAAATTCCCAGCCATTATCTCCAATATTGTTTAATGTTTAGATAATTTTCACTTATTCGCGTTTTCTGGGGCGCATATTCAACACAGGCATAGAGTATTAACGACAACTGACATTACCAGGGAGAAGAGAAGCTAGAGGGGCAATCCTTAAGAGTCGATTTAGACCAGATTTTTATTTTGAGTTGTAACCAATAGATGGCGAAGCTAATAAGTTTCGGTATTTTCTCAAATGTACAGGCTCGGACTCAAAATTTTATTCTACGTTGCATTACATTATGCACCTTGTCTATATCGATGACTTCGGAATATAGAAGAAATATCAATTCGCGTATAAGCGTATTTGACCAGTGGCGTTTCCTCCTAGTTTTATTAGGTGAGGTGAAAAAAGTAAAAAATCGCCTTAGATAAGTAGTAAAAAATTCGCAGGGTAAGAAAAAATCGGTCAAATAAGGGTGTCGTTTGGATTATTTTTCATTTACATACAATAATAAAGACTGTTGACATAAGATGAAAGTAATGGCAGACGTAAATGACGAAATTGAATAAAAATGGCGTCGACGGAAAATGTTTCATGATAAACAGGCTAAATAATTAGTCATGAAATATTTATTCATTTCAGATCGAACCCCGGAACGAATGAAATAAAAATCCAACTAACTTGTTAATATGATTAACACTCTTTTAAAAATTAGGATAATTTTCAAATAAGAAACCCTACCATTTTTATCTTCTTGGATTCATTTCAAAAAACATAAGTTCGACATAAGTAAGATGCGCAGTTGATAATGAGTGAACATCTTTATTTACAGAAACAGTACAATTATTTATTACCAGTAAAAAATTTCGAGATCTCTACTATTTACATAGATATACCCTGATGTGATTTAAGATGCAAAAAGGCAGATTTGTAACTTCATGACTAGTTCACACATTTTACGTTCAACGATTCTGCCAATTAAGTTTTTGAGTTTTCAATCAAGGATTTTCTTCGCTAAAACATTCATCCAAAAAGTGCTCCAAAGAATGATACAGGTGTGGTCTGACGCTTCCCAAGTCGTGTACTTGATCGGTGTATGTCTAAAAAGGCTATTTAATCAAAAAGTCAATTACACGCTAATGCTATACAATTTGTCTGAAGAAAATGTCTTGAATTTCGAGAACTTTCGCCCACAATAACGATTGTTGGAGATGTACGTTATCATCGTAAGTACCATGGATCAAAAAATATAACTTGTGTCTCAATCCTTCATATTTTGTAAGTAATTGAGCGTTTAAATAACCTTTCAGATTATCTTCTAATGTTGGAAGCCCCATGAATCTCTCAGTATATATGGTATCTGGAATCGAAGTACGTCATATATAAAAGATGGATATGATACCATATTTCGCACCATAAAGTGCCCAATCTGTTACTGGTGCTACAGACATTCCACACTTAAAAACATTCTCTTTATCCGTAGCTAAAGCCATTCCAGCAGCATATCCCCCATAACTCCATCCCCAAATGGCTGTCTTACTCTTGTCAACAAATGGCAGTAATGCCTGAATTTTTCTACAAAACGGTTATTAATGATTGCATAGAAAATAATAAATGAATGTCACTTTGTAACTTCGATCTGATCCTCTACTTCTACAGTACCAATATTTCTATATCCAGCGAATAACATATTATCACCTTTGAGTCCGGATCCCCTTCCATCAATCACTCCATATATTATACTTTTATTACTTGCTAAATAACTACCCCAATTAAGCAAAAATTCTTCGTTCACTTGTGTAGTATCGGGACCACCATAACTGAAAAAAGCAGGAATGAAGTTTTATTTTCACAAATTTTTGATTATTTACACGTTGATGAGTAGGGGATATTTGGTTTTTCCAGATGGATCGTAGTTTGGAGGTAATTGTAGTCTCACCTGGGCAACTAAATTATCTGTTATATTGAATTTAAATCGTTGTATTATAGGTAGTTCGTTATTTTTTGTGTATGATAAGAGATCTGTGTTGTCTTCCCAATTCAATAACTTCTTATGGCTCTTGGATAGAATAACAGTGTACGGTACACTTGGACCCTCGCAGGAGAGCGCGTGATATGAGAATTGCTCACTGAAGTATGCTGTATTGAATAAGCATTCCTCCGTTGAATTGTTCCTCCGAACTCCACATGATAGACAAGTTATTTCTTTCGTTACTGTAGAGACACTATAAACATGTTGTACACCCGGATCTTCCTCAGTATTCGCCAAATAATATCTAGTTAAATCAATAATACGTTATGTCAATCTTTAGAAATATCTTGAATTTCTTACACTAAATCATCATTTTCATTCCATCCTAATATTCTAGTAACAACAAATTTTCCTTTAGTGAGTGCTTCCCCGACCGCATCTTCACTGACATTTACAAGTGTTATGTGCTTGTAGCTCCCTGCGATACCTCCTTGATCTTGTGACAATATGATCACATACTGGGTCGCATTTTTATTGAAAATAATAGGCTTTGAAATCTCTATCCAACCTCGATGTTCACGGATATTTTTCAACTAAAAAGCTTGTTTACAAAGGGGGAATATATTTATCTTTACTTACAATGAATGAGCCGGATGAATTAACATTGTACGCTATAAATGAGGATTCGTTTTGAACTCTGTTCAACCAGAAAGCAGCTAGTGTTTCATTATTCGCCCATTGTACACCGCTCAAGATTGGTTCTCTGTAGATAGACTGAAATTAATGAGAATCGCGGTGTTGGTTCAGCAATAACTTACTGAATGGCTAACGCACTTGGTGGTTCCAAGTTGTGGATTCTAGTCAAATCAGATAAATCTACCACGCTTAAACTGACAATAGGGTTTGGTACGCCAGCCTAAAATCAATGTTAAAAATTATTATTATGTCATAAAGAAAGGCTGACTCACTTTTGGGTATTTCAAAGCATTGACTCTTGGATACTTTGAAGCAGCGGTACCTGGTTCACCAAAATATGGCACAAGCATTAGAGGAATGTTTCTATCGTCGTATTTGGCAAAAGCCAGTCTTTTTCCATCGGGTGAAAACCACAATGCTTTATCCGAGTTTAGAATCTCCTCTAAAACATTAAAATTTAGTACTTGATGGACAGCTTGATTACATAAATAGTACTCCTATAATCTATTAAGAATGGAACAGTATTCCGACAAAAAAGGTATTCGAATCTGAATAATAATAAAGGTGGGTATTCAGTTGAGTACCTATGCGCATGAGACGAATCGAGAAAGCGAATTTCATCCGCATAGTTATTTGCACGAGGTGGATATGGTCAAAAATGAATTTAAAAGTCGATTTCAAACAACTTACCTTCGTATACCCAGTCAGGTATGCCATTAAATACATATTCTGGGTCGTTGGTGATTCTTATCTCGAGAGCGTTGGGATTTTCCTTATAAAACAAGTTATTTTTATAAACCAACGCGAGCCCATGTCCCACAGGGGCCCATACGACTAAATGTAAGTCGGCATTTCCTTCGACCGTCAACAGCACGTTCTCATTCGTTTCAAGATTTACAACGGTATAACGACTAATTTTACTGTATCTATATAACTAGAAGTTCATATTATTAAATTATTTTCGTCAATGAAATACTTACTTGTGCTTGAACTTGAGCGATTAATAAGTACTTTCTATCGGCGGATAGCGTCGGGTGGTAAGCTTTTTGTGAAAGCTGCAAAAAAATTGTTTAGGAACAATATTTGAATATTCATAGTAAAATTACTAACCGGATCAGTGTTTTTCAATAAAACCTTGACGGACTGGTTTCCAGAAACAAGAAATTGGCGGAGTAGAAGATTGTTCCCTGAATTCACGTACATAAGCTCTGTATCTGTGAAAAAATAATAACAATTACGTTCGTAGTAATAGCAGGATATTTTTGATCAAGCATTCTTAAAGAACCCATCTTCAAAAAGTTTAGGATTCTTTCGACGGGATCGAATCCATGCTCCAGTCGACGCGAATCTTTACATTGAAATGGATAATTGAAAACAAAAATGGTAAAAGTGGAAAACTTTAGGAAAGATCAAGAATGCCACAAAGTAGTTGCAATCGTGATAACATGAGGAGTTATCTTGAAATTAGGTATTGTTACCTGATATCCACGTGCCATTGAAGCCGTGGGCGAAGAATTTTCCATGGAGAAAATCTTCTAATGTTAAACTTCTTTTATGAATCAGTGCAGATGCTTCTACTTTTAAATCCTCCTCGTTTTGTAACAGCACATACGAACCAACAATACATCCTATTGCGACGATGAATATCGCAACCACCAGTATCCATCTTTTCGTCTTAGAACTGTTTTTACTCGAAAGAAGTTCCTGGAAAAGAAAAAAATATTCGTTGTAAAATTACGGTGGTTGTAAAATTCGATGGTGCTGGGTAATTTTTCACTACTATTCTAAAAAACACTGTCACTATTTGTGGAATTTATACTCGTGCTGGCATTTTTTTAAATTCACTGGTTTCCCTAGCAAAAAAGGAAATTTTAATATTATACTAGCAAATTTGAGTTAAATTCACAGTTCAATTCAGAAATTTAAAAAAACATTAGTCAGTTATAGTTCTCTGATCTGAAAATTATGTCGGAATTTCTTTGGAAACAAGAATGTGTAAGATGCATAGAAGTGTATTGTGTATTTCTCCCTCTTAACAAATCAGTGTACAATTATAAACTTTTGGAGATTCAAGGAATTACTATGATGGACAGAAGAATTTCGTGATTTATTAATTTTTTTTTTGTAATTAAAACATTCTACTCCACTAAATGACTTGCAATATTTAAAACAGACGCTACAGACTTTATCAGATGAGTCCGTTTTAATAGATAATAAGTTTTAGAGACCACATTCACTTGATTTCAACCGACGCTCTTATGATTCAAGAATCTTGGCTGTGTCAGGTTTAGAAAGGTTATGATGGCTATATTTTCTAACGAATGTATCAAATGTGTTTCTGTTTTCATGTTATCGTTATTTCGAAACCGTTTCATTGACAAATTGTCCAAGAAAATAAAAAAATTGACAGTTTGTGACGCGTGCCGCTATAAGTGAAAGTGATTCGCCATCGGGCGCAAGAGTTAAACACGGTCAACGACACACCGAATTTCACAAAAAGACCTCGCTTTTAAGTCGCATAAAGTTGAATTGGTGCAACAACTTGAGACAATTGGCCATCCAACACGTTTTACGTTTATGTTTCGCAAATTGGGCAATTGATCGTTTGGCCGAAGATGAAGAATTTTATCGAAGAACGGATGAAGCTCATTGCCACCTCGCTGATTATGCTAATAAGCAAAATTGTCGCATCTCCACACGTCATCAAGGAGAAACCGATGCATCCTCAAAGAAATGTTGAATCTCTTGATACTAATCAATTTTCCAATTTTTCCGAAAGCTGGAATTTTACTCGCAAACTGAAGAGTGTCTTCATTATGCCAGAAAATCTATATATTGAAAAATTTATTAAGAAAACATTAATAAGACACAATATTGGGAGGAATGAAATGAAAACAAGAATGGGCGATGGAATTCATTTAATTTTTTTCGAAATGATTTTCTCTATAATGATTATATTTTGATTTTCAAAAATATTTTTCGCTATCGTGATTTTGTTTAATTTTTATTTCCGTTCCTCTGTTATATCGGGGTAATATATATGAATAAATAAAAAATATGTATTTCTAGAGATATAGAGAGATATGCATATCTATCGACGTTTAACGGATGTCATAAATGTGTAAAATGCGTTATCTATACAAGAAATGCTACAAATTTTTCCCTTATCACTTTTCGTAAAATTCGGTATGATGAAGCAGTTCCTGTGTATGGAGTTTTTATTGTTTTTGGTTTTGTTTTTGTTTTTTCTAGGATTCGCAACGAGTCTATTTGTTATAGGACAATCATTCCAGATTAGCCTTTTTCATATTTCTGTGGCTTTTACTTCACAAAATTAGTGCGAGAAACCTAAGGTCGCCGTTTTTTCCAACTTCCACTACAACAGGAATGTCGAATTTAATTTTATCGCATGGGGTATGTAAAAGAAACGATTCAAATTTTGGCAATGAAATTTTTTTCACCAAACAACCTTTGACGCTTGGTCTTTTCATTAAAATGTTGCAGCAAGGTGAATATAAGTCAACGAACGATAATAGAAATGACTGTGTTTTTCTCCAGTAAGGACCATTTTGTGAAGATTTCAATTGTTCTCCACACTAATGCAGTCTCATTTCAAAAGTATATGTAATCGTTCAGTCTTAATGTTCTGGTTCTCCCAACAATTTGAATAATTACGTAGAGAGATTAGAAATGATCGATATCTCTGGTGAAGGTAACGAAAATAAAAAAGAAACAATCAGCCCGAAGAATTATTTCATCGACTATTTCAAAACAAAATGAACATTGAAGAAAATTTCTTCAGGAATGAATATCCAGTAAATGAATAGAATTACAAAATCGTCAAACTGATCTTTCAAGCAACCCTTACTGCCATTCAAAATTTTTCAGATATACTTGGAATCGTGGCAGGTTCTCAATTTTAAATTTTCTACATATTTAATTATCAATTTTTGTCTCTCATCGGTCTTCAGAAGAATTATACTGGAGAAAATAATGATAGAGTTCAATCCTTTCGATTAAGAATTATCTGAAATAAAGGAGAAATTACCCCTTTTCACGAAAATTCATAATTAATTCTAAACACGAACTCGGACAAACTAAACCGTCTTCATAAGCAGCCAGCATTTCTTTCATTGTGCTGGCAATCGATGAAGGTAATTTTGTTATCGAAATAGGTGTCTTTCACATGTGTTAGGTCACCGAAGGAAACAATTGACAGTTGTCTCCATCTGTATTAGAAATGAATGGAATTAATTGAATTAATTTTCCGGGTAATCAATTTTTCGAAATCTTTAAAAATATGTCTATTACTAAGTGTGAAATCCCAGATAGATCCAATTTTTGTTCTTGGGAGTATTTCGAGTTCTTATCTCGATCACGTGTTAGCATTATTAGTTGGAAGTAGGTTTGGTGAAAGTAATCTGAAAGCAATCCATTCTTATGTCATTTGTGGTGTTTATGAGATTATTTATAATGACACTTGAAACATTTTTTATTCTTTGTCTGATATGAGTACCTCGTGTAGGTTTATTGGTTGAAATTAAGGATCCTAATACATAGATCGAATTGAGCAATGACAAAGAGCGGACGCTCAGCGTATTCAAATGGAGAGAAAGTATATCTAGGCGAGCGACAACCAGAAACTAAATGAGTTAAACTATTGGATAACTTTAGGTATATAAAGATTTCTTTGCATAACACATACACGAATACACGAATAAATTCGTGTACAGATAACAGTTAGAGACGAAAAAAGCGATAAGAATTTGCACGAAAGGGGTATTAGCACAAAGAAAAACGTTTCCTATTTAGGTGACGTCTAATTAATTTAGTGGAGGTTGTCACAGTATGCATACTGATTTTTCCATTCAGAAATAACAATGGAACACCTTTAATTTTAAGTTAAGGAACAAACTCTCATTCTCGCTGGCACGAAAATATTTTTCCCAGCAAATTATTTCATTAACTCGAAACGATTGCTCATAAAATGGTTCTTTATGATAGCGACGTACTACAGATATTATCATATTTTCAAATTTGTTGAGACTGATTAGATTTCAAACAATACTGGAGGAATAGAATTATTTGGCTCGATATTCTCTTATGAAATAATTTTCGAAATGAAAAATGTCTAAAATTCGAATTCTACTTTTCCTTCCATTCGCAAATGATAAAAAACTTTTCAGTAGTCACCTGATTGCTTTGAGCAATTTCCATAATTGAAGCGTTATTCGATTCTCTCGACATCTTTCCCATTAATTAAACATCTATAACTAAAATGACAACCGCCAATCTAAAAGGTAAACAGATTATATTTGTTTCGACGAAAGACTTGTGCGACTGAACCGTGCCGTCTTCTCTCAACGACGTGTCCGCACAGAACTAAATAAACGAGAAAGGTTGGAGAATTGATGAACCAAATTGCAATCAAGGCAATGAGGTTAAACGAGTCGTCTAGCAGGTGGAACTGCGGTAAGCTATAGTAGGAACCCGAGTACGGAGCGTTGCCGCTTTTATATTATTTGTACGATAATAATGTACATCTAATCTTTGTCTTATATTGAAGATAAGAAGAGGCAAATTTTTTCTTACTTCTTTCAATCCTCTATTTCTTTATTCAAATTTTCAGGGTTTTTTCTTCTATTCATATGAAGCATGCATTTTAATATTTTGTGAATATTTTATATTTTCTATTATCATATCAGGTAAGTTCTCTCAACAAAAGGTATACAGGGTATCCCACCACGATGGCCTACTAGAAATACCTTCCACAGCTACCCCATAAAAAGATTAAAGACTAACCATTTCAAAAAGGGGACCATTTCACATGACTTTTAAATTATTGAATGAAATTCCCTCAGAAATGAAAAATCTGCCATTTCTTGAGTTTAAATTTAGAATTCAAAAATTCTCTTTGTGCCGTGCTTTTCATCAAGTCATTGAGTTTTCGGAGTGTGAATTTTGAAACAAATACCTGTTTTGTGTCATTGGCAATCGGATTAATTCCATTCTCAATTTTAGACTAGGGGCGCCATGCCGTCTGGGGTAATGTTTGCACCGGGGGGCCACACTAGCCTAGGACGCTTCTCCTATAGAAGGACATTGGAACAGAATTGTTTCGCAAAAACTATTCTAGTTTGTATTTTAAGTAATGGAATCATTCTGATTTCCAATTGCGAAATCATTGTGGCATAGGGTTTAATTGCCAATCTACTACCTAGAAAATCCGGGTTCGAATCCCGGTGAACGGCAAGTTCACCGGAAGAAAGTGCAACTCTGCATCCACGTGCGATCATCGCGTCAATAAGAGATGTATCATCCTCTATTGTTTCTATTGTTCATTATATATTATAAATATAGGTACATATTATTAGAATAGAGTCTGAATGTAGAGAGAACGGAATAAACATATACGGAACGTACGTGTTCGTTTTCCCGAATATAAAACGCATTTTTAAAAATAAGGTTTCAACCCTTGAAAATATAATTCACGCAATATTATGTCATGAAAGGGTAACTACTGCAATTTGAAAACGTCAGGTGCTTGAATGATCAATAAAATAAATATTCCCACAAATGATTTGTGATTATATCTATATTTTGCGTAAGAGAACTACTTTACCGAAATAAATTGAATTGGCAACAATTGTTTTTCAACTTCCTCGATTTAATAAATAGTTTGATTGAATCCTGACCTCAATCTATGCTAGTAAATAAAGCTTTCCTCTACACATGTTAGGGCATCTCTGTTGATGAAAAGTCAGAAATTTTAATTTTTCGTATGATAAATTGATGAACCCAAAATTGTCTTTTCTGATGATGATCGACGCTCATATCACACTTATAATGCTTGAATGGAACCAGATAAGGATTCGCCACAAAAACAAAAAAGAAGAGAAAATTCAATTTTCATTAGTTACCAATTAAATAACATTCTTTGATGGTTCTTTATTCCGATATATAAGGAATGGAGTTTCAGTTCCTACTAAGAGAAAACCATGTTCACTTGGAAATATAAAATATAGTGATTTCAAGTCGACTGAAATTTTTTCAAAAGATGTAGACGACAGTCTAGCATGCTTGTCAGTTTCAAATTGATAACACATAAAAATACCTCATGACCTTAGGATTGAATCAGAGAATGTGAATTTTTTTTTAGATTAGTTTTAAATGGCCAAAAGTCACGGCAGCCGAAATCGGTCGACCTAGGTCGTCTGTTAAAAAAAACTCTCCTCCTTTCCGCGTATTGTGCTACAAGTGAATTTTTTGGTAACTTATCCAAACGATCGCGAGAGCTATTTATTTGGAGGCGAAACAAACGGCAATGTAAAATATTTCCTTCTCATTCGTGATGATAAAATCTTTACCTACTTAAGAATTCTTAATTGATCGACCTGAATTCTTGATATATTGTTTTATTCTACACCATTTAATTTACCCTACCGTGTAATTATCTAAGATTTGCAAAGGATATAGATCACTTACCGGTCGATAGTCTTTATGAACGTATTTCACTTCGGTTTCATCTTCGTTATCCTCATTGTACTCTGAGGAAAGCAACAATTCTGCATCAGGTAAGATACGAACATACTCCAAATTTCCGTATTTTTTGTTTATAGACATTTTCTTCTATGGGGCACGTATATTTGAACACGTTCAATGAATAACGGCAAATAGAAGCGTGCGTTCTACTGCACTGCCTTTCACTTTCGATGCGATTTCTCAAATTAAATGCACAATTGTTTAGATCTCGAAAATTCACCATAGGATTATTTGCAGCTGAAGAATCATCGAACTTCACTTCGTTTTTATGTCTAAGTTGCAAATGAAATGGTTTATTATTTATCTTATCGAATGTTACCTGCTTACAACACTAGACAAGGAAAACCTAACCGGAAATTTTACAAAACGGCGATTGTAGCAGCAAGTACATAGGGAAATTGTTAATAATAAATGACCTTGAACGAATAATGCTGAAATGAAATATCTATGAAATCAATTATTGAAGGAGAATATTTAATATAAATCTGCCTAACTATCCACAGAATTTGAAACATTTCGAAAGGTTCACACTTTTACAGTCGCCAACCTAAATCCATATGAATTCAAATCGAGCCGCATTTCATATCAAACCAGTGAAGTGTGCTGTCCTCAGTAGCTGTTTATCTGTTTGGAAAACAAAAGCTCTAGGTCAGGCCAAATTTAAAGCAGGACATGTTAAGGTGTTCAAATGAGTTTGATATCACTACCCCTTGAGCCACTACCCTAAGGTTTAAATGTTTGAAAAAGCGAAATGGGACGAGTACCACTTTGTTAAGTGAAAATTCACTCTTTGTATCGGCCTAATTACCAGGTCCGGATCTAAACTTTTTAGCAGGGAGGCAAAGTACTCATGTGCCGCCCGCTTAGAGAAAAGTTGTATTAATCGATCATCCAATTGCAGCGAAAAAGTGCATGAGGTCAAAAAATATGACAGATAAAAATTTGTCAGCCTTTCGTTTTCAAAAAAGGCATCAGAAATATCTATAATAATCAAAATATTACGCAAAGTCCATATAACACAAAACGCTGTAATCCACATTTCATAGGACGGCACATGAAGACATGGCACACCCCATGCGGAATCTATATAAATGGCATGAGCAACTTCACATGCATTATTGATCTGCTGCCGAATTTGAAAAATTTAAAGATGAATACGAAGATATCTAAATTAAATTGAACATCTATGTATATCAAATAATGGTCACCATCGTGTCGTGTCTTTTTGCATCGAATAGAAGAAATTTCTAATTAGTTTGAGTGCACCAGCAATATTAACGTGTTGCCAGGTCTGGATTAATAATTGATCTATCAACACGAAAAATGCTGTATATCTAATCAGAGTTCCGCCGAATATATTTTCCGACACAAACCCCTATCGAAAATAGGAGGCTTAAAACGTTACCGATAACTAATAACTATAAATGATGATAAAAGCGTCAATGAAACAGAATCAAAACTTTATTTCAGCCTACCGCAACTAAGGAAAAATTGGGGTAAAAAGGTAAGTTTTTCAATTCATCAACGTGAAAAAGAAACTTATATTCGTATATAATAAATGACAAAATCGATTTAATTGCCATTGTATATCAATCATTCTAAACACAATTTATACGTGCGGTAAACGTGGCCTACTACTAATTCCTATCCAGGTGCAGGTACGTAATAATGAACTATTTCTTCGTTTCGAATATTCGAATCCAGAATTTAAATGCGAAGCCAATCCTGTCCGTGTGTGTGGACAATTTCCCCCGATAAACAATTACATGACTTCTTTATGGAAATGGTTTACATACTTTGTCAATAAAGTGAAACACTTTTTCAGTTTGTATTGTGATTGCGTTGTCCGTGGTCAGTGGCGACAAACAAAAAATATGAAAATTCGATTTGAATATAGGAAGAATCTTTTTTAGTATATAATATGGTTAGGTTGAATATTTCAAAGATTCAATCGCATAAAATTTCATCATATGTTCTAACAGAACCGAGAAAATTGGAGAAACCAAGAGGAGAGAATAGATAATAGACATTTGCGCGATTATAGAGTCGTACTTACCGTTTACAACATCATCAACGCTTTGGATCGCCATTTTACAGATATGCAGAACAATGGGTCATCCACTGTCACTCCTCCAGATAAATCTCCAACTATTGCGAACTGGACACCAAATGAAAATGATCACCATAATATCGTTAACACAGGTAATGATATTATTAATATGATACTATTCGCAATGCTTAGCACAAGATCATGAAACACTGAATAATGATTTTGGAGATTTGAATAAAACATTAAATTCCGAATCAATTTTGAGAACATTTAACGTTAAGCTTTCGCTGACGCAACATCAAATACATTATTCGTTTCAACCAGCGCACAAAATGGGCAAAATGTTTATGAATCGATACCTTAGCAATTATATTTTGTGTTGTTTATTAATTCTTTTGTTTACCAGTTCTATTTTTCCAATAAAAATTCAGATATGATTTAAATTACTTATTCTATACACTTGCCAAGTGAACGAAGTGAGCGGGCATAGAGCCGTATATTTTGCCGTGTTGAGGTAGTATGTGCATGTGTGTGTGTGTTCACGCTACAGGCGAAACGGAAGCACTTAGAGTGGCAAAATTTTCGAAAGAAATTTGGCTTTTTCACACCGCATGTAATCTCATAATCGATAACAGAGTGAGTTCCACATGGGTATATGTTCAATGAAATAATTTCATTGTCAAAGAGACAATCGCAAAAAGGAACTGAATTTCTCGCGCCATCGGTACAATTATGCCCAAAAACAATGGACTACCACACCTATCGCGTACGATAGGTAGAATAAGATACTTCTTCGGTATTGTTTTCTGATTGTGTAACACTCATATGTATCAAAGAAAAATGTCTCGAATTTGGCTTCCCACGTATTTTTTTCTATCTCAAAGGATCATCCAAATCAAAATTCGTCTTCAATCTGGCTTAATGCCATACGATTATTCTGAGATGTATCGAATGTCTTGTACGAAGGTAATTCGAAAAAAATTGTATTTTATTTAACAAAATGTTCGATTGCCGATACTTAAAAAATCCGAAGATATAGTTCGTTAATTATGCTAAAAAATTGGACAAAAAAAAATCAACATATTCATGAATCGGTCCAATTGAAATCTAAACGTAAATGAAATTCGAGTCAGTCCACGTAGTTGCGCTTCGACTCGTTTTCCGTTTACCATTTCACAGCCGAGTTTATTCAAAATACAAGCGCCAGAGTTCAACTTTGTGGCGAGGGAACACTGAATTTGATCTGTTATCAAAGTTCAGAGTTTGAAATTATTCAAAATAGTACAGAGTCTTTCGTTGAGCACAATTAGCTCTGCGCCGGTAGTTGTACACAAAGTGTCAGCGAATAAGTTACACTAGCAGAATGACGTGGAGTGAGTATCGGAACGAAAATCTTAGTTTTATTTTGAAGAAATTTTCATTTTTTCTTTTTTCTAATCAATTTAAAATAGAATTTTCATTTTAAAAATAACATGAGCACTATCGCATTTCATATATTGTCAAAGGTTAGCAGGCAAAATAAGATTACAACATCAAATCTACATCGAGATAACTTTTGCTCATCGTACTAAAACATTTTAATGAGCTAAATGAATCAGATTTCCTGTTATGAACAAAATTATGATGCTCCAAGTTATCTTCATGATATGCAATCATTTCCATAGAAATAATACATAATAACAATTTGATTGCAGCAAAGGCAAAAAAAATTTACGTGAAGGACAATTTGAGTGTTCTCGACCGGGTGGCAATTGGTTTTGCCGAATTCCTAGGTACCGCCGTTCTACTTTTTATCGGATGTATGGGGTGCAATGCTACGTTTTATGCATCCCATACCATTCCACATCTGCAGATTTCGCTTACGTTCGGACTAGCAATTATGCTTTCAGTACAGGTAAGTGTGACTTTCACGATTTTATAATTGCTATTTTGAAGTGACTGGATGCTGTTTTTCTTGTGTCAACTCCTGATAACTGATAATGACAAAGCGAGTCAAGTGTTAGTTTTTATCTTATTTTAGACAAACTTAACGAAAATTTTGTCAGTGTTACAGTGTTATTCAGAACTCGAATTAGATTTGAATGAAATGTTAAAAAAATTTTAAAAAGCGAGAATTCCATGTTTCACGTTCCGACAGATGCCATTTGATCGATGGTCGTGATCCTATTAGATATATGACAACACATACAGTTTGATAAATTCGTGGGAGTACAGCTTGACTCTGTTGAATTAACATAAGAATTATATGATTTTAACAATAAAAATATTTCTGGACATTTTCGTCAATCAATCATATTCAAGTAGAATCAATGAAAAGTCGGTTCAAAATACTTGTTACATATTCATGAATATTCAGGTATGTAGATGAGGCGTTTATAATATACCTATAGATTCACTTATAACCCAATTTACTGTTCAATGGCAATTCATCAAAAGTATCTTTCGTATAAATCGCCAAATAACAGGAGCAGCCATTCTTATACAATGACTATTTATTACTCGCACATTATTATTGCATTTTTGCAGTGTTTCGGCCATATATCTGGATCACACATTAACCCCGCTGTAACCGTCGCTGCAGTGATTTTAGGACATTGTCCTATTCTACATATTCCGCTTTATTTCTTTAGTCAAATTCTTGGGGCGATCGCTGGATTTGCTCTGCTAAAAGTACGTATAAAAATTTTGAATCGTCCAAGCGAAAATGAGTTTTTTTTAACTCGTAGGTTTTCACTGCAGAAGCGGATAGCTTGTCTACATTGTGCTCTCCTGGACCATTGGGTTCAGGTGTGAGTGTTTGGCAAGGAGTCGGAGTAGAATGCGTTGCAACATTTATATTGGTCATGTTCTGTGCATCCGTCTGGGATTGCCGAAATTCAGATAAACATGACTCGCTATCTGTTAGGCTGGGTTTAGCAGTTGCGGTTTTGGCAATGGCAGCTGGTCCATACACAGGAGCTAACATGAATCCTGCTAGAAGTTTAGGACCAGCGTTGATTAACGGAACTTGGACGAACTGGTGGGTGAGTATCATTAGTAGAAGGAAAAATTGAAACTTGTAGTACATGGTAGCAGGTGACTTACTTTTTGTTCAAATTTTTTCGAACAGGTATGGTGGTTAGGTCCAATGGCAGGTGGATTACTGGCAGGAGTTCTCTACAGGTTCGTCTTCAGCAAGGAATATGAGACAAAACCCCCTACTACAGTTGAATTAATGCATCTCAATGATAAAGCGTAATGAGAAATTTCATATTTCAGTTATTCAGTTGGTTGTTAACTTATTTAATGATTTATCAACTTTATTATAACAATCCTGATGCGTGTTCATTTTTCTGAACAAATTATACTAACATGAAATAAATATTTCTTCACCGTTTCCGAATATATGTCCATATACAGTAGTGTTACCTGCATTTTTGCTAAATGGATCCATACATTTCATGCTTAATATAGATAATAGATAATTATTATTTCACTATCTTTCCTCAAGCGTTCATTGAAGATAACGACCTCAACCATAAAAAATTTATGATATTACTTCTATCTTTACTACCCCCCTCCCGCCCCTGGAGTGGTTAGCTATGAAACTGCACAGTATGAGCCATAAATTCAATTAAATTAAATATATTTCATAACAGAAAACCGTTTTAAGTGCATCAATATATTTCATATTTTAATTAATTCGCAATATATAACAGATTTCGAAAATTGAGTTTTGCGAAAAATCCTGACGCGATGGCAAAAAAATGTCATATTCAGATTCAACGTGAAAAAATACATAGCAATCAATAATCAAAAGTTAAAAAACATAACATAACGCAAAAATGCATGCCTGTGTGATCGACAAGAAACTCATTCACTTCAGTTTGTAAGTCTCTTGAAATTTTGAATTTTGAAGAGATTGTTTTCAGGTACAAAAAATGTTCGGCTCCCTTGAAAATTCGAAAAACATTTCGAATTTCCAAGTAACGTCACTGCCTTGGAGGCAAAGACCTTTTCTTTTTATAACCAGGATTGGATGAAACGGAACGCTGTTTTAATATTTTTTCGGTTCACCTAAAAGTGCAACTGGGACTGTCGCAGAGTACATATCTTTGAATAAAACTGATTTTTATATGAACATACTAAAATAAGATTTCTTTTTTCTTAATCATCGATGTTCGTTGTGAGCAGAAAACTGTAGGTTACTATACATGTGTATATTTTAGGATTCAGGGACAACGCACGCGCATCACCGGCTTTATTGATTTTTCGCGAACACTAACGTTCAGATTGTTGAAGCAGAAAATGCGAATGTTGTGCAGAAAATTGATCCAAAACACACCGAAAAATTAACGATGATAAGGTTTTCATGATATCGCATTGATTCACGTGTGTTGTCGTTTACTCTCGGAATATTTAATTTGACAAAAAAATTATAGATAAGCAATGGCAATCGTATTAAGATCGCTCTCGATTTTGCTGGGACTGTTTTTCATTTTCGTTGGATTTATTAAATTATCCAGTTATATTTCAAAAGATCTGCATAAAGATTTGGTGAGTACATTTTTCATCGGAATATTGTTACACAATTTTAAATTAGTGGGATGTTTTTTGGCCCATTGCCGGTCTAATTTAGTATTGCAAATATTTTTGCGACGTTGAAGCGATTTCTTATAATAATTTGATCCAATTTTCGAGGTGACAATAATTTGTTTTATTTTTGCAGCGGAAAGAGTATGTTAAATATGCCAAAGTTTTTCCGCTCTCCCAGACGTTGGATTTCAAAATACCATCGAAATGGTATAGGCGGGTAGTTGGCTCGTCTGAAATTATCTGCGGCCTGGCCATGGCCTTTTTCCCGAATCGTAAGTTCAATTTTTCGTGTTTGGCATTGAAAAATTCTAACTCGTCCAACATTCGTCAATGCTATGACTAATATAAAAATAGCTGAGGGATTTCAAATTTTTCCTCTTTTTTTATTGTTTAAGATAAAGTGAAGAATACGGCGAACGCGTGTCTTCTTTTTTTGACCTTGATGGCGGTCTATTCGCATTACATGGTTGCGGATAAACTGGAACGGACAGCTCCAGCCCTGGTTTTCCTGTTCATGCTCACTGGACGACTCGTCGTTTACTACCAAATAACGAAAAAAACTGCGGAAGTTCAAGAACCAGTTACCAACGGATATAAACAAGATTGAAAGGGGATTGTAAAATTTGTAATGATCGTTATTTTGGAACGGGTTTTTCTCACCATATTTTCCATTTTTTGTATGAATTTTTCAGTGATTGTCCCGTACCTGTCATTATTATGTTATTAATTTGTAAATATTTGGAAATATATTAGTAGTGTAAAATGCAGAATCAAAATTTTCATCACACTGCCGTACCTAATTGTTTATGTACTTTACGTCAATTCAATAAATTTATGCATTTTATTTTTTTTAGTAAGATTTCTATTTCAAATGTGTTCTTAATAACAGGTCGGTTAATTAATAGAAAAGAGGAAATATGAAAAAAAAATTGGTAAAAGGAATTGTATTAAATTATAATTAAATTATAACATAATCTAATCCGTTTGGATAGTCGCTCAGACACAAGCAAAAAAGATATCCTTTCCTGATGTTAATATGCACGCCCACTAGGCGGGCTCGACACTGACTTCATTTGGGGAAGGAAAACGCGGTTACAAGTGTCTGTCCGTTCACGTTCCATGTATGGCACGTTCCAATATTTTCGTTCCATTTCCATTTGTAAATGGAAGAAAACTGTAAATTGTGCGGGCGTACGCGTCGCGATTTCTACTTGAACGACGTACCCTAAACAGAATACTGCTCCTTGCCATCTCTGGCCCATCCAAGCAACTATTGGCAAAACAATACGAATACACTACTTGACAGGTCTAGTTGTATTATTAGTCAAAGTAATAATACTGTTTCAGATATTAATTTTCATATACCATACGACGTGAGAAATTGAAATATCCGAGCAAAAGTTTTGTCAACTTCGAATATTGTTTAATAAATAAACAGGAGTTAATGGAAACATTGACCACAATTTCAAATCTTAGTTAATCCAGTTTCTCTACTATCTGAAATTACTTTCAGGTAGTTTGTGATTTAGAAGATTCCGTTGCTGCTTGGTCCTATGAATCTGCTTGCAGATTCATGAAATGGGTATGTGATTTTTCATCAATTAGTTTTGTATAGTTACATTAAATTCTTTTATGGCGTAAATTTTAAGAACATGTCTATTTTCAGAAGCTTTAAATACCACAAAAAGAGGGCCTGGCCTGTACGAATTTCTTGTTGAAGCGGAGCTGCAACATTATTTCAACAGCTTCAAGTAAGAATTATCTGAATAATTATTTACAATATGGCGAGAATACAGTTCAAGATTATGCTTATGTTATGAATCACATCTATATCAGAGATTTTTTCAAACATTAGTCAACTTAGATATCTAAAACTTCGCTAACTTTTTTTTTGTTACAGAAATAATTTAAAAATTAGTCATCCCTCTCAACTAAAATTCACAATTGAAGGTGATCTTATAGAAATGGGAATGTCTAAACCAGAGATTAGAAGACTGAGAAAATACTATGAGAAACATTTTCCTCACAATTATTTATCTAAGTTCAAAAAACTTCTCACTCAAAGAAAACATGAATATTCAAATTATGATACCAGTCTTCTCAATAACTCAGAATTAATGACACTTTCTAGAACTCCAAAAGTCTCTAGTAAACATATAATACCATCGGCTAGTATCTCAATTAACAAAGAATTGGGAATGGGTGAATTTGGTGTTGTGCAGCAGGGGGTGTGGTGTAATGAAGGTGATCGAATACAAGTTGCCATCAAATGCTTATCTCGTGACCGTATGCAAAGCAATATGGTGGAATTTTTGAAAGAAGCTTCAATAATGCACAACATTGATCATCCGAATATTGTCAGGTTTTTTGGAGTTGTTTTACCTAATATTGAAGGAAGTTTGATGCTTGTTACCGAATTGGCGCCGCTCAGATCGCTTCTTGAGTGCTTAAAGGAACCATCTTTACGTTTAAGCTTTCCTGTGTTAACTCTGTGCGACTTTGCTTACCAGATTGTTGATGGCATGGCGTACTTAGAGACCAACAGGTTAATTCACAGGTGAGTCAATTTAGAACTATTAAAATTTTTTACATCTTGCGGATTTTTGACAATATTACATACAACTGGGCTAAAGTAAGCGATTCTCGGTTTCTTACGCTCAACTCGTGAATTATAATGCAGTAAAATCATCAGTCAAGTTCTTGGCAGTCTGACTGGCTTAAAAAGGGTCGTCACTAGGGTTATTCCAGTTTTCAGTATATACATAAAAAAGCAGAAGCCATTTCTCAATTCTTTTTCCAATATACAATACAATCAAGAAATCAGAGATATTTAAAAGTCTGCTGTTTCCAATATTACTGTTCATATTATTCTATAGTCATTTTAATCCATAAACTTATCTTACACGTCTGTGATAGAAATCATTAAAAAAATTGGAACATATAGAACGTTGAAAATTCAATTCCATTTCTGGAGTTTATTAATTTTATTTTTTTCTTGAATTGCAGTCATTACGATGAATAAAAATACTTTGGATTGTTATACATTTTGATCGACATTTGATTAAAAATTGATACCGGGAATTGCTTGTAGTTTTGGATTGGCAGTGCGACGTTTGTTAGAAATGTTGCTTAGATACGGACTCGAGTCAGCGAAAACCCGAGTTGACCCATCGCTAATTTCTACAAAATTTTCCAGAATTATTTTGCTAAGTTAATATACAAATGGCATTCCGATACACGTTGGATCAGATAACAGATTTAATGCCAAAATCAAATCGCACATTCTCTCTTGCATACATGTAACTCGTAAATACTCAAAAACTATATCCCATACGAAAATTGACGTTTTCATGTGGTTTTATTTCAGAGATTTAGCGGCGAGAAACATTTTGGTATTTTCTAAAACAAAAGTGAAAATATCAGATTTTGGACTGAGCCGTGCCTTGGGTCAAGGTAAGGACTACTACCAGACCAACTTTAACGTCAATTTAAAACTGCCAATCGCTTGGTGTGCACCTGAATGTATCACTTATTTACGCTTTACGTCCGCGAGCGACGTTTGGGCTTTTGGGGTCAGTTTTTCCGTAGATGCATCGACTTTTTGTGAACCGTTTTATCTTATCAGGTTACTTTGTGGGAGATGTTTTCATATGGTTTCCAGCCGTGGGCAGCATTGACTGGCCAACAAATACTTGAGGCGATAGATGAACCGAATTGTCAAAGATTGGAACAGCCCGATTGCTGTCCTCAAGACCATTACAATTTAATGTTGGATTGTTGGCGTCATGAGGCTACTCAAAGACCTCGTTTTTCTGACATTGGTCCAATATTGGCTGAATGTCGGCCCGAACAGGTACAAACGAAAGCGGGTGCAACTGAGGGTCCCCATATGTTGTCTTTTCGAATGGGCGACGTGATCACTGTCCTAGATAAAAAAACACACAGTCCATTATGGAAGGGTGTAACTGCGACCGGAAAAACTGGTCTCTTCGATCCTAATAATCTTGTCACCTATTTGGGAAATGATTTGCCTAGTTCCTCATTTCTTAGATCGGAAAGTACGCGATCTTCAAATCGGAGAAAGTTGAGGAGCGAAATGATAAGCGCCCCTCAAGGAGATTTCAAACATACAGGTCATGTAGGACTCGATGGTGCATACTTCGGCGATATCGGTTTTCTCGGTGGTTCAAAAGGGAATGTATGTTTTGTTTAAACAATTTTATATTCGCTATTATAATTTCAATTGCAGTATGGTTCAGTACCGACTCAGGTTGTGGCACCCTATCGACCTCATAAAGACCTTGAAGCGGCTCCTTTACTTGAAGATCACGTTCCGGCTCCGGCTCTACTTCACGATCACGAATATCACGAGATAAGTGATGAAGAAACATCACCTAGCCCACATTTGGATCTTGGACCATCTTTGCTCGCTGAAATGGAGATGATGTTCACGTCTTTAGGCCAGCAAAATCTACATTCCACATCATCTGCCGATCACGAAGGTTCTAACCGCAACAACGAACTAAGAGAGAAATTTAACACAAAAAAGAAACAGGTAATTTTAACTTAATAATTCCTGTGTTGGTCTAGCAGTTTGATTTTTATCACATTTTCAATTTGCCAATTTTTTCAATCACAATATGAGTATTGATTGAAATTTGTAATAGTTTCAACCTTCATTACGCATCTAATGTATTACACAGACCATTTGCAAGCTTATACCTCCCCTTCTGGTATTGGCAGAGCCAAGTTACTCTTCCCCTCTCTTTTCAATTGCAAACGTATATGTCCAATTCAACATGATTTCAACAAACTCTGACAGAAGGGTACCAAAGAACAAATATTTCACCTCAGAATGACCTCAAGAAGAAAATGAAAACTATCGGTACAGCCGGTTAAAAATTCAACTACATTGCCTTCATATTTTAGGCGACTATCAAACCAATATCTGCACACGATCAGAAAACCATTGACACAGCAATTGCTCTGGCGAACGAGATCACCACGAAATCGATGTCGGCGCCAGCGCCGACAACTCCTGCGTCACCCAACAAGAAGAAATTCAATTTTCGATTTCCGTCAATGACGGACCAAGATAAACATACAGAAAAAAGAAATTTCTCGGAAGAAGCCCTCTCGAAATCCGATTTGCAGGTAAGATAAAATATCACCAAATCTATTTACTCTCAATTTCACAAATTACCCTCGAGGCGAAAATCACTCATTTTATACGACACGTCTTGAGTTATTTCTGACCTCGAGAGCACAAGTTATCATATACTAACACAGTTATTCTTGGTTCCCCTTGTTCCTCCAAAACTCCATTCCCGATACACCTTCATCGTTTTCTTTGTAGAATTTTCCAGCTGATGGAATTTTCGTCCCTAAACACCTCCGTTTGCCACTATGGGATAAAGCGTCCGCAGAATTTTACTTCGCTAAGTCACGTGAACTTTTAACCCGCCCTTTCCCATTATCAGGACACGTTCCGTCCCACTCGTCGTGCCGTGGCCTATCCGTTGACCATGTTCATGACAATTTTGGCTTCGAATCGACATTCGAAAATCTTTCTTTTGAAGACGATTTTGTCGATCATTACCGCCGTCGCAACTATCATACTAGTCATACTAATCAACATTTAAATCGCGATCGCGCTATTACCCAATCGGAGAGTATGGTACGCAAAACATATAATTCTCTTTTGCGATCGAACGATCGTTCAAGTTTCGTCGAAACCTCGTATGTTTACTTCAAAGCAGATAGTGCTAATGATCACGATGAAGCATTCCGACCACGCACACTTAGTTCGCCTTCACGCGGTGAATTGATTTTTCCACGAAGAAACTGTCGAAGCGTCCGGGATCGCAATCGGCGTCGTCAAAGTTACAATCCTCGCACATTCGACTCGAGTTCAAGTTCGAGCGATGATTGTCCGAGTATCGGCTCAGTTGATTTGGACTGGCGGCGCCGCAGACGCTTATCTCGGTATTCGTGCTCAAACGGCAGCGTCCGATCGGAGTTTTTGGTGCGCAAATCTACCAATCCCTTTCTCACGCCGGAAATACCAGCCAAACTTTTGGTGCGATCGCCTCCTCCTAGCAGTAGCATTCTCAGTGGTCTATCACCAACTTCTGTGTCCAGATGCCAAATGAGATCGTCACATTCCTCTACCTCTGATTCTAGCTTATAAATAAAATCTTTTCGAATCATTTTCATTCGTAATCTATAGCAGGATAAGACAAATCAGGGTGACATCGGTTACAGGAAATGGGCGAAAATCTGGGTATTGAAATTTCACAATTGGTGAAATGTCCTTCGCTTTATTGTTGCACACCAAACGGTAAATGCCGTTACCATGCTTGGTAACAGGTAACGTTTTTTAGACATTAGCCTAAATACCGTTACAGTCACAGGGCAGCTAGACTGCGTGGTCCGAGTCTAGTGAAAGTTTCTTCCTCTTTCAACGAGAAAAAAATTGGTGAAGAACAATAAATTTTTATGTTCCGTTGAAAGACGAGAACGAGTTCGCTTATCTCGTGAAGTGACGAACCGGGCCTGAACCAAGTGAGACATATAAACCTAAGTGTCGACCATCGAAATAGCTGTTACTTTAAGGCCAATTCTCACTTGGGCCAGGCACAGGCTTGGCACTGCGTGAGACGTGCGAACTCACCCTCGCCTTTCAACGGGACAAAAACATTTGAAGGCAGATGGAACGGTGCGATAGCAGTTCGGCACGCGGCAAAATAGTATATTCGCTCCACCTACCTAGAATCCACAATACATCACAAGGGACACAATAATGAAATTCCTGTTTTGCGGGTAAAAGAAGTGAACGTGAAAAAGAAACTGGCACTAGACTCACCTCTGTACATTACGAAATCATCTTGATTGTTTTTGTTTTCGAACTTTTCAAGCTTACAATATGAATCGGATTAACAACTTTTATAATAATGATGGGCCTAATTTGTATTTTCAGGTTCCGATTATCTTCTATAATTGGTCCAAATACTAAGAGCGCGCGTGGTGATAAAATTTTGTACATATTTAAAAGTAACGCACATAATTCGTATTATCGGTATTAACGCTGTTGCAGTAAAATTATTTTTTTGAATTTAGCAATTTTTCATGTATAATTAAAGATTTTGTCCAGGCGTGATAGCGGATATTTGACTTTCTTTAAATTACTACCTTAACTTTTCCTGTACGCGTTTTCTATGTGTGTGACGGTCAACTTTTATGATTCCGATTATCTGATTTTCGTTTAACTGCCTTTTGAAATAGCAGGTCCATTTTATTACTGTTTTAAAAGTAATGAGAAATTAATTCATGTATCGAGTGGAGATCTGCATGACGTTGCAATTTTCCCCTCGTACACTTTTCCAAAATGAAGGCTAAGTAAATTTTTTTTGTTTCAAGGTTAACATCCTTGAGGATTTCTTAAAACAATAAAATTTTCAATACTCGGCAATGTGTTTTTAAACTCGATTCAAGTAAAAGCGGCCGAATGATTGCGTCCCAAGGTCATAAAATACCTCCCGTCCAAAAATTCTTTCCAATTATTTAATTCGTCCCTTTTTTTCCGTTTTTATCCAACACATCTTTTAATTTATCGTTTCTTTTCGTTTATTCTTTTTTTTCGTTCATTTCCGCCCCTCTAGTCGAAGGTCACCCAGGAGGCTCAACTTGCCTACCAGGAATTGGTGGAGAACCCCCACTCGGACGTATCTCAGGTGAGAAAAATGTATATAAGCCCGAAATATCGATAAATCAAAAAAACGTTGATGCAGAAATGATTCTATAATTTAACATTATCAAAATAATTGAACAAATTGAATAATAAAACTTAGCTAAGACAAAACGAAAAAGAATGAATTCCACGGATGGGAGTACAGAATGTAATCAATCAAGTTCAAGTTTTCACTTGTGTCGACACTCTCGGAGTCGGTCATCAATGTGAATAGAAGACAGATGAGTCTTCATATTATAATGTAGTCAATAAATGAACATTGAAATGTGTTTTTCGAACACGTTAAACAAATTGGTATTTTAGAATTGACAAATTTTCAGTTGATGGTTACTAATCCATTAAAAATGATCAAGCTGGGGCAGATTCCAGTAGGCCGCAACGCATGCGGAAGATCGGCCAGTGTTTCGAGCGCTGTACCATTAAATCTTAGCGACATCGATCTAGGCGGAATACACGACTTCAACAGTAATCGTAAAGGTAGGATATTTCAAATCCCTTCCATATTTCACTACCTACAGATGCATGCAACTTTTTTTTAAAGGAACACCTTCGTGATCACTAAAATGGCACCCCAGAACAAAGAAAAACCCGTGCATCAAGAATCGATCATTTTCTTATTGATTCTAACAGACTTAAGATTCGAACGAGCTTCCCCATTCCATAAAGACAATAAGACCATTTGATTTGCGGCACCGGCCGTTCATTCGTGTATATCGCTCGCTTATTTGATAAGCGAACGCTTTTTGTCTCGTTTGGGTGAGGGGACCACTCGAATTTTCCGGCCCGCTCATTCATAATTCATAAATTTTAATACTCAGAGAAAAACGATTACGGTACTCAAAAATATTTCATTCGTATCTTGGTGCTCATTTGAATGATTAGAGGACCTTTTTTCAACTTCAATATTGCTTAAATTCCACAGATGGCGGTTATATTATTCCAGAGACGGCCCCAAATCGAACGGCGACGTTGGGCAGACATCATCTCATCCGTAGCAACAGCGAGTTTACCAGAGACGAAAATCCGATTCCTTTGCCACCGAGAGACAAAACGAAAACTCTACTGACTGCGAAACCTCGACATACGCGCAAACATCCACTTATCATCCCGCCGACCGGCTTCCAAACAACCATTGACAAAGTGAATTCATCAAATCCATTCATTGTGACCGAGACAAAAGTTGCTGAAGAACCTTTGTACTCCAACCACGACTCGATGGCATTCGAAAAACAAATCGAATCAAATTTGGATGCGCTTGACGCTATAAATCCAGGGGCGATGTCCGATGTCGATATAGTTGATGGATTTCAAGATCTCTCTATACCCAAAGAAGATGAAGATTCTATTTTGACTCATCACGTTAGTTGCGAAGATTTACTCAAGTTCGCTAATACCAAGCCGCCATCTAGGACACGGGGAAACGATTCAGACGAAGTGCGAATTATGTCAAAAGTTCTGGGAAAAGCTGTAAGTAAAAAGAGTCAATACACTTTTTTAAATATCCGCTTTTAGTAGTTACTTATGTATTAAAGCGCACACCGTGCGGAAGCGTTTGTTTGTATTATACCTTTGTAAATATTGAAAAAAAAATCTTTATAGGCGAATACTGAAAAGTGCCTAGAAGCATTGGATCAGACTGACTGGGATGTTATGAGAGCAATAAAATTGCTGAGGCTGCGGACGGTTGTGCAAGCAGATTTGAAAACTTGTTTTGACGCGTTGGAGAATTCCTTGTGGGACATTGCGAAAGGTGCCCAATTTATTCTACAACAAGATGGAGAAGTTACACAAGTTTAAATGAAGAAGTCCATTGTAGTGATAATTCTTGCCTACGATTATTATGTGCTTTGTTACCCAAAATATTATGTGGACCAATTAGGACGAAAATATGTGATCAAGCGTATTGCTTTCTTTTTTATTTAATAAGACACCAAAGTGATATAACTGATATTTATTGAAATGATCCCATATGATAAGTATTTTGTCAGTGGATTTGCGCATTTCATGTACTTATAAATTCTGAATTTTTCAAAAGTTCCTGTCTTTGTTTATTTTTATATATTATGACTTTCTAATATTATTTGTCAATACAACACTTATAGATAAATATATAAAATGCTACTAAAAAATTTCTTACATATTTCGTTTTTTAAATACTTTCCTCAAGAATTTGTGCTCTTAATTCAAATTATGTAGCCCTTAATAAAAGGAATTCCACTTCCCACAGAGTTCTGGTAATCACGATATTGTTGTCCAAAAAAGCTCAGAAGGGTTATTTCTTCAAAATATATTCTTTGATTGAAAAATTTCCAACTAGCTATAGCATAGGCGACAACAGATACAGGATTCAAAAGTATAATCTGGAAATAAACACTTACAGTTTTCTACTTTTGTTTGGAACAAAAAAATTCATACCTGGGTACTGATTGACCAAAAAAACCAGCCAACATAGCTTGGATGTCTAAACCAGCTATAAACTCCACTTGTCACCAAATGGTGGTCATCAGCCTTCTCATATTGTACTAAATGATTGAAATTAGTTCCGGCATTAAACATTGCAGTTTTACGTAATGACTCCCCGCAAATGCACACAAATAGACCAAAATATGATATCCAATAATGCATTTTCAATTCTACAACGTTACTCAAGTCATAATAAGAATATTTGTGTGACAAACTCACCTGGGAAGATGTAAGTTTCAATAAAAAATTCTGTCCAAGAAAACAAAGCAGCGAAAATATATTCGGGACTGTGATTGATTACAAAAGAATTTGGTGATACTAATTTTGGATCAATTAAAGCTAAGGCCAAAAATTCTGTGAAATGGAAAACGGACATAACACACATATAAACACCAAAAATTTCAACATTGGGAGGTGCACTGAACCATAAGGAAATACCCACAGCAAAAACTACTCCCAGAAAAGCTGCTCTAACAGCAATCTGAAAAAATATGTCGATGATTACAATCACGTAATTTATTTTCAAACGCACCTGGTAATCGTAATCTTTATAGGCTAGTCTCACTAAAATATAAATTACAACAAAAGACAAGAAAAAAATGAATAGAGTTTCATACCAAAGGGTACGGTACAATGAAAATAAAAAAGAGAATAGCAAAACAAACCCACAAGATGCAGTAAAGGAAAATGACGCAATTTGCGCTTCCCTGTTTAACATAGTTCACATTTTTATTAACTGATTTGAATTTGTAAATTTTTCGGACTTATTTTAGGTTAGATAATGCCGATACCACAGATTTGTTCATTTGTTTCTTTCTTCATACGTCTGGTAACTAGATAATAGTTTGGGTTGCGCAGAAATTTTAAGCAAGTTTCGGTGGACGCCCAGAGAGGGCGCATACAACATCAAGTGTACAAACCCGAGATTCATGTCAGCTAGAACATCTTTAAATTAATTATTATGAACGTAAATAACCGGTATTACTGTTTAAACGATTACAAACAGGTTTGGAGAAAGAATAAATTTGTTTCAATTAAATTGTTTTTTATTTTCATTAATTTTTATCAATTTTTGCGACAAATTTAGCAATAAAGAACTTAGTGTCATCACAACTCTGATCAGAACTTGAAACTTAATATCTTAGGGCGTAAAAAAAATTAGTTTCGACTCTTTGAACATACAGTACTTCCTAACAGCTAATTCCGTTAAGGTTATGTATAGTTTACTATAATGTTAATGTACGTATGTATTTAGAAACATTCCTAATCGAATACATAGATTAACTGCGGGTTTTCCATCATATCATTCCCATCCATAAATTGAAAAACGGGATTTAAATTTGTAAAAGTCGTTAATAAATGACGTTTGACAACGGGCTCATTTCAGCACTAACCACTGCGTCGACTCACACACCTGTTGTCAACGTTGCCACATTAATCTTATTGTCAGTAAAAACATGCATTTGTGATGGACTGATAAAATGACAAAGACATCGAAGTGGGCAACGCAAAGTGTTCCAATTATTACTAACATGTTTTTGAGAGACGGCAAAACAAATCCGATCATTGTTAAAAATTCCCGAATGAAAAATGACGAAAGTACACGACCGAACACGATCTGTCAAAATTAGTTAACACCACTGTCCAGGGGGCGTCAAAAAGATACATACGGGCCATAGAGTAGGAAACAAATTCGACTAGTACTAGATGAGCTCGAACTTCTACAGACGTCTCAGTTAATATTATCGATAGGAACTTGGTTTTTTATGAATTAAGATCGCTAAAAATTAATGTTTATAGTGAGAATTTGTCACGTTATTGTTGCCATAATGGAATAACGGTCGAAATTAACGATATTTTAGGTGTCGTTAGTCGTTAAATATTAACGACTCGAAAAGATAGGTCGCCATAATTTATAACAACGACCTTTGTACGAATTTAAAACGAATGTTGAAGGCATCTGTATCAGAAATTCGAAAACTTTTTCTCACCTTTACCTATAAAAATTGTAAATTAAGTCCCAATAAGCATGAGAATATTACTGTTGATTCTTGGTTTTGCAGTACAGACCAACGAAGTCATTGATTGAATGTTAATTGATAACGAAGTTCATCTCAGAAATTCAACTACTATGAAATGTACGACTTTTTCAAACCAAGTGCTTATGATTTAATATACGTTCTTATAATTTTGTTTTTGCAGTCTAGACAAGCCCTTCCTACTCAAGCTCATTCGCTACACTGTGCGGCACGTTACCGTTCACTCAAGCGTGGCGTCCACATTGAAGAATTCCTTGCTGAGCGACCCAACACGTCTTTTTTTCAGTCATTATAATTATAAAAATATTGGAATAACCGGAGTGAAGCTCGAAAAGACGAGGTCCTGCGGAGGTAGTGCTGCTGACAAGAATGGAATGAAGACTTTTTTTAGATATTAGAATTCGCTAAATTGCAAAAACTCACAAATTTTGATACGGGGCTTTTCTAAGGCACGCTACGCCGCTGACTACATTAAAATTTTCATGAAAAATTTCATGAGGGGATCTTAAATCGTTTTACCAAATAATTATAAACATCATAGTGCTCCTAAAAGATTTTTTTGAAATTTTAAATAAAATGCGATGTTGTCAGCGTTCTCGGCCATAATGCCGAGACCATTGCAGATGTCGTTGAACTCAACCTCAAAGAAAACCGTATTAGTTTTGTTAATTACACATAATACAGTAGAAATAATAAAAGATAACTTATTATCAACGTATTACTTGTTCCGATGTCTTCTTAAAATGCCTAGAATGCGTTCATGAAACAAGAGAAAATTTCATGAAATCAAATTTTCCCGCCAATTGATCTCGAATTCAATAAACCAATCATATCTGCTGAAATCGAATCCATAGCAACATATAAATAATAGTGGCGAATGATATCGCGCCGTCACTGCACATGACCAGCTACGTCCTTCTCATTGGTTCTCCGATTGAAATTCGAATTTACCGCGGTTAGCACCTCTGCCTATCCTGTTGGCGATTTACATTTGGCAACGCCGTGAAACATCATTTTCATGTCGCATCATCATCGTGTGGATTTTATTACGGAATCGAATTTCTGTCGTGAAAACGTAGTAGTAAATGAACATTACGATTAAATTGGTAAACGTATTTACGAAATGAATATTTTCCGGGCCGAGATAGCGTGGGTCACTATTCAATTGTAGACGACAATGTCAAACAGTTGCATTTACCGTACGCCATTTTTGTAATGCTATTCGTGATAATAATTCCGAACATACAAGATATTTTATTCACGGTGTGACTAAAATTTTTAGTGTTGAAGGAAAACATCTGATTATATGAAGGTAAGTGAAAACATCATATTATTCTTTAATGTTGAGTGATGGTTATGGTCATTTATAATGAGGGAGTATTGAATTTCTTTGAATGGACAACACAATTGCCGTTCGGCGTATTTGCTTCATGTACGTTTAATTCGTTGAAATGCCCCAAGTCGCTTGCAGAATAACTACTTTTGTTAATAATTTTTTAACAATGTGTATCAAGGTCATTCGTTCATAAGTGAGGTTAGTAAATAGATTAAATCCTTTTAGAGTAAGATCGGGGCACAATTTATTTGTTGATGAAGAAAATCTGTGGAATTGAGTATTTTTGATGTGCTCATTTGTGCCAGACAACCGTTCCTTAAGTACTAAGTGAGAAAAGTGAATTAAACGCTCAGTTTTTTTTGGATGCGCCTCAAGTACAGAAAGGAGCTGGGACGTTGAAGTAAATGACATTGTTATTATAAGGATTGGGTAAGACTCTGATTGTTGCAACCCTTGAGTCCAGCCAGATTCCCAGATTCTCGGTTATAGGAAAGTCTGAAACAAATATGTTCGGTCTGTCAATCCTTCAGCCCACTCTGGGAGAAACCAAGTTAGGGTTCCGGTTCCAATGCCTTCGCATCTCTTTTAATATCTTGGGCGGATCCAACAGAAACTAACCATTTGTGTTAACTGATCTGTTTGAAAAACCTGGCCCAAGCGACTAAGGCTGCAAAGTCTAGAATATATTCTTTCACTCTGCCTTTTAGGTTATGTTATTATTTTTAATGCCATTCGGTAATGGTTTACACTAATCAAAATATATACACCCCATTTTACATCGCCCATTGAATTTAGTGATGGATTGTTTATAGCAATCGCAGACTGCTCGATCGAGAAGAAAAAGCAGATTTTAATCCGTTTAATCTGTACCAACTCGCCAGTGAACGATCACTATACCGCCACGATTCTGCGCTGTTCATGAAACAAAGCACTTTTTGTGGACAGCGCAGAATCGTGGCAGTGCATTGAAAGTTCACAACGCAAGTAGGAACAAACCTAATGTCACATCAAGTCGGGTCAACATCCCCAGAAATCAAAATGTTGTCGATTTTTATGAAACATTAAGAAAGAAAGAAACTGTCAACTTAAGGAAAAATGGTGTTGCGAGGCTGGTACGATTTTATCAAAATGGTGGTGTATAAGAGTATGCTGTAATTTTGTACGGTCTGCGAGCTACGTGAAATGTCGAAGACATGAGTTATAAGATGATTTAGACATCTAATTTACACCGCAACAATAAGCGTTTTTGTTTGTCGATCGAAATCTCACTCGAAGATTTTTGCCACCTCGTCATCAAAACCGCATTCTAAAGTCAGGTAGCCGATTTCGACGGCGTAAGTTTAGGTCGAGCTTTGAGCCTGTGCGTCTTGAAAAACTCCCTCTTTTGAGTCGAAGTATTAGACTGTGCAAACGGGCAGAAGTTTGGCACATTGTTTGAAATCGATTGAAAACTAAGAGTTCTCAGTTGTGCGATTATTGTTTTTAATACAAGCTCATGATAGAATAGCTGGAGATAATATTTTGTGTTACTCTTCTGTTTTAATAATCTCTTATTTTATTTTTAGCGCTTGATAATGTCCGGTAACCACTTGATGGTAATTGACGGTCAGCATGCGCATCAAGTAGTAGTGAACCATTCCCAGGTGGCTTACGAACAACCTCACGCAGCGGGGATTGTGGCCATCCCACAACAAGGTACTCAGACAGTGTTCTACATGGATGCTTCACAGAATGTGGGCACTGAATTGACTCAAGTCGAAGGGGTTGAACTGCAACCCATTGTCTTAAACCATTCGTTGGGAAATCAGATATCGCTGATACATAATCCAACAAAATCTTTCACAGCACCTCAGCAACAGTTTAATGTGATGTCACAGACACATGTAAGTGATATCCGTTTGCGATTGCCTTATGTCATTTTTAACGAATTTTACATGGTAAAAATTCGCTGGTAGAGAAAATGTCAACGCAGGAACACGTTTTGGGGTCCCCTGAGCCCACGTTGAAACGATGCTTCATAGGATCGTAGCACTATGAAAGGGCACGAATGAGTTTGTTGGACAGTGAAATCGTACCAACGGTTTCAGAGGAAATGTCAATTTTCGAAAATGCCAAAAATTCATCATCTCGAGACCTATACAAGATGTCTCATTGAATGCTTCAGAAAAACGTTCTTTACTCTCTCAAATCACGATCGAAAAAGAAAGTTTCAATTAGCTTTAGTCAGGGGTTCACAATCACTTCAATTCTCCAAACACGTAGTTTTATTATTCAAACAAATCGAAAATGTATTATCTTTCCCGCTTAATCAAGAAGCTGGGTTCCACATGCGCCGCGGAAACACATTTAGTTGCTGGCATAATTGTTTTTGAAGCCATGAAGTGTATCATTTTGTGTCAAGTAGTAGATTTGCTCGCACGGCACGACTGGAACCCATTTGGGTTTTCTAACCAATCTACAATGTTTGGTTTTGCCGACGGACAAAGTTTTTTTTCCCAAGAAAATTCTAAAAATTTGATCCAAAATGCATGGATTAGCATAGCCTTCCCACAGAAGTTTGTTTCATGTCAGAACACCCATTTTTAGCTTCACAATATCAAAAAATCTCAATAAACGGCAATTTTTTGTTATTTTTCGGCCATACTTCCTGACGCCAATACGACGAAAAATACATCAAAAACCGTCAACACATTTTACTGACCAAAAAATACATATTTCAACAATTCAGTGACTGGACTAGAAATAATTTTTGTAATCACAAACCTTGAAATTTCTGTCATTCTAAAGATTATTAGTATTTTTTCCTTTCAAGAAGGAATTCCGGTAATGAATGATTCATTTTTTTTTCTCCAAAAATTTTCAATTCCTTTTCTTTATATAATTCTTTTTTAGACTCTCTACAAGGAGGTGCATTTCGAATTGGTTCGTCGCAAAGTATTTGTCAATGGACCTTTTTTCAATATATCTGTGTATAAAGGTTTTGAAAATGTATAATCGATTATTCTGACTTTCCGACTAAAAAATACGGAATTGTTTAATTTTTATTCAGTATTCGCAAAATTTAATCGATTCTGGTTTTTTCAGGTTTTGGAAACAAAAACTGATAAGTTGGAAAATCGTCCTCAGAACATTTTCGCTCCAAGGCAATCAGTAGAGCCCCTATTGCCCGTGAGTATAATTAAATATACGATTAAGAATATCAATTGTATCGTCCGGAAAGTTATCTATTGTATGGATGCCGTCGTTTTCTCTATTGATAAATGCGGCAGGTGTACAGCTAAAAAATTGGACGATGAATTCTTCGTTCGTTTAGTAGTAATTTTCAACATTTCAAATCATCATTCCAAAAGTAGCAAAGTTCCACTCGGCAGAAATTTCAAAAAAATGAAAGTAATGAAAAATCCTATTGGGGAAAATAGTGTTGACATAATGAAAGAGAAAATCTGGCGGTTTACTTCTAGAATGATTTTTGAGAGTTTGTCTTTCAAATGATATCAAAACTTCCGAAGGTCAATACATTTTTCGGTCATGGTTCAATATTCAAGAAAATTCTTTTGCAAAATCAAAACTGACTCGTTTTTTCGTTTTTCGCAAAATGCTATCATCGGATTATAAGTCTTTTTTTTCAGACATTGGAATCATTGGTAGATAACAAAGACGACCATACACAAAGCAATTTTTTGCCACCAAATCAGACAGAATCACTTCCCGTGAGTACAATTTGACAGGCGTCGACAAAAATTTGTTAACGAATTAACACCATTACAGCGTGAAGTGAACAAACATATCAAGAACAATACTGAAGAATATAAATCCATAGTCATAAAACAACAACAGAGGCAAGCAATGATGTTTCAGAAACGCCTGCAAGAAAAAGAGCAACAGTCCTCAAATACGTCATCCCAGGAACAGCAATTACGGAATGCAGATGTGAAACCTACATATTGCCCGAAATTTGTTCACCCTACATTAATGTAAGTGAAATTAAGTATAAAATATTGAGCTTTCTATTTAGTGAGCACTAACTTCACTTCACTTTCCAAACAACTTCTGTTAGAAATTTCACTAATTTTCTTCATTCAACCTTGTTACTTTCGTCTTGTTGGGATTCTATTTCAAAGTCATTTATCCCCATATAATAGGATCGTTTCTTACTAAGTTGTTTTACAATAACGAAAGGAAAAAAGCCGTCACTTGTTCCCGGTAGAGTCCGGAGGACCCGGAATACGCTGTGCTCCTGCGACAAAGAAAACCCCAAATATTACTTTTCAATAGGAGATGCGTACTTAACCGGCTGAAAATTTACCATATTATTAGTACATAATGTGTATTATTCTCAAGGTAAAATGTAGTCAACATGAATCCCATTACTCAAGCCAAGTTTCCAGTTCTGTAGAACACCTCATTTTGGAATTATAATCGATAAAGTAGAGACAAGATGTTTTATTTCTATTGTTCTGCGAGATTTTTGTAAGTTTAACAACTTTTTTTTCAAATTTTTGCAAAAATCTCGAAAACTAAGCCTCTCCCGTCGATATGGGTTATAAGACCAAATTTATTCCGCTGCAAATTTAGTTTATGGATAGTGTAATTGAATATTTTTCCAAGATATTTCGGTTACAGATCTTCTAATGGTGGAACCAGTAAGCTCCAGAAAACGAATAATCACAATTATCTTATTGTGTCTCCTAAGCTTCACGCGAATAAGGTTTTGACCAAACGTCCATTACCTAGCTGTGTGACATATCGTCAAATAAAAGAAATAATAGGTAAGATCCAAATAAATTATTAGTTTCGAAAACCTCCATCACTGTAGATTTTTAATTTCAAGTAAAAAGTACAAATTATTTGCTCATTTCGTTCGTATTCCCTGCCTCATGTAGCTGAGTTATAAATCGTCCAAAGCACGGTATTTTCAGAGGGTTTCAAAATTAACCATTTATCTTATTGGCGAGATGTTTGGTGACTGTTGAAACAATAAGCATTGTGAAAATATGAAGGACGCGTCCTCAATAAAGATGTAACAATTGCTAATTATATATTTCGAATTGTTAAAATTTTGGGTCGCAAATATGAGAGATTCATATAATTTTTGTGGGATTAACTTCAATCCGCTTATTCGTGTCTAATTTTTGCTAACATAGCAAACATACTCTAAGGCATAACAACGTTAACTTTTCAAAATTGGACCTAAGAAAAAAGTCATTTCCTATCAGTGTTTTTTAATTTCCATATTCTTTTATTATTTCAGATAAAGGTCCTATAGCAGACGTCGATTTGCCTGATTCAATACGGATGCTTGTAATGCTGGCAAATGGAGAGCAACGTCTAATTACTTTCACATTGCCCGGCAAGGAATGTACCATTCGGGAAATTCTGGAGCAAGTTGGAGTGGTACTGCAGCCTGATACTTATGTGGACGTCACGGAGACTAACAGTGACGGAGTCAATTACGTCGTGACGGTTGGTGTAAAGCAACACGAGATGATATCTAGAGATAAAGCTGAAATTTGTGCGAAAAAACAAGATACGCCTAGAAAACCGGAAGAAACTACACCAGTGGAACCTATTGATCAACCAAGATATATAGAAGGGAAAATGGCCCTTTGTGGTTATTGCGGAATTTTATCTTATGACTTTAACAAATGCACGCGTTGCAAAACGAAATTACCGGACAACGTAAAAGCCATACCAGTACTCCCAAGTAGAAGAGAGGAACCGATGAAAGCGACAACAGTAGCGACCGATGTGTCCCTCAGTAGTGAGTTTCAATTTGAATCGTTTCAATAACATATTTGCATGTGTTTATTTTCGCAGACTCGCGAGAAGTAGCGTTACGGAAAAAAGCACAACCTAAAACTAGAAGTAGCGAATCTGAGACAGTCGTTTTAACATTAAGTTCGGATGACGAAGATGACACGTCTTCTGATAAAGCGACAGAACCATCGGTAAGTGTAGTGTGTCAGTATTCGGAAACGATTATGACTAACAATAGAAATGGGTCCATTGTGATACAAAGTTGCCAATATTTTAGTCTATCATACCTTTCATACAAATCTCAATAAATATAGAATATTTCAAATGGCAAATCTTTTCCAGGTGGACATCAATTTACAAAATAAGGCGGACTCCTCAGGAATAATGTACATCTGCAAAGAACCTACGATAAGTGATATTAAAAAATCCAGTGCTGGACCACTAGGAGCGCTTGTTTCCAAAGTCTACCCAACTGTATACGTACAATGCCGAACAGTACGAATAGGTTCATACAAAACAACACCCAAAAAGTTACTTCGAGTTGATTATTCGAGCACAACTATTTCGGTAGCTTCGTTGACCTGTCCAGAGAAACTTGTCACATTTGCATTTAATCGACGCGACATTGTCAAAGTCTTAGCCTGTTTCGACAAAATACTACCGATTGTTTTTTACTACCTAAAAGCAAATGCGGGACAATCAATAAGAGAGCAGCTCGGTATGGTGGACGATACAAAAGAATATTTTGATCCGTTGTCAGAAAACGAGAGTCACAGGAGGATAACATTGTTACCGGAGTCTGTTCCGGAAGGTGCTAATAAAAAATTTGAATACCTTTACGCTTCTGCGGATCCATCTGCTAATTTACTGGAAGAGATTACGTGGAAGGAAGCAAATGAAATACTCGTTAAATCATGTCCCAAGGAAACTGCCATTGCAAACATGATATCTGGAACAAAAACGTATGTATCTTGAGTTTACATGATACGTAGTCAGAGGTTCGATTTTTTCCCCTTAATATACAATTGAATAGCATGTTCAACAATATCCCAGTGTCAGATTGCTGTGACGAATGATTTCGTTGTTCGATACCTATTTCGACACTGGACTATAACTAATTACTGATTTCTCTTTTTTATAGCGGTGGTAATAGATGCATCGACGCCAAACCATTATTAGTATATCCACCGGAAGGCAAGATTAGAATAACGATACGCAAGGAGGACTATTTGTGTTTAGCCTCGGATCAGTTTCTTAATGATGTTATCATTGATTTCTACCTAAAATATCTGGTGGATAAATTGTCACCTGAGCAGCAGGAAAGAATTCATGTTTTCTCTACGTTCTTTTACAAGAGATTAACTACCAAACCAGGCAGAGCTTCCAGGTAGTATTCGATTTGTATGTAACGATTCGTATTTAGTGAACGTCGTACCGATTTAATTATAGAAAAAGTCAACCCACGGAACTCGATCCCGCTCTATCGGCTGCGGAAACGCGACACGCCAGAGTAAAGAATTGGACCAAAAATATAGACGTGTTCCAAAAGGACTATATTGTTGTACCAATCAATGAGAGTTGTCATTGGTTTTTAGCAATCATTTGTTTCCCTGGATTGGACGGTACTCAAACTATGGATGGAATTCCCATAAAAATAGAACATGCATCTGTGATTAAAGGTAAGAACTTGAAGAATAATATTCCATAAAAACCAAGAATTCATATCTCGGTTTGTCATATAGATATAGACAGATAATACACAGCATATAAAAATATAAACAATTAATTCTTTTAGGTAGAAGAAGTAAAAAGACAACAGTCTCCATAAAAAGAGAAGAAGTTCCTTTTGATGAATGTTTAAGTGATAAGGACGAAGCTGAAGGAGATGAGAGCGAACTAGAGACTGATGAGGCAGATGACGCTACCCCACCTCAGACCATTACAACGCAGGTTAACCGCCCACCTATAAAACAGTAAGTGTATATTGTACATCCGATTGATTTAAGGTTCCTTTGGCTCGACATTTTCTATAGTCGAGGTATTGCTCGAGATAGACAGAACGAGATATCTTATTGTTTAAGTTATTTTCTAACTATCGTATGATTGTGTTGAATCATTGTAATATTTTTGACAGGCCCTGCATTTTAATATTTGATTCGCTATCTGGCACAGGAAGGTCGCGTGTCGTTGCTACGTTAAGAGATTATCTAACGTGCGAATACAAAGCGAAATATGACGAAGAAAAAGTCTTCAACAAGGATGTCATAAAAGGAGCTTGTCCTAGGGTACCGCAGCAAACAAATTTCACAGATTGCGGCCTGTATTTATTACAATACGTTGAACATTTCTTTTTTGTAAGTTGTCAGCTCTGAATTTCGAGTTCCACTAACTTACTAAATATATTTTTTCAGGAACCAATCAAAGATTTCTACCTGCCTATCAAAGGACTTGCAAATTGGTTCGATGAGCTAATTGTGACTAGAAAACGAGAAGAGATATGTATGCTGATAAAAGAATTGATGCTGCAGTATAAGTATGATGTTGAAAGGTTACCCGAAATGTTACTTCCTACTAAAGATGGTAAAATTTTGAATCCACATTCGAACTAATTGTAATATAAAAAATTCTATTTCAAGGTGTTGTTATTGATCAGTTTGGCGAGCATGAAGGACTTATGGATGATTTATCAGATAATGAAGAATTTCCGTCCGAAAATTATGCACTTTCCGTAGATGAAAAAAATGTTTCTAGTGACAGTAACAAAAATGCTAAAAGCTTGACAGACTCGGAAAAAGTTGAAATTGGAGATCGGAGTGAGAAACCATTTAAATCTGATCTGAATATGTTATCAGTGCCTAAGTTGGACGTGGGCAGTAAAGACGCATTATCGTATTTAAAATCTAAAAGGATCGAACGACGCAAAAATGTTGAAGTGCCGTTGAAAAAACCGAAAATTTCTGTTTAACACTACTGAAGTTCGTTGTTTTTTTTATAAATAGGATTGAAATATAAACTAGAAAACGTATATGGTGCATCTTTTAAAACGGATGCGATTACAGAGAAATTGTACTTTTTTAGTCACAATACTATTGAATATTTCTTATGAAAGATGAAACTTTCTGAATATATTTTTTGAGTTTTCAGTATAATAGCTTACTAATCAACTATATTAGGTACAATTGTTTAGATGATTGGATTTTCGTGTAATATGTATTCAAAATCATGATTAGAAACCTTCTGAGGAAGTTTATGATCAAAACGGTTTACGCCTTCATTTACATCAGACTAGTAGGAGGAACGTTGTGAATAATTATGTGAAAAAATCCAGTCTTGTAAAGATTTTTCTCCGAACTTTTGTAATATATACATCAATTTTCTACCTATCTGTTATATATTTATTTCTTAAGAAATTTTGTAATTTATTCTCACCAGATCAAACGAATGTGTTCTGCCTGAAAATTGTTAAGTTCGATGGAAATTGCTTCTGTTTACTTGAAAGACGCATCTATTACATATTATTTAATTATTGTTTTGATAGATATACTGTATATTTACCTGATACTTACACATTGTTTAAACTTATAGATTTTATAAAACTGGTCCTTATTGCCTATGGTCGTCTATCAGTTTTTACGTGTTTTAAAGTATGTGGCACTGTAATATAGAATTCTTATTGCCTGATTTCTGTGTCCCATTGGAAATGAATATGAAGAACTCCTATACCGATTACCCTTAATTGCTTACGACAATAATAATATTTACTTTGTTTCACTAGAGCGTGAATTCAATGAAAATTACGTGGAAATTTGATATAGGCATCTTTGATTAAGTAATTATTATAAAATTGTTTTCATTTTTCAGTAACGACAGCTGAGAAATCGCACGCTCGCAATGTTAATACTTTTGCGCGCTCGTGGTAGACAAATATTACGTCGCACATTCGTGGTACTTTTTTCGTTTCAACAATTAGATTAAGAGAAAAGGCCAAGTACTAAGCATATCGCAGAATTTGAATATTTTGCTCAATTTCATAGAAACTACTCCAAAAGTAGGAATGGAGACACAATGAATATTTTGTATCTAAAATACTTTTTTAAAATTAAATTTATAACTTGTTCAGTATCTCAGTATTTCGTAAATACTATTTGCTATATTCATTTCAAATCAAGCTAAGTTGAGCACCGTAGTGTTTGTGACGATTTTCCGACCATAGTAATGTCATTGATTAATAAAACTATAGTATTATATAATAATACAATAGTATTATTAGTCAATGTTTGGTATAACCTCAAAATAGAGAATTCAAATTTCTCGTTTACCTTCAGGTACAATTGATTACTTAAGTAATTCAATCAAAAGCTAAAATTCTTTTGATAACCGGATCATTACAATTATTTCAATCAACGAGCCCGTTTTGAAAATAAATCTGTTTTACAAACTGAATTTGACGGTTCCTGTGATATCTCGACTTGCAGCTCTGTGATATCTCATTTTCAACACATTCTGTGGTTTGAGGCATGATTCATCCGTCAAATCATTGACAAATAATTAGTCAATGGTTATATATAAAAATAATACGGAATTTGAGAATAATTTTATGTTTTGCGATAGAATTATTTAATTGAGTACTAGAGTAATAGCTGTGATATAATTTTCAGGTGTGACAAAATGGGTAACGAAATGTCGTCAACTGCGATGGAAAGTATCCTTTTGTACACATTCGTAAGAAAAATAAATCATTTTAGTTTTCAAGGCAAAATTGTTATTCGAGATTGCAAATGAACAAAGTATTCAGTTAATCACGTTTTTCCAAGGAAAATGGTCGTTGCCCACTGTGGGTCAAAAAAGTATTCGAACATGATCATGAAAAATAATAATGATAATAATAATAATACAAAATACACCGCTTATAAAGTGACCAAACATAAAGTGAATGCCTTTTGAAAGAACTATACATATCACATGGAAAATTAAAATTCGGAGTTTAAGAAAGGATTTGTTTTCAATTTCATTTTATAGCTCATAAATTCATCTTCTATAGGAAGGAAGTGTACGATTTGTAGGAAATTTATACGCCGTCACGTCTCCTTGTAAGTTGAAGGAATTTTCTTATATTTGTTACGCTTTATATTTTGTCATTTTAACACCCTTCTAATATAAATGTATATTAAAAATACTTAGCTAAAGCAAACACAATATATGTGTAGCTTACGTCATGCTGTTATGGAGAGATCTAATATGCATATATACTCTTACCGTGTACTTGTGCTAAATGGTTTACGATTAATTTTAATTTTCAATGTACAATTATTTTCCTTAATACGTCTTAGAGCATTTGTTCAATCTGAAATTTGCCGTCAAAGAGCTAGAACGCAGTTCGAAGCGCTGTGAGAAAGAAGAAAAACAGGAGAAGGCTAAAACGAAGCAGGCAATACAAAAAGGAAACATGGACGTCGCCAGAATACACGCAGAAAACGCCATTAGACAAAAAAACCAATCGTTGAACTATCTGAAAATGTCAGCTAGGGTAGACGCTGTTGCTAGCAAAGTTCAATCGGCAGTAATGACCAGAAAAGTTACCAATTCTATGGCTGGTATGAATACATTTTATCTCAAACAGTTATTTTTCCAAATGATTGATTTTAGGTGTCGTTAAAGCGATGGATGCTGCTATGAAGAGTATGAATTTAGAAAAAATATCTTCTGTTATGGATAAATTTGAGCAACAATTCGAGGACTTGGGAGTACAGAGCGACGTTCTTGAAAATACAATGTCTCAAACGACTACAACATTGATACCCACAAATGATGTAGACGCTCTTATGCAAGAAGTGGCTGATGAAGCTGGGTATGTAGTATATGTAATAGTGAGTTACATAAATAAAATGACTCACAAAGAATTACTTCTGTTTTAATGAGAATTAACAACCTTTCTCGAATTTTTTGGAAATAACTGGGGAATTCGTTTTCATTGATAATTGTCTGATTCTGACACGATTTCTATATTCGTTAAAGTGATTCTTATATTGAATTTCAGGTTGGAATTGAATATGGAGCTTCCAGAGGGACCACAGAGCAGCGTCGGTTCTACCACTCAAATATCTCAAGAACAAGACGAGCTCACGCAACGTCTTGCAAAATTGCGGCAAACTGAATAAACACTTTTCAAAGAAAAATATACATACGTTGAAGTTTTTATATATTATAAGCTTTTTAGTACAGCGTCATACTTTTATTGAATCAGCTTGTTATGTCGTTTTGATTAATACTGATTTCCACTTTATAACATTTATAAGGTACTTCCATGTTTTGAATTAAGTTTCGTTAACTCATAATATATTACGTAAAAGAACATGGAGTCGGTTCAACCTATTCATTCAACCACTTCAAAGAAGAATTGGAAATACAGGTTCTAATGAATTCACAGAAAATTTTACTTTACTTTGTAATATTATTGGCACATTATTATTATAATTTTTTGATAATAGATAGAGACCAAACGGAAAATTTTATCCTGATTCACAACGTGGCTTCCAATGAACTCTTTTCACGCTCAATTTCTGAACCCATGTTCCGCGTTCAAACAAATACCCGTAAGAAAAACGATCCTACTTTATGTACAAAGCCACATGAAATTTGGCGCCGTTCCGTGGGACACCGAAAAAAAATTGCGTAAAAATGCCTGACAAGGGAAGCGAGGTAGGTACAAGGTTTTATTGTCATTGACGTGTCAACGCAACGAATAATGTGCAACGGTGTGATTAATTTGAATTGTATTTAAGTCTGAATTTTCGACTGAAATTAACTCGTATATCAAATTTAATCGGTATGTATTTTAGCGGGTTTTTTACATATTTCATAAAAATAAATTTTTGCCGCAAGTTGCAGTTGATCGAATTTAGTACAAAATCTGATAATATTTATAAACAGTCATTGATTTGAGAACAATCTAAAAATTTGTTCAAATGAATTGAGGTACTGTACAAAATTTGTACAACTTTTCTGGATTGGACGCAATTGATTTCTCATAATATCAATTTTTTCATCTTCAACGGTTTTTCATATTTTCCATTGTCATTTCTTTCGATCAAGATCGAAATCGATCGAGTTTGAACAAGTTCAAGCTCAAAATTTTCTTTGATGTTATGGTCTTTGTCAGGTTGGGCTCACATTAGAAAATGTTTCATATTCTTCTTTGTTTCTGCAGAATTTGATAACAATCTTGAATTCATTTCAAATGGTTTTCGTTATTATAAATTAATTTTGCAATATTTTTTGGATTTTTTAAAATTTTACTATGATTTCGAAAGGAAATCCCCCACAATCAGAAGGTTATAATTGATACCGCTGCGAAGCCTTGAAACTCGAGATTATTCCGGTTGAATTTTTATATTTCGATTAATTCCCGCCCTCACCCCCGCACGCTTCCTCCTGAATCTCTGCATGAGGGTTACGTCAAGCTAATACCAAACAAGACAAAATTTTCATTACCTACAATGAAATTTTAGAAAGGATATATTTCATCGAACCCGTCAATTGATAAACGCAAAAAAAATATCTTACCCCTTCTCGATAACATTTTTCAGGAGGTTCGGCAATTTTCGCAAATAACCGTCTCCACAGTACGCCCTTGCCAAGCTTTGATTTTTCAACTTGAAAAAAAAGTTTTTCGTCGATATCTCGCAATTGGTGACACACACCTGCAGGAACGCAAGCGTACTCACGCATACTGGCGTGCACACTCAAATAAACTGAAACGTGGGATGTAGGACGGTGAATTTGTAACAAAAAAATAAATATCCCTTCGAAGACCAAAAAAAAAGTCAATTTTAACTGAAAATAAATAATAAAATATGACTGGATCCATCAACATTTCACAAAAATACGTCAAACCACCATAACTGAAACGTATGAGGGAACGAATTTCCAGACTTTTTAGATAATTATAATACAACATATACACGATATGTGAAATATTAAGAAATCTAAATGACGAAAATTGAACAGATAAACAAACCGATGTTTATTGACGGTGTTGAAGAACATAAACTCTTTTTTAACACGACACATCTATCATAAAATTGATTTCAGCTCTTGAAAACCCATAGCAAACAGTTTGGTTCCAGAAGCCATAGAAATCAAAAAGATGGGTAAACTCAATAAAAGGGACGCACATTATTTGCCGACGGGATGAAAGTATCATCCTCTCGTCAACGTCAAAAAGACAGCGTATTTCTCGAACATTTATTGAAAAACTCGAAATAAATAATCTGGAGTATGTCATAATGATTCTATACAATATGTATAACAAACAAATCGAATGCGATCAAAATTTACCAAGGCCTCCACATACTTTCCGGTCTGTCCGAATCATCACAACCGTTGCATTTAGCGTCTGGATCACCAAGCGGAATTTCCCGCTGCGGTTCCGCCTCCGTCGTCGAATCATCCTCTTGATGCTTCAAATTCACCCCAAGAGCGTTAGCTAACTGAATATAATGTTTGGGAAGGAGCAAAACGTAATTTCCATTCGGCTCGGCTTTTTCCTGTTGACCAATTTTTGGTGACATCGTCCGGTCTTGTACGTTATTGTTCTCTTCGGATGTCTCTAAGCGATTATTCTCTTGCACCATTTGTAGATTTGATTGTTTCAAATCCATATCGACCTCGGTAACGCAAGTTTCCAAGTGTCTGAGAAGTCTTTGCCGTATACCTGGGTCGATCACTGTCATCGTCTGAACGTCCGGAGTTTCCAGATACCTTTGGACCTCTTTCACACAATCCGCATAGCCAGCTTTGTATCGGTTAACACCTTTGACGTCAAGAGTGCGATGCCGCTGGAAATGCCGCACGGTCAGTTCGAGGATGTCTGCTTTTTCCAACTTTGAATGTTTTGTGTTTTCGGCCTTTGCGCTATCAAGTATCAATGTTTTCAGAGCTGCCAAACTTTGGTTGATGCGGGCACGACGGCGTTTTTCCATCAGAGGTTTGTTGGCGCGTCTTGGCTCCGCTGCTCTCTTGTTTTTCGCGGTCATTCCGATCACCCCAATTAGGGTGCAACACTCGCGTCCAATCACTTATCACTTTATTTATTTTTTTCGGTAAGCAACGGTTACGCGATAACGCGACTTCCGAGTCTATGTGTGGGAGCGTTTTGGAGACGGCGTGCGACGTCCGTCGGGATCCAGCGGGCAAGTGGGCGAGAGATGTGTTGGCGTGACGGCGGCGGCGGTGGTTTGTACGGACGATGGTGCTGCAAGGGAGGCGCGTGCGGTGGCACGGTGCCGGGTGTCGGGCGGGCGGTGGGTGATCGGGGAAAACGGGAGGAAAGGGGGGTCGTTTTAGTCGCGTGCCGACACCGCCACATCACACCAACATCCGATCGGGGAATACCAAAATGTTTTAACGATCCACCTATTATCTGTTCACCTATACGGTGTTTCATGAAAATTGTATGAATGTATAGGTTTTAATAAGTCAATTTTTTGGTTTTCCATCTATATTTACAGATTTATGTGCCTTTTTCATACCATACTACTGGTTTTACATGCCGACGTAAAAAATTTTAATTCTGGCAGATTATCGCATTAAATAAATGATAGATCCGGAGAGGTCATGTTCCATACAATAGTCAAGTTGCATTCGAGAGAAATTTATTGTTGCAGGTTGCAGTAGCGGTTTATCAGATGAGGTAACTGAGGCCGGGACTGATGTACGCTAGCTCTCCCATACAATTTTTATTATTATTAGGTATTGACTTCAAAATAAAAGAATCAAAAAAGTTGTGGCATGACACACAAATTATTTTTCAGGTGGTTACAGTCGCACTTCAACACCGTTTATTGTTTTCGGTTGAAGTCAATACGATGTATTTACTCTTCTTTTAAATATTTACTTGGAAAATACACTGAAAGCAGTTGTGGTGCGGCAAAATTTTTATTGACTCGAATTTTTCTGCATCTCAAGGGCTTTGAATGTTTTTTTCTGAGTATTAATTTGAGAAAAAGAAAAAAATGAAGGCTCTTTTGTTGTCTCATTATCAGGGTGTCTTTAAACGCCCTACATCACTACAGTCTTCAAGTTTTTGGATGTTGAAGATATTGAAAACTTTAGGATTATTTTGTGACGATACCGCACACTAGCAACATTCATTGTCCGGATTATGATGGATTCGGGTCTACTAAACAATTGTTTCAAGCTTATTTCACCTCATTGCACATATTTTCTTCATAAAACAGTTAGAATATTTCATCTAAATCTTTGGAGCTTCTGACTTGAGAATTGGCTCATTCAACTATAGGCTGCATAACATTTAACAGGTTCGGTGCCTTCATTCCTTTGCTTTTGTTAATTGAACTGCATAATGTTTATTACAGGAGAGAGAGGTGAAACATTCATCAAGTATTAAAAAAATCGATTGAGTTCAAATCAGGCGATTTTGCAGGCCGCAATACGGGTTCTCTTCCTATTTACCGACAGCGAGGTTAAAATAGGTTCTAATTAGTAATCAAATGAGGAGTTCGAACACCGTAATGTTGCAACTGCATGCGTTGTCTTTGATTCAAAGAGTTAGCATCGAAAAAAAATTGAATGAAAAAAAATAAATATATTTTGGAAGAATTTGATATTACTTCCTTATGTAACTGTAATGAGCGTTTCTGCTCTTCACTAATTAAAGCGAAAACATTTTCATAACTCAGGTTCACACATTCATGTATTATATATTTAATATAAATTTGTCAATCTAGATTTATAGAAATTACTTAGCAGAAAGGTGTACCTACTGCTTTGTATGATCAGAAATAGCTAGCAATACATCTATTTGACCTTTGTTGCAAAAGTATTTGATATTCAATTGCAATTCGTCAGCAATATATTGTGTACAGCTTCCTGAAGCACATGAGCGTCTGTTTCTTTTATGCAAATTCACCGATTGAGCAATTATCGACATAATCAACATTTTACGAGATTGGCACACTATTTCTCACACTGTTTAGTGATAATTACGCGAACAGCCGGTACATTGGTCTGTTTATGATCAGATGTATATGCCGACCATAGATGATCTGTATTTCGGCGTCGTGGAGTGTCGCAGCAATTGCGCCAGCATTTTATATTCGTCTAGGTGTAAACCTTTCCGTTGCAGCCGGCAAGATAATTCATAAATTAGCACTGGAGGGCTTCGGCGACCCGCACAGCCGCCGACACCCCCTCTGGGGACCCGACGGTGAACGGCTTTGCCAATAAATGAGCAATAATTCCGACGCTCTCTGGCTGTGAACGTCTCTCCGACGACGCTTGTAAGCGAAGGCTCCGTCGGCTGTGCAACGACGCTATGTGGTCGGGCGTCGTGGCGCGTGTCTGACGCGTCGAGTCTCTAACAAGCGACCCACCAGGCGCCCCGCTATAACCGCACAACAGCGGTCCTTAAACAAGTTGGCAGACGAATATTTTCGATCGATTTTTTTTTTGCATAGCGCAATTATTTCTCATTGTTAATATATACTCTTATAACTATACATACAACATAATATCAAAATCTTGTCAAAGTATGAGTACCTTACCGAATCAGTGAATACATATATGAATAATATTTCTATCTTGGTGATGAAAACGCTATTTTTCACTTTTTTTAACACGGACGCAATGGGGTTAATAACTTTTTTCAAAATGTGAAGTATATATGCAAAATACACTACTGTTGATGCCATTAAGATCGCTTCTTACTGCAAATGCGATATATGTATAAGGAAACTATTATAAAGAGAAAAATTTCATCATAAAAAAGACATAGTTTGCATATTCGATTCTCTATTTCCGGATTCTATTTCGTGTAATTATTTACCGACTCACTCTTCTGGAGGCGTCGGACGTGTTACGGTACCACTAATGCCTCTGACATGACCTAACGAAACAAGAACCAACAGTTCTACATGCCTTCCAAAACACGATGGGATTCTAAGTCACATCGGTATTTACTGAGATTCCAACACAGGTTTGTTGGTACTCTGTTGGGAATTTTTCCACTCAGCTATGAACAAGCGTAACGATACTGATAGGTGTGAAGGTGTACCTTTTTGACATGACAACGTCTTATAAGTCGACGAGACCGGCTGTACGGACGAAAAAATATGACTCATACCGTCACGTTCCTTAAGGTGGGTATTTAGTGGAGTACTGATATACATGAGGCGAATCGAGAAAACGAATTTCGCGTGCGGTATGCGGCATATTCATATCGAATTGGAGATATACGCTTGCAATTGAAAAGAGAAAGAGAGAGGTCAGTGTAATATATCAGATTACAAATTACATTTATGATGCATATTTGGTCATAAATTTTTAACATTGCTATCGATAAAATTGGCAATTTGAAATTCTGTTAAAAATGAAGGAATTCCATTGGCTGAAGCTGTAGTTATATTGACTTGCTAGGAACGGATATACCATATTGTCACAACTTCTGTAAACCAGATGTGACGATAGATACTACATTCACCATCCCAACTACAGTGGATGTAAATTTTCCATAGAACAACAACAGAGGCGAAAGGTTCTCTATTGAAAACAATTTTTGGAGGCATTTTTGTATCACTTTAAAATCAATACACAGCTATCGGGCAAGACATATCTACTGTCTGTTTATCGATTTCGGGCGTCATAATTTCGATCCTATCCCAACTTATACACATTCAGTTACCATTCAACGTTTTTCAACGTTGTTGAAGAGAGAATAGATACATTCGTTCCATGCGGAACGAATAGGGATCTTTTGGACGCAAAATATCCCAGAATAGGAGTATGCGACCGGTTTCCAGGATGTGGAGATTGGGTGAAATTTCAAATTTAGCCCTGTCGCCGGTTTTCCAGAACGCCACGGTAGCGAAAGGTCCTAAACATTAGTTTTAACGACGATACGATAAATGTCCCGTTAGAAGAGATGGAACGTAATCCTTTCGGGACAACCACCGTCGCTTTGTCGCCACCCTTCCCACCTACATCAAATCGTGCATTTAACGACGAGAAAATTCCTCGGGGAAATTCGTGATTATTCAAAGGAAATCCGAGGGTAGAAAAAACGGTAGTGTTGGGTCGAGCGATTATATATTGGAATTTTAGGTGAAAATACCAGAAATGCCTTTCGATGTGAACCTTATTATGTTAAACGCACAACGTCGGTGGTGCGTGTGTGTGTCGCGCGTAGCGCCCAACTAGAGGGGGCGGTTTGGGGTAAATGCGACGTGATATAACCAAGGATGAGGACATAGACGCGATCCAGGATCATTTACACGAGCGAGCGCAAGCACGAGACCATCGCTTAACAATGGGGGGGAGGGGGATTGGCGGGCGACCGAGGGCGGCAAGCACGTAATCACCAGACGGAAGCGTGCGGGATGGAGGGCGGCAAGAGGGCTCAACAACGCCGCCACGCTCGGTTGACCTGCCGCCGCCGACGACGTCGCCGCCGTCAGCCACATTCCACGCGGGTCAGGCGCGGATTAGTGAAAGATGAATTACCCTTCCGTTCCACCCAGACGAACGGAGATTTATCGAATGGAATACGGGATTTGAACGTGGAAAAATGTTATTTTGGATGCGGTGTTGATTATTGAAAATTATAGAACTCTTTTATTCATATTCTCGGCCTTTTCATTCATTTGTTCCGGTCCTGGTCGGACACGTTTACATGGCGGCTTTCGAAACGAAAACTTGCACACCATTATCGCTTTCAAAAGTTCAATCACACCTCTGAGAAGAAAAACATGTAGCCGAAAAGGGTCAATACGCATTTTCGTAGTACTGCCAGTCCGAAAATCGGTAGAACGAATTTGCTCCCTTATTCTGTAGAGGTCTTGCAAGGAAAATGCTGTGAGCTCCTTCAGCGATTCAGATTATCAAAGTGAAAAATCCCGTCAGATATCACTGTTTCTAACGTGGGGAATACAACATTACGTTGCTCATTTGCCTCGTTATGTTTCATTATTTCTGTCATTTAATTATCAGTTGAATAATGGAGATCAATAATGTTTTTGGCATAGAATTCATTCATTATAAAAAATTTCAAATTTCCATTATACATCTGAGGTACTGGACCAATACTAATTATAACATTAGTATGCAATTCGTTTTGTTAACTCAAGTGCTCATTCGCCAGATTTTTATTGGCGCCATCTTCGAAAAATGAAAAGATTCAAGCTGCGTTCGTTTGAAATGGTTTCTTCCAGTAGGTAACTGGAAAGTTTCATTTGTTTCATCGAAGAGAGAGGTCACTATGAAAATCAATATCGGATAACGTGATATTCGTTATGTTCGCTATGTATGTGACTTAGTGTTGGGTCGCTCAATAACGAGTCGTTCACTTTGAACGGCACACTTGAGTGAACGGTAATGGGCGGCTCCTTCGAATTGAGCGGCACACTGGAAAAGAGCGACTCATCCCGATCGAGCCGCACCTTCAGAATGAACGTCACTCTGAAATTGTGCAACTCCCCTCAAATGAACGGTTTTTTCCAATTATGACTGGTTCAGTATCAATTTCAATGTAAAGTGAACCTTTCGATTAGAGTTAAATTTGAACGTGTTGTCTAAAAATTTATGCTCATAAATAGAAGGAAGCGATTGTTGAACCCCAGCTATCTTGTTTGACTCGTTGGACAAAAAAACGCAACATGTTGAATGGAGTGGAGGATTTTCGCGACCATTTCAGCGTGTATTTCGTGGAACATATTTTGAGGCGTACTTCACTTAATCAATGTAAAAAAATAAAGTTTTCTCACTCACCTTTCATGTCAAGAAATAAATTTGCGGTTTATTTCCATAATTTATTCAAAATATTCATATTCAAGTGATGTTGATGACTGCTTTGCCAGATTCTTGCCTGAATAGCATTGATAAGCTCTTACCACAGAAATAACAGAAAAAATTTTTCATATAATTCACAATTGAATCTTTCTCAGCGTTTATTTTATCACCACATTACACATGGAGTATAAAAACTACCCGTTTCTCTCATATTATTGGTTATTCATCACACAAAAATAAAAAATTTCTTTACTTTGAGCCAATGCGACATTAAAATATGATTCCCGAATTTATTATATGTGACTGCAAATATGCATGATTAATAGTTAAGTTTCAAGTATAATCAAGGTAGCGCTATTTTAGCTACCTCATCACAACCGAACAATTCATTTAATCAAAGAAAACAATAAAGGGATCTAAAAAAGACTATTGAAACTATTGAAACATTATTGGGAAATGGGTTAGTACAAAAATTGATATGTTCCGTAGAAATTTTATTTGAAACATTAGCAGTTATTCACGTCGAAACTGACAATTTAATCTGATGATCAACATCCAAAACATAAAAGTACTGGCACAAGAAATATAAAGATGGGAAACAGATAACGCTTGAGACGATTCGAGAACTCGGCAGTATCAAGATATATATTCCAGAGGAAAAATAAGTTAACGGCCGAAGTTATTTGCGAATTGGAGGATTAGAAGAACTTTGGCAACATTAGTTACTTTCCGAATGGAAATTTTCCAATTCATTGTTGGTCATTTTGTATAAATGAAAGAAGGTATATTTCGGAATAGCAACATTCAATTTCTCTGCTTGTTCTTGTTAGGAACCGGAATGGCACCAGGTGGCAAATTAGCAAATTTCGGATTATTCTGAGGTATGTTCTCGTCGCCTTCCTCTTCTGGCGGTGGAGGTGGTATCGTACTAGGAATGTCACAATCTTCTGTAGGAGGAACGACGCATCTCAGCGATCTCCTGTCGAACACTAACATGGCGGGACATCTTTGTAATCTCGGATAGCCACCCTGACACTGCCAGTATCTGTTGCATGATTTTCCCAATGCGACATTGCCATTAGGATCATCGTTACAAAGTGCTGCGCAAAATTAAGGAATTAATTGAATGAATCGAGAGCTAAAATAATCTTACGATGTTTTTGGCAACCGTCTACATTATCTGGCCAGTCACAAGAATGTGTCTTTTCGTTGTAGAGTAGTCCACCTATGCACAGCTGCTCAGTTGCCGTTCCGTTCCAACAGGTCCAATATCTAGTACATGAGGTCTCGTGGCCAAATATACCATACAACCAATCGCAATGTTCCGAACCAATTGGAGGATCTGCGAAAATGTTCAATTACATAATTAAAATCACTCATAATTGCTCCTACCACTAGTATAATGAAAAAATTGCTTATAAAGGGATCCAACAACATATTTGGAGAAGACCTCTAAAGCGAAAATCAAACAAATTCCTATTGGAATCAATACAAGCCTCTCAATTACAAGCCTTGAATGAGAGAAATGGACTCTTTTATATGAATAATTCCCAACTTTTGATACATTTAATCAAGAAAATAAAAATTGCATTCAATTACTTATGTCATTATTGCATCGTATCGATATCTGGAGTATTTGATCAATTTGTATTGAATTAATCAATTTTTATTTAACAAACACTTATTTCATTTCATGTTGAACCAGACACCATACACACAAATCGATTTAGCACACATGGATTTAACATTGTTTTCTATTTATAGTTTATTTCGAGAAAAAAGCGTAAGAAACTTCAAATTTGAAACCAGAAATGTTTGCTGTGTTATGTTTAGAATATTTTCATGGAAACACAGGGAGAACAAGGTTTGAATGAATTACTAATATTTATGAATGTGATCTGGTTTCAGTTTTGCATTTCTTTGAAAACTGCGGAGATATAAATTGGAATCAGTAATGGAAATAACACTGTACGTGAATTTTTATAATATGAGGAGAGAAAAACTTACTTGCTTGCTGTTTGTTATCGCAGTAATTCGATCTCCATGGATAATCACATCCTTCAGTCACTCCTCTATTTTTACCAGCAAACACTAAACCATTTGGACAGTCGTATAATTCAGGTTGTCCATTAACACATTCCCAGTATCTGTCGCAGTACGTTTCATCTCCCACAACTCTGGCTTTTACCTTACAAGGATCCTCCTGATTACCTTTTAGTTGAGCTTTCGAGCTACCTGAAAAAAGCCGTAAACTTATAACAATTTTTCTTGAAAAATTACTAGACTTATAACTTATAAGTGTGCGTAGTAATTTCTCTTTTCACGTTATTGGATAAACGGCCAGGGGGGCCTACCGAGAGTGTAATGGGTGCGGGGGTGTCGCTGCGTTCAATCAGAACCTATTGGTGCAGCGGTGCGAGGAGACAGCAAGCAGAAATGAAGACTTTTTTTATTCATTGGCAATTGGTTTATCCTTAAAATTTAATGAACTGTCACTTTATGATATTAAAATCAACATTACATCAATTGGCAAATCTGTGAAATTTATCTTTTCACCAAATCACCGAACCAAAATAAATCGCTCAGGTCATGTTTTTCTCTATTCGAAACGATCATCAATCACAATAACATCAGCATAACTATGACAACGTACCATTTATTTTTCCACCGGAGAAAATTAAAATAATTTCTTCAAAAGGACATAAAAAAACAAGCCACACGTAGGACTCGAACCCACGAACGCGATGTAGTCCATTAGTAATCCACCGCTCCACTATTTACAACGCCGGTGCAGTTTGGAAGATTCTTAACTATTTTTTTTTTTTTAATATAAAGTGCATGTAGCAGAGGAGATATTACGAGATCGGCCGTTTTTTGACGGGGATGATTTCGCTTTCGGATTTTTTTGCGGGAAATACGTCCGCCTATTCGAAACGAGCATTTCAATTTTTCTAGAAGCGAGCGATATTCGACCAAAATCGTTTCGTACCACTTTTATTTTTCATTATTTCGATTACGAGAGGTTCTGGAGTTTGGGGAGCTTCTAGTGAATAATTGTTCGCATTATTTCGTCGCGCCTACGAGATATTCGTGAAGTATGTATAGTGATCGAATCGTCGTCACCTTTTTTCCGTTCATTGACAACAATGCTTCACAATAATTCACAATTAAATGACTCCCAACCGTTATAGTTGCGAAAAACATGCGACAACAGAGTCGTCTCACGCGAGCGGCATTGTTGTTGGAACAGCGACCATGACTGCAATAGAAATGATTTTAGAATGTGTACGAATGTTATCATTTTTGTAAGTCCTCCAACGAAATCGTTACAGTGGTAGTTCGTATATAAACTTCCATAATAGCGACAGTATTTTAAAAGTAACTTTTTTACCCCCAAGGTCGTCCAAGTCGACCTTGCGGTTTGTGTCCGTGTGTATACGTTAAAAAAATATTTCAAATTTAAATATTTAAAGGATGCGAATAAAATGTTGAGTTGTTGAGTCAACTCTATTCTGAATATTTTAACAAACGATGGATATCTGGATGTAGAACATACCCAGGAAAAATTCCCACACATTGAAATTCAATCAATATGAAGGGGCCATAATTCAAATAGCAATAAGAGAACCAAACCATGTTTCACCAATAGTCAGTGAATATCAATGTGTGTGGATTCCGTGAAGGTATGTTTGCTCAATAACGATTAGACTTTCTAGGATAAATACAGTAGTCGAATGTGTGAATACTCGTTACAGCATCGTATAAGTAACGATCCGAATGAAACACGCAGCCTTTTAGAAATGTTGTATGTTTGAACTTTTGGAAATTCATTCAATAAAATTGTGAGAATAACGATCATCTCGGATTAATAAGGAATAACCCACTGGTGAAGTAATCTGGCACGTCTGTACTGTGTCATTGTACTTATATAATTGATTTCTAAAACGATTTGTCCATTTATGTTTCTCGTCAATCTTCTTTCCGCGTTTTCAATGCCAAATTATGACATGTCGCTAACCGAGTTGCAACAATTCCGAATGACATGTTATATATTTTTATAAATCGTTTCTAAATGGATGAGTCCGAAAGTATACAAAATTAAAAGCGATCTCCTCAAATAAAAAAAGATTTATTGCTCCTCCGATTTAATCTTCAAAATAAATTAGGTAATCATACTTCAAGTAATTTTACTGGGTCGTTCGCGTTTTGATAAAATATTTCAATTCGAGTATGTAATTCCGGATGTTTCCACAATATTTTCGCGATTTATTTTTTGTGATAATTTTTTCGGTCAATTTTATGATCGAAGTCGGTAAATCGCGAGTTCATGAACAAGAAAAATAAAATAATTCCATCAATCCATTCCATATCTTGCGGAATTCTTTTTTGTAGCCTTTACATAAGCGATGAAACCTAAAAATCTGTTACATTGGGACTTTTTGTCTTTTTTCTAATTTTCTAATTTTCTGAAATTTTGAGGATTTCGTTTTATTTTATTTCCGAATCTCCTGAAAGCGAAAAGTGTGTTATTTTGGCGTTCCAAAAGCATGCATGAAAATTTTCGATTCTGCAATGAATGGTTTTGGAATTCCACATAAAATGTGCGGAAAATTTGAAGTTCCTTGAATTTTGAATTATTTTCCATCTTTCTCAGATATTCAAGAATTTTCTGCAGACTTCAATATAAAACTCGAATATTTTATGACAATCAATGAATTTCTAGATTATTTCAGGCATGGTCTGAGAATTTTCGTTCATTTTGCAGTACTGGGAAAAATTTCACCAGACTCACTCAAGTTTTTTGAGAAATTGAATAGTTTCACTCATTCTTTGGAAACTTATTTTCACAAAATCTATAGATTTCCAAGAAATTGATCATTAGGACAAAAATTTTTTTACTTAAATCCCCCACAATTTATTGGGAATTAAGAAAAAGGGCACTTGCCTCCCCCCAACAATCTGTCAGTCAATACAATTTGGAGGGCGGTGCACCGCACACTTTACACAGTCGGTAAAGACATTTCTAATGTATTTGGATATGTATTGAATGAAATTCAAAATAATCCATAAATCATTGATATCAAGTTCAAATTCAATTCGAATAGGATCAAAATATTTGAACAATAGTTTTGACGGTATTGAAGAATCAAATTCTTTCATGAAAAAATTCACGATTCGTCAACTGTGAACTTAAAAATACGGCATATCATTTAAAAAAAAATCACGAACATACCTTTTGTAATCAAGAGAATGGAAGATGCATTGTTGAATGCACGTCCTTATACACACGTAATAAAATAAGGAATAACAAGCCAAATTTTTAAATGTTGTGAAATAATTAATCTTGATAACAAACTGTTCATTAAGAGTTAATGAGTATATTTAAAAATGAATACGTTGATTATTCACTGAATGAAAGACTCTGTGAAATTGCCCCATCTTTCAATTAATGAAAAATATTTGTAGAAAGAGTATTTGGATCTTATCAGTACCGCCGATTAGTTGTAAAGCAACAATTTCACAATATCTCCAGTCAGACCGACGCGAACTTGCAAAGACATTGAATATGTAACTATCAGTGATTTTCAAACCGATCAGACTTTAATGCCCTACTGTTTATGAGAGAACAAAAAACTTCATTTTTCATTCCATGGTCTTAACAAATTGCGAAAACTTCACTCTTCATATTTTTCAAAGAAGAGTTTCAATTTTATTCTTTATAAGCGTCGTTATCAAGTTATATGATTCCTGTTTCGGTGTGAAAGAATTCAATAACATACGTTATTGATGTGTGAACCTATAAAGATGATTTACAACAGATTAATTACGTTTCTTCACGAAAAATGGTAAAAATATTTTGAGAAAGTGTTTAACATTGCCATGATCTTCGCTATTAAGGTGACTCTCCAGTAACCGTTTGTACATCCCACGACTTGGCTAATACGTTACATAAGACTTTGTTCCCATAGGTAATCATCACCTTCGCAGTTATTATCATTGAAAATATTTCAAAATGCGCTATGAAATTTAATTTTCATTTAAAATCACGAGGTCAATGTTCACTGTTTATTGACATAGAAAAGTCGTTACATGATACGTCATTGTTTGCCTAATAAGAAAAAGATCTAGAATATAACTATCGAAGTCGTAAATTATCATTTTGGGCATCTCTTCCTCCTTATACAAAGCTCCAGATCAACGAAGTTCTGGATAATGTTTTCAGCTCTGCTTGATGGAGTCAAAAAAACTATGTAATTATTGAATCCATCAATAAGGCACCGGTAAACAGAAAAAAAATCTACAACGAGGTTAATGGAACGCGAAGCTGAATTTATGGACCATATGGTATCTACCGGAGCAATTCGAAAGAGTCTGTCAATGATTCGGTAGACGGTACTTTTAGAAAACAGCTTTGGCCTATTCACTTTCACTCGACGGCACTTTCTACTTCTCCACATCTCGGCATTAATAATTGTAATATTGAATGTCCACGAATCGAGTTGAAGTAATAGCACCGACATCGCCGAAGGCCGATACATCATACATAATATGTATGTAGTTATGCATCGTCGCTCCATCACCAAGCGCTTGACGGTATGGTGCGGCTTTTCCATTTAATTGCACCTCAACTCTATACTCTATGAAATTCATTACTCAATTTCTTGGAGTCCCGCTTTTTTTTTATACGGTACTCTATGGTTTTTGAGATTTTCCACAATGAACTTTCAGATTTACTTGAATAGAAAATGTACATGGGTAACATAAAACTATCAGTTGTTTATTTGCGGAGATAATTTTAGAACAATAAGAAGTGTTCATGAATTATATTTTCTATTTCTAAGCAACGAACAAGAGTTGAAATATATGTTCTACAGATTCATGTTCATGACAATGACTTACAGTAAAACGCCTCCCCATAATTTATCTCTGATTTCAGCAGAAATCAAATAGGGAGAATGTTTCAGTCATGTTTTTTTGTCAAATGGTTTTCATCTAACACAAAATTTTAATGGCGACAATTTTTATCTAAGAATCTACCTATAATTCATGATTAATTTTTTTAGTTCAACGCAATTCGTTTAGAACTTGAAAAGTTAGTACGAAGTCGAGCTAAAATGACCATTTGAAAAGTCGACTTACCAATTGTGATAGCTACCACTATAAAAAACAATTCACTCCGCATTTTGTCCGACTTTTTTACCATCGACTCACCAACAGATATTTACTGATCATTGAAAGTCAACTTAAGAGTTTCTTCGTTGCTTCATCGGGCAACCGAAGAGGGGGCCTGCGAAATTCCCTCCCCCATTTTCTTCGGTACTGTTCTCGCATTCGATCGAATGTACTGTACTACTATAACACATTAAAAATACTTGATTAAATGAGGAACTTATTTTTGGGCAGAAATCCATTCAAATAAAACGAATTGATAGGATGAAAGAGTTGTAATATTCCTAATGTGTTTCACAAATTGTGAAAGTCAATAACTCTTGGTGCTGACTTTTTTTTGTTCATCTGGAAGTGTATACGAAATGTGGGGTAGATAAAAGAAAGTACTTTAGCGATTTAATAGGAAGTTATAGGTATGTCTTCGTTTTGGTTTCTGAACAATGATAGATAGTTATGAGGAAAAGGGATTCTTTGACATTGTCATGTAGTACTTGAGAATTGTAATTAGTGAAAGGCGACGAGGGAAGACCTATCCGTTTGTGGATGGTAACTCGCAAAATAAGAAGATATTCCTACATCTAGAGTAACTATTGAATGGACTTGAGGTAACTACTCGTGGACGTCAAACCAGCGAATTCGTTAGTTTAACTGTGGCCTACTCGTCGGAATAATAATAAAAACGATTCATTTGGTGGGTCCAGGTCAGAATTTTTTTTGTATGACCACTGGTCAAACTGAAGTTTTCGTTTGGCAGATGTCGACGTTTCTATGCGATTAGAATTATTGAGTTTTGTGACTTTCCTAAAACGGTTCGCCGACTGTTTAATGTTTCAATTTACCGTTTTGTATCGCAATAGAACGATTATGAAAGTGTAAATAAACAAGAAGCGTCGGACCGCCGCTCAACAAGTGAGGGCCCGATCACTATATATTCCAAATGCGCCTCAATCCGTAAACGCGCCTCTCTCTATTTCATTTTTCTCCTCTTGATATGAATATGATTTTGTAGATGATCTTACAACGTGGCATGTAACGTATTATCTATACACGTTTCTCTGTTTCCCATTTTTTTTTACTGAAAAACTCTAAAACAGCCGCATTTCATTTTTATCAACAAAGTTTTCTTGATGGCAATTAATTCAGTATTCAAAAATCTTTATAAATGCTTCTCGCGGCGAAAGTGTTACTTGTAATCATTGAAGTCGATTTTCACTATCAAGTTGTCTCCATTAGATTTGATTAATTAACTTCCAAATGATTTTTTTTGCTGAAAAGGTATGAATTTGCTGGATCATTCGCAGAGATTGCCTTGGGTGGTGTGATGTGCGAGAAAATTGTTTGCCAAAATAAATCCTCAACGAGAACTTCTTCAAGGTCGAAGAAAAAACGCTATAAAGATGTATTTCTTATTACCTTGAAACAAGTGAAGGTGCGATCTAACTTGGAAAGTCTAGCTATTGATTGTAATAAGTGGAGAGAACTCATTCGCAACTTTGAGATTGTTAATGATAATCATCTTAACCGTCCAGATTTGATTGGAATTTTGCCATATCCCCAGTGCGGTAGGATTGTAAGATCGCGGATGGCGTTATACATCGACTGACGTGTCAACCAAAATTAATTTATATGTATCACAATTTCATGAAATTATGGAATTACTTTTGACGAATTAAAACTGCTATGAATTGCAAATGCATATGCCACTCTGTAATACTATAAAAATAAAAAGACGCGGCCGCGCCGGTGTGGGCAGCCCGATCACTATATATGTATCGAATTTTCCTTCGGTATCTTCAAAGTCGGCACGGAAATTAAGAATACACGGATGCAATATGTCGGATATTTACGTCGCTCGAGGTTAGCCTTCAGCCTCTTACCCTTCCCCTTTGAATCGGCCAGATCAAAATATTCCTATAGATCACTTTGAAATGATAGATCCCTTCATGCACATGGACAGTATACGCTTGCAAATGGTCAGTGTAATACATCAGATGCATAATGAGAGTTGCAACTATTACGAATTTCAATCATGATTTACATTGTGATTGAAAAAATTGGCAAATTGGAATAAAAATTAAAAAGTTCCGTTTCAGGACCGACTCGGCAAAAATTGATTTGACCTCATCCTTGTGCACAGTCGTCAAGTTATTAGTGCCTCAAACGGGATGAATTTCGTAATGATCGGAGCCATCAGAACAGGTTTAAAAACCGTCACCGAATTTGCGTTGTACTTGTGTGATTTGATAAAAGAATGAAAAAGTAATTTGTATTAAACCAATGAGTTCAACTCATAATGGTCCCTTCACATACTGTTACAATTTTACATTGTCACACAAAGGTGGATTTACAAAATACATACATACTCCATACAGCTAACAACATACGAATATATGCGTCAAAACTTCAAGCAAATTAATGAAAAATTAAATAGTAACAAAAAATATCATTCGACATTCTATCACAACGGATACAAACTAGTGCCAAAATTTTAGAATACGTTTTGAACATGTTGAACATTCTGAAAAACTATTAACAAAAAGCTACTCTTTTGCGTTTTGCAGATTTGTTCGAAGCACTCATCAAAATGCTTCTGGGTGTCTGATTTCTTGACATCCTTCGCGTTTCTTCTACAGCTTTTGGTAAGCTAGGCGTCACAACTTCGCTATCTGGCATTTTGCGCTGTGCAGCCTTTTTTTTCCGAGCCGCCTCAATGGCTTGTTTTAACATTGATGACGCTACAGTATTGGGCTTCGATTTCTTTTTCTTGGTTTGTTTTTTAATGGGCGTCGTCTTTTTCGGACTTGACCAATTATTTTTCCGCATGGTTTCCAAATTTTCAAATCTTTTATTTAAATCGATGACTTGAAGGTAAACTAACTCCCAAAATCCTTTAAGTTCTTTATATCCTATTTTTTCTTTTTCTTGCGGATGTCGACACTTCTCGATTAGACCTCGGAACTGGTTGAACTTCTTGGTGATCAGAAGTTTTGACTGCCCAACATTCATATCTATTAGGCCAATTGCGTTCTCTGTCTGTGTTCCATCGTCTTTCTCCTTCAAAATATCGTCTTTGATATTATGCCATTGTTTGCATAAATCATTGATTCGATCTATTTCTGAATCAAGAATATCAGTGAAGTGATCTGCAATTTCATCACGATCATCACTTAATGATATTCTTTTCGAAGGAGTTTCACGATATTTTTTGTTAGACTTGACCGCCGCAGTGCGTAGAGGAGTTATTAAATTCTCCTTTTGGTCATTGTTCCATAACGATTCAGATAATCTTGTTTTCTTTGACCTTCCCGACTTATTGCAAGGAGCGTTTGACAGTGCTACTGGCGGTGAATTGACCTATAACAATAATCAGGTAACATTCCATTATTTAGAAAGATTAAATACTCAACCTGTTTTAAATGATTGTCGTTTTCGTTGTTATCATTGACGGATTTTATTTTTGGAGAAATAGTGGCACGAGTTTCTGAATTAATTTTTGAAGAATGAAGAATACTTGATTGATTCTTTTTGTCATTTTCCAACAATTGTTGGGATGACCTCAGTGATCTCCTTGCAGGAGTATTGGATAGTCGTTTTGTAGCAGAATTGATCTATAAAAATATTCAGGTAATATTTGAATTAATTACAAGTAATAAATAATCAACCTGTGTAACATCATTGTCAATTTCATTGCCGTCATTGACAGATTTTATATTTGAAAAGTTCGCTCCATGAGTAGTTTCTAAATTAATCAATGATGATTGCGAAGAAGTCCTCTTCTTCTTATTTTCCAAGAAGCGATCGGATGATATTCTCGGAGGAGTACTTGAAGGATTCTTCCTTCTATTTGACAACATTTGGTGGGATAATCTCCTTTTTACAGGCCTTCTTGCCGGTGTATTAGACAGTGGTTTTGGAGTAGACTTGATCTATAAAAATAATGAGATAACATTTGGCTTGATTAGAAATAATAAATACTCAACCTCAACCTGTGCTAAATTATTGTTAGTTTTATTTTTATCATTGAGAGATTTTGTTTTTGAAGGTGTGGTTCTATGAGAGGAACTTTTTGAACTATTCAATGAAGAATGTGGAGTACTTTGACGATTCTTCTTCTTATTTTCCAACGATCCTTTGGATGATGTTCGTTTTAAGGATCTACTTGCAGAAGCATTAGACGACGATTTTGCAGCTGAATTGACCTACAAAAATAATCTTGTAATATTTCCATTGATTAAAAATTAAAAATAATCCTTTGGTTTGTTTAGCCATTCCGAATAACGACAACAATTAAATAATAAGAAGTATCCCTATTTCAGTATCTTGTGAACTCAGGTAAATATTTGCCTGTCAACTATATTCTGGATCAAAACATGAATATTGGCTTTGCACTCATCAAAATTTTGTTTCTAGGCTGAATCACCGACTTATTACGTCCCAGCGATATGACCATACTAAATTGATTGCTGCACAAATTGAAAAATACTTACTTGCTCGTTCTCAACCCTCGGTGATGATCTTCTCTTCGGCAAAGTTGTGGTTTCTTTAATTGAAGGAACCTGTGGAAACACAAAATAATACTCCCATAATATAATTATAAACAATCATACTGATGAATCCATGAATAAGGATTTTCGTGGAGTTTTCATCCTCGTTCCTGCAGTCTTTGGTGATTCATATGAACCAGTAATCCCACTTTTTGCCAGTAACTTTTTCAATGCTCTTGTAATAGCGGCATTTTGCGAGAAAGGAACTGTCACGTGATCTTCAGTTACTGTTTCCTTCTTAATAGGAGTGACAATCTTAGTATCCTTCTTAACTGTTTTACTCCAAGCCGATTTTTTCACACTTTTTGATGCTACATCTTTTTTTGTACTTGATTCTTTGGTTTGTTTTGCTTTCAAAGTTGTTCGTATTGGTTGTGTTACTTTTTTTGTAGTCACAGGGCCCGCAGAAAATAGATTTTTATCTTTGGAGTAATCCATACGAGAAACTTTGAAAGGTGGTTTTTCGGTTTTTTTATTAATTGCCTTCTTTCGCATCTTCTCCTCCTTCCACTTCCGTAGTAAATCTAACCTGCGATTTTTCTGAACATCTGTTTTCGGCGTACTCACGACTTCTGTTTGTTCGACCGTTAGGTCCAAATCCTCCGGTATGTTCCTCATATTTTTGAGCATGGTGAATCTTTTCTCCTTAGTGGATAATGTGTTGACTTTGCGTCGCTTGTCCAATCCATTTTCGCCGAACCTACTTCTAAATTTATACAAAGATCTTTTTTCTGCTGACATTCTGATTGAAAGTTTTGTCTGCTTCACTACGAAACGAACGCGATTCGAAATACGACGGCACGAAATGATTCAGCGCATAGATAAAGATGACATCAAAGAACAAACTACTACCAAAGAATACTGAAGTATGAAGTGTGTAGATTTTGTTGCTACTCAACCGTGGTTAGTACCGTTATGTGTTTGTTAGATGGCGTGTTAGGTGAGGTGTGCTACTCTAAAATTTTTACTATGCCTAGTGGAAGTTGTCAAGTAAAAGTTTCTCAAGGTTCGAGTATCTGACGATCGAGCCAAGTCGATAAGGTAACAGAGTGAAAAATCAGTAAAACCTAACGCGCCATCTAACAATCATCTAACGGTACTAACTACAGTTTAATAACTGTAATGTATAAACAAAGCTAATATGTTCTATGTCTAAGGTATTGCCACAAAATATTCTGTGGTATTGCATATTGCGATCAAGATTGTGATCAAAGATCATCAACTTATCTCTAGTTACTTTCTCTGCACCCTTGTTAGGGGGACAATAACGAGATATACCTTTAAGGGCAGGTTACACAAAACACAGCATCATCAGTTAGTTGAAAATAATCGTTGATTAAAAAAAATTGCTTTGCATAAACGCAAAATTGTAATTTTAATTCAATCGTTTACTAATTCATGTTGTCAATTTGTCAACGTTGCAATAATTGAGACAATTAAATTACTTGTATATATAATTTATTACAACAAACAGTATCAAGAATTATCGTTATGGTGTATCATTTTATAGAAAACGCTATCTTTATTACCGATGAGGTTATTCGGACTGTCGAACTCGACGATTTCTCCTTTGTCCATCACAATCACCTGGTCACATCTCAAAACAGAATGAAGTCGGTGGGCTACTATAATCATAGTGCAATTTTCAAAAACTTCTCCTATTTTGTTGTGGATAAAATGATCGGTATCTTCGTCCATGTTAGCCGTCGCCTCATCCAGGATGATTATCCGCGTCTTCCGGATTATTGCTCTGGATTATCGAACTGACATTAATTTGGAATATTGTTTGATATCAAAGAAAAACGACCAATAATTGAACTTATGTTTCAAGATATAAGATGATCCAAAATGGGTATTTTGATTGGTTTTAAAATGATCCAAAAATTGTTTCTTACATCTTTAGTAATAGTCCTAGTTCAGTGTGGAATTATAAGTTTTAAAAGAAAAATTTTTTGATTTATCTTTGCAAAGACAACCAAAATTTGATATGCCGCGCGCGGATTCCTCACGAAAATTAAATAAAGAATTTATTTCTTCCCTAAAATGGAAGATGCGAAAATTTTGACTTGGCAACTTTTCTGAATTCAGTATGAAACAGAAAAGAAACCTGAGATGGTGAAAGGAAGACAAACTTCCTCACCTAAAATGAAAAAATATATTTTTTATATTTATCCTGATTCAGAGACATATTTGAATATTTTATTAGATTTCAAATATAGTTGTGCTTGAATTTTGTTTTTTTTTTCCTCTATTTTTTTCAGTTGATTCAATTAGAAGTATAAATCATTACCGTGCTAGGCAGAGAAGCTGCCGTTGTCCCACGCTGTATGTTAATCCGGTCTCGTGGACGTCTTCATCTAAATCGTTGATGGCAACTTTCAAGTTAACTGCTGCTAAAGCTTGCCATATTTCAGCATCCGAATGTTTGGTCAATGGATCAACATTTTGTCGCACTGTGCCGCTGAATAGTATCGGATCTTGAGGTATAATGCCGATGTGGTCCCGAAGATATTCTAAATTCAATGTTTTGATGTTGACTCCATCAATTAAAATTTCGCCAACCACTTCGTATAAACGGAACAAAGTCACTATAATTGAAGATTTTCCTGCTCCCGTACGACCAACGATTCCCACTTTTTCGTGAGGGTTGATTTTGAAATTGAGATTCTTCAGCACTGTTTCATTATTTTTTCGGTAAGTCAAACTGACGTCCCGATATTCGATGCTTCCTTCAGAAGGCCAGTTTTTGAGAGTCAGACCAGTTTTGTTTTCCTGTTCGACATTTGTGTATTCTTCCGATCGTTGGAAGCTCGTCATTATACTCTCCAACATGACCCACTGGCGCAGGCCCCAGTCCAAGAAATTACTCAAAATGAAAGATTGAGTGATAGCAAGACCAACTTCCGAAGACTTACTACCTAGAAAAATTAGATTTTTCGCTTTAAACATTTCTCAATTGAAAAATCGATTCGTTTCTTACCGCTTCTCATTAAAAAATACAGAATGATGATACTGATGAAAACTGCGGATAACATATGAAGAGAGAAAGCCAGACATCTAATCAAAATATCGAATAAGTGATGCGAAGCCATGAAATGATCGTGATGCTTGTCAAATTCATGTACAAGGATGTCTTGCGTGCCGTAAGCCCTGATTGTAATCAAGCCTTCCAGGGTGGCATTAATATGACCTATCATTGGACTTCGTGCTGAAAAATAATCAATCAAATTTTTTTTCTACAAAGTATCCTATGGCCTTACATGCCATTTCAATACGCCTCATTGTTCGTGCTGGCCTAATGCAATATCTACAAGCAAAGTAGAAAATCACGACTAGACACAACGTCATACCGCTGAAAAATTGACTTAAAGTGGCTATGAGAATTCCAGTCGAAGTCATTAGCGTCACCATCTGAAACAATAAAATTTAACAAAAAGGATTTACTTTTACTTAACTCTTACCCTGATAGCTTCATTAATTATATATGGAATCCATTCATCGACACAATATAAATCCTTGGAAAATCGATTAATAATATTTCCACTCATATTGTTATCGAAAAATTCCAACTTTCCAAATAACACGTTAGTTATCATGGACTTATGAAGATTCTTAGAGATCTTCAAACTGAATACGAAAAAGAGCGATGTTGCCATAAATACCAAAAAACAAGAAACGAGCACTAAAAACGAATAGTAGTGTATATAGTTCTGTCTCTTCTCAAAATTATTCAACATCCTTTCAGCCAGAGTCATCAAATCAGTTGTAGTATTGGTGACTATATTTGGGGTTGTGTTAAATGTCCAATTAAAATAAGTCCTGTGAAATGTTAATTGATCTCCGTTCAATTGACTTGAAAAAATCTTACCTTTCGGTAAATACTTCCTCGATCATACTCAAATTGCTGCTCATGGATGTTAATAAAGAACTCACAGTTGTGTTTATCAAAGGTTTTCCAAATTTGTTTTTCCTTGACATATCTTCTTCAAATAGTATCCTGAAAACAGTCGGTAATTATTTGTTCTAATTAAGTTTTAATTTCACCATTTACTCAATAGTTTTTCGGAGATACCTACAGATGCCTCGACTAAGACGTACAACGCAAATACTATGAAAAATACAATGAAGCCACCACCAAAATGAAAATAATTGTTGTAAGTGCTCCATCCGATTGAACCTGTCTTGATAGATTCGTGGTAGACGTTCGCTTTTGTAGAAGAACAGTTTTTTGTGATCAGTTCAGTATTTTCATTGCATGGCTTCTGCTCGTCAACATCTTTTATTTCGAGATCGTTTTCTACATCAGATTCGCATAGATCTTTATCCAGGCTTTCTAAACTTTGATGTAATTTTGGTGGGATACCCATTGGTTCTCCGGAATACGTAACTGTGCCTTCTAACATGATAATGACGTTATCCGCCTTACTGACAAATTTCGTGTCATGAGTTGCCAAAATCACTAATTTATTTCTGAGGTACTCTTTAATGCTGTTGACAAAGATGTAATTTTTCACGTGGCCGTCTAGCGAAGATAGCGAATCGTCGAAAATGTAGATATCACTTTCTTTGTACAAGGCTCGCGCAATGTTCACTCTGGCTTGCTGGCCCTTGCTTAAATTCACACCACAATCACTCAGTATAGTTTCGTCACCTTCTGCAAGACCATCCAGGTCAAACGAAAGGGCACACGCGTCCAAAACTTCTTTATATTTCGTTTCGTTATAAGATTGACCAAAAATTATATTCTGTTTAATCGATGAAGGAAATAACCAAGGATTTTGTGGTGAATATGAAATTGTACCTTCGACATTAATTTTTCCTTGGGAAACAATGTATTCTTGAAGAATCGCTTTCAACAGACTACTCTTTCCACATCCCACGGGCCCAATTAGGACATTCAGCCCTGGCCGTAGTTTCATATTGATGTCTTTCAATATTTCTGCCTTGCAAATACCAATATTGGCTGATACGAATTCTACTTTAGGTATTATGACGGAGTGATCGGACTGTTGAACATAATCGATTTCGTCTGCCAATAAAATCGTCTCGATTCTTTCTAAGCTCGCTTTGAATTCAGCTAAAGTTCCACAACAGACTGGAATTATAAAAGATATCGTTCTGCGTAATTTTTGAAAGCAGATAGTTATATAATAGACCACTTCTGCTGTTAAAGAATTGCCAAACCATATATAGAGAAGGATGACAGAAAGAAAGGACAATTTATTACAAAGATTTCCTAGAAATGAAGCGAAAAATTTGAGCACCGTCAATGTTCGCAGTTTACGGATTTCTATTCTGAAAAAGGAGAATTACCTGAAAGTTGAAATAATAGGTATTTACCCACTTTCTGGAGTCAATTATTTTTTTGGCAAAAAATTTTTCCCATGCATACATTTTGAGAACTCTGATAGCGGTGATAACTTCTTGTGTTAGTTGCAGTCGTTCGTCGGTTTTGGAATTGGCATCTTGGCGCTTTTGAAAGACAATTTTTGAAACATATACTGAAAAAGATTTTAAATTTGAATTATTTCCAAAAGAATGAATAAATTAATAATATTAGTATCAGAATTTGACTAATGAATACACATAACCAGAGTGATAAAGTGTACATATTCTAAATATGTACTAGAATTATTCTCGTTGAAGAGGTACTTTTCGTGTACGCTTGTCCAGCAAAACGAAATGAGCGGGTATAAAGCCGTATATTTTGCAGTTGTTACTCGATCGAGGTACTATGTGTGTGTGTGTGTGTGTGTGTGTGTGTGTGTGTGTGTGTGTGTGTGTGCTTATAGGTGTTGGTGCTCTTCTAGCTAAAGTTCGGAGAAGACGGATATCAATGACTTTTTGGTTAAGTTCGTTATTGATAGTAATCGGAGAATGAATTATCCAGCTATATGCGAAAAACTCTTGGATTCTCGGCAAATTTTGCCATTTTATTTTTACAGAGAACAGTTGTAGATTGAACACAAACATACACAGGAATATATTCTGCGTGTCTACTGAATAAAAGAAAGGCAGAAAATATTCCAATTGGTAATTGACAATGACAAATTGACAATACCAGCTCATGTTGCTTAAAATGTGGATGGAGTTCTCCTATGGCTAAATTTCACTATTTGTCATCTCTTACTTCTCGACGATTCACAAAAACCAATGAGAAAGAATAATACAGGTCAAAAACCGTTACTTGACAAAATATTTGATGTTGTAAATATTCCATATTAGATATCATATGAATGATAAAGATATAGCATAGGTGTGATTATAATAATTTACCATTGATAAGGTGCATGTGGTTACGTTTCAATAGTATGTCATAGAATATATACAAAAATGAGGCCAATATTTATAATAAACTGTTTCACTTTTTTCATATATTACGGATTTCAAGGTTAAGAGTTAGTTAACGATTTGACAGGTATGAATTATGCGAATACTGGAATGTGAAAGGTTTTCTTACAACTACCATACCGATGTTGCATTATATCATACCCGTACCATGTCCTATGTAAACGATACTTTAGTTAAAATCAATCGAACTTGTCTCGTGCGTAATCAACATAATCGTTTAGTATTTCGTATGCACTGTAACGAGTAACATTGATTCGTAATTTCTTGGTGTATCAAAAACTTTCAGCCTCTCCACCAATTCAACTTAAATTGTTGCTAAATTCAAATAACGGAAAAATTTTAATTAAAAAGTATTTTTCCTATTTATTTTCGGAGTAAAAGCACTTGAACTTCAGATATTCATCGCTTTCTGATATCTAAATAAACACTCCAGAAATATTTACTTTTCGAATCTTGTATGATGGGGCCAACGATCTCACGTATCAAAAAACATTCAGCAAAATTTAGTCGCCTAATTTAAGAAAATTAAACATTCTGCTCTTACCTACTAGGTTATTTATTTTATGTGAACCCATCAGGGTATTCTTTAAAATTAAACTTTATGAGAGAATGTTTTATTTTTCATAAATACATACTGGATGTTCCATTCAAAATGAAGAAGTTGATCATATTTTTTAATTCATCTTTATATATTTTTTTCCTCGTGTAAATTCATGTTGATAAAAAAAATGTTTGTCGAAAAAATACAGAAGGTTAGAAAGATATGTTCAATAGGATGTTATGTGATATAAAATCATCACAACTACGCTCAAATATAGGTCAGTCATACTTTATTCATATTTCGAGGAGTTGAGTGCTAACATCCTGGAAGTTGACAGATTGAAGAATTCATACTCAAATGATCGTAAACGATAATTTCATTCCACTATATTTTTTTCAAATATAAGATTGAGCTTGACAATACCGCGCTATTGACAGAAAAAGAAAGAACCCATTCAACAATGAAAAACTAACAACCGTTAAAGGAAAGAAATAACCGAACGAAAAGTTCCTAAATAAAAAATTTTAATTAGCATCGAATTTTGCAGAATAATAAAAATTGAGAGAGCAGAGAAGAGAGAAAAATAAATTCGAAAAAGTATTACAGAAGCTGTGCAGATAACGAGTGCGATGTGCCTTTTGTTCAGTTTTGTAACGATGATGAAGATGATGTGAAGAAAGATTTCAACCTCCCGATGCTCGCATTATTTACGTAACACATGTAACAGAAAAGATCCTGTTGTGAAATTGCTTAAATTAATACAATACAACGAAATATGTGTGAAGGAATAAGTAATCAATGTTTTGTTGATATCACATATTCAAATTTTTTTTCTTATTCCATAATATTTTGTTTATGTTGTATTGAATATATAATAAGACTCAGCACCGAAATTTGAGAAATTACTACGGATATGTTTTAATTAGACTTCAACATGTCAACTTAGTTCGATATCACAACGCTTCACCTGTTATTTTTTTTTACTGGTAGATTTTTTTGATTATACATATAAATCACCTATCCTCTACTATAGAATGTTCGAATAATTTATAGTATTTATAGTACTAAAAAAATTATAAATATCTCTTACATTGTATAACAACGGTGATCAAAACGATGCTCAAGCCCATTATTCCTGATTCTCCAAGTCTGATGTACAGGAGATACATGACAACACATGCTTGTATTAGTTCCACCCAGAGATCGTTCATGAAGTAACAAGCATCCTCGATTGGTATCACGTCTTTGGTAATTGCCGTAACGATTCTTCCAGGTGTTATTTGAAGAATAGTTGATGGACTTAATTTGAGCGATTTTCTATACACCATAGTGCATAACGACGTAACAATCTTGAAACCCATTTCATTTTTGAGCAAAACATAGTGGTGTTCGTAGAATAAATACATTGTACTAGTGAATATGACGATTCCTCCGTAGAACCAAGCGTCGTTTTTACTAACTTCTGTCTGATCTTCTTTGAAATAGTTCACCAGCTTTCCAACGGAATAGGGCGTCAGAGCGCTGTTTCGATCGAACTTAACACTGCGTTCAATAACTAATGTATTTACTTACACGTGAACGATTTTGATGAACAATTGTAGGAGACCAATTAGAAGATATCTTTTCACGAAACAGTCAATCAAAAGTTTCAAAATCGATTTTTTCTTTCCTTTCTTGGGTTTTTGTGTGTTCCATAGCTCTTCCATTTTATCTCCTAATGTTTTCGCCTTTAATTGACTCCATACTTGACTAATGTCATCATCATTCAAATCTTTTTTATTTCCCGCCTTGATATATGGATGAATGTATCTACATCGGAGCCAAAACTAATTTTCAGGTTCCGTGTTTTTTTTATTATAAGGAACTCACGTGAATGTTAAAATCGACCAAATACTAGCCGCATCTTTCGGATGTTGTTTACGTTTCACAGCGTAGCCCCGATCCATATTCCACCAGAAATATCACTCAACCCAAAGATTCTACCACGAATGAAACATTTCTGAATGACGCAAGGAGGTCGTTATAAGGTTTATATTTCTGATTATTTTTATTCTTAATCAATGAGCGCCAGAAAGGTACATATTTGTAGTTGATATTTGTAAGTGCTCACCTAGATAACATATCAATAACGGTAGGAGACAAAAGTTTTCGAATCATTTATTTATGAATGCTGACATCTTAAGATGGTTCCAAATCTTTATTTACACAGACATTATTTATTGCTCAACATCGTACTTGTTTTCCTTGGACTGTGATGGATAACGGAAGGTCCTCTCGAAGTTTCACTATCCCATTTTCCGACGTCGTACTAGCAGGGGAAATGAACGTGTCAGTAAATATTACTCTGTATATTTAATAATTTAAGCCGCAGCAGGAGATGACGAAATTCCAGGACTGACGATTGCAAAATTTCCATCTGGTGGGAAATTACGCCAAGCCGATATGAAAACATTGTATTGTGTTTTTCAGAATGCAAGTTTCCATACATGTCTAATGCGAAGCAGCACTGCTCATTAACGCAGCAATTTGCTGCCCCAGCCATTGCAGCGCGGCAATCAGCTATGTTGCCGCTACTAAGACTCACTTCTTCTATCTTATCGCCAAAATGGTTGAATTAACGGTGGTTTTGTCATGTCTATGAAAGTTGATGGAACAACAACGAAAGGAGAACAAAGCTGACCCTTTGTACATACGAAGAGAGGATGAAGGTTCGTTTAACATTCTGGTCAAAAGAAATTTGAATAGAAACGAACAGCTATTGTACAATGATAACAGCACAGTTTCGATATGTTTTAAGTTGGTTCCAATATGGAACTCGAAGGAAGATCTATAGCAGCGAAGGAAAAATGTTTCTGTTTTTCACTCTCAGATGAAAGAAATAATTTGTAGTTATAAGTAATGAATTTCTTTTCTTTGAGTACTCTCTCTAATCGAGTACATATTTAAATTAGGAACGTTGATCAGAACCATCGCAAGTTTAGGGTAGCAAATTCACCGTATCAAAACCGTACAAGCATGGTGAAGACCTTTTTTGAGTCACCTTTGATTGTAAAATGAAATATTCATTCATATATTTGTTCAAGAAGGCAATGGTAATTCTTCTTGTAAATTTGGCGGAGGTTCAGATCTGGAGCCGCGGACGGAACGGTGCAATGTGGACATATTTTTTTTATATCAGAAGCATTTAAAGGTAAGTCAATATCAAAACAAACAATCATATGTTTTATCTCTAAAAACGAGCTCTTTCTATTGCATTCTGTGTTCCGTCAGCAGATCTTTAGGAGAATGCGCTTCAAATTCCCCAGATTTCATTAGAGCCGGGTGCTAGTTCTTCCGTTGGCACCATCCAGTGTTGGTTTGAGATGTTTTTCCACATGTCTATTCCGTTTATTGTCTGTTGATTTGAGAAAGGTTTCATTTAGAGCTATATCCCCTAGTCTTTCATGTGCTGACATGCGTATGCGGCCGCGGAATGGCACAGGGCAAGTGCCGAGCTTTTGAGAACTTGAGGTTTGGCTCTCCAATTAGTTCATGTCAGCTTACGCATTATGTTGTTCCTACCGCTCACTTTTAACTTAGTATTAAAACAATGTTATTTGTATGTCAAATATCTATCTAGTGTAACTATCAGATATTTTGGATTGGAGCAATACTGTAGTAATGTTCCTTCGTATTCAACTTGCAGACTTTTTCCAACAAACTTGTTTTTAAGATGGAATGCGCAAGTTTGTGTTTTCGTTAGATTTGCTTTCAACTGGTCTTTTAATGCCCCGTCCAAGAGTTGTTGAACCTCTTCAAAAGATTGGCCCTATCATAGGCATATATGTAGCTTTTTGTAACACTAGGCAAAGGTTGATCGTTGGTATCAATATTGCTGGAATACATTACCCGCTCACTTCATTAGCTGCGCAAGCGTATACAATGGACTGTTATGTTTATTCTTTATGAATATTTTAACGTTTGTCGATAAAAACAAATATTCACTTCTGTGCCAATTATTGTATGAATAATATTTATATTTAGCATCGATCAGCGAGTACAGTAATAATGGGTCATGTTTCAATTTTGACTTATTATGGATCTTATAAAAATCCAACTGTTTTTATTCAGTACATATTCAGTGAAAAATATAAAATGTTGTGTTAAAGTGTTAATTGCTTATACAAAATAATCAATGGTAATTATTCAATTGAATCCATATAAATATGAAATTTTTCGTCAATGTTTTCTCATAACATTATCACGTAAAATCATCATCCGTAAACCGGTTTCACAGACAACTAATTTTCTTCAAAAAAGTTTTCTCGAATCATGCTCATGAGGAGAAACAGATCCCCGCCGCGTCGCGTCGCGCCGCGCCGCGCCGCGCCGTGTAAGCATATCAGCGCACGGCGCCGCCGCCATAGATTTTTACTGCATCACAGACCTTTACCATGAACACACGATACAAACCATAAAGGTATAAGATCCAAGGAGAACAATATTTCATTTCCTTTTCCTTCGGTGTTCGGTATATGAATGAAGTTGATTTTAATAAATAATACCAAAAAGTTGTGATAGATTAGGGATGCGCTGAGTGAAGAAAAAAAATGTCGTTTGGAATGCGGATTATAATGGGAAATCAATCCTTTTCTTCTACTGTGCGCGAAGAATTCGCGGCAGGTGGATTAGCAATGATAAAACCTGATTGGTCTGCTGTAAAGTGAAGGGAAAAACGAACGAAGAAGTTATAAATATGAGTGCGAGTGTTGGTACCAGATTCTAGTTATCCATTTTCTCCGGTGATTTGAACATCTTTCTCGTTAAAATGAAGTTCAGCGTGGTGTAAGTCGAGTTTTTTGTATATGTATTATTGAGCGAAACTTCTTTGAAAAAAGTTGCACCTTTCTAAATTTCGCAGTTGTTTGAATCTACGCAATACCTATTCAATTATTGATTGATTCATTCTTCATTGCGAAAGTTCCTGATCGAGAGGTCTGATTCATTTCGTTGAATAGAACTAAATTCCAATTCTTTGTTGCTTTTCACATAATTGTTAAACTTTTTAGGCATATGGTCTGAATAGTTGATTTAACTTTTGATGCAAGAATCTTTTCACTAAAGACCGTTATATAATGCGATTATACCGCAATAAATTGTAAGATGCACAGTTCATTAGTATTGTACGTTTGGTCTTCGATTTGCGTCTGGAATTCAGAAAAATATTGAGCTACGCTCCTTGAAATTAATTCATCGTTAAGGTTGAACGACAAAAAATAACTGCAGTTAATTTCCCATTTGTTGACCTTCGGGTTAGGAGTAGAAGAAATGGTGCACTATTAAATCATAACCGATAATGATAGTTCTCTGATAGAATCGTGCTAAAACTTTGTATGCAGAAAGATTTCACGGAAGACTTCTGATTGGAAAACTCCTCGACGCTATCGGAATTTTTAAAAGAATTGGTGAGGTGCTTCATATAAACCAATTACGTGAAAACTCAAATAAGCCGAACGAGATTCAATCGAGGCGAAACTCGACGCGGTCCAATTTTCAAGTGAAAGTTATTGAACATTTTTAATTATAAAATGGTTAAAATTTTATAACGTCCTTGACATTATCTTCCGATGAGTTGTTTGAAAAGTTTCTTCGATACTCCTTTTTGGTTTTCACGATTCTACTACTTACGTAACCAGTGTTTTTGTCATCGTTCTATGTATGCACCGAAAAAATTTATTTCGGTAATGAGTTTTGAGGCGATTTTCAATTTTTCCCCGTTATAAATCAGGAAAAGCCGAATTTTTGGAAGGATTAGATGTTATAATCACTACATACCTAAAAAGCAATCGATTATGTTCTGTTAAATATACATTTCAATGAATTGCAAATTATAAACTCGCATCTAAGGATTATCTTCTCGATAACGTTGGCGTTCGCCGACTAGGTTAGCCATTATTTGTTTCAAGGATGTGCCTCTCCCATAAGGTAACAGCAACACCGGTAATACTTAGACGGAGAGTAGTGAAAGTGATGATGATCAAGCATAGGTCATAATCTGCAGATTTTTGCCAAATAACCGCTATTTTATTTAAACCCGGATTCTCAGGTTGCTCGTCCTTGCGTGCTTAGTGGCACTTTGTTTCGGAAAACCAGCCGACGAAGCGAATGCTGATTACGAAGACTATCCCGACGAAGCTGCAGCTGCGCCACCTCCAAAAAAATCACCCTTACCAACCAGGGGCGGTCTGTTGAATCGAAGGAATCCCTTGGCGTCCAGAAATACCAAAGCTACGTCAACATCAGCTGCTCCTCCGCCTGCCACGGTAATTGTACCGGTTCCCGGATAAATTAGCCTCACTCGCAAATTATTAGAAAAAAAAAATAACTTCTACGACTTTGAAACTTTTTTTGCAAACCGAAATCAATTTTATTCCGATAACGCGTTGGCAGAACTTTTCAAGCTGCATCATCGCTTTATGCGTTCGCAGATGCGAATAAGGACTCATTATTATTCACATGGTTCAGGAGGAAGAAGCGGCACAAGAAGATGAGCAAGAGACTGAGGAGGAACAATCACCAGCTGCGAGTTCAACCACGGAAGCCCCCAAAAAATATCTTAAAGGTGGAATCGTCAGATCCTTCAGGAGCAATGAAGACTTCTTGGCAAGTTTGAAACGAAGGCGAGAACAGGCTGCACTACGTGAGTATAGAGGCAACAAAAATATCTAATTAAAATCAGACTAAAAGAGACTAAATAGCTAAGAATATATTTTTTGTCGTAGAAAAACATAGCCCCAAAAATGTGAACCACGAAGCAGAAGAGAGTACTACTAGTGAAGCAAAGTCTGCCACACCTGTGAAGAACAGCAAATCTTCAAGTAATAGGAAACGTTTCAATAACTCGAAAAAAGATCACGTAGCCGAAGACGAGGAGAAATTTGATGCAGCAGCCGCAAATTCGCAACCTAGATCTGGAAGACGATTTAGTGCCAGAAGCTGAAGGGATCAATTGAAGATGTGATAATCATTTAGATATAATATTGCAAAAAGTACATTAAAAAAACTGATCTTTTTGAGAATGTATTAAAGAAACATTGTTAATGTAAGTTCCTTCTGAAGATATTGATACAAAGATTATAAAATAGAACACAATATAAATTGTATAATTTTCCAACTACCGCAAACTGCGATTTTATTCAGATGAATTTTTGGAACCACAGTTATAACCTGAGTGAAGGGGATTTCTTCGTTACTATATGCAAATTATGGAAAGTAAAATTACCGTTTCAAATTGCGACATGTCAGTGGTTGCACCTCAAAAAGCATAGACGCGTTATTCACAACAACATTTATTAGATGAAGATAACCCAACTACGACCATCCCTTGTTTTTCCCACTTGAGTTCCGATTTGATAGAAGAAAATATTCGAAAATAAAAAACAATGTTGCCAAATCATGCGAAATATTATGTAATTTCTGAATGACCTCTATCTTTTATTGACACGCTAAAAGTATCGTTTGACATTTTCAAGAGAGGTTCTAAAGATACTATTATGTAATTCACAATAGCACGACAATGTATGTAAGCGATGTTAGCGTAATAAAAAGAGTTAAGTTCGCGCAACGATTTCTTTGAATTCGAATGAAGGTGAATCCGACGTGATTGGTTGATTTTGTCAAGAAATTCATTTAATTTGCATAAAGAAGATGGTATTAACGTAGGATAATCAATGACGAATCGAGGGCGCCGCGCCACGCCAGTTCGATCGCAATTCTTCGAAATCGCTCAAAAATCAATTCTGGAAAAGTGACGAATTTCTTCTTCGTCACGAAGATAAGTAATTTTTGACGCGGTTAGCTGTTCAAACTTCACGTGTCGCGTCGCCAAGGTTAACGTGTTCGCCTTCTTTCGTCCCTATTTTTCGCCGTTAAAAAAATATCACTTTCAACCGGGTTGGATTCCCCTTCTTTGAATGTTCACATCGATGATGCGCTGGAATTCACGAATGTTAATCTCCCATATGCAAATGACGCTCGGGGATTATTTATTTTTCGACAAACAAATGACGAAAAGACTGGTTGAAATAACGAAACATTCCTGCTGGTTTGCTCTCCAGTTTTTTAATATTCCATTCCAATTTTATTACTGGAGAAGGATAATTTACCCTAGAGATTTCATTTTGGTTGAATGTTTTGTTGCCGATTATATTTTTTCTAAAATTATGTTTACTTGATGCATACTGATATATACTAAAGATAAATTATTTGGCTAGAAGTGAATAGTAAATTAATACTGCATATAGGTCTTTAACCTACAGAGATATTTTGCATAAGAGTCTGTTTGACCTTGCACTACATAAATAAGTTGAACACAAAGCCATGGAATTTAATACAAGCGTAAAGCTTCACTAAAAAACTTGAGAGAAGAGATTTACTCGCTATCGAGATACCAAGTAGAGGTTTAGTGACAACATTTTAATTTTTGACGTGGTAGAAACTAAAAATTAGGCAGATTTAGGCAGATATTTTGAATAAATACGTTTTTCAGTTTATAATGAGAAAATCAATAGCATGTGTGCAGCGAAATTGAATTTGAATACCTTCCATAAAAATTTGGTTTTTCCCATATCTTAACATTTGTCAGGAAGAGTTCTTCTCGAACACCAAACATGGTATTATTGTTATACAAAAGTACCCACCAAAGGAAACAGCAATGGAGATAACATAAAATTTTTAAATAATTCCAATAGCTAACCGCCATGAGTTATTCAAAATTGTTGAAAATTTAAATAATGTTTGGCGGGCAACCAGAAATACATTCATCAACAGACGCTTGATTTTCTATGGTTTTACAGTACGGAGTAGTATTTTACTTCAGTTATTAAATACAATTAAATATAAATCTAAATTGCAATTAAACTCTTAATCGCACTATGCAATTTCATTTCAAATTAATATGAGTTAAGCGTTACTCACAATTAAAATAATAGCAATTAACTATTTTGATTGTTTTATGAATCAAATGAAATTCACTATTGAAGCCATGTTCACATAACGTTAAAACGTTTAGCCATAAGTCGTAATCATAATGAATGTACATCAATACTGACTATTTTAGACAGTTCAAAAACTTCTTACAAATATCATTATAATACAAAAGAAAGTTTTGTAAAACAACGGAAATCGAAAGAATGATTTGTCAATTTTCCAAAGTGTCAAAACTGCATTAATTCAGAATCTATGCTGACTGAAAACTTCAGAAAAAATCAAATCATGATTTTAAACGAAATCGAATAGGTTAAAACCAAAGTTGGGCTTTTTTTTCGAAATTTGTACATACATTTGTCTATATATACACTTTCCATAATCCAGGATAGCTGTTGAAAAACTTGATTGGTTTCAACGAAACCTCGTGGTATCAGAGCCGTACGAAATGGCCTCCATGCGACCTTTGGACTGTGAAATTGGAACCACAGTTTCGACGGAAACGCCAATTTTCCAAAATGTCAAAAATGCATTATCTCGAGATTTATGCAAGATAAATTAATGAAAACTTCAACAAAACGTTATTTGTATCATAAACCCTGGTTTGAAGTCTACACGAACCTCAACACAATTTCGTTTCACACGCTCAGACGAATTTTATAATTTCGATGATAATGACAAAAAACAAGTATTTCGGTTTGAAATCAACTTCAGTGATCTGTATCAACTTTCGAGTACAAGTTATACTCACACCGGTGAAGGGCAATTATAATGAAGAGCAAGTATAAATAAAATAAAAAACGAATCAGTAAAACAAATTTGAATGCACGTTGGTTTTGTGTGGCAAATCTTTTTTTTTTGTTTCCCAACATATCCAACCAATTGAGGTGCTGAAAGAACAGGAAAAAACGCTGTAGTTAATACAGATTTTGATCTAAATGTAGACTGGAACTCAAGATAGGTACCTTGAAATTTGATTTTAATTGCAAATATGCACATTGTCAACGCATGAATCATGGTCAAACGGGTTTTATCACGGTAAAATTAAAAGAGAATTCATTTAAAGTACCTACGCAATGTATGAAACAAATATTTGGATACTCCCTTTCATTGAAGGAATAAATATGCACAGCCTTCTTCATCCTGTCTCAAATTTAAATTCCCCCATACACAGCGGACTTCGATCGAGCGGAAAATTCATTTGATAAAAACGCCAGGCGAATACAAATCATCACTTGGCTTACCTAGTACAATGTTCGATAATTTTTCGCTTTCAAAGTACGAAAATGAAGCCACTTATCGATCCAACGACAACAGTCATTGAACTTCTGGAACAAGAAAAACTTTTCACTGTTCATTTGTTTTTTAATGGCGTTCTTTCAATTATCTCCATCCATATCAGAATGCGACCCCGTATACTAGGTGTGGACAAAAAACGCCAGCATTGGCACTGGTCATTAATTCGTCATTCAAGAAATAGTTCTGATAATTACACATGGGTTGGGAATTACGGTTTCGAAACAGAAGTTCAATGTCAAAAAAACAGTCATGGGGCGGAAAGAGAATTTCCTCAAGATCGATCGAATTTGTTGAAATGGGAATTTCAAAATATTCCAAAAACTGATCGAGTACATTCGTAGAACAAACCATTACGTCGACATCGATTATAGGTGGAATAAATATGAAGGAATGCATCATATAGGCCGACGAGACGTGGGGTCGAAGCCAAAAGCGAAAGTTGTCTGGCTTCTTGATCTGTTGCTGTAACTGAAAGTGGCAGGCAGTTGTGTTCTTTGCTTCTTTCTTCTATCCACTCAGTCATCGCGCAGTCGGGTCCGAAGTGTCACCTGACGAATTGTGCATCAGTGAGGATTTATGGACTCTATGATTTGATTCCGTGGGCCGTAGTCCACATTTTACACACTCTACATAACATTCGGAGAAATGTTACTTTTCCAATTGTGAGTTTTTTTCTTTTTTCTTTTATTAAATTTTTTCAAACTTATTTATTGGCATAAATTGCTTCACCAGATTTCTAATGATCAAAGTAACTGGACAAAAAGGATCGATCGAATCCTTTCTAATAATTCGCGTAATGTAACCTTTCATTTCTGCAGCAAGGTCGGTATTGCATACTGAAGCTGCAAAGTAATGGTTCAGAACTTCCCAAACTACAAAATCAATTCCAAACTATCGAAAAACCAGAGTAGAAACGACCAATTTCGTAATTCTCATTAAATTAATTTATTTATGTAATTATTCTCATGGGAATGTCAATTTCTCCATTCGCTGCTAATTCAAGAAACTCCATTTGAATCAGTGTCATATCTTCAAATACTCTAACTCGAGGTCGATTTTCAATACGAAGGCGGAGAAAGTAATTGTTAGTTATTTCCTTGATTACGATGAATTGAGCGATCGTCCGAATGACGTATCGCCTATAGTACTTACCTGACATTTGCAAAGCGCTTTGTACGTGGAATAATGATTTGCAAAGAACAGGAAAACAACTGTAAAAGTTTTGGAGAAACCAGTCTGTGATTTATCAAGGAACGTCGCCAAGTACATACTTGAATTATTGAAATACTTTCTGCATATTAATGTTTAATTTTTTTTCGTTCCTCTTTGCAATAACAACAGAAGTACTTGAAACTTCGCATTCGACATTGAACTCGTCATTAAACTGCTTTGGAATTACTCTGCTTTAGAATACTCTAATGGGCGCCCTTCGCCCCCTTTGGGGCAGCTCGATCAATATATACCCGCAGATTAATCTAAAATATGTAATAGATCACTCCATGTACCTTGATATAAATTCACTTTTCATTTCATTTTGAAACCCCTTTCAAATGTAGTTAAGGTTTCTTTTATATCTCCAAAGTCAGTACGAAGGCTTGTGGTAGATCTCACTGAAGAACGTTTCTTAGTTATATAATTTTTTTCATATCTGCGCGACTTCTGTTTTCGCCTTCAAATTTTACGAAAAATATTTATTCTAACGATGCATGATCTCGATAAGCACTCATCAAAAATCACAAAATTTCATTCATCGATCTAAATCATTTTTCTGTAATTTTCATTAAATACGGACGTTTTTTCCGATATTTAAGTATTTTTATAACTGTAGTGATTGAGATTACTATCTCGATCCAGTTGATGACCTAGATTGACTGGATATTGTTTCTAGAGTCAGCAACAAATTCAACTTCGTTTGGTAATCAAAATAACGTTCCTCTATCGTCGTGCTTTTCTTATGTGAATTACCTTTCAATGTTCTACCTCTATTTGGCTAATTGTATCTAATTGCAAATTAGTCGAAATAGAACGAAGATCTTATCGTTGGATTCGTGATTTATCAACATTAAAATTCCAATTCCTAACGATTCAAGTGAATAGGACATGACAAGACTTATCTGCGATTTCTGGATACTGCACACAAAATCAATTTCATTGTGTTGTGAATGTTAAACGTCTACGAAAATTGGTCTGTGAAGTCTGTTTACGAACAACTAATTTCACGTAATAACGTTATGAGAAATTATTGATGAAAAGATGGATATTTTAATTAATTGAATTGAGTTTCATTATGTCTTGCCACAATTTTTGTTGTAAATAATGAATTGATAAAAATAACGGATAAAAGAAAACAGAACAGTGTACGACGGTTGCGTAGTGCCGCTGCCTTTCGGAAGTGTCGATGACGTAGTGGAAAAGAGATAGATGCGTTACAATAGTCAAACAGGATCGTCTTACGGACGATCTTGCTTTTTTATCGCTTGCGGAACGTTACGGTATGAGTCATGTTTTTTCGTGCATACAGCTGGTGTCGTCAATTTAGAAGACGTTATCAAGTCAAAAATAACAAATGTTTATTGTGGCAGAAAATTCCTTGACATTTGTGTAATAAGATTTACAATCCATTGTGAGCGAATGTTCTTCAGGAAATAAATTTAACTCTAGTCTTTTGATTTTATGCAACCCTCAAACGTATAAGAGCTGCATCTAAAGAACCATATATGTTGAGATTCACTTCAGCTATAACTAAAAGCCAACATTGTTGATATTTCGGTTAGCCACTTTATTCTAGTTCGAATCTCCGCCCGGTATCAAACCTCATCAGCTATCTTGAAAGTCTACAAAAGATGCGCATGAAAAATCTATGAAATGTGTGGAAAATGTAATGAGAATTTTAAATTCCTGTCGTTTAATGGCAATAATTCCTAACCGTTTCATCATAATGAATATAACGGTATTATTATTTCGATCCAATGAGTAATTGAAATCTATTAGAATGTCGTTTAGATATTTTTAATGTCTTATTGATTCTGAATACTAAGCGCAACGTTAAAATCGATAGAATGCCAATGATTTTGACATGATAACATGACATTCCTCTTAACGGGAATCTCTACGACAAGAGATTATTAAAATGTCGTTTCTGTTCAAATTAAAAACGATTGAGTAGTGAGTACCAACGTGCGATGTATATAATTCCGTGATATGTATTGTTCAATAGCGTATAATTTGATTTGGCTGATTTCTTCATCTGACATGCCCGTAGGAGTCGTCACTCGGATAATATTTGAAATGACTTTCTCCCAAATAAAAAGCAATCATATGACCTTGAAAACCAAATTTCACCGATGCTTTCTTCGGCTGATCTCACGCACGTAAACACCTGATAACTTACAAAACAGTTATGATGACTCAATCAAGTTTTTCTCGCGCAGTTCCAATTGTTACTTAAAAATTAAAAAATCACTTCTATTCCATGGATTTCTCAATTATCATACGACAACGTAACATATAGTTATATAACTTTGGCTTTTTCTTGAAAATTATCGCCCTGTTGTTCTACTCCATTAGAGATTATTTGATTATCGACGATAAATTTCGCCATTGTTTCAGAATCTGCTGCTCTCTTGCGGCCAGCACTTTCGCGGCACCAAATTCCACGGAAAAACCATCTACACCCGATCAATATTCAGATCCTAAAACAATCACGAAAAATCCAGAAACCAAAAAGAAAACAATTTTGAACACACCCAAACGTTACCGTTTCCATTACGCGGAAAAGCTCTAGAAAAAGATTATGGAGACTTTGAAAAGAAAATAATACGAAGATCTGCTCCCGCTCCTGCAGGTGCCATTCGACTAGACGTGAAGAAGTTGCTGGAAAAATATAAAGACGAATTGATTACCAGCACGACAGCGAAAGCTGTTGTCACAAAACCGTCTAGTCGAAGAGGAAGGGCCAAAAGTAACCAAAACCGAACTAGAGTAAAAAAAGACGTCACAACAGTATCACCAGTCTTAACAACTAGCCAAATTAACCCAAAAGTCGTTGATGATGACATAACATTAGAAACGAGTGCAAGCGGAAGAAAAAGGTCCCGAATACAGGTTAAGAAAGCACCAAATGGACAGGAATATGAATACGAATACGTTTACTATTATTACGACGAAGATGAAGATACGTCGAAAAAAGAAGAAACACCTAGAGAAGACGTAAGTTATCCGCCATAAACCGATAATTTTATCATTAAAATAATGACATCACATGAATCTAATTGCTAGCATATCAAAATTGATGCTACGCTCATCGAGTTACTTCAACTTATAATTTGCTGTTTTTCCACCATATCGATGAAATGAAGAAATTACGAACTGTTGTCGGACAGTCGACGAAATTCAAGAAAAAAAAGGAAAATTTCATTTATATCAAAAACGCTTTCCGATGTATTTTAGATTAATTCCGTTTTAATATTCCACTAACATTTCAGATGTATTATAAGTCTGTATTTACACCTCGTAGATAACTAATGGACACGACGGACCAGCAAAAGACGAGGAACCAGTCGTCAAAGAAAAAATCCAAGAAGCCAACGAAATTGTACCTTTGTCCACACGCAGCAGGGGTCGCCAAATAGCGAATTTAGGTGAAGATGTAATTGGAGATGATCGTCTACCAGCAAACACCAGATTTCCTCCACGTAGCAGAAATTTAAACACTACACCATTAAATGAGAATATAAAAGAAGAAACTAGCACCACCTCAAGGCCTCCGAGGATCAGAAGACCACCTCAACAACCTGTGGACTCTCCCGAAACTGATAACATCACCGATGAAACACAGGTTCGTAGCCAATGGTCTGCCACGGCACAGTGATGTTATACGATACTATAATCATTCGCGTCTCAAAACAAACGTGTCTTGAACTCGCATTGATTCAATAAGGGAAAGTTAATTATAAGCCCATAAATTGAATTAGTCAAACCGATCATTTCGAGAAAGCCGTGCATTTCGTAGAAATTGGAAAGAATCGTTTATTTCGAAGGATTCGCACAGTTTAAATGTTTTGTTCTTTTTGAAGGACGACAATTCCAATGAGCTGATCTTTTCGAGTAAGCCGCTCTTTTTTAGTGGGTTGCTCATTCGCTACACTGGTTGGCACGTTATCGTTAACTTCAGTGTGCCATTCAAATTAAACGACTGAATACTATCTATCATCTATTATAACTCAATCTGTAAAATCACCATCACTTCGGGTTTTTCACCATTCAATTGTTCTCAAATATGACTATAATCGTTTCGATTACTATTTCTGTTTACAATGAACCGTTTCTGAGAAAAAAATTCGTTAAATTATGAATCGGCTACTAATGGTTCGGTTTTTTAATATACAATTCAATGTGATTGCTTTACTCACTATTTTTACTTACGATTTACCATTTGCGAAAAAATCAATGACTAATCGTGAATTATTCACGATATTAACAACGTTATGAAGATGCAAACATAACAAAATTCCAAGTGTATTCAAGAATTATTATATCCGCGATTATTCAGTGACCACAACGTTTAAGAGATAATATGTAGAAATTCCTGAATCAAAATTACCTATTACGTTGGAATTAATCAAATTTTCGAATTATCATATTATTCAATATATCCATCCATTTCCCTATGAGACCTGCATATTTATGTTAGATATATTTATTTATGACTTAAAAATAAAGGAATGGTATCACAAATAACTGAAAAATCGGAGTAACAAAGACAGTCTGATGAAAGTAGACAAATTTTTTTTAATTCATCACTTCCATGCAATTACATTGACATTGAATATAAACTGATCGAGTTTTGCTTTATAAAATTCGGAAAAACTATCTCTTTTTGGTAACTGAAATTATTATCCTTTCATTATTATTAAACCAAACAATGCAGAATCTGTTATTATTGTATCAATAATTTTTCAATATGTCTATTCAAAAAGGTAGTACCTTCTCGATTTCAAAATTTCGCCTTGCTACATTCAAATCTGAAGCAGCGGGAAAAAGTATCTTCCGATACCAAATCGGCATAGCGTTGTCAGGTATTGTGGTAGTAACAAAAAATCTTTCCTTCGTAGGCAGCTCGATAAAAACAATCTTCAGTTAAATTTTTTTAATGCGTGGTCAGTAGTTCAAGTTTCAAGTACCGTCGAATCTACCAGATATCAAGTTTTATTTTTTGGTCAGCACGTGGATCGTGATTATTTGATTATGATAATTTCAGACTAGCTTGAATTATAATAACAGGTACAAAAACAAATCCACTCTAAAAGTTCCGGTTTTTTAATCTTCAACTCTCATTCCAATCTCACTTTTATACGACCTTCCTCCAATGCAAATTTAGAAAGAATATATGATTTGGATGATTTAATATGTTATCAAAAATTACTATGATACATTATAGGAAATACCTGTAGTGTATAATCAGAAAAAGTTTATCGACATAATTAAACGTCTTTCTTCAGGGTTCTAGAGGTCGTACAAGAGCAAATGTTAAACGTCCATCTTTGGAATTAGTTGATAGCGATACCTTCAACACAAACTTCAATGCCGGTGGACCAAACCAAGTAGATCCACAAGGTGGGCCCTCTTTTCCTGTTGACTTACCAGCCGGTCCTGTTCGTTTCTTGGGAGTAACGCCAAATGAGAGCGTCAATCTTCCAGTAAGTTAACACATTAAAATATATTCTGTTATTGAGAATTTAGTAAATTATATTTTCATCCACATTCAAAAAAAATTCAAGAAAAATGTAGCTGAAAACGTGAATATTTCAGGCATCCACTCAAGAAAACAAATCAAGTGTACCGCAGAATTCAGAAAAAGAAAAAGAAGTGGTAGTTACAGAAGATGCCACTGCCGCAACCGATCCTATGGACAAAGTTGCATTAGAATTATATGCAATTTCCCAAGGCAATCAAAAACTTTTTGGCGAAGATTCTAAAAGCCAAGATGACAAAACTGTTGACGAAGTAACGACGGAAGAAGCTGCTATAACCACTACTACGACATCTACCACAACCCCTGCTCCAACTACCAAGACAACAACGACCACTCCAGCGCCAGTGACAACGACAACCGTGCAGTCGACCGAAGGGACCTTGTTTGGTAGAAATAGATTTAGAGGACGAGTCGGAAGTAGCCGCAAGACAACAACGGAATCATCAGAAGTAGAAACAAGTACAAAAGCGAAAAAGTTCGGAGGAAACCGGCACTCTTTTGGAAACCATCGCTCGAGGGCAACTGTTAAAACGACCGAGCATTCGGAAGATGAAGAAAAAGCAACAAAAGAAAACGCCAAACCAGTAAGCCAAGGAAGGGTTAGTACCTCAAATCAAATGACAAGTAAAATTTTTTATAACCAATTTAATTATAGCCATCAACGCGACCAAGATTCGGATCGAATGGCAGAACGAGATCTCGCACAACCGCCACTCCATCTGAAGAAACCAGAGAATCCAATAATATCTCACCGTCAACAACGGCAACTCGATCTCCACGACCAAGACCGAACTTCAATCTGAGAGGTCGCACCCGGCCAACGCCGACATCAACAACTTCAGAAGGAACAATTATTCAGACGAATGAGGAGAGCGATACATCGAGCGACCAAACTCCTTCAACAACTGCAAAATCAAGAAGAATCCAAACCGGAACACACTCGTCTGTAAGACCTTTACGACCGGGACCTAGGATAAACTTAGCCAATAGACGGATAGGACAAGTAACCAGTAGTACATCCACGGAGATCTCAATCAAGGATGAGGTGAAAGAACAGCCAATAAACGAGGAAACGAAAGATGAAACATCTGAAAGTACACCAATCACCACGAATTCGATAAATCGTCTTAAAAATAGGAATAGAGTTCAGGTAGGCACCGCTGTTCGTCCAAAAGTTGCCGCTAGTTCACCTGTTCAAGTACGTCGAATAAATCCGTTATTGGCAAGAAAACGACCCAATCAAAAGGCTGAGGTTACTAGTGAAGCAACAGCGGAAACGCAACCGACTGAAGGGTTCACAGCGGCAGAAGAGCAACAGCCATCCGAAACGGTTTCAACCTCATCGACTACCGAAGAACCTAGGGGTCTCAGTAAATTGTTGGCAGGTAGAAAGAAATTGGCAGTGCAGCACAAAAACTAATTGAAAAATCTGAAGTTGTAAATATAGATAAGTATAAAATTAAATTAAAGGAATTTGTATGGGTCAGATGGAGTACTGTCGGTTTAACAATGCTTTTCTGTAATAAAATTTCTAAATCCTAACGTATATACTTTCATATAAAATGTGGAAGAGCCAAATGGAATGACTTGAGTAGTTGTTCATTTCTGCCATTACAATTTTAAAACGACAATAAAATATTTTTTAATGGAAGAATTGAGAATCTAAGGGTCACAGCAAATCAGCTTAATTTTTGGAATTATATTGCTGAACGGACGAATGTCGTTCTGGAATTAAAAGTTAACGTGATTAAAAAAAATATGTTAATGAATTAATTTTTTGGTTCTTCTACACCATGTGATAATTATTACTAAACAAAAACCTCACCTACTTCAATTTCAATAAACCTCCGGTGGGGAAATAGAACAACTATGAGTAACAACCAAGGGGTAACCGATCGGAAAAGCGAAACAATCAATCAAGGCCATTCCGACGACCACTTCCTTGCACTCAATTGTGCTTCAAATATATCCACGACCACTGAAGTTGTGATATTTTCTGGTAACACGCGGGTAACATTTAATTTCCCTTTCGTGGTGAAAGTCCTTACTTCTTTGTGATATAACATCCATGAAAAGAAGCCTTAACCTAAATAACCAAATACTTAATTTTCATACCTAACTTCCTCTGAATTTGAGCGACTGTTATTTAACGTAACAAAAATTTCGGATGAAAATTGATTCGATTTTTTCATCCAGACATGAGAATTGCAGATGGATAGAATCAAGTGCTCATTTTTCGTCGCATTCAGCCAGATCGTATGTTGATTCTCTATTTGAATTATTCTTATGTATCTGATCGATTTTCCCGGTAATGATTAGCCCTAGATAAAACACCCGCCTTTCAAAAAAGCTGATATCTCAAACATTCTTTCTAGATTGACTTTCATATCTTTAATCTTTTCCATTAATTTCTTTGTTCTACGTATTGCCGTTTAATCATAATTCTGATATCAAGAGAAGTCACTCGATTTCGCTGGGAAAGCGTGAACAATAAATTGTAGTTGGTTGTTTCTCGTCTTCCTATAAAATTAGTCTAATTAAGATCGATTATTCAACACTAAAGATCAAAGCAATTACTTGAATTATGCAAAGTATCTTATAAGGTACAGAACTGGTAAGTCTTGTTTTACATTATATAAGGTCCTATAAACGGTATCATACGGTGCCATGCAACTATTTCGCGCCGTATATGTGTGTATGTACACAAGAATCATTTGGTCTGTCTTTGGTTAGTCGGGTTTCGGAAGTTCCAAAGTTAAATTCAGGATGAAACGATCGTTTAAAATATGAATGATGGGAGGTCGCACATCAGGAATGAAAGTGATCAACTACAAACAAAGAAAACCTATTGCCTGATATGTTGCCGTCCAAATCATACTGGGACATATTTATATTACTTCAGAGCTTATTAGAAATATCGAAGAGGGCGAAAAGGAAAGATTAATCCTTGAGACCCTCGCCTACTGTCGAACGAATTCGGTCCGAAATGCCAGAAAGGTTTTCAGGAATGCCATAAAACGCATTAAATCCAAAAAGAAACTATTGGATTCTTTGCGATTTGAGACGCGTTTACCCAACTCCTTCAACACCTAATTAATTTTTATCGCAAGCAATAAACCATTTGTTACTCTTGGATAATATGAAGATTTTCGAAGAGTTGATTTGCTAACTAATTCTTTCTAATGAAAGTTGCCTTATTGGTTAAGTTGATTTTCTTGGAAAAATCGAGGTTTAGATCATTTTCCTACTTCGCCTATTCAATGAATTGCCGGAGCTGAACATGACCTGTGTGCTTAAGCTACTGGGTCAGTCGAATCTAGCATGACTAAAATGAAGTTGTGCACTCATCTGGACATCAACTTCATGTCACGATTGTTGACAAAGCTGTTATCCAGAGACTTGAAAATGAATAACTAATAAAAGCAATAAATATTGTGTTTTTCCTGTATTTTATCCTTGTTCAAGTTTTGTGAATTCTCTTCCAAACGGGCAGAATATTTGTTGTTGTGCAAGTGTGATCGGTGCTATGGGTCAACTCGGAGTTCTAGGAAAAGTGAATCTACCTGTACTATATGAGTTCAGTGAACTGAATGCTCATTGACTAACGAAAAACAATCTAATTCCCAGTACGTGCACTTCCGTACTAAACTATTGTTGACGTGCCTAGCAGCAGGTGATAGAATTCAGATAATTGAACTTCTTTTATTTAGTTTATTTTTCACTTGAGTTCAAAGCAATATTATCTCATCCACACATATCTTTCACAGGCGTGATATATAAGAACGCATACTTTGCTAGAAAAATCGGTTGAAATAAATTTAGTGTACATTCACAAAATTGATTGCTGCCACTACTGCACTGAATACTTAATTATTGGAATATGGAAGTTATGGGAGTGGGATTAAAAAGCCCCGTTGCTTTTAAGGCTGGAATTTATTTTAATATTTAAGTTTAATGATTTTTAGGATTCTTAAATACCTTCTAAAAATGGACCAAGAAGAAAAACGCGCCGCAATTTGGAACAGAAAATGAAAAAACGCAGAAATATTTTTATTGACAAAGTATAAAAAGAGAAAAAGAAGGGTGCTATAAAAATTTTAAATATGATCACAAAGAAATCGCTCACTACCTACCTCTTCAATTTTCTTAAACCTACAACTATTTGCTGATTTGGTTTGTAACCAGTTGAAAATAGTTCAGGGAGAATTAAATGTTTTTCAACAATACAGAACTTGGAATTTATAGTCCACATATCCAATCAAATATTTAGGATTTAGTTAGAAGATGGATACCAATACCAACCGAAATTGCAATTAGAGTTTATCAAAGACAAAAGTCATCAGAAAGACAAAACTCCGTCCATGTACCCTTCCTAATCTTCATATACCTTCCATAAAATGTGTAATGAATATCAATATGCTTTGAATAAAAAAGTTGATAATAGACATTTACACCGGTTATGTTATAAATAAGAATTTGTATGATCATCTAGGCGTACATCCAGCTTTGGCTAAAAGTAGGTATGATTGCACAAAACATAACATAATATTGCTAATTTTATGTAGGCTTAAGAAAATTGAATATTAACCAAAGTTTGACACTAAGCTGCAGGTTCAACAAGCAATCATTTTCGTTTGGCTTATTATTTCGCAAATATGTTGTAAAATTACCAATAAAAAAAAACAGTTCATAGAAGGAATAATTTTTCTCGGTCTACAAATGTTAGTATCCAGTGATGTCCGAGATTGTTTGTCCCATTTCATCGGCCATCCGTTTGTATTTGGCTCTCTCGTCGAGTACAGTATCTGGAAATATTAAGAAATAAACTCCAAATTTAGAGTGCGTAAGTAAAGAAAAAGGTATTCACCACATCCGCCTATTTGAATCAATTTGATACTTCTGTAATTTCATAGTAATTTATTCTGCATAATGAAAAACATTTCTTTTCTTATATTAACTGCTCTTCAAATGGATCTTATTTCAGAAAAATAAAATAAAATAGTGGCTAAACGATGTGAACCTCAAATATTCCCTAATTGCAATTAGAAAAATTAAGTTTTCATCGGAATTTTCAAGTCATTATAACGTTTGGTACAGAAATTTTGTAGTGTCTTTTGTGTCCAAGGACGCGCCCCGTTGGAAATCCAATCATTGATAATATTGCAAAAAAACGGCAAATACGTACAACTTCTATAAAAGCGTCCGTCTTCAATGAGTGAAATCTGCTCATACACATCATGCAGTAAAATGAACCTACATAGATCATTTTTGAATTTTGAAAAAGCCATGGATTTTATCAACGAGTTAAAATTATTTCGCCCCGAAGAGGCAGTGAACAAACTCTTTTCATGTGAACCATCGAACTTGCTTATCCTTTGGGGTCGGATGCATAAAAATCTACAAAAGTTCCCCTCTTTTCCCGTTATATAATATGCATTACTTGGAACATTGGATCGGTTTTAATTTTTAGTGACATTTTCTGGTACCTCATTGAACTGAGATTTAAAAATTTGTTTTATGACAAAACGGTTTCAAATAAAATGAACATTTCAAACATTTGTCGAAGAGAGACAAATTGACTAACAATTCGTCAACAAAAGTTTGAATTATTATAAAAAAATGACTTGCCATTGTGTCTGTCTAATCATATCCAATTCAGTTATTGATGATTATAATCGGTCTTTTATCAACTAGTAACATTAAATATGACCAGTTCTGATACTTGCTCATGTCCTAAACTAATGCATCAGATTATTTGAATTCATAAATCAGTCAATTGTAGCAAATCAAGATTATTTTATTATTAATAAAATAATCTTGATTTGCTACAATTGAATTTATAAATCAGTCAATTGTAGCAAATCAAGATTATTTTATTATTAATAAAATTTCGAATGCAATATTTCAACTACTAAGAAATTCTGAACTGTATTGTTTCATAATTGCAAGTTGTTATAGTTGACCAATTGATAATAGTTTATCTTTGAATATCCTTAAAATTAAAATAATTTCATTCCGGTCCAACTCTTTCTATTTTAAAAAACAATTTTGGGTGAAAAAATTTTTTTAATATAAAAAAATCAATGATAATTCAAAAATAAGTATAAAATCCAGTAAATCAGGCAAATTGGCATACCTAAGTAACTTCTACTTGGGAGGTGCGTGCTAATTGTTTGAAAACTAAAATCAACGAAAAACTTTCAATCAAATATATTTGTAAATAAATAATATACATGAATAAAGCAAACATAAGTTAGACAGTTTCCGATAACTAACCGAGTTGAGTCGTCTCATACACCGATCGCTTAGAACTTATATGCGCGAAACCGTCAGAATAAATACAAATGGATAGTGAATGGGAGAAATTTAAAGGATAAGTTCGACAAAAGCGGTGTCCAAATCGTCTCCAATTTCCTTGAAACGTTCTTTTTCGGCAACCAGCTCATCTACAAGGATAATAAATAGATGTAAAGATGTGCAAATCAATTAGCAATGTCACACTGGAATAACCACAAGCCATATCTGTTATGAAGTCAATTTTCACCATGTGTTGATGGTTTTTGTATTTTGTAAGAAAAATCTGAAACACTGCTAAATAAAAAACATGCAAAGCAAATAAAAAAACAACAATAAATTAAAATTTGTATTATTAGTGTAACTCATAAAATACAATGTATATTAGATATAAACAGGTTTTAAAATGAATTTATCGACAATACTCGTGCTTTCAACAATGTTTTCGAGTGAAGCTTGAAAGTGCAACACTAGAATGACAGTTCCACAGTTTTCAGGGACCAAGCTTATAATGACATAAGAGGATATCATGTGAAAGTCCCATACTAAATAAGCAGCTGAATTTTGAATATTTATTTCCTCGCAAAAGCAAATGATGAAAAATGTGTGAAAATCGCGATAAGTATACATATTGAATTATAAGAATTAATTCCTTCCTTCTCGTGAAATAGAATTGCCTATTTTTTTCTGCGTTCGATATAAAAGCCTAATTTCTACATTTCTCTCAGAAATCCTTATTGGCCAAATCTAACATACATAGACAAAACCAAAGAGCTTTCTAGCTTTTTGAGCTAGCTATAACACGTAATACAAAATAATGTTTCTGAAACTAACGAATCCCATACACGAAAATGGGTACTACTGAAAATTTCTATTGCTGATCAACGTAGTTTCGACAATGTACAATAAAGTTTCCACTAATGGAAAGAATAATACTTCCATCGATCCTTGGGATTCGATGGCAACCATAAATAAGAAATAAACTATTTACACGACTGTCAGCCCAATTTCCCAAAAACGTTCGATGTCAATTTTGTTTGGTATATAGTTCGCTTTCTTAGCTACCATTTAAATAATAACAAAAAGAAAGTACATACATTGACTCAGGAAATCGAACTCGGTGAAAAATATGTGATCAAGTCTGTTTATGGCAGTTGTTGATCCTATTGCAGAAAGGATGATCAACAAAATGGCTAGCTTCATAAATGCTTGAAAACTCTAAATTGAAAACGACAAATTCTTAAACTAAAAAGTTCCTAACAAGCACCAATTGGGAAAGGCCGATTGGGAATGTTTGATGGTTTGATTGTGGGTTTGTCGTTATATCTGCTGGATAATGTATCAACGGAATCATCTCTCTACATGTTCTGAATGTCATAAAGCGTGGCTTCCATCTCGTCTGAGAGCAGTTTGTTCTTTTCTTTTTCGCTAAGTATGTCGTCTGTAACGTTAAGGGTTAGGGGTTAGGATAAAAAAAAAAGTTAATGAAATCAAGAAATTAATGAACGCAAAACATTTTCGGAAAGGTGACAGCTTCGTTAAAACGTTCTCACCTTCTAATCTGTCAACTTCCTTCTGGAGTTTCTGAACAGAACGTTCCGCAAATTCGGCTCGAGCTTCAGCCTGCGAAATGAAAATAAAACTGTTATAACCATTTTTAATCAAACAGCGGGTTTTCACGATGAATTAAAGTATTATTTTCAAGGTGAAAAACCGTTTGTGTGAAGACGACAGATATTGCAAAAAATTGGTTTGTTCGAGCAATCAATTTATAGGTATAATTATTCGGCTTGCATAATTGAAATTTTAGAACTATTCGATCACTGATGCAAACTGATAAATTGTGTACTCAACAAACCTGCTATCAAACTCAAACAAACAAGCCGGCAAACAATCACACTTATCAGTACTTACAAAAATTGTCATTTAGAAAAATTAAGTTTTCGCTCCACCATTCCCACTAGAAAAGCAATTCTAAAAGCTAGAGGCACAATATTCGAAAATACCCTTAATACTGTAATGAACAAGTTTTGCTCAAGAAATAATTTGTTTCATGGAAACGGCATAACATTTAACTAAAAACATTTTTTTCCATTCATGTATCCTGAGAGATATTCGTCTTAGGTTGAAATGAACACTCGCTGTATGACCAAATAATAACGTGTTACAAATTATTTTTCAAGAGCTCATGTGTGAAAGTTTGGTTTTCATTTTAGAGGAAAAACTAAATTATTATTTTTACAATTTAGTACTATCATGGCGAACTGTTCCTCAAGGCTACAGAAACGTTAGTCTACACAAATATGAAATGATATATACGAAAATGAGACAATTACAAGCAAATTTCAAACGTTCGGATCAGATGAGTTCGTATTAAATTCCACCACCGAAAACGAAATAACGTTCTTTTTCAAGAAACCCCGAAGATAAAATCCCGAACATGAAAATTGATATATGTATTACATTTCCACTGCCCCTCAAACTTACTTCACGCAATTTATCAGACATGGCACGGATTTTATCCTCGCTATGCTCTCTTGTAACAGCAGCCTGTACACAAAACATGCTTTATACGAAAAAAAAACTAGAAGGAAATACAAATAAAATACGAAGAATCTCCCACTTCCACGGATCCACCTGACAGCTTTCTATATACAAAAAAAAAGAACGAGCGTTTCATTTTTAGGCGTTACCTCCATTAATTTCTGCTCCATGTGCTTAAGGGCAGTCGCATATTCCTCTTCCTTGATAGTGGCCTGATTTAACAACGATTAACAAAAGTTCAAGCAAAAAAAAAGAAAATTAATAAAGACATGCTATGCGATCGAAACGGGAACAGTATTGTAACGATCGAGTGCACCCAGTAAACAAATCAAGCAGAGCCACACAAACAAAGTGTGTACCTCCTTTAGACGAGTCGTCAAGTTCTTTATTTGGTTTTTGTATTCTTCTTCGCGTTGATTCGCCTAAATATAAATAATATGAGAATTAAAAATTCTTCAGAAGTTTCAAGAATTTCATAAAGAGATTTAAGAACGTTTTTTAAACTTGTAAATTTGAAGCTTTCGGATTCGATATAATTTTTTTTTTATCTCCGAAATACCTAAACGTTTCTAATTAATTAATTACTAAGAATTTTTCAAGACAATGAGACGGAATTGACAATTCAGAGTATTTTTGGAATATTACTGAATTTTTAAAGGGATATCTTCTAAATTTTCGTGGAAAAATGAGTTTACTGATACGGATTTGTCCATTGTCTTTTGACCCCTACTCTGATTTTCTGACGAAGTTATCTCATGTTATTCGAGATCTGAGTAATTTAGCAGACTTTCGATTCTTTGCAATGAACGTTCGGTAATATTAAGAAAATTGATTAAATTTATTTTCTGTAGCTTTTCGAAAATCGAGTTTCTGAAATTATGAAATCACTCTTTCCAATATTTTTTTTTCCCTTTAAGAACCTCCTACGAAGTCTTAGAAAACTTGTAGAAGATATGGTACACTTTAGTAAATAGTATATTCTGTTTGATTGTTTTATTTTTATAAACCCACCAAAAGTTATGTGCCGATCACATTTAAGTACAATGCTGCTGTAAAAGTAAACTAGAGAATTCAATATGAACAGCAGTGTGATTCGGCTATGGCTGAGTGCCAAGCATTTGGAAATTTGTGTTCCTATGCACACACTAAAGCAAATGACATTTGAAACTACGACAAAATCATTAAACAGTGTTATACACCTCGTGAAAGTGTAGAAAATTTTAAACCAGCAGTGTCGGTTTCTAAGGAAAAATAATATTGTTTTGCTTCTTTTGTAATCTGTTTTTTTAATGATACATTGCAGCGTCCTGAAAATAGTCGTGCTTGATTCGAAATATAAATTATTGGACGAATAATTATTTTGTCACTGAGTTTTCTCTAAATAGATGTAAAAGTAATAATATAAATATAAAATTATCTCACCTTTTCTTCAGATACTTCTAAAGACTTGAGGTTGTTACCGACAACGCGTAGTTCTTCCTCTAGTTCCACGATTTTGCTAAAAAAATAACAAATAAATCAGCTTTCCACGAAACAACAGTTAAATGATAACACAAGCTATTTCAAATTCCGAATTCATTTCCATGAAAAATCAATTCGTTCGGAAGTATCAATAGAGATATGCCGTTACAGTAGTCCCACTATACCTAAAATGCGACGGCTAACATAAAACTGTTGTTTTTATTTTTTGAAAATTTTATTAGATTGGAATAGCGGGACGACTCTGTAGTACATTTAAGCTGCCTACCTGTCGCTCTGTTCGGCTCTTTCTTCAGCTCGCTCTAAATCTTGCTCCATCAAAACCAATTTGCGAGCAACCTAGCAACATGAAAACATGCAAACGTTCACACGAAATCAATTGGCTAATATAAAAAGGTTCATAATTTTCCACAGATTATTCATACGTGAATCTGTGAGAAAATTAAGAACGAAAAAATGTAAATAGAAAAACAAATGATTGCATAATTGAAACGGCGGCATAAATTAAAAAACTCCACGGCTGACATGCAAAAACACACGTCCGAATTGGATTAAAACCTACGATTCGCCTGCTTCTGCTCTCTCTTCCGCCCTTTCGAGGTCAGCTTCCACCATGGCCAGTTTACGTGCAACCTGAATATTAATTGACATTTCAAACCAAAATATTCTTGAAGAATTTTGATTAGTGTATATTAATTTCAAAAAACCATCAGACATCAAAAAAAAGAAAAAAATTAACTTTGTTACGCACTCGAAAATAGAGGTAAACTAATAATTTAGAATCATTAGTCTATTTTCTAGTTAGTAGAGTTTGTGGTAATCTCAGTTTCCATGCAGGAAACTTATGACTAAACTATCTCAAAATCATTACATACTTCCAAACTGTCATTCGTTGATCAGTTTTCAATAAAAGGAAAGCATTTTGCGCCATAACGTCAACAAAAGACATGAGTGATTTACTGGTTCGAAATCGACAAATGATTGAAGATTTAATACTGCTCGAGTTCAGCACTATTTCTAGAAGAGAAATTTTCTGACCGAAATGAAAATGGAAAAAACCCATATAAAATAAAAACTTTCAATGCCACATTGTCTGTTGTTGAAATTTAGATAGCACTGTTGCGATCTCGATTATTAATTTTTTAGTACTTGAAGTGCTGTCAATTTGCTTCCAAGACTAACTCTTTATCGTTTTGCGTTCATTGATATTCAAGTGTTTCAGTTGTTCGTAGTTCAATTAGCCGCGCAAAAAATCTTAAATCTAGTTACAGTAAAAGAAAATTTCATACAAGAAAAAGGCTAAGACGCGATTCGTTCAGAAATAATTTGTGTATCAAATATATTCGTTTACAAACCATTTCAATTCTTCCACATTATTAACCTATTAAAAAAAGACACGTACTCATTTTTTTTTGTTGCCTCTGGTGGTAATTTCCTAGGTGGTTGCATATGCTTCAATCGATCTCCATTTCGAATCACCACACAAAATTTAACTTAGCCGTAAATCAATTCCAAAGCTTGAGCAACAATATTTTTAAGCTATCCCGAACGTCAATTCAATTTCCATTGAACAAATAATTATTATTTAATATTAACATATAAATAATCTGTTTAACAAATCTGAACCCCTGAAAGGAGGAGAAAATCTTTACATGTCAACAAATTTAAAAGAATGTGAAAATATCATAATTAAAACTATTCTATATAGTTTTGGAAAAATCAACCTTATAATATAAACGTTGTTCGAACAGGGGAACAAATTTGTGTTAATAACGTTATTCAGTAACATTTTTTCCAATGTGTTTACAAAGATGAATAAAATTTTCGCTACTATTCGACTAATAACAGTTGAATCAATTTAGTAAACTATGAAAAACATTTGCGAAGTCCCCTTTTTCACATTATCACTGCACAGATGGAAAACCTTTCATCGATACGTTTTCACTTTGGTCCTATGCCATAAACGTGAAGCCATTCAAGCACTGATCGATTCCGCGACATTTTTACTTAAATTTCACGAAATATCACTCGGATGAACACTGATGTTAGTTACGTTACGTTAACAGATGCGAACACTTAAAATAACCAAGAAACATCAAAACGCTAAGTCAAATAATTTTTATAAACCTCATCATATTTTTTGTCGGCTTCCTCCGCCAAGAATCGTGCCTCTTTCAATTGGTTTTCAAGAGCGTCCATACGTTCTTCATCGGCCAATGAACGGTTCTCGAGAATTTTGCGTTGCCTGGCAAAAAGTAAATTGAAAAATGAACATAAACCTATAAAAACAATGGAAAAACCCGAAGAAAAAAAATGGTAAATCCCGAGACTACTTTCAAAGTTTTCATTCATTAATCATTGTAATAGAGATGAAAAATCTGATTTTATGGAACAGTCAAAAAACAAAGAATTCAGTCCCGAAATTTACGGACAATGTTGGCTATCAGGAACAGCTCTGGAACCATGGCCGCTAACACTGTGAAACCTGGATGGAAAATATATCCTAACAAAAACAACGGAAATATTACTACGAATTCGAAAACATTTTTCGTTATTATAAGAAAATTATAGAAAAATGTTCTCAATTCGAACGTGTTAAAAAGAGCCGAGGCCAACTACCTCTTCGTATTTTTTGTCTGCCTCTTCAGCTATCAGTTTAGCTTGAGCCAACTGCTCCTCTAAAAGGGCCACTCTGTCGTCCTCCATGTTACTCCGACTTTCCAACGCTTTGCATATCCTGGTGTCGTCGAAACGGAAAAGCCAAAATATGTTAGCGGGTCTACGCACATACACTGAACCTAAAAACGTCGTTCTGTCGCCGCTCGTACAAAAAACAAATTGATAACGGCTAAGGGCGACGAAGAACGGCACGTGCCTAGGTTCTGCGAAAATCGAAGCTAATATTGAAAAACGAACCTTTCACTTTCATCTGCGGCTTGTGAGGCCTCGGCCAATTTGGCCGTGGCCGTTGCGAGACGTTCCTCTGAACGTTCGAGGTCCTCCTCCAAAAGTTGGATGCGACGATTCAGAGCGGCAACCTCGGATTCCGCCTGTAACAAAAAGTATTTCATTTAGAAAGTGTTCATGGGGGAGATGTGTTCGGGAAGAATCAGCATCCTAAATAATAATGACCGACATTGGAAGCAAGAAAAATAATTATTTTGATAGTACAATATTAATAAAAACAAAATTTAATTTTTTAAATTTCCGGCAACAGCATTCATCTTCTAGACAAAATCGGCAAACTGACTGAGCACCTGCTGCACTATGTAGAATATGATTGCCATAGTAGATCTTCAAAATTGTTCAAAATTTCGTATCGCGCTTTGAATAAACGAACGCTACTTAACGGCACATTTGGGTGAGCGTAGTGAAAACAGCCGGCACACTTCAAATGATCTGCTACTCGTGAACAGTACTAAATATTCGTTATTTGGCCAAATCTCTAATCGTAGCATGTAGTATGTGACATTCACAGTTTTTCGTATCAAATCATTAATCGAGACAATAATTACAATTAATGTCAAGGCAACTAAAATCATTGCAAAACCATCGATCTATCCCACTAGGCACCATGTCCTTTCGACCAATATGTGTATACAAAATTGACAGTACCAAATTTCACAAATTTGTTGATTCCTAAAAGGTTGGACGCGATTTATCCAAATGCCAATTATTAGGTCATCAGAAATAACTGATAATCTCAATGAACCAACAAATTCCGATAATTATGTAATAAGAATTAATCTACTTAATTCCAATTAATTCGTGATCAAACAATAATTCTTGATTTCTGCATTGTGGATAGATTTTAAGTTTGCCATGAATGAAACAAATATTCAATCTAAATTACTTCGAAGGCACATGCAGGAAAATAAAAATTTTGGTTGAATGCGCTTTTCTCCAATTTGAATTCAACAATAACGGAGTCATTAAAGAGTCAACTTCTGATAGGACAATACAAGACTGGCCCAAAATTTATGCAAATGAATAGGTGTGTTTTTATGTACTTGTCACTAATTTATTTAACGTTATGCGTTTTCCATTGCGACTATCCTATTGGGACAAGGCCCAGGAAATCGAGCATTATCGTGCGTACAATTTCCAATAATGAATCAAGGGTTAAAACCCACACTTCCTTCCGGTTATGGTCGATGCGTTACGCAGTCGGATGACACATCGTCGTTCACGCAAACATTGTTCTGAAAAATCCGACGTATATTTTCTATTGACGTGCCCGCTAATCGAATGAAAATGTTTAGACGAATTGATAGAATCACAACAAACTAATCCAGACCTTCGTTATATCAACTAGAAGGTTGTCAGCATCTTGATTTAACCAGTATTGGTATCAATAGCATTAAAAAGTTCAATTATTTATTTAATTCCTAGCTATAGATGAGCATTGTTTTTCCCAGTGCAAATAGAAGGCAGTTATTCTGCCTCTAAAAATGTTCACATTATTATTGAATCAGTCTTTATAGTTGTTTCGATGATGAATTCTTCACGAATTTATCGAAAATTAGGTATGTAATGGTGAAACATGCATGACTAACTATCCAGTAAAATGCGACAGATAAAGAGAACATTTAAGGTGTTAGTCCTTGAAAAATAATGTTATTAAAACTACATTCAGCTATTTCTTCAGCGTCATGCTAATGGCACAGCACTTTTATCTACTGTTTGTTCAAAAAACACTATTTTATGGGCAAAACCAAGCTGCCAGTCAGTGAAATAGATTTCTTATATTATATCAAACTCGTTTTTTGAATATTTCCCATAGGTAAATTTCATTCGTCAACATTTGGAGTGGAGGAAATGAAAGAAATATATGAAAATTAAAGAAGACCCGACCATCCAAATTAGAATTAATGCCACTTGAATTACGAAATATTCGTCACTTCTCAAGTGATTGAAATCGATTTCTTCAATCCATTAGGTATATTAAAATGCGGACCATGAACTACATGTTTCTTGAGAGAATTCCTTTTTTGATTTTATTGTACTAGTCAAACAAAACTTGTATATCGTGTAAAATGTGAATTATTTTCGTTATTGAAAAGTTTTGAATTTCAAAACATGAATCACCTACTTCTGGAAAAGCATATTACCAAGGCACTGTTTCATTGCTTCGAAAACATAGGCAAAAACGCGTCATACAAACATCGTTAAATGATGTATTAGTCAGAGCGAAAACGGTAGAAAATCCACCTGCCACAATACGAGCTTGGAGACAAAAATATAAACCAACCATTAAAGAAAACGAAGTTGGAAAAAAAACGACGAGATAACAACGAATCATATAGAACGAGATAAAATAGCCAAAAAGTTAAAACAGGTTGATGTTGAGTACAAGGTTCGAAAGATTAGATTTAGTACTATTAATGCGAAAATAAATACCGATCTTTAAAAAACGAAGAAGCTTGATTGCTTTGAACAGGTTTCGATGGCAAGTCGGATTCAAAGGGCTCGTTTATTCGTCTCCTTCGAAATCTGCTTCGTCGATTTCCAACTACACATGTACATATTTGGATTAAGAAGTAATAAAGTAAAAAATGCTGGATCATAAGTTGGCCTAGAAATGATTGTTTCTGATACGCGATTAGAAACATTCGAAACATGTGCCGACCGAAAATTAAAAAAAAAAAACCGTAAAAGCATATAGGTAGGTGTTCGCGAAGGTCAACACACAAGAAAGAGGTGCAATTAACCTCAAAGATTGTCACGGGCTTTCCAGCTATTCCTCACTTGTGTACATATTACAAAAGAGTTTTATCGGCGTTATCGAGTCTTTTAGACGGAATTCCATGAATGATACACATATTTACTAAGAAATACGTCATCAGATCAATAACTAACCAATCGTAGTTTCGAGCGGTGGCCGTATAAAGTCACGACCGCGAACTTGATAAATTCGGCATTTGCCGAACACCTCATTATTTAAACCAAGAGTGCAATTTTCCAGATTCAAATTTCGCGATTGCTTACTTCCTCACGTCGCACAATTTCCAGCTGTAAACGTTTATTGTATTCTTCGCACTCATCTTTATATCTCTCCATTTCCTCCTTCGTCTGACGCATTTTTTTCTTCAACACGTCCAAAATGGATCCTTGAGGTACCGTGGTCATTATGTAGTTAAGATTTTCTCCGGCACAAACTGATTATATTCTTACAACGACAACCAACACTTCCGCGGGCAGATTACGAACTGGGCGAGCCCGTCAACGATACTAAAGATGGCGGCTGCGGTTGCGCCCGACCATCTGTGACGACGACTCACTCTGTTTCCGAAACGGTATGCAACTAGGGTTGCCAACCTCACCTCTGCGCTTAGTACCTTTGCTGGACATAAATTTGCTATCTTAACCAAACATTCGCTTTTAGACCTACGTCAATGATAAAAAAATTGCAATTCGCTTCCCCCTTACTATTGGAGCTAGCTTTCAGAAAAGTCCAACACTTTCTGTTTTTGAATTTTTTTTCGGAAGTTTGAAAATATCCAAAGGGGGATCAAGGAGTTTGCTCATATTTTTAAAGTTCAAATGAAATCTATGCAATTATATAGCAGAAATGTTAGTAAAATGGCGAAATAATATCTTGAGAATATAAGAAAAATTTAATTACTTGTAGACATTTCGTTGTATGCCGGATATGCAGGAATTTCGAGAAAATTCAATATAATTATCAAATAATTATCAAAATGTACTCTTATTTTTGTACATACTGCATAAATATGTTCTCTCACTTGAAGCGTGTATGTAATACATTTTATGCACACCACACATTATTTCTTATTATATGAACTCAACTGAAATGAAGTAAATTTTGACTATATCCAAAAAAACTTTGAAGAATACATTTTAAACTTAGACATATTCACAATGTGAGTTCAAAATATGATGTACAATTTGAATGTTCTCATACAACCAAAAATTCTATAGTCTTGAAAATATTTTAGTCAAACTGTCGTCTTTATTGACGCATCCCAACTTTTCAGTTTTCCCAATACCGACCAAAGTGATTCCGCACTATTCTAAAAGATCTTTTCAATTAAGCAAAATGGACATTTGAATAGGTAGATGTCAAAAGTATAGTTTTTCCAACTGGGCGTTCTGGTTGTACATGGCTTTGACTATAGAATATGATTATCATGAAATATGTTTGACATGAAGAAGCTTTGAACCTGTAAAAAATTGTTTATAAAAAAAGTATCTTTCATTAATATTCGATCAACTGTTTACTTACACACTTGTATATATTATTTGCAATTAGTTGTCCATTCCACGTGATGGATTTATGACATAAAACCAATCTTTCAATGACATAAATTTGACGTCATCTTATGGCATCTTTCACACATTCTGACATGACGTCTATGGTCTGTGAAGTTTAGCCATCTGAACGACATTTTTAGTTGGTATGTTTGATTTATTAATAGCGAAACGTGTCACATAAAAATGTCGACTACCTCAAGTCATTTTTGTTATATGCTTTGGTAAAGTTTATAAATTGTACGTCTTCTTGGCTAATTGTGATGGTCTCTACTACCGATTTTTAATCAAAAGTTGTCTTGAGTTAATTGTTTCAGAATTTTTTAATTCGAACCTCCACCATTATATTGAGATGAGAGGTAAACATAAAAAGTTTTTGCAACTACATATTATTTTTAATTAACACTACAAGATTAAACTATTTTTCACACTTTCCCAAAATCAATCAACCAAATCAGTTAACTTTGGAACCTTGGAAAGATATTTTGACCTCAATCAATGATATTGTTTGCTGTCCTATCAATGTTGAGAACAGTTTTCATATGTTATTAGTGGACTAAAGGTTAATAAGTGTATAGCACACAACAAACAGAAATGAAATCTCTCCTAGAGATGAATGTCAACAAACCTTATAAACATCAAAACAAATCTTGTAACACTGAATAGGGAGTATAACTGTTAGTCTCCTACATGTTTATAGATTTCAAATAGAATGACTAAGATAATTATACCATTCTGATATTTCATTTTTGAGACAACAACATCCTCATCACAAAGCTATGCCTTCTAAATTTAGCTCAGCAGAACAGTGTGTATAAGTAATATCTCCTGTTGCATTGAAACATACCCTTTTCAATTGTGTCTTCATTATATTATGTAGTTCATTTCGAATAATGGAAAACTTCATCAACGTATCTGAGCTGAAGATGGAACTGAACGCCAGTCCCGGATAGTCAGCGCACCTCTTTTGCCTGCGCCGCCTGATTTCCCGTTCAGCTACGACTTCTGTCCTTTCAGAAGTACATCGGAGTTTTGATAATTCCTCCAATTCAGGATCTTTCTCTTCATCGCTAAGACTTGACCCTTCGGCTTCTGGACGATATATTGTTGACATGTCCCGACCTTCAATGCTCGCTGAGCATATCCGACCATCAAATTCATTCAGTATTTTCGCTTTCGTCTTATCATTAGCATTGTTTGGGCGCGTCGACGGTAGTCGTTCGACATTACTATTACGTATGGTCGATTCATCATCTATTAATTCATCTTCGCTATTAGTTAAATCTATAACTAAGTTATCACATTTTTCGGTCGGTTTGTTGTTATCACTAACTAATTTATTCGACGTTGAAGCACTTTCAATCACATTTCGTTGAATTTGGAGGCGTTCAGAACATTTGAATTCATCCTGCTGTTGCAGTAGCGCCCTCCTTCGGTCACCCTCGTTTCTAGGGTGGTGCTGATGACCTCGCTTTCTAGAGGTGCCCCTCGGTCCCGTCTTTTGTGACATAGTCGTCACTCAGCTGTTCACAGCCACATCCTCTCACTCGTTTGTAATCGACACTGCGCCGCCAACGGAGAGCCATCGTACCTCGACCGTGTCTATTTCGCGTTCGCGTTCGCGCACGATAACCTACACTCTGTGTTCCCATTACGAGCTAGTTGGGCCACTGAATTATTCGATTTACCGGCCGGCAACCCTAACGGCATCCTGCATAAATTTTACTTTTTCACTATTTTTTTTTTTCATTGTAATAATCACCGAGGGATATTTCATTATTTCATTTTTCACGGGTCATTCGGCGTAGGATGATTAATCACGAACGGGCCATATTTGGCGAGAGATCGTTTTCCTTTCGGTTATTTTTAGAATCAGTACGAGGCGCATGAAACAGTTCGACTGTGGGTCCGTTTTACGTATCACTTGGACCCGAAATAATCGGTTAAACCACTTGGACGAAAGCCAGCTTTTCAAAATTTTCGTAGACGTAAAACGTTGTATTCCACGAAAATATTTTCTTTCTTCACGAAAAATCTTACGGTCATTACAAAGTACAGAAATACGCTAAAACGATCGTGACATAAAATGACTTACATTTTGCAGAGCTTTTTCTTTTTCCTCCAGTTTTCCATTCACTTGAGTTAATTGTTCTTGAGTTTGATCGAGATCATTTTCAATTTGTTGGATCTTCTTTTGTAGAGAACGAGCTTCTTCTTCAGCCTGAAATAAAGATACCAAAATGTAGGTTCTATTTAGAACGTTCAATCAACCATGGCTCAACTCATCGCAAATCAATCAATATGGAATTAATGTTCGTAATTACCTTTTCTGCACGGAGATTCGCGTCCTTGGCTAGTTGTTCATTGTAGGCTGCACGATCCAAAGCGTTGTCTTTTTCAAGCTTCATGGCTTGCATCTTCTTCTTGATCGCGTCCATTTTGGTTTATTGAGATAAATTGATGTTGCTGCAACCAATAACAATGGTTTTTTAAATAAATGTTCAGATTCTTTTTCAATAGAAAGAGTCTAAAGAAAGCGAAACATTTCCATCAAAATACAAATGTAGCTTGTTTCAACGCAGGAATAATTCCGATCATCAACAAAGTATAGAGGAAATTTTCACATTTACGTTGCCTCTGGACCGTTGGTTCGTTTCTCATGAACATCCGTTCCAAAACGGTACGTAGAATCATATTAATACCGTTCCGACTACTGAACATCTATCAATTAGCCTTCATAATTAAGACTTTGAGAGAATTGATTCAATGAATATATTTTTTGCAACGAAATGCATATTTACCATCAATGCAAACTTGAAACGAATGAACGGCCATATGGCGAACAATCTTGACCTAAAGTATGTCAGAATAATCTCATTCGCCCTTGGACCACTCAGTTTGTCGATGCTGTGAAAAATAATCGAGTCAAGGTACCTACACTATATTCCACCCATATTCGGCATAATTGGAACGTCGTGCTTATGCATCATAAAAAAAGTGACTAAATATCGATATCGTTGATTCATTTTATTGAAAATAATCTTTTTGATTGTCACTTCAACAAAAAGAAAATATTTGGAACCACGTACATTGATTAAAAACAGTGCAAATGACAAAAGGACAATCGGAACTTTTGTTATAAGAATCTTTACTTCCAAATGTATCAACGCGACCTAGCAAGGTCGTGATTTGTATCAGTTGATTTTTATGACTTTTCTCTAACATCTTCGAAAAATGATTGAATATTATGTACTCTAACTACGAGAAAATGAGTTAAAGAAGATGAAAATGACGGGATTTGGATTGGGTTTTGTCTCTAAGGCGAAAATCGTAATTGCTACCGTACTAATGCTAATTTCGCATCCACAAATCGTCTTTCACGAGCATAGTCTAGTGACGCAACAGCATTTATCGGATTTAAATATAGTACGTGAAATTCACAAAACAAAACCCTCTAAGTGCGGCTTAATCGCACGTTTTTGGATAGACATTAAAAAGTCTTGATGAACGTAAGATCCTACATCAGTTTTAATATATACATTCTTTGTGAATCATTCAAATTAGATAGAGGTAATATTAAATACATTTTCCAGTCAAGACGCGACAGATCTCTTCAACCCTTACAATTATTTCTCATTTATAAATATCGTTTTAAATCGTATCTGTTTTGCTAGATGTTGCTAGAGAAATTATGCGAAGAATAAGAAAATGTAAAAATTTAAAAATTCAATTTAATTTTTCCAATTTGTTAATTTCTATGTGAAAGTTATTTCATAAAAAAACAAACTTTGATGTTTCGAAGCAGCTAAACAATCTCCATAGCCACTTTGACAACGTGGTCACTACATAAATTAGTACTATACGTTTGTTACTTTTATCAACAATTTTTTTAAATTCTTCCAAAAAGGAAGAACTTTAATAATGAGTCAAATTACCAATGGCAATTGTCCCAGTTTTGAGACTTGAAAGTTGTTGCAAATATTTTGCAATTAATATTTTGCCCCGAAATATTCTAAAATTTTGTAAAAGTAAAAAAATATTTTATTCAACATTAGTTCTACAAACTACCCATAGTATGTTTTAAAAAATAGAAAGATTAATATTTCACATTTTGTTCAAGCAGAGGAGTTGGGCAGTCATCACAGCCATAGCTGTAGGCATTATTATTGAAAGAGGAATTTGATTTTTGAATTATCATCGGTTCGGATGTCGCAGACCACACGTATAATTTCGTGCCTATTGTCAATAAACAAACGTTATCACGAATCTTCCGATCGTGGAAATATTCGGAAACAATATCTGCAAACAACGATTTCATGCAGTTCATACGAATCGGTAACAAAACTATGAATAGTATCAGTAGAATCCAGGGTTAAACTTTCGATCACGAACTGTCTTAGGCGATCGGTGTTCATCGATTCAATATTTATTGGGGAAAGGCACGATTTTAAATTTGGAAGCACTGTACCTTGCAGTTCCTTTATTCAAGAGACGAAAAAATTCTAGCGAGTTGGTTATAGAAATTGATACTCCTAACGTAATGGTTTGATATTCGGAGCGAATTTTTTCGAAGTGTCCTATTTCATTCAGTTCGCGATTGATATTTTTAGATATACTAAAATAGATAAGGCGGCTCGAGCTGTATTGACCGTTTACTACGAAATCCCATATTGCCAAAGTTACAATTCATATCGATAGGCTCTTTCTTGAAGAAAAGAGAGAAATTGTTCAATTACTTGAAAAATTATCTAAAAGCACCCATTTGTATAAATCATACAAGAATTCAAAAAATTTCTATGAAAGTTCTGATGAATGAATGTATGAGTAAGAACACAAAGCCAGACACACGTGAACTTCTTTATCATAATCGAAATTATTTCGAGTTCAAGTTTGCAGGAGTAGAGGAATTCCAACAATGTCGACTATTTCGAAACGTTAATTACGACCACGGCAATTGAAAGCGAGAACATTAGTCATAACTTTTCGATTGCCTGAACGTTATTTTTCAATAATTCAGAATTTTATTGAAGAACTTTTGTCTACTTACCGTAAAGAAAATAAAAGACGAAATCTGCCTACTTAGCGCGACACGAAGTTCGAGCTCGACTGTCTTACTTAGCCGGAGCAGAGCGCTATCGTTTTACGGTGCTCCTTACCGGGCAACACCCCACCACTTGGAAGAAACGACACTCAATTTGGAAAATGGTACTAACACAGGACTCCTCAAACTGTTTCATGTGCTTCACCCAGTTTCGTATTTAGGGAGGAGGCGTTGGTGGCACCTCCCCTCCGTAAATCTCTAAAAAAAACTCAAAAATCTGTTATTACCATTGTTTTATTACTAAAGCCATTATGTAAAATTTGAAATAATTTCACAATTTTAACAGCTGAGATGTTATAATAATTATTTATTTTAAAGCATTCGGTGATTGCATAAGTCTCCTCTTGCACTTAGTAGCAACGAACCTTGGTAAAGGTTATTTCAATATTGAGTTCTTTCAAATGTAAAATGTATTTTTTTAGAACTCTTAGAAGGTGTAAAACTGTTCATTTTCTTTAATATACAGAATTTCTGTAGACTCCTTTTTGGGGCTTTTAGAGCAACTTAAAACTGAGGGAGATAGAGCATGTTAATTTGGTAAGTAATGTGAGGACCTTATACTTCGAGGAATTGGTTTTCTTCTTTCTCTTTTTCATCGAAGTTATCCACAACCGAAACTAACCTTTCTTGGCGGATATTTCAAAATGCTGCTTCAAAGTCACATAATGACTTAAAAAGTCGGTTTTACTTCACTTAACGTTGTATTGAAATATTGGGCTAACTCCTTTAAATATATATAACATGCTTGGTCTAAACCAAAACCGAAATTTGTTAAGTTGATAAATAGTTTATTTGATGTTTGAAAGATTGCAAGCATAGAGTGAAAGCTTGAAAAAATTTTAAAACAAATTCCAAAAACGTGATATAAAAGTTCGGATGTAGTCAGATAATGAGTTTTTAGTGAAAAAAAAAACAACATAAATCCAGTAGATGTAAGCACTCCTGATATTGATGAAAAACGCAATCTTTAATGCTTCAATGTGGAGAAAATTGGTATCTTCAATCAGTTTCCATCTTTCTTGGCAATATCATTCATTCAATCGAAAATGATAACATCAAATCATGTCTTCAATGTGGATTATTTACCGAGTGACTATAAAATGTGGTCATGCTTCAAGAAACTTGTAGGATTTCGGAAAAATCATCACGCAAGAGAATAGCAAATTAATAAAGTCCAATATCTAATTAGTATATGAATGTCTTCAACTAGAGCAAAAAGACAGATAGACTCCGCTGATATCTGCAGTGGATAAATTGTCTGATCATGCAATGACTACCGTTTCACGCGTACATACTCGTATTCAGTAATTTCTCCGATTCCGCTTTTCTAATCTAGAAATTATAAGAGTACAGTTCTACATTTTTCCGTTGAACGAGCAACACGAGAAACAAGTGTTCATCATTCTCTCGCACGCGGCGATCAATTTTTGTCGTTAACATTTTGGGCACCGCCGACAATTGCCAACTTAAGTAAGTTGGTGGGGGGGCTCCCTAAGAAGTGACACTGGAGGGGCTTACGACGCTTAGCATCGCTGGCACCCCAACGCCTGTAGCTCCTTGGACAGCGTCGATTCCGAACGTCTTTAGCCGAATCCAGGTAGGTCGTGTTACGTCAAGTGTGTGAACTAACTAATTTTTGGCATAATTTTATCTCATTTAGAAAGAATTGCAATTTGCGTCACGATTAAAATGTCGACTGCTTATAAAAAAATTTTTCGATTGAAAAATGGGTTACGTTGAAAAGAAAGTGTTGAATTTGAATTCACATTTTCAATTGATCGTTCGGTATACACGCGAAATAAAATGGTCATTTATGGATGTATGACTACAGAAAAAAATATTTTTACTTGTTGACAGAGGTATTGTAATATAGGTCGCGCAGGTTTATTTTTAATCTATAAAAAGTAATCCTTGCTGGTGTGCTGATCTTGACTGAATCAGCTGAATAGGTGCTCGAGCTTCAGGCTATACTTGGAGTCACTATAATTAGCTACAAATTCTAACTCGTTCATTCTATACCTATCGTATCACAACACGTAATCCATCAAGAATAATCAGTTTATTCGGCGATCACTTCATCCCAATCCCTGCCAATATCTATCATTCCGATTACGATTGATGAGTGCGTTATAATATTCTGAGGAAATGCTTCATTGATCGATCAAGAAATGAAATTCGTTATTTTCCCAATTCACATAATCTCCTTACCACGTACGAATATTTATGGCATTCCATCGGTAAAACAATTTCAGACAAAAAAATTGATAGATCATGCAATGAGTTCTATAACTCCTGTCTTCAATTGACCTTATTTCATCATTAACTCAATATCCCCTGAATAATACTTAACAAAATAAAGAGTTACAGTTCTTCAATTGAGATTAATTTGCAGATCTTCTCCTAGTTCACGAACAGAGACCTTAAACCACCCTATTCACCATGGACGCGATCAAGAAGAAGATGCAAGCGATGAAGCTTGAAAAAGACAATGCTTCCGACAAAGCTGATGCGATGGAAGCTCAGGCCAAGGATGCGAACTTGAGAGCCGAGAAAGTGAACGAAGAAGTTCGTGAACTTCAGAAGAAACTTACTCAGGTCGAAACCGATTTTGAAACTACCAAGAGCAACCTTGAGCAAGCCAACCATTTACTAGAAGAAAAGGAAAAACAATTGACACAGGTGAATATCGCCAATGTTTTTCGTGTGAAGACAATATGAATATTTGTGTGAAGGTCGAGGGAGAGATGGCCTCCTTGAACCGTAAAGTTCAGACCATTGAGGAAGACTTGGAACGATCAGAAGAACGTCTTGCAACCGCTACTACCAAGTTAGCGGAAGCGTCCCAAGCTGCCGACGAGAGTAGCCGTATGTGTAAAGTGTTAGAAAACAGAGCCCAACAAGATGAAGAACGCATGGACCAGTTGACTAACCAACTGAAAGAGGCTCGCATGCTCGGTAAGAAAGATTGCTGATTGTTGAGCTGGCAAAGATTAATTTTATTCCCAGCGGAGGACGCTGACAACAAATCGGACGAAGTGTCTCGTAAGCTGGCCTTCGTTGAAGATGAGCTCGAGGTCGCTGAGGACCGAGTAAAAGGAGGTGATGCTAAAATCATGGAGTTGGAGGAAGAATTAAAGGTCGTTGGTAACTCATTGAAATCATTGGAAGTATCAGAAGAAAAGGCGAACCAAAGGGTTGAAGAATTCAAAAAACAACTGAAAACCTTGACCGTTAAACTAAAGGAGGCAGAAGCCCGAGCTGAATTCGCGGAGAAGACAGTTAAAAAGCTACAGAAGGAAGTCGACAGGCTCGAAGGTATATACGTGATCATCTACTAATCCTGCCGTATTCTGCTGCAGCATCATCATCTCATCTAATAATATAATCATACCGCATACGTTTTTTTTAGCCGCTAAATTTTCATTCTGCTTTCTCGCTTTTTCCAGATTTTGTTCTTCGCGAAAAGGCGAAGTATCATGGAATCGTAACAGATATCGACAAGACATTCGTCGAAATGTCTTCTCAAGCATCCAAAAAATAAAACCATACTTGCGTTACAACCTCAAAATTCCGTTAAATTTCCACCTAGTTTAGATATCATAGAATTTTCAGACTACGTTTATTTAAAACGCAAATTATTACAATTATTCACTGGCTAAGATGAGGAGTAAGTACGAGAACTTTGTGTAATAGTAAAGTGCTGTTTTGTCTTATTTATGTGAAAATAACGTCCGTACATAGAAATGAACAACTATCAATAACTGATACATAGTCAACAATCTGCGAAGCTTAAATTTTATTTTGAGGCAATATGAACAATCTTCCAATTTAACCGGTTGTAAACTGGAAATAAACCATCTTTGAGTTCTGTAAATATAGCAAATCTTATTGGCCGAATTTCAAACATTTCGATTCTATTTCGGATAGTTCCTCGGCGCTATCGATGAAAATATCCCGGCATGATGAAACAACTGCTATTTCTGGTGGCTTCTTAACACGATTTTTCGATTTTTCAGACGAACTTGGAATCAACAAAGACAGATACAAATCCCTTGCCGACGAAATGGACTCGACTTTCGCCGAATTGGCTGGATACTAGAGTCGTCCTCATTCTGGCGTGCGATTCCTGAGCTTCCAACACAAACCATCCTGGTGAACAGAACGGATCGCGAAAAAATTATTCGTTTTTTCTGTTTTTCAACTTGTTCAATGCCATAAAATATTTAATCATGTCAAATGTCACTGTAACGAGCTGTTTGTTTTGTTTATTTTAATAAAGTTCAAAAGAATTTCTTATTATGAATTTCAGAGCGATAACAATTATAAACTACCCTTAGTTAGGTTTTATAAAGTTGAGAATCATCAATGCATCAATGTTGCAAGACAATTGATGAGGCGTTGTGCTGACGCAGTTATAATCGAGGAAGAACACTTTTCCCCGACGGAGCGCCTTTTGGCGAAATTCAGTACACTAGGCGATAGCAATGCGTTTGCAACGGGAGCGCAGCTGCTTCGGAACATGATTGGGAAAGACGCGCTCACCCTCGATCCCGAAGCATTCGATATAATATGTCCTAGTAATGATCAATGGAAAGAAAAAATTTATTACAAATTAGTTGAGCGACAAAGAATAGCCGATGCCGTTGCTGATGACAATGAAGGGTGAGTATTTTTAATTGAATACTAATACTGATGAGATACCTCGAATGAAAGAGTAAAGAACTTTTTTTGAGAGAGATTACTATTTCATCGTTTAGCTGTGACAAAATTATTTTAGCATTGCTTCTTTTTTTGGTAAGAGCGTATGAGTATAAGAAAATCTTTCATACTTATGATTCCATAATTTTTATATCCACGAATCACTTACCATATATTCAGTTATCAGCTGGGAAAACCAAAAAATACCTTTTCGACAATTTTTCTCAACTTGACTCAATTTTATGTCGAATAAATTCAACATTTCATCAAATCACCTCAGAAAATTCTGAGTACTTATTTGTCATTGTCACAGTTTCTTCAAAAACTACCGTTTCTCGGTTGAATGTTCAATACATCAGATTTTTCTTCGAGGCCAGAATGTCAAGCATTCCAACTCAGAGGTATGGAGAGGAAAAAAACAAATCGATGGCATTCCCAAACGAGGAGCTCGCGCTCTTGGAAAACCTCAAACAAGAATGCGATGAAACTCCCCCACGTGCAGGAAACTTCAGATGGAAAGTGGAATATAAGGACAGGATTATAACATGGACAGTCGGTGATTTGGCTCAAGCTGGTCGTCTTTTGCACTCTCCACCACTCGAAACGACATTTCAGGATGAGCATGAAATGAGAAGAGTTTGCACTTTGATTTATGATGTTTTTCGATGTGAGTATAAACGATTCATTTAGAATGAGTTCTGATTCCACATAAATCATCACAAAATCGTCTTAATTTCATCATTATATATTATACATTCTTCATTATATAGATTAATGTAATCAATACATTGAAGTAGAATGGTTTTTATACTTGGTAAAAAAATCGTATAGCTATGTATTGTCTAAGGGATCTTAATAAGTAGATTCATATTGCTCTATTTAAGACAAGTGTGTGAGTGCTAGACCTCCTTTACTCATCAAATACGTTCGATTTCCAATTTTCTCACCAAAATTAACGTCATGCGATATATATTTCAGACAGATTTTGATTTCAATCATTCAATCGTTTACTCAATCACTTTCGCGTGCTTCGAAAATCGGCTAATATCTATTCTTTGACCTATATTCATTCCTTAACGATCAATATTTAATATGTTCCAATAACACACATCTTGATTTTTTTCAGTTAAATCCATTCTGATGCGAGCATTGGATAAAACTGGATTCTTTAAGATATATAGTCAAGTGAGTTCCGAAACATTTCTTCGATTTAACACAACTTTTCCGCCACGAATTTTTTCCTGTTTTTCGTGCATGAAAAAGAGGCCCAAATATTATTTTCCTAGGAGGGTTTTTCTCTTTAGAATGTCAATTAATTTCACTACGTCCGAAAACACAGCGCATGTATATGAGATACATACATTTACTTAATGCTTCTTGGTGATAAACAACTATATTTATTATTGTAAATGTGTAAAATTTTTATCTGAATGGTGAAAAACCAAAAACGTTGGCAGTTATCATATATCAGATAATTTTTAAAAATCTTTGACATTTTGCAACCCGTGTTAGTTTAAAAATGATTTTTATTTCAAGTAACTGAAATCTAACGTTCATCATAACATCAAAATCACTCTTACACGAATTCTTGTTCATTACATTAAAAAAAACATAGCGTGAAAATAAAATTCTCCAAGATTAACCAACAAGATCCGCCTTTTTGTATTCCAGTCTAATCAAAGAATCATTGTGCATGTTTTATTCCTTCCCAAACATGTCTACCAGCTTCCCAACTGTTGTCTCGCGAAACTAAAATTAGCTATTGCGGGGCTTGACGATTACGGGGCCCCTATGCAGATGACTATATTCCCTTGGATATTTCGGCACTCCGTACAAACGGAATGTTTCTTACAGTTGGAGACATACTTGAAATCCATTTATTTTTTCACATCTAAAATGAATGAAAGTGAGAGTTACGAGATGTGGTAGATTACCATGAAGTTACTTGGATATTTGAAGTGATAATATAATTTTAACCTATCGGTTTGCGAAATTCTTATATTTTGCTGAAATCACAGAAGACAAAATATGTTATTAAATATAACTCTAGACAACTACAGTCGTTTAAAAACGAAATCATGACGCACGTGCGTTTTGTTACTGGATTAGTAGTAAGAGGACTAGCCTCTTTTTTCAACTACATTGGTGTCATACTAGCGAGAATATTTCGAATTGAATTGCATTTTCTATCAGTATTCCGTACTCGGTGATTCGAAATCGAGACGGTTTTGCATTCAGAAGAACGCATAACGGAGGTGAGTAACGCTATTGAACTCTTTCTTGACGGGTGCGGGCGCGCTACTCATAATACGTTTTGTCAATACAAATGGAACTATGAAGGATGAGGGAAATATTATTATTGGAAATTTATATGGGGTTTGAGATAAGATAACTTTCGAAATGCTTATTTAGTGGAGCCACTAAACGGGATATTTTAAAGCTTATAGTTTGGAGATATTCTTTGTATGTATTTCTCACCAACTGGCAACCCTAGAAGTTATTCTTCATTGAAAAATATTTTCGTCTTATTTCGCTTTTCCATTTTCAAAAACAAGAAATTCAGTGCAGGCTTATGAGAAGTTCATCATAGTGTATGGCCATAATGCCACTGCTGAAGTCGGTTCCTTCACATTCGCTAGGAAATTTCAGGTGGTTGGAGACGAAGAATATCGTGGAGATCTTTGACATTCCTCCACTACTCGGCTTTCATTTATGGTCCAGGGTTTTGTTTTGTACACATTGATTTTTAAGCGACCCCCCAATCAAAGAAGTCAAGAGAGGACAAATCTGGCGACCTTGGAGGCCACTCAATACTACCTCTTCTGCCTATCCAGCGATTAGGGAAAATGGTGATTAAATAGTCTCTTACATGAAGGCCATCCTGTTGGAACCACACTTCACCAGACTTATTAGTGGCTGCCCGAATAACCGGATAAATTTGATGTTCCAACATATTGGAAAATTTGTAAAATATTACCTCACAATTCGTCTTATTTTCTCAAATTAAATATAACGCGAATGTAACTTGCCAGACTAACTCCGGTCACGCGATTATTCTGCAGAGTAATCAAATTTCAAAGTATGTTATATCAGTTCATATTGTATTACTTTTGTAATTACAAATCCAAATACAGCACAACCTGACACAATTAATAGTATCGATTGAAGGAAATGAAAGGATGTTACGCTCGCCACTTTTCAAGGTTTATAGAGATATTCTCTGAAATACGCTTACGTTTAAATAGCTGTCAGTTCGTTTTTCATTTAAATTATAAATTTGTATTGTACATATAATATAAATGAAATAAATAATACATATAAATAAAATATTACTTAAATTTTGATTAAAACTGGCAATACAGATGTACATAACGTCGAATATTGATCATATTTGTACCCTTTCACTTCAATTATAATAATTTCTTTTTGAGATGGAAGATCAGAAAAGCACTGTTTGGCTTCTATTGTACGATCTTTACCATCGAGGATTTGAGCAAAGAAGTACCGCGGTCCGCAAAGAAGTAACACGACTATTTGAAGAAGCGCAAATGATGGATGTAGAAGAGGCTCTCTGGGCAAAAAAAGTTAAAATAGCGGCGGAAATGGCACGTTTCAGGATAGAGTTGTCGGCCAGATCGTTGGAAGAACTTCTTCCTCGGCAAATGAGATGCGATCGGATGAAGAAATATTGTGACAGAAGACCTGTAACAGTTTGGATAAACACCAACAAACTCGAGTAATAGCAAAATTCACCGTTTTAATATTCGAATCATATATACGATTCTAGAAATTGGGATAATTTATCAAAATTTATCGAGGAAGAGTTGAAGGTACACAAGGTGACGAAATGGAATGAACTATTACCTGGAGCATATAAGTGGGATCTGCATTGCCCTTTGGCAGTTGCGTTTCATTTTTCACTACGAAGTTATCTAGCGCAAAACTACTTAGTAAAGAATTCAACATTAATTATCCAGGTACTTAATTTGCTCCAGACATATAAATAAATTTTTTACTGGATATGAGTGAACAACAATGAATGAACTAAATGTGGTAAAGCATAATCAGCATATGCCTTCTTTAAAAAAATTTTATCAAGAAATCATAGCTGAACTCATTGAAAATTTTTTGCACTTGTGAAGACAAAAAGACTTTTAGATAATTTTTTATTTATTTTCACTTACCCTAGTAAATATAAGAAACTCCTGTATACATATTACTTTTTAGGAAAGATCCTTTTGTGTAGGTCCTGCAACCTTCGCAAAAGCGATTAAGGATTTGAATTTGTGCGGATCTGTTATACAAACCCATATAAGTTCCTCAAAGTCAACGGCTTACCTGGCGAATCTGCTTGCTCAAAACTGTCTGATCAATAAATTGATTGTGTACAATGCAGCTTCGAGGTATTACTTAGTCAAAATAAAAGGCTCATCTAAAAAAACCTCCTTATTGCAGAATATCGGATTATCGCGCCGAGTTAGAGAAGATGGGCGTGAAGAATGTATCACTTCATGCTGAGAGATTCACTGATATAGACATGAACAAGGAGTATCTGGAAGAAGTTGTTGCAGTTTACGCGACACCGCCCAATAGCTATACTTCCGTAGCGGATCCAATCGATTTGGTAAGAAAACTGAATCAACAATAAGCATCAAAGTTTCATTAATGAAATTTCTACGAAGTTATCAATGGCGAAATTGGAAGTATTGAATAACTAATATGTCAGAAAACAATAAGCTCATGTGGTAGGTAAAAGTTTTCCGTTTCAAAGACACCAGCAGTGTCTCAGTTAATACGAATGATCTGTTATGTTGATATTTCTAGTGTTTCATGAGTTCGATATTTGGAAATCCTCATTGTAATAATTCAAATTTATTAAATGAGATATTTGCCGTTAGAGATTTAGGAACCAAGTTAATTTTTCAGTCAATTATTACTCTTCCTCATAGTCAATCAATATTGACACAATAAAAATTAGGTTTGTTTCAACCGACTACTAAACCAGTCAGACGTTAACCCTTTAGGAGTTTCGGGGCTCTGAAATCGTACATAGCAAACGTCTGACCGATGCGGAACTTATTTGGAGGTCGATTGAAACAATGTCTCATACATTAGGAACTATATTAACAGCAGATAGTTAATGAATATTTCCTCAATATTAATTACCATGTTGTAGATATGCAGCAAAGGTGGAGATTTAACGATGCTCAAGATGCTTACTGAACCAAAGGACAGTGAAACTGCAAAAGAAAGGGTTGCTGCTATACTCAAAGAACAGAAAAAAACGCTAAGGATGGCCATGTCCAGACCACAGGTAATGTAAAAAAAGCATGAAACCTAATGAACATCATTTCCAAATCAGATTCAAATGGTTCTGTATGAAACCTATTCAGAAGGTGAACAAGAAAACTCAAAGATGGTTTCAGATAGTATGGATGAAGTAAATTGGTTAACAAGGTTGCAACATGCCTCTCTCGGTGGATACTCGGACACACTAGCAATGGTGAGTCTGCGGCATTTTATCAACTCACTGAAGCTATCACTTTAAGGAAGTCGCGGTAATTAACAATGATAAAAGTGATGAAATAAAATTCACTAAAGAGACGGACGTAAGAACTTGTTGTCTGGCCCTGACAAATTTGGAGGTAAGACATACTTACTGAAATGCCACACATGCCAAAAAGAAAGTATTTTGCGGGATTTCTTCCTCATAGAAGAAATCAAGTCACTTCTTTCAAATATTTGACTCCCATTTATTAATTCTCCAGGTACAAACACGGTTTTTTTCATGTAAAATAGAGTTTCTGTATACGTGAGGCAATGAGAGTGTATCAAAGAAGACGTCTTATCAGCTTTAGCGTTTGCATAAACAATTACAAATTACAGATTTTTATGCGCTAAGTTGAATTCATCGGCATTAGGCAGGCCAGTCAATGTTTTCTTCTTACCAGATTTTCAGAATCAAATTTGACATGTATATATCACACAACTGAACTCCAATTCATCATCGGTAACTCAAATTTTCTGTCTAAACATTGTATCTAATCTAACAAACCCATAATTAAAGACAGCGTTGTACACCTACATTCAAAATTTTGGCGAGAAAAGGTTTTTCTGTTAGCAAAATTATGTACATAATCAGGTAATGAATATTTCAGATTCCTGACACAGATGTATTTTTTGTCACACCTGTTCCTTCTCTTTGTCCAGGAGAAAATTGTTACTTGAGGCACGGTTGTTTCCTGTCCCTTATAAGGAGGAAAGTAAGATGTTTTATTTATAATTAATCTGTAAAGCTATCAATTTCATTTTTTCAGAAAATACAACAATTGGATAATAAATATATGATACAAATGGCTGAGCAGAGAGGGTTATTCGGAGACAATGCAGGTACAGGTTTAAAAAGCAGAAGTAGTAAACATCATCGATATAAACAACTGGCTGCTACGAAACAAGTCAAATTGAGAAAAATCAAGAAGATGTCGATGCATCCTGATGTAATATCTTTGTTTATCTTCTACGTACAAATTAAGTTTTGTCTTTGGTATTTTGTTCCATGAAAACAGCTAATTTAATAACTACCCAATTATTTTATATAGCATTCGTTGAATTTCATTAAGATTTTGCGCCGCTACATTAACTAATATTGTTTAAGTTAGTACAAAGTTTATTGGGCGATTGAACAACTTGCGAATCATTTTCAAAACATTGAAACATCAAGCCACCCATATCATTTGACATAAGCCTTCCCCCCAGAATTCTCAACATATATCTCTATAACAATCAAAAAATTAATGTTTGATCGTAGTTAATAAAAGAGATATTAAATTCTTTTTTTTTTCAGTTAGAAAGAATAGCTGCCCCAACACTCGCCTACTTACGTCGTACAGAGAAAAATTCCGAGTCCTCCTCTACAACAGTTTGTCAACGTTGCATCGATACAATGAATCGATCATCTACAGAGTCGCGTCCTTACCAAAAATGGTGGAAGCAAACATCCCAATATATAAGTAAATTGAACAAAACATTAATCAAAAGCAATCTTATAGAAAAGATACCAGTTGGCAGTCATAATCATCACAATCATAGGGCCATTGAGGATAAGAACTCTTTTATTGAGAAAAATAAAAAGGTTGATGAGATATTGGCGCGGCACAATGTTCAATCGCACATCCCTCTGGTTCCAAGATTAAAATTGATACGTGAAAAGCAATCGGAAAGAACTGTTATGATCCTTCCTATAACTAAAATTGCTCTTAATGTTCCTCGTGTGCCTTCAAAATTCTATTTTAAAGCATAAATAAACTGCTGTGATAATGACAAAATATATAACTTTTATATATTATCTGCAACTTTATTTACCTCATTTGTGGGAAAATGAAACAAAATCCGTATAACAAAATGCCACATAGTACATGTAAATATTTAATTACGTACATTCTTTCTTGTCTCAACGATATGGTAGTACATTCATAACAAATACCCTCAAGTCAACGTTCATACAAGAATTGCAAGAAACAAAAAAGTAATATACTTAATCACAGCATCAGATTTCATTATTGGGTTTACGAACCTCATTTCACATTAATATTTGTCTTCAGATTTGTATTTATTTTATCTACAAACTTCCGTTCTGGAACAATTCCCAAACCTTGACCCATTTTTACCCTCATACCGGGCGCAACCTTGAATTCAAAATTCGCAGGAGCTTGAAATACCAAGACGATTGTAGAACCCATCCGAAATTCGCCCATGATGGCACCTTTCGCAAGGTTGACCGATTTTCCAAAATATACGTCACGATTTAATACGTTCTTTGACGTGTTGGTCCGTAAAGTATTGTCAAAGTACACTCTGATGTTGCCGACATTTGTAGCACCTGGCAATGAGAGAGTTATTAAAGCTTCAACATGTTTTGAATCCATAATACATTGTTTTTCAAATTCGGTGAAAAAATTGACTCAAGCAATTCATTTAAATTTTCATGTCCCGTTGAAAGATGAAGACGAGCTCAAGGAGTGACAAGCCTGTGCCTGGCCCAAGTGAGAATTTGTTTTTCTGGTACTGAATGTCTTTCGACGTTTTGGGTCAGGCGTGTGCCATGCCTCTAAATTTTGGTAAAAATTTGTCCACCGTTTCTGATTAGCTACCAGATATAAAACAAGACAAACAGGCATTGCCGCATTAGCGTAAGGAAAACCTTTACTATCGTGGACATGACTTTAACAGTCCCATTTGAAATTTTCATGTAATGATGCGCTGCTTACGTTTCGTGGTACTTCTTATATACTACTTCTTTACTCACCAACAGCCGTATATGAAAAGAAACCATACTGCCACTCGCCTAAATAAACAGATCGTTCATTCAAACAGAATAAACCAGGTAACCAGTGTGCTATTCGCGGACTAACAGAAAGCAGCTGACCAGGGAAATATCTACGCCGCATAGGTGTCCAATCTGCGGGTGAATGAAACCTGCAAGCAACATTTCATTTATTCTACAAATCCAAAATTCAATAATATGAAGATTCATATAATACAAGGACAAGGGGCGGCTAGAGGTTTATCTACTTTTTCTTTCAAACCAAGTTCGGGCAGGTGATATCTACTGATATGTTCTTAATGGCTTGGCATAAAAAAATTACTGAATCATTTCCTTCTTGATTCATTATTATTTGTTTGTAAAGTATCCACTCGCATTCACAAAATTCGCTTTTTAATGATTTTTCGTTATGGAACAGTTTCAAAAATGATTGCATATGCCATCGCCGACAGAAAACTTTTATTCAATTGACTTCAAATTCGCTCTTTGTTGTTTCACATCCAATGAATTTAGGAATGAACAAATGAAAAACTAATCTAGAAAAAAATATATATACGTGTACACTTATCACAAAACACCAGTTAGTTATCAGTGAAGTTGTTCTCATGAAACGTAACAAAAGAGATAAAGTTTTTGGAAATGTTATCGATACATAAGCATTCCGGAACTCGATAATGAGTATAATCAATAATTTGACTGTATAGTAAAAGAATAAGTCATAACTGTTTACATGGCCTGTTATCCATGACCTTAGATCCTTAGACAAGAGTCGTTCAACGACATTTGAAACACGTCGAAAATGTTGTAACCTTACCTGTGATAGTCCCCTGGTGCTAAGTAAATCACGCAATGGTACAAATGTGGGCAATTTTTTTCTTTTTGCAGTAATGACGTTGTATAATCCACATGGGAATTATCGCCACACCACGTATTTTCGCCAAGAAAACTCTTCAAACTATAAGTAACCCCTTTCACCTGTTAACCAAAACAATTGATTTAATAAAAAAAATTATTTTATCAATCTCTTTTTAAAATTACAAAAACGAAAAATGAAGATGAACAAAAAACAATTGTTATACCTGTTCTATTTGTTCCGAATCGACTGGACCAAAATGCAAGACTGTCCCGTCGCAAGGAGACACCAAACAAGAGTCTTCATTGATTTGTCGCAAATCGAGTTTTATTGGTCTGGCAAAAAAATCGGCCATTGTCGAGTATGATTTGAGATCTTCATTCAAAGCTTCTGAAAGGTCCACTTGAAACATACTGCAATACAAACCATAAACATAAGGCCTTAATAATTCGGGCAATTTTATTTCTGAAACATTTTCCAAGTCAATATATCTTCAACAACTATTTTCTTCGTGATCACCTGACACCAGACCCCAACATTTTGAGACTGTTTTTAAAGGCAGCATGCGATAGCATTTTATTTCTAGTTCCTTTGTTGTTTGATTATGCCTTCGGAAAGATCTCCATTGCATAACAGTCACCAAACAAATTGCGATTGGAAGGAATTTCCTGAATATTCCACTCCAATCTGACCATCCTATAATGAAATGAAAGAAATTCTAATCCGCAACGAGTCCTTCTCGTATTAGTCACCTTGCACAAATAGCAAATACTGAATCAGTAATAGGCCCAATTCCATCAAATCAGTGGGTATTAGAACAATGAAAATTTTTATGTTCCACACTTTCATTTTAGAGTTAAATTAACGAAACAGCTTTATTTGTAAAACAGACTTTACTTAACAGATCCGTTGGCTATTAGTAACTGATCACTCGTTTTATACATGTATAATTGATAGCAGATATCAGAAGCGATTTATCGAACGAACAAAAATACCTACCCAAAGATTTGTTACTGCCTGCGTTTAATGAATACGCTCTAACTCCATATGTCGTCGGAAAGACATTCGTGGAAATAAACGTTTTCCGCGTACGGATACGAAGCCTTGTGCAAACTGGCCGGGGTAATCTGAAAATATGTAAGCAAGAAAAGATAGTTTAATATGTGAATCAAATTTTTCATTTTCCCGTTTTAAAAATCATTTTTTGGGGATTTCCGACGCTTTTTCAAGAATGGTTACTGAACACCAGCAGAGAACCTGAAAAACCGTCATCAACGCTGACACGGCTCTAAAACAAACACACTCGCAAGACTTGCTTCATTACCAGAAAAACCATGTTCAAAATTTGAACGGAAAAAATAGTGTTTCCGGCAAAAAAAGTGTTACTGATATGCGTACTTGAGAACATTTGTTGAAACATAATAACAAAAGAAAAAAATTGGTGGCGAATTTTCTGCGACCTTGTTTTCACACCTAAGGATTCTAGATTCGGCACAAATGTACCTAGGAATGCATTTTGAGATTTCATCAAAAAAATAATCAAATAATAATAGCAACACGAAACATATTAATTAGCATTTTTTTTTTTGTAGGAACACCCAAAAACTGGGATGCACAGATTTTGAAAAAAAAGTTTTAGTCTCAAAAATTCACAATTTTCCCTAATGTTGCACGCATAGCATGACTCCCTGAATTTTACGATTTTCACTAAACGATTTTTATCTTCTTTCACTATGATCTCTTTGCCAATAGAAGTGCTACAGTCATTTGTCATAAATCATACCTTCACTTATTAGATGAAGAATTATGGAGCAGGTTTTAGAGTGAAACAAAATTTTATAGCAAAATCATGAGGACAATACAAGTATGTATCTTTCTTACAATGTACAACTCAGGGTTCTCCTTTTCAAAAAATGTTAGAGTTGCTACCATCATAGGGGTGAACTTTTTTCTGAAGTTACTCTATTTTCCTGTTATTTTAGCAGAATACTTTCAAAAGGTCTACTCTGTGTACTGTGTAGCATACAATTGAAATTGACTTAAATTACTATTATCATCTATGGATAATATTTATGACGGTATATCTCTAGTCAATAAAGTTGCTGCTCCATTTAATATAAACATTTATGTAATAAGCCTAGAATATTTAGTATGTAACTAAAAACACGCTTAAGGGAACTGTCCCAAGACGGCACTCTGTGCCCTTATGAAGGGGACGTCCAAGATCTTGTTTGGCATAGTCCTTGTTATAATATCAAAGGGACCAAGTGCATTTTCAAGAGCTCACAGCACCTCAAAATTTCTATTAACTGATGTATCAAAAGTTAGTACAGGCAATATAGAATATTCCAAAATGTTAAGTTTGTGAGAACAAACGTGTTAAATACTACAGCAAAATACTCACATTTTTGTAACTATCATAATATTCGTATAATTCACTGTTCTACCTAACGTTGGGTATCATTTCCAACCTGTTATGTCATAACCTATGATTTTATTTCTTCTGTGATAAACCCATAACTTATATGGATAAACCATACAGAATTCTGTATCTTCTCTGATCTTCATTTTAGTAATGGGAACATAGATAAAGTAATATACTGGATGCCAAACTCGATATTAATATTCTGTGAAAGTGTTCGACTTTTGCGCCCCTTCAAAGGAGTTTGTTAACTTGATGTTTTCTAAACTTTGACAAAATAGATTATTATCACTATCTACTACATCGGCTTTAGTTCGGTTAACTGCGAGCGGGGGCGCGAGAAGCACAAAAATAATACATTGAGTTGGTCATCTTATTATCTTATTTCTCTATGGGCAAATCAGTTATTTTATGAAATAGCGACTAGTGAAAGATAGTGAATAATTTGTATATATTGTTGGTGCTTTATTAAATTTTCATAATATGTCGACGAAAAAGAAAGTGCTTTGCCCGGTACAAGTGTTTGTTAGAGTCAGGTGAGTTTCCTTTGATAGATCTTTGAAGTAGATACTTGGCATTAAATAAAGGGCTCTAGTGACGAATGAGACGCCAAGTCCTTCAAAATTGTGCAGCTACCAGGTCCAGATTTTCTGATAATTTTTTCGTGACCTTTTATGTTGTTGGACTTCAAATTGTTCGTTAACAGATCCTTTCAAGGTTACAGTTACGAATAAAATGATGACAACAGAAGGACAGGGCTTTTTATAAGTTTTATTTTGCGGGAGTATGTTCACCTATGAGTGTATTTATTATTGAACAAGTAATCCTCATTTGTTTTTATGTCACAATTTCAGACCTCACAATGACAACGACGGGGTTTCCGCTATCAAAGAAATTACTACTACCGAAATTAGGTTAAAGTCACATAGAAAGTATTCTTTCGATCAAGTATTTGCAGAGCATGCTTCCCAATTGTCGATATATAAAAGTGTCGTTGCCAATAAAATTGGAGATGTTCTCAAGGGTTACAATTGTAGTATTTTCGCGTATGGACAAACTGGAACAGGAAAAACTTATACTATACAAGGTGGTGAAAGTATTTTTTCTATTGATGAAAAATTCAATTGGGAGGAGGTTTGATATTCATAGTAATTCATATTTTTCACTTATGAAAAAATTATTCAAGGATTCAGACGCTGGCATAGTGTTAAGAGCATCCATGCATATTTATGAAGAACTAGAAAAATTAACTAGTGATGTACAAAGAACAGTTACAGTTTCTTTTATGGAAATTTATAATGAAGAATTGCGTGATTTACTATGTGATGATCGTAGCTTTCCATTAAGGTACCTTTTTTTGAATGTTAATCATATAAAGTAATGTAAAGAATTTTAGAATTTATGAAGATAAATCCAAAGCTGTTCGCATTAAAAACTTGAAAGAAGTAACGGTTCTCAACCCATGGGAGATACTGTCTCTGTTGAAGACGGGTTGTGAAAAACGAAAAGTAGCTTCAACCCTTATGAACAGTCATAGTTCACGATCTCATTCTGTTTTCACAATTAGCGTTAATAAAGTCGACCCGCTTTCTGACTTATCAAACGTTACTTGCGGCAAATTAAATTTAATCGATTTAGCAGGCAGCGAAAATATTGGAAGGTCTGGTTCTACAGAACAAAGAGCTAGAGAAGCAAGCAACATTAATCAATCATTACTGACTTTAGGCCGTGTTATAAAAGCGCTAGTTGAAAAATCAGCACATGTTCCATACAGGTATGTAATATTTAAATTGAAAGTATATTTTCATATTGTACTGCAAGCAGCCAGACACTGCATGGTGCATGCACTTTTTAGTACTCGTAGTAGATAACCCTTTAAATGAAGGGATTGTAGCTTGGAACGAATAATGTAAAACAGACCTAAAGAATTGCAACCCCTCCAGGTTCAGGGCTGGTATTATGCTGTTATCTTTAACAGGGAATGTGGTGTCAGCACCAATATAATAATAATGAAATAAACTTATAAATTCATGTTTTTCGGAACTGAAGGAAAAAATTCAACTACACATGAGTGTATGTGAAGCAAGGGTATGTTGAAATAGGAGCGAATGGAGAAAAATTGTAAAAGATGTAGTCTAGAGTGTGAAGGAGCTGATTAGTTTTGCCCAACCATAAAGGAAATGGCGTGATATGTCGTTGTTGTTATTGTCATATTTATTAATTACAGGGAATCGAAACTGACAAGGATTTTGCAAGATAGTTTAGGAGGAAAAACAAAAACCACCATAATAGCAACGATATCCCCTGGAATCTTATCATTGGATGAGACTCTTAACACACTCGATTATGCTCATAATGCAAGAAACGTTACCAATGCCCCTGTGATTAATTTCAGAAAATCAACACTTTCAGCTGAAGTAAGCGATGAAATTGCGAAACTCCGAAAAGATATAAACGCAATCGCTCGTCAAGGAGGTGAATATTTTAATTAAGAAAAAAACACTTACATTCGAAGTTTTTAGGAATATATATGGACAAGGATAACTATGAAGAAATCACACGTAGTTTAGCGGATTTTAAGCAGAATATCGCAGTGAAACATGAAGTTATTCAGGCTCTATCAGAAAAACTGGGTGATTTGATAGCTCAAAAAGAAGAGTGTGAAAACTTGAAAAAATCATTTGAGATAACTCAGAAGGCTTATGAACAATGTAAAAATGAACTGCTCGAACGCATCACGAAAATAGAAAGAGACACAAATTTGATCGAACATTATAAAGGCGAAACTACACGATTTGAGGATCATGCAAAATTTATAGCAGAAAGAGAGAACCGTCTGCTCGACAAAGTTGATTCACTCTATGGGAAATCGAGAAACAACGTTTTCTCGTCACAAATAATTCTTGAATCTGTGAGAAGGAATATGAATGAAGTGATGGAGAACGAAAATGAAAATTCTCGACAGATTGTTAAAAAATCGGCAGAGCTGGTTTCATTACTATCTAAAATAAGTAATATGTTGAAAAATATAATTACCCGTATGGACGATCATAAAAAACAATGCCTCGACATTAATTCATCTTGGATGGACGTCAATACACAAAACAAATTTCAAAAACCATTCGATGAAATTATACAAGTCAAGCACGCCTTAGAAAAAACACAAGATAATATTAAACCAAATATTGAAAGAATGATTTCTTCTAAAAATACGACTGAAAAACATCTAGCAGATTCTAATAAAGCAATTGACAATCTTCAACAGGCAACTACAAAATCGGTAAGTGTTTTAAAACTGGTAACTTAGACCAACAATTTTATTTCTAGTTGGAATTGAATGAAAGAGAAACAAGACGAAAATTTGAAGAAATGGGTACTGCTAATGTGGAGTTAATTGAAAATCTTGAAACTAAATTGGAACGATTTAAATCAGCATTACAAGCCGAAACAAGAACTGACTTCGAGGAACTTGAACAAATTTTATTGAAGAAACGGCAACGTATGCAGAACCTGCAGACCGCTGTCATTCAATTTGGATTTAACGATGAGATTTCGCAATATAGAGAAACTATGAATCGATTGAGACAAAACATATCGGGCACGCAACTATTTAAAGGCAATATTAATTCGTTATTGGCACAGGTATGAAATATTTTTTTATGGGTATATACTGGGTCCTATAATATCATTTTGGTTTTTCATCTTTGAAACTTTGTTCCAAAACGCGCTTTGTTTGCTCAAAATATTTCATTTCAATTTTAGGTTCGTCTATCTTTAAATCTGGTAGTTGAAGACTTTCAACATATGCAGGAGATTTCTTCTTCCAAAGACATATTTGAAAACATACAAAATCTGAAGGAACGATATTGCACAGTATACTTTTTTTAAACAAATTTTTTCCCCAGTTATCACTTTGATTGCAGCACATGAGTAACTTATTCAATAAAATTGCTGAAGAACAACACGAAAATTCCAAAGTGTTGCAGCAAATTACAAATATTATTAATTCAGAAGGGCGAGTTAATCTGGAACATATAAACATGCTGACAGAAGGGAAAGCAGAATCCCTGAAGTTGTCTACAACGAAATTGAGAAATGACGTTCGTGAAATTACGAATCATTCAGTGCATGTAGTTGAACATATAGGTGACACTCCTCCACGAATGAACTTCAACACTATTACACACAGGAGTATTAATTCATTGCAATACATAGATTTCGATGCAGCAGTCAATGTAAATTTTTATCTATTTTGTTTTTCCAATAAACACATTTATTTTTTAGGATGACCATCCAAAGTGATTGTTCTATCAATATCATGAAGTAGATCATATATGGAACGAAGCGCTGTGCAATTAGTTAATACATATTTAATTACATTTTTATATATAGAAACCGGTTTATTTATAATGAAGAGTACGGTATGGTGATATTTTTTTATTGTTTAAACCATAATAATAATACTTGAAGAGAATGTTGATTGTAATAAGCTGAGCAAAATTTTATGAATGAAAATATAGATTTACGATTATTCTTGCATTTAATTAATTTATTTCAGATCGAACCCATGGAACGAATGAATGGGTTCCGGTACCACCGCAACTGTTAATGGTTCCGTATGAAACGTATATACGAAAACCGAAAAGGAAACTATTAAACGGTCTTTATTATTGTATGTAAATGAAAAATTATCCAAACGAAAATCTTATTTTACAGTCTTTTTTTGTCTTGCGAATTTTTTATTAATTATCTAAGGCGATTCTTAACTTTTTTCACCTCACCTGCTAAAACCATCAGAAAGCGCCACTGGTATACATAAATTATTTTGAAATTAAAAAATACAACTAATTATTTCAATCGGTTGAAACCATCTGTATATAAGTGTACTGCTGGCACAACAATAATGAATGTTACTGATTCCGTGGATTTATTTTTGAGAGTTCTAGGATGAGAGGAGCTGTACGGAATACTGTAATCGTGAATAATAATCAAATCTAACAATAGCATTCCTTTATTTTGCTACTATATTGTCAAATACATTTATACGCAAATTGATATTTCTTCTATATTCCGAACAAGTGAGTCTTCGATATAGACAAGGTCTATAATGTAATGCAACCTAAAAAAAATGTTGAGTCTGAGCCTGTATATTTGCGAAATGTGCGTTTTCGATCTCTGCTCAAGCTAAACAGTGAGGTCAGAATGTTTCTTGTTTCTGTACACACACTGAACACGTACTCTACAGCGTGACAATATAATATATACAACCGGAGCTTCGCCATCTATTGGTTAGAACTCAAAATAAAAAACTGTTCCAAATCGATTCTTAAGGGTTGCCCCTCTATTCTATTCTCTACTCGCTGTCAATGCTTTATCTATGATGTGCTACATACGGGACACAGAATATAAATGTTTTAACTATATTCTTCTTAATGTTCTGTGACAGAACAAGATGCTGTCCAGTCTGTCAAAGTGAAAATTACTACATTTATTTTTCCAAATTATATTCTTTCATACAATTGTATTATATTTCTTCATCCAGTTCAACAAGTAAGGTTTAATATTTAAACTTAACAGTGTCATATCTTCGTACTGAAATCTGTGAAAGAACAATTTTTAGCACGCTTTTATTTCTAGATCAGAAATTAATATTTCCTTGGAGGGATGGCCGATTCGGCAAGCGAATCCGATTCAAGCAGCATAGATGGGGGGCCTATTATGATGCCTCCAAGTCCTGTGACTAGAGAACAACTTCAAAAACGCATTGAAAGTTTGCAGCAACAAAACCGAGTGTTAAAAGTGGAACTAGATACTTACAAACTTCGAGTAAAGGCGCTCCAGGAAGAAAATAAAGGACTCCGACAGGCTTCTGTGATAATTGTAAGTGTTACAAGTAATTCATATTCTTGATTTGCTCAGTACACAATAGGGGAATTATGACTGTTTAGGTTAGAAACATCTTTTATTAATTAAATTCATCCCATGAACATTGTTAACTCATGGAAGAACTTGATAACTGTTGTCAGTAGCATATTGCTTATTGAAAAAGAGACACGACAGTAATGAAACTTTTCTATACACTGCTACTTTGGAGAAATTGTTGTTTTATTGTCAGTGTTGACATGGGCCCTTGGTCAAGAAATTAAGGGAGACTGCAATTTTCTATCGCATTAATATGAAATATTCATACACAAAGGAATATACCTAATGGACCATTATTATTGAATTACAGAACAGGTTTTTTTTGTTTTTCTAGAATATATATTCTATGCAAATAGAATATTCTTAAATATTCTTACATAATTTTCAAGTAAATTCAGAAATTAATTGTATGCTAATATCTGCACGAGTATTTGATTATTTTGCTACTACTGTTTTTATTTGTATATATAGAACCTTTAGTGTATGGATGTGCACTAAAACATTTTGTTGAGATAAAAAAAATTACGTTCATAATAACTTGCTTCTCTTAAAATTAAAGATTATTTCATTACATCCAAATTTTCTTGAATGCTGACATCAATATTTTACTCAAATTCATTAGCAAGCGAAGGCTGAACAAGAGGAGGAGTTTATTTCAAACACGTTGCTCAAGAAGATTCAGGCGCTCAAAAAAGAGAAGGAGTCGCTCGCGCACCATTATGAACGCGAAGAAGAATGTTTGACAAACGATTTGTCTCGAAAATTGACGCAGTTACGACAAGAGAAATGCCGTTTAGAGCAAACGCTCGAACAGGAACAGGAGTGCCTTGTGAATCGTCTTATGAGAAAAATCGAGAAATTGGAAGCGGAGACGCTCGCGAAGCAGAGCAATCTGGAGCAGTTGCGCAGAGAAAAAGTGGAGCTCGAGAATACGCTGGAGCAAGAGCAAGAGGCCTTAGTCAATAAGCTGTGGAAACGAATGGACAAATTGGAAACGGAGAAAAGAATGCTGCAAATCAAGCTCGATCAACCTGTTTCCGATCCCGCCAGTCCAAGGGACATCAATAACGGCGACACAGCAAGCAATCTCAGTTCGTATCTACAGAATCTACGTTCGGAAGTGTCTAGGTGAGAATGCCTTAATTTTTTATACAAATTTACGGCTCTGAAAATTGATTTCAAGTAAATCCCATCATTAAAAACTTGCATAATTCAGTTGCATTTTTTGCTGAAGACATTGTGCGAATTCACTAAACAATTTTTTCAAAGTGAAAATAGCACTTTGTCTTGGCCGCTGCATTCACTGAAAATTACATATGCACGGACGAAAATCTTGTTCATTTTGAAATTTTTGACTTTCGGAAAAAATCCCAAAAAATCCAAAAATGTTTTGCTAGTTTCCTTAATTACGCTTTATTTTCTTCTAATGTATATTCAACATTGTCTTAAGTTGATTCTACATTTTATTCATGTTATTTGGTTTCAACTCAGTTTTTGGAGAAAATTTTCGAAAATTTTTATATAACATCCACGAAAGCAAAGAAAAATGCGAAAATATTCTGTAAATGTTCTGAAGAATTCAATAGAATCTCAAATGACCAACCCACACTTTATGTATATTTCGATATCGTATTTAACCCTTTGAGACTTTTGGGACAGCCGTTATATGCAAACGATTCATCAAACGATTGTAAACTAAAATCAAAAATGAATAAAAAACATTCGTACAAAACTTGTCTGTAAACATGACAGAAGCTGCCGTCGTATTTGCGAATGTTTTTGGAAACAAATCAAAAATGTTATTATCATGCAATTTTTCAGATTGCGTCAATCGCTAACCAGCAGTCAAGAGGAGCACAATCACAAGATGCAACTGTACGCGGAAGAAGAACGCATTATCAAAGAGGAGAATTTGAGACTACAACGCACATTGCAAGTGCGCAGGGAGGCTTTATGCCGGCACTTATCGGAGAGTGAAAGTTCGCTCGAAATGGATGAGGAGCGGCACCTCAATGAGATTGTGCCACCTTTGCAATGTGCTGCTTGTGGTCAACCGTATACTAGTTCAAGCAGCCCTCCAGCTCAGTTGCACCGTAGACAATCTGAGCAGTTCGTGAAACCAGCTATTCCAGCGCCTCAGCCCGCTAGTCCAATGGACACTTCACAAGTTAAGGATTGAGTAGTTTCTTAAATCCCGAGTTTCAGACATATTCTCAAGTGTGTATATTCCTTGCAATTTTCTATTTTTGTTGGGTGGTCGAAAAAGAGTCTATGGCTTTGCAGTTTAATGTTGCATAATTTTTAAGTGAAGCAGTGTGCATGAGATGTACGAATGTACAAGTGAAACAAGCTTTCGACTTCAAATACACGTTAGTCCTCCTCAACATAGGGTAGTTTGAATGAGCTACTATAAGAATGGATTTGTAAAATCTGTGTCTTCAAAACAAATGTCGAATTATGTAAAAGCGAAATGGATTGCATGCAGTATATTAATCCATGGGCGCGAATGATGTTAATTTGCGAAATATTGCTAAGTAAATTCAAATATAAGCGGTTTGCACAAACCATATGAGCCAAGTGAGTTCAAGTTGAGAAATAGTGCTTCGAAATTGCCAAATCAATCGAGAATAATATACACACTGAGAATCTAGTCTGGAGTTTATTACTTGTTACAAAATTTTGTCAGAATTGAGTATTTTTGCATTTACATGTTAGTTTGGAAATTTCGTTTGGATAAGAAATTCCAATAAATGATTCATCTCGATTTTGTGAAATGGGTTTCAGACACCAGGGTTGATTATAACTTTATTGGCGTTACATGTTCGATTATTATTTAATCTGTTAAAATCATTGTTTTTCATGTTTTGAAGTAGCGATAGCTGTAGTCAAAAGAAGGACCTCGTTTTTTTAAATATATAATTACAAATCACAAATGCAGTGTGAACATCCTAGATTTCTAAGTGTTGTTTGTATTCTATTGAAATTCGCGATTTTCTGAATGTTATAACTGTTGCTAAGATATTGAAGGGTGATATTAGGATAAAATATTTCGTTTAATTTCTGATAATTTCAAGTTTTCGTCTTCATTTCGTTTGATTTATGTCGTATTTTCACTCAATAAAGTCAGATTTATTACTCAAGGTTCTCTGTCATCCCAGGAAATACATCATTAAGGCACCGTCTAATACTCATGATCGACGTAAGTTATGAACCGATTCTAAGACAGTCAAAGTTTTGCTGCACCATAAGAATGTCGGTTAGGCAAAAGAATGATTTGGTCAAAAAGGATGCGCAGGCTTAAAACACGTCCTGAAGTTACGCTGCCGAAATCGGGTACCTAACTTTGGGGTACAGTTTTGATGACGATGTGACTGAAATCGTTGATTTAGGTTTCGACTGTGTTATGGTAGAAACGGGTATAAGCAATTTAAGTGCTAGTTCTCGTCTTTCGACGTTTTTCATATATGATCCAAAGTACAAACTGAAAAAGTACAAGAAAATCGAAATAACGGTTTAGTATTAACAGCTGTTTTGTGCGAGATACGCCTTATCCTTGATATAGGTTGGTCAATTCGGGTCAAATGTACTCTCGATGAGTGACAAATTGTTTATGGTGTGGTGTGGAGTGGCGCCAGTGCTATAACTGTTTTGAACCACCAGAAAGGTGCTGGATTACATGTTTTCATGAATCCTTCCCAATCTCCTGTGATGTTTGATGCATCTTTTGTTAGCGTCGCTTTGTTTGTCGGTCACCTTTGAGACCGTCGCATCACAAAAGAACAAGACAAAAAAAAATGTATTATACGTCATTGGTTAGACGATCACATGAAAAACATGAGGAACATTTTACATCAATGTTCAAGGAGAATTTTATAACTTCATTTGTTTGTTCGCTTGGAGGACTTGATTCTTTTGATACTCATTTTTTTGACATTCGGGGTGTTTCAATTTTTTGCAGTCATGTATAACAAAACTCCCAGATTCAAGGAATTTCCAAAATCCGTTCCTCCAGAGGTTGGTCCTGATACATACATACTCGATGACCAGTTTATGAACCGGAGGGGTAACGAATTAAGTTATATAAATATATTATGACAAATTTATTCTCAGTGAATGTGGTACCGTTCGGCAGCTCTTCGGAACGAACACCAGCTTATACGAAACATCTACCCGTTGACGCTTTCTATAGCATAGAAAAAAGGAAAAGATTTAAAGTATATTTCCTCAAGGAATTGTAGAAATATTTATATCGACTTTTTAAGGGTGCTGCGAACCCAATGAAATTCACCTCGAAAAGATTTCGCACATATAAACCTGATGGACCTCGTATTGGCATAAGCAGTTTGGAGTCAGAACCGACTCGTTCTCTTGGACATGGCCGACTTCACCTTTTTAGAGTCCCATTTACCACCTCGTTTTCACCACCGACAATTCCATCTAATAAACACCAACTGGGATATTACCTAGACTATGAGGAAAACGTACAACCAATTCGAATGAAAACTCCCGAATCTTACATCGCGAAATTGAACATTGTGAGTGACGACATTTCCATTCAATTAAAAAACTGAATTTTTTTGTCAATAAACAGCCAACATGCTTCGACGATAATACTTACAGAGGCTGCAAATGGTCTCAAAGAACTTCAATTCGTAAAACATTTACGACATCGGATAATCCCGGTCCTGGAGCATATGATGGAGATATCAAATTTGTATGTCCACGCGATGCAGCCTTAGAACAGTACAGGCAGATGGCGCGACGCTGTCATAAGAACCCTAGGCTGTTGGAAGTCCTTCAGGCTAACGCTTTAAGAGAGGTGACTCTTTTATTTAGTTCTATTATTTTTCAGTGTGCTCATTCAAAATAGGCAAAGGAATTGAAATTAAAAAACAAAAAATCGTGGCAATTATTCCTGCACCCCGAACATTATATTGCTTAATTTTGACATACTAAGACCTGCATATATAGGCGTACTCAGTTATTGGCAGTACTTGAGCTGTTCAGCATTTGAGTCTTTTATTTTGTTCAAGTTCAATCAAAAACTAATATGATTAAAAAGTTTGCACATAATCTACAATAATAATAAATTCTGCGTCCGAGTTTTATGCCATCGTTCGTTAAAGAAATCAGGTTACAAACATTTTGGTAGGTGGTAGGTGAAAGTTAATGATCTTCATGTTTGTGTTCAGGTGGTGGACGTGAATCTGTAACCTGAAATGTTATTTTTTAAATTATAGGGAAAACGCGATAACTGATAACTTTTTATATTTTCATCGATGTACATATTTATTTTTTAAATCATTAAAAACACTAGCAATCTGTTTCTTGTTTCTCATTAGCACCTTTTCATTTTCATCTATCGTATTATTCGGTATTTTAAATTGATTATTGAATTTAACATATTCGTTTTTATTCTCATGGTTAAATTTAAGTTTATTTGAAGATTTATTTGCACCTGTATTCATATGGAAACAGTGGCGCAAGTTTCGGGTTTTCTCCTGGGGTCAGGCGTGGCAGTTAACTGACCACCGGTTTCGCTCCGCAACAACGTTTTGGTGGACGCCCTCCTCTCATTATGTGATCTCCTGAAATTATAGATCATCTTATATAATTTTTTTTTCAGAATATTCCTGCGCCCTGCGATTACAACATACCATCTGATTTCGATTGTAAGCTGCCTGTAACCACCATCAAGAAACCTTTCATATGTCGTGATGCCAGGTTTCGTTATAAGGGCAAAGTTGATGATAAATTTTATGACATACCGAAGGCACTCTGTGTTTATAAAAAGAAGAACCGGGTCCCTTTTCTTAGCGATACGTGCAGATTCAAAATACAAGAAAAGGTTGATTCAACATTGTGGATGCCGAAAGGCTTCGCCGAGAAGTTGATGGAAAGGGACTACGGATTTATTCGCCGACCCCCTTTTAATTCTAGCCTCCCAAGAAAAATTGAATTCGCACAGAAGGAAGCAAAGAAATTTCCGGGGGCCGCTCATTACCCGAGGGAAAAGCTAGAACCTGGCTACCAAGTCGAACATGCGAATAGTATTTTCCTTTCTAAGACAGAAAGGGGCAAAATACTTGTCAACGATGTAAGTTTTTCCTTTAAAAGGTCGATGCAAAATTAATCATCCCCCTTGCAATATTCTGCATCCCTTATAAGCACGCCGCACGTTAGCCATTTCCACCCGTCGCGTCGTTCTATTAGACAACGTGCTTCCCGTCGGTGGAGGCCTATCAAATATTTAATGAAGGGATATCAAGGAAAATTTATAGTTACTATTTGTTACGTAATGATTATTTGGGTTACTGAGAAGCTTGCAAAATTGCTAAACATGAAAAGTTCTTAAATAGCTCCAAATTTGACGAAACTACGTTATTAAGAGTGGTCTCTCTACATTGACCATCGTTAAGAGTATACTTTCCCAGTAGATTGTAAAATAAAATTCGAAAATTTTATTGGATAAAAGATGGCCGATAATAGAATTTTGTATCATTCGTTATCAATTAGAAAATACATATTCTGAGGTTTAGAAATTTACAAGCAAGTGGTTATTAATAAATGGAGACGGTGCAGATTTTTTAAAAATGATATGCAAATCAGAGAAAGTCTTTTTTAATCATATGAAGAAAATTCTCCCAATACATCTTATATTCTTGATGGTCATCGAAAGATATTTTAGGCCCCGCCGGTGAATAGCCTTGACGTTTCCAAAGCGTTCCACTGGAATTACAGCAGATGTTATCACAACAAAAAAAAGGTTCCTTTCGGATCACTTGAACCGCGGAAAACTTTGGTGCTTCCTCACAAAAAAAATCCAGGTAAAGTATGCGTATTGGAAAATTAAAATTGTAAATTCCAACTATTTCAGCTCCAACATATGACGCACGAGAATGTGATGTCGGCCGAGCGTTTTCCTTCGGTTCGGCTAAGAGGTTTGCGCCATTGAAAACAGATACTCCAGGACCTGATATATATGCTGTAAGTTGAAATTAGCGACAGAAACTGTCGAACCGTTTCTGTTGCCCTGGAACCGATATTTTGATTTATTTTTGCATTCTCTACCCTTTGTGAGTCATTCGCGAGGGGGACTACTCGAGCATGCATCGTCGTGAACTTCTTGACGAGGCGAAACCGAGGCGGTCCCCCCGTCTCTATCGATCACCACTTATCATCCTTTACATTCGAAGACATTTCGCCTTTGTTTCTTTGAATGGTGGATGGGATTTTATGGACATCAATTCTAATCCCAACCATTTATACCCTCTCTATCATTTTCCCAGTTTAGCCGTCGAGGAAACGGTGAAAATCGGGGCGAAATCGATTGGTATTGTCAGCATGATATTTAGATGAATTATATGCGTTTTTTCTTTTCACTTTTTATCCGCCGATTTCATTGTCCTCCAAACCGCCAGGCCGCGCTGGGAATGGTAAAATTGGGATGTTAATGATGCGCGATAAATTTAATGCTCTCCGTTCAACTGAATCGCCGCATTCATCTCGCGTTTTTTATGTATGAAAATCTGAAGCCGGGCGTATATTGAAACGTAGTTAGGGTAGTGGACGTCGGAGCCCAGATCATAGATCTATATAATTGAAGAAAACTTTTCGTAAATGCATCCAGTCGTTTTCGTGATCCCAATGGCATAATCTGCAGTGATAATGAGGATGTATCTACAAGCATGCCCTAATTAAAACTTGCGAATTATATGTTGTAATATTCATATACCGCTGTCCACCATATTTCGCTGTCGACGACGGGGCGCTTTAATTCAAAACCGTTTTTGCGAATCCCTTTTCCAGTTATTTGAATATTTCAACAGGAATAAAGTAACTCGAGTAAAGATGCCCCTAAATATTAACATTGCGTTTGATCTCTGGGCATAATGTCAGATTGATAAATTGAACGAGAGCTCGTGTTTACACTTTATAGTGTTAGATAAATTGAACAAAAATTTATGTGGCTGAAATACTTTTGAATCAAACATATATTTGTGATTACAAAAAATTCATTCTCAAAAATATTTTTGTCAAATTCGAAAATCCATTACGCACAGTCGGCTAGTCGTCAGTGACCAAGTTGCCGGCAACTAGTCTTTTGAATGAGGCATATGAGAATCGAAAAGAAGGAATTGAAGAAAAAGGGGCATTGTCTTTTGCTCTCTTTTCTTGCAATGAAGAATTATAATGATTAATCTCTTCTTCTTTTGTTCAAAATCAGCAGTTCGAGTATTGCAATTTTTTTCAACATCAGTAGTCTCTTATTAACTGAGTCGCCGCCTTAGTCGCCCTAAAGCAACTGATTGAAATAATCGACTAATTAAATTAAATACCGCATACGAGCAACCCCTTACTAATGAAAATTTGAAGATCATTTTTTCGGTCAAGTTTTCATACTATACGTCCTTAGTCCGTATTCTTTACGTATAGTTCTTTTTTCTAGAAGAAAAGACATTTCATCGACATTTTACGATGTTTTACCCTGCGTCGTAAATAACAGCGCCCTTCGTATTTTCACGAAAATGCATCCCTACGTTGCGAGCGTCTCCAGACGAAGAAAAAAAGTGCCCCTATGGCTAGAATATATTTATTGTTGTACGTTAATCGTTTAGGGGTGGCGACTCAGGACCGTATGATTGATAAATTTGTAATCGAGGAATAAAGTTCTGTCCCCAAAGACGAATAATTAAGTGAATATTTTTAGTTTTCGGGAGGTTGAGCCTTTTACAACTAAAACATTCAAAGGTATAATCTTCTTTGGTTAGTTCGAGTGATTAGTATATCAAGTTAACCTATTTCTTTGCACAAACTCTAGTGGTCTTATTACTAAAGTGTGTTCGTTTCAGATTCATCCCGCTTACCGGGAAAGTATTTATGCTGCTAACACAACCTACAACTTGCCGCTTGCCGAGTCAGTATTCCAAAGAAGAAATCGTCTCACACCGCCAGATAAAGTAACTCAGAAAGCAAAAGTAACGTTCGAGGATATACGAAAAATGCTGGAAGACCTGGTTATCGAATGAATGTTAATAAAACCGCTAATCCATTATCAGTTTTCCAGTAGGCAACAATACCTTCATCAAACTTTTTCGTAAGAACTCTCCTTTGTCATGAAACTTTAATAATCGCTGCCGAGATGGGAACGAAAATCATAAATCTTTCCAGTTAACGCGAAGGAATCTGGAGGTAGAATGCCATTTCTTTTTGAACTCTGTACTCTTTTCAAATTGTATATTTTTCGTGTTAGTTTAGTCGGCTTCAATTCCAGTTTTACATTTTGGGTTATGGATATTATTTACACTTCTCTTTGGTAGACTGTTTTCTTTTTCATTGAAAATTAAGGAATAAGTCAAGGAACGATGTGGAAAAATTCGTTCGAAATTCTATACAATCAAACACTAAACGTGAAGTCAATTTTCGTTACGATGAAGCGAAAACCATCCGTTCAGTCTGTATGAAAATCCCCAAGCGTTTCCTTTATGACAGAATTTCTCTCACGGATCATTGCATCCTGTCCAGGCGGCTTGAATATCAGAAGCGTTGGCTCATATCTAAAATGACATGTTAGATTAAACGTTGACATTTATAATACAATTTTTGCGCTCGACGGCACTGAAATAATTACCGAATATCTAGAATAAAGGCTTCCAGCAAAATTCAATTCGGCGATTCGGAATGAAAAACGGCGAAGCGTTGACTAATCGAAACAAACGTTCTACCCCTAGCGACAAATGAAAATGAGAATCGCAGCTGGTCAGATTGGAGATTAAATCTTAGATGGCCGATATAATTTTCGAAATACAATTTATGTTGTGACCCGTCGAGTTTCCGGTCTGGTTTCTATAAAACTCAACCCTTTGTATCTGCCATTAATCCATATTAACTGTGGTAATTCGTTTAAGGGTTGAGTGGATCTTATCTCAAGTTCATTAGTATCGAATTCAGTTTCCGAACCAGAAAGTGGTATTCATCCAGAGCTGGGAGCTTATAAAAAGGGAATCATGAAAATCGTGGGGTGAAGTTGAACAATATACTCTTCGCCAAATCGTATCCATAAATAGTGCGTACTCCAACACATGTCCAATACCACTTTGATCGCTTAATAACGACTGTGCACTGTGCGTATAAGCACCTAAACTTAATCTTTTTCGAGTATCAGAATTCCCAACCGACGCACTACTTAAAAAAGAAGAACCCCATCGACTGCCATAATCAAACAACCTAATACTCCTGTTGAACTGCTAGTACGCCAAACGGACGAAGCTTTGTATATCCGCTTCTTTGAACCGTTTCGAGAGAAAAAAAATGATAGCAATCAAAACATCGTTCATTTAAAAGCTTTTGGTTCGTTACGAATCCCAGAAATTCATCGATCGCCGAAACAACAAAACGTCGCTTCGTTAATTTCCGACGCTGTCCGCTCTAGAGACAGTCAGATTATTCTCAGTAAACTGAATCCCGAATTCGACTTCTCGAAAAAGGGTTGCGAGAACGTCGTCATCGTAACGTAGAAACTTTTCTAATTCAATCTTCATCATCTCATTTAGACGTTCAGTCGTGCACGAATTTCCACTATCTAAAATTGCACAGTCCATTAACTTTGCAACGAAGCCTTTTCGCATAAACTTTGATTAAAAAGTGTTGAAAACGATTTGAGTGAAACACATTCACGGTGCAAAAAGAAATAGAGCTCATGATCATAAAGGAAATTCATTATTTCTATCGTTTTATAGTACATAAATATTTAGAGCATTAATTTAAAACAGGCAAAAGACGACCAACAAAGTAATATTAACTCTTTTCGAACCGATTGATACATCCCAAACAATAATAAAATGCAAACTTTGGCCTTAAAAAGTAATGTAACCTCTCGACGCGACGTCTAAAAACAATTTTGTTTACAGTGTAATGGAAACAAGAACGTTTTAAGGGAGTCTGAATACTGATGTTTATGTTTTTTCAATGGTAAAAACTTAGAAAAGGAGACAGTGAACAGTTTTCTATGGCAAGCAAAGAGGTATCGATTATAGTTGATTAAATCCTTAGTACCTGATGATAATACATAATTCACCATTCTGTTCCGTGTACTATAAATAGAGAAAAGTATTTGATATCGCAGAAAAATATTATTGGATTTTGTCAATTTTTGTTAACGAATATAGAAAATTATTGAAAATGGAACTTGACTTTTTTTCCAGAATTAAATTTTATATCACGAAACCTTGAAAAGTGTTTAAAATTTTACAAAAAAGGATCCTCGTGGATCTTCGCTAAAAAATTTTCGACATCTATGAATGCGAGTTTTTACTGACAAAAACTGACCTACGATGAAACAGTTTCTGCATATAGAGTTTTTGTACCTATAGTGTCGAATAAACATTTATTACCATTATTCCTAAAGCTGTTCATTTACCAAGGATTATTAACAAATCCATCAATTTGCCTTCTATTCTCGTCTTCTGACAAAATTTATGAATGTGAATAATAAGGATTATCGACTACCGTATTAAACGTGACAACTTTCCCAATAAACATAATCGTTCAATAATCTTTTTCAACAACGTTCCTGTCAATGGTAATGATTGCCGAAGATTTCGAAGTCACTTTTCATCCAAAGCCGTAGAGTCAATCAATTTCGTCGGCTTACCGACTAGCACGAATTTCTATGGAGGGCGGTATTTGGTCAGATGTTTGAATGCCGACTGATTCCTGCGGCGTTTAATAATAACCAGAGTTTAGCCTGATCTGAATGGAACGCGTCTCATGTTCCGCTATTTGAGGAAGGGCTCAAGCACTAATACCCCTTCATACAACGGCCACTGTTAATATTATCTCGTCGATGACAAGCCATAGGTATTAAAATTCGCACAACTGCGACCGCGTCTGATATCACTTAATTCCAATTTCGAGTTTGGTCGAATTTTACTTGGTAAAACTTCACTAGTATGTCTTCATGTTTATTTATCATCCTCTTTATCTGTTTCATGAGCATATATTTTCTCAAATATTTTACCAATGTACGAGTTTTAAATTTGTGTCAATGACAAAGTGGGCGACTGCACACGCACTTCCCCTAAAACTCACAACAATTTATACAAACAACACAAAGAATCAGGTGACACTAATAAACGTGAAAGCGTAATAAAACATATAATTCCCTGCTGATAAAACCCGCATTGCATAATAGATGTTGAATGAAAAGACGGTGTAATACCCCATTGGTAATTTTTCCTCTACCACAAAAAGGGTTCCAACAAAGCTTACCACAAACGCTATATGCAGGTAGGCATTTTTTCACATTTCTTTTAGGTAATATAACTCTCGGGTAGGGGCAAGCGACGTTGTCAGTAAAACTTTAATTGAAACATCAATCATTCGGAGCATTCCCACAGATATCGTGTTATTCTCCACGAAAAGATTTTTAGAACTCATTAATTTAGTTTTGAACCCATATCTAATCTATCTACGAGTGCTGGGTTAATTCAATCTCATTTGCACTCTAGTTTCGAGTTATCTTATATGGAATAATAACTTATGTAGACATATCCGAACTTAATCATCATATTACTATCTACATCAATTTATGAAGTTTTGAACGAATTATAATCTTATCGTTGCTCGCATGATAATTAGATATACGAAGAGGATAATTGATTACAGTTATTAATATCATTTATTAAAAAAATGAAACTTATTTTCGTTGAAATGATGTGTTTATTTTAGAATTGATGTTTATATTCAATGGATTTAACAATGTGTCTTTGTCAATACAATATGAAAATGAGATAATTTGTATGCTACTTAAATTTAAGAGTTTTCATTTATTTAGTGAATTATATAAAGTATGAGAGCGTATAATTATTCTCTTATACATATTTTCAAAATTATATGCTTATTCAACTCAATCGCTAATAAAATATAATTAGGGACCGGTTGTTAGTGTACATTCAATTGAGATGAATAAAACTCAATTACTGCATTTGTTTTCCATTGTTGGTCGACTGTTCTTCATATCATTCGTAATCACTTTGATTAATACCAGAGAGCAGTTCTCTGGTAATATTAGGACAACCGTGATTACTTGCATTCAGTACGTTTGTTATAAACATAACTGTAAAGCCAGCTTATTTTATGCCTTTTTTACACAAAATTTGGAGTGACTCAAACAAACATAAACTCCACCGAGATATGCTCAATAGTAGGCAAATTGTTTTAGTCGGTGTTTACGTAGGAAATTTGATGGGAGTTTAGGGGTATATTGAGTTGTTTTCGTCTGAACCCGAATGTTTACCAATCGAGTTACAATATTCAAAGACGTGGATATTTGAAGAGGGATGAGTGAAATGAGATGTAATGTAATTTCACGAATCAATGAATCTTTTTCGGCTCTCGTCTCAATTGTCTCGTCTCCGAATATGGAGATATTCATTGATCACGAAATAGAATATATCATTCTCATTGAAATGTTGAATACGTTCGTATTTCAAGGATGATATTATTACATTCGCACCAACCTGAATTTATAAATCGGAGGCAATTCTGTATTGTTGAAACAACGTATTTATTTAGGTACAATGGGGATTAGTTTCGAGAACGAAACCTTAATCGATTTCGTGTATGTAATGGAATGGAGCACCTGCTACAAAGGATAATGAGATTTTGTTCAATATCATTATCGAATACAGGGTGCAATTAATTACCGATATTTGATGGATATCAATCAGGATCTAACATTGAACAGAAGCCTGTTGAAATAATGAAGAATGGGTCGACATTTCCCGTCACCACACCAATAATGTTAAAGGATGTGCCCATTTGATAGTTGATGAGAGCTTCTGTCTGAAGTTAATCTCAGATTCTTTTCAATCTGAAAATACTCTCCTGGTTTCTTACTATCATCAGAAAATAGAGAATATAATTGAATGGCCATAAGCGATGTCACGGCTGAGTACTGTCGACTCATCCAATGGTGTCGCTCACTCAGTCACGCTTCCTGCGAAAATATTGAAATATTTGAAATACATACACAAATCGTAAAGAATATTTTTACACTTGCTGGTTTTATTTAAAACAGAAATCCTTTCTTCCTATTATTGCTGTCCAATGAATGAGAACCGAAATACGCCTGAGTGAGTGGCCGCTATCACTATATATATACGTATCGCATTTTCCTTCGATATCTCCAAAGTTGGTACGGAAATTAAGATTGTACGGTGACTTTTGTCACCGAATTGAAAAAATTTTTGGTCAAGAAGAGTACGAAAAGAAAAAAATAAAAAGAGGACATTTATTCATGCCAGAATCAATTATTCATAGATTAGCAAGTTTTTTCAGCAATTTTCAAACATTATCAAATTGCTGCTCTAATTTGAGATTTTAATAATTATGGACATAGATAATCCTAAAAACTCCTTCGCGAGTCTGAGTTTTTGAAACCCTGTTTCAGGCACAAAACACGATCTTAGTGGTTAAATTGAATAACTGCTTCGTTTTACGGTGAATGTGGGAGGTCTATTGGTGATGAATGCACTACTTTTATTTGGGACAGCACGTATCCAATTGTTGAGATCCATAAAGAAAAATAATGAGAATGAGATTAATTTTGAAATTTGAGAAGTGGCGGTGACGTTCAGCCGAAATAAATCTGTCCACAAACATTTGAATCGGTGTATCACTTCAACTGTCTGTTTAAAAAACGTGTATTTCACTAGCAAGCCGCTAAAAAAAACCGATTAACCGATTAACTTTGGGTATCGCTATTGTCAGTTTGATGAAGAAGGCGGACCGAAAGGCATTAATTGATATACCTACTGGTGCGGTGAAAACGCACGAATAATGATATTTGACTTTTGATGAGTTATCAACGAAACTTTTCAGGCGACAACAAAAAACTGAGTCTTCCTATTTAAAAGCTTTTTCAAGTAACCTAAACACATTTCAAGATATTTTTAAGGCCGCATACCAACGCATTAAACAAATTAGTGCCGCCCAAGGATGCAGACCATCGATTTAATGAGAGGATGTGCTTGTCGTTTAATCCCGAAACACCAAATGGGATTTGACGGAAAGAAGTGTTACAAGAAGATAAATTTAAATCGCGGATGAGCCCACGTGTGAATGTATAGTCCATACCGTAGTAATCACATTCGGTATTGAATGTTCATTACATTCAGAATCCCTATTCGCCGCTTGATCGGAGTCTCGCTGACTGAAAAGGTTTTTCTTTTTCCCCTTGCATTAATTCCTCGGGATGTATTTTAGCTGTACGTTTTTCGACAATGCGATCGTTCTTATGTGGCAGTTAATGCTAGCGAAGATAAATTTTTATTGCGACGTTCGACGACGTACAAGGAATTTTGAGTCGTAATAACAGCGATTCGAATTCAGTAACAATCGTAAATAATTTTTTGATATCTATTGTGAATCACTCAATTTTACGGCGTTTGTTTCAACTTCATTTCCATAACGATGCTTAAGATGCGATAATACGTATCCAACATTTTGTCGAAAATCAAATTTTTCCTATTTTTAATAATCGTAGCACCGTATTGTCAGCAGTTCCGTTTGGTGACGCCATAAAACCCTAAAATCACCTGGATGTGAACATCAAACAAATGCTCAGGTAAAACAACACTGCGTATCCGCCTTGTGTACTCTCAACGGTTCATCTGTTCGTTTTATTTCCCTTCATTTGGCGTATACAGCTCTTTTGTTTGCGTAAATCTTGATCAACAGTTGTTAACATGATGAAATATTAGTTGAATAAATTTTAATGAAGGAAGTAGAGACATCGAATCTCTGATATTTCACTCCATAGTTGTTGCTAACTACCTAGCCTCATAGAGACGGTTGAAACCGTTTAACTTAATGGATTTCCACCTTTTAAATAACGAATTATAGTAAGGTTCTTGAAAATGAATTTGACTGATCCGAACACCAAACTTCCGCGTTGAACAGTGCTTTGTGAAAAATAATTATAATACTTATGTAACTAATCTTGTTAGTATATCCTGCTCATCTATTCTAATAGAGCAAGAACAATGATTTATCTAGTTACCCTCAGCGAATATTTTCAACTTAACTGAAATATTTTTTCCAAAGTTAGGAAACGTGCACCACGAATACGAGTCCGTGCTCAGACACTGATTTCGTCACGTTTCCACACTGCATCGTTTAATATGAGTACTTCAAATCAAGGACAGAAGAGACACGTCCGCAATTAGTTTGGTGGCGGTTTCCTCCATTGCCAACGCATTGTTCATATAACTGTTTTTAATAACTTAGAGCACCTACCATTTTCGGGAATGTTTCAAATGGGCTTTCCTGTTTGTCAGAATTATTTCTCGATATCTGTTTCAATTCTCGAGTGCTTTGATTTGACCAAAAACTCATAACTTCATAACTAGTAACAAAGAATATAAATTAACAAATTTTTTTCTTGGCATAAGGCGAGGGTAATATTTCATGCCATATTTTACATTCGTGCATTAATAATATTTATAACCTTCTCGTTAGATAAATAAATCATATGTCAAATATAATCATACGGAACCAGACGAAAGAAGACCCCTAATTAAAACTGTATTATGTGGGGCGTCTGACGCCAAGCGCAAAATGAACCAAATTTTTTATCCTGATTTCGATTATTTGATTATTTTGATTTTGAGCATATAAACTCATAATCACATATTTTCAAAAAACTTCTTCGAAATTGACTTAATAATGTTTGAATGTACCACTTATTCAAAAATGCGTCTCAATGTGAAAATATGTTTCTCGATTTCAATGATGGGTATATTAAGTAGACTTAGTGCCCAGAGAAAGTAATACTAAGTGGAGCGCTTTTTCTCTCAGTGATGTATTGGAGTATATCTTCTCTGATATCTGAGGATCTGTTAAGTCATTTTTGGCTTTCCTATTGTATCGCTCTCTACATATGATCTGTTTTCTGGGTATCGATTCCTCGAACTGAGCCTCAATTGGCTGTTCGCAAATCGTCGTGCTGTTTCACTACAACATCGTGCGATGTGGCTAGCGAAAGTTGGCTCAACAACGACTCGAGCCAAATTGCTTTTTGGGGCAGAGCTGATTTGCTTAAATTTGACAAAAATAACATCAAGAGCGCCGAATTCATTTCTGTTGTTGTCCTAATTTTGAATATACGTTGTTTTTCATGAATGAGTAAAATCTGTAGCAGAATTGTTCTCATTATTGCCAACACCCAGTTGAATGGAAGGATTCCGTCACTTTTGACATATTGATCGTAAACTTTCCAAAACAAAACTACAGATCCTCTTACCTGACCAGGTCTCAATGGTGTGCGTTTGCGTAACAAATAACTAGGACCAATTAATAATTTTGTGTCAATGCATTAAAATAAATAGGAAGGCAAGTTATCCTTTTGAACAGTTGACAACTAAGTAGTATTAAACTTTAAGGGGCATCTATGAATTTAATCCACAGAACATAGGAAATCGACTAGTCGACTTTTGAGAACAGAAACAATGAAATGATGGAAATGAAGGCCTTCTAATTCGGACGGAGAACGGCGAAGTTGGCGAAACAATAGAAGGTAGCTTGGACGAAGTACGGGCGCTCATTCAGGAATTTACTAGCAACATCGTCGACAATACGGCGCCTCCTTTTGAAACCGACAGAGCTTTGCGCATAGCATATAACTTCGGAAGTTTTTTTTCCTGCAAAAAGTAGCCTGGTTTAGAATTCCACTGAGTCTGCGGAAAATCGTAGAAGACAGATGACAGGAGCTTCCTTAGGTACTAGATTTACTAGAAATTCCGTCGTTCAGAACGTATAATTTCCACGCTAGCTATAAAACCGGAAATCGACAAATCTATTCTTGCAGAAACGTTCTGTTTTAATCCAGAAATATTTCAAGTTCAAACATAAATGAATGATGATTCCGTAAAGGAAAGAACGCATTACTTATATATCAAGAATATTCGATAAATTCCACGTAAATGTAATTTGCGCGGATTAAATTAATGATCTTTCTTATAAATAAATCGCTTTTGTCAGTGGGTATAGCGTTGAATTTCGAACGCTTTTATATGAAATGTTGCGTGCATGATTTATTTGACTTCAGAAACTTTTAGTGTAAAATTGTATCTGAAAAAGTCTGTTTGTTGAATAAATTTACTAATTTATATGCAGGTTTGACATTTTGAGTTTGGAAACTTTTGTTTCTGTCAATTTTAATTATAAAGCAAACTGCACTTTGGGACAGAATTTTCGGCTCCACATATGAGAGCTTTTTTTTTCGTGATATAAAATTAACATCCCACAAATCGAATCCAAGAAACTTCTGATTAATTGATTCGTAACTCAATTGGGTAACTAATTAGAGTTCAAAGTTAACATGTTGATCCGGTTAATTCCGATCTTTCTAAAATAATGAGACACATGTCTTGCATTTCATACGGGTCGACAGGGAAATTTCTTTTGTGGATCATTTTGTGATCATTAATTAAACGAGAACGTTATGTGAGATAATTACTTCCGGTCGGAATTGTTCTATAAATTCGACCGGATTGTTGATGGGAAAATAACAAGATCTTTATTATTGTAAGTACTATTCCTTCTGTTTCCCTCTTACCCTACGGGTAGTCATTGTCCAGTTAAGTCGGATTTCTATCGAAAGCGAAATTTACGGATGAAAGGGTCACTTTTTGATATGTTGATTGCTGTGAAAAAAAGAAAATGACGCGATTGAAACTTTTCCGAAAAATCGATTGCATGGAAAACCAACATTTAAAAACTTTGAACTAAGGACATTACTGACTTCAAAGAGCAAATACAACTCAATTCTCAAAGATACCCGAATGGTCGAGACATTCGAAACGGACATTCGGTCCCATTCACGAAATTCGATATGGGTATTTCGCGTTATCTCTTACGACTGTGATTTATGTGAAGTTTCAGTCTTCAAAGCCCGGTCAAAATTGTTGGCGTATTTCTGAACGACCTGCTGAATTTAACGAACTGCTCGCTTTTTTGGTTGAAATGAAAATCAATGTGACATCAATTTCACATAGTTTTGTGTTGTGAGTCTTACGTTCAGTTTGTAAAGCAAAATAAATCTATCAAACAGTTACTCAGTCAGATCACAGATAGGACTATCCGTCGTCCACATTTATCATTGTCAGTTTAACTGTCAGTTGATTGTATGGTTACTTATATGTAATCTTTTTTCAGTTAGGTAGGTATTTTCATTTTGTCTCTCGTTATTTTGAAATACTAGTTTATTGGCGAATTTGGGTTTCACGCCTTAGAACCGATCACCCGGACTTAATGGTTAACTTAATAAATCGCTCAAAGAAAGAATTTTTGTGAAATTCGAACTGAATCTTGATTTTACGAATTTTTAAAATTTTACTATTTCGAGAAATTTATTGTCACACTGGGCAAGTTTCCGTCACGGATTGACCTTCATTGTCTAATGATGATAACATTACTTTTAAGGAAGTAACTTATTTATAGGGACCAAAATGAGACTTAATTAAAAGTTGCATTACTGATACCTATTTAATGAACAATTTTGAGGTAATTTTGCAGGTGATCAGATCATACCATTTTCATTAGAAAAGAAGTGCCGATCTTTAAACAAAAATTTTCAAATAATTAAGTGAATACAAAATAGTGACTAATTGTTCCCTATGCCCGTCGCAGCCCCCCACATGCTCCTCCACAAAATCGGCAAGTAAAGTAAAAAATTTTTAAGTAACGACTACTTTTAGGATATTTTCAATTTTTTTTTCAGTTTCCTGCTTCTTCTCTATTTTTCACTCCCACTCACATATTTTCTAGAACTAGGCATGTTCATATCCAGTTTTCATAATAACCCTTTTCATACGTCAATGAAAACAATACTTTTTAGTTCACTCTTTTGATGAACTCTTTATTTTATGCAAATTCATTTTAACGTTAGGTTAATTGAAACAATTTATGGGTAATTTACAGAGACAGAGAGTTTATTTCGCAATAAACACAACCGGTTCCAATTTTTTACATCATTATCAAGTGACGGCTGGTATAAGAGGTAGGTGCGTTTATGCTTGACCACAAATTCAACTGTGGAGAAGCATCAAGATGTAATTGACTATTAAGCGTATGGAATTTTGGGTTTACGCGCACAATTTTTTTAATGTTCAAATTTCCCAACACATTTACATTCTTGCTTCTGTATTGATAATGTGTGATTCTAAAGTACAATCCGTTTATCTAACACGAGACGATGAACCCATGCAATTATGTAAAAGGTGAATTTTTTGTATCTATTCGTTTTATTGTCCAACATTAACTGAAAATTCACTCAAATTCAGGTCTTTACACGAATTTTTGTAAGCTGCATTTGAATTTATTAACAAAAAAAAGTTTCAAGTGTCAGAATATTTTTAAAATATGAAATTTATAGTCACATTAAATTCTGGACTACGATTAATTCTGGTCCTATTTTAAAGGTGAAAATGGGTTCAGTCCCATGCTAAATCTTCTTAAATCTGTTACTTACTGAACCGCGCATATGTTTTTCATTATTCGGTGGAGGTGTGGGAAGATTTGATGTTTAATATTCCAGTCAGCCATCTTTAGCTCGAACGAATCGCTCGAGCTTTAATACGAACAACGGAAAAAATTCCCAGGAATTCCGATCAAGAAGAAAATTTCGCAGCTCATTCCGCGAATCTGAACAACAAAGGTTTGAATCCTACTTCATTTCACTCCCTTGCACCCCCTATCTACTAACAAGCTCTCCCTGTTCCTTCAATCTACGATTCAGCGTTTAATCGTCGTAAATTGTCACGTAGATGACCACATTCAAAAGATTCCGGAATCTACGATCAGAATCTCTACATCTAACGGCGCAAACATAATTGTTATATTCCCTAACGGGAAAACTTCCCCCGATTCGAGCGTCCCAAATCGAAGCGTCGTTGTTTATCGGCCGTTTTTCCTGCCAGATTTATGCGGTCGGCAGAAGCTCCCACTTCTGACAAGAAAGCTGATTGCCGTATTTCACTTCGCATTTGTATGAATTCACAATGCAAGCACATAATGACAGGATGGCTCAACGATTGGAGGATTCGGATTTTCTATTTGCAACTAATGGCGCGAGATTTTTTGTTGAGTTTATTCCGCTCTGTGAATTCTTATACGCATGATAGATGCTCGCAGACTACTTTTTATATTTTCCATTATAACTCCAATTCTGATTGAGAAAATTTGAACTACTGCTTTTCAGAAGCAGTACAAATGTTTAGCAAAAGCATCCAGGTGAACAGAGGATCAAAAAATTTGTACCTTCTTTTATGTTCTATGTTGGCGTTATATTAATTTTTATATCGTACTTCGTGTTAAAAACTTGAATAGTGCACAAATCTCAAAAGAAACATGAATTAAAATACCATAGTTGACGTATCGAGAAGAGTCGTCATAACTAAACTATTCCCATAACGAAAATGCAGCAGAGAAGACAAAGATCATGTGTATATAAGGAAATAGATTGCTTCTGTTTCTATAAAAATGGATGTTTAATTCATAATCCACGTAAACGTCGTCGTCGCGTCGGATAGAACTTTTTAATATTTAGCTTGCACGAGTGACGAGCTTTTTCAAAGCCGTGTTGAGGTGAATGTAGCAATGACGTAGGAGGGAAGGCAATTTCGGAATCCTCTGATGAGGCCGAAAAAAACAAATAGGAAGGTATTACAGGTCATACTCATTTTTCAGTTAAACACTCGTGATTTTTTATTTTCTTAACTGTTTCCTTTCTTTCATTTCTTTATGTTTATTAGATTAACTTTTTCGACATCTTTATGTTTGCAGATCTAGATTTTTTTGTTTCTCTGATTTTTAGAGTTCTTCTGTGTTTTTCTGGATTCTTGAAATCAAAATTCAAATATAGAAATTTCTCTGTTTTTAAATCAATCTACAATATGAACCGAACGTGTATGGAGTTTTTCATCTACCCGATATAAAAAATAAAAACCAACAGACCTACCTGCTCGTGTATGGCTAACCGTGAACATCATAAATATTGTTATAAATATATAAACATATGTCCAAAAACTGATTAACTTCATTCTATTTCGTTTTGATTTACCGGTCCGGTGTTTTAAGATATTCGTCATCTCGATATTCGAATTTAGAATGCATAAATAAAAAGGATGGGACTGTCTTTTTCGGGAGCTTTTGTAATACGATATTTTGAAAACCTGCCTTACCGCGTCGTTTATTCGGCAATTAACGTCTTCAATAAATTAAATTAAAAACAGAATGTTTCTTCATGCGCATGAATAGGCACGGTCGGATTAATAAATGCCGTAGATTTACAAGAAGATTATGAAAATGTTTGGCTACGTATCAATTTGTGACCGTCATCACAATTGCTTCAACAAAAGCATCAATAATTCAAAGATGTCACATACAAATCACCCTTACCGGATTCGCTGAAATCTCAGATCATTATCTTCTGAAACCCTCATAACCTTCTCGTTCAGCCACATCGATAAACGTCTCTTCAAAATCGTCGGTATTTTATTGAAAATGTCAACCATTTGGTCCAGGTATGCGGACCCTCGAAACAGGGGAAATTATTCATTTAATAACCGTATGTCCGTATGGGTGTCATTTTCATTTGCATCCCTCATCAAACCCTGTGAAAGACGTCATTTATTAAATGGAGAACCCCAATTATAAAGTCACTAGATATCTGCTTTCGTAGGAGTGGAGAATTAATTCGAATTTTGAAATCAATTTTATTCAACTCATTGATGATACGGGGAAATTTCAGTGCACTACATGTCATAGAGCGACGTAAATTGGGTTACCGTAATTAAAAAAGTGCGTTATTGAACGACGAGAACTTTGACAATGCCTGTTTTTTCAAACATCAATTTGTATAGTCACAAGGGCATCAAAAATAAACGATTATTTTTCGGAGTTACGAGAAGTATTCGGTGGAAAACCACGAAAACGAAGTTGGAGTGGTCTTTTTATGGATTACGTCGAAATACGAGTGAAAAAACGTTGCGCGAATGGTATTGAATTCGATTAAAAAATGCATGAACCAATTATAAGGAGCTACTATTTCCATTTTTCATACATATCAAACGTGTAATTACTGTAGGTATTATAGTAATCCTTAGATTTGGAGATAAACTTGCTCTCTGCGTACTCTTTTGCATTTTTCAACATTACCTTGTTTAGGCACGTTTTGGCATGGGTAAAAACGATTCACTTAGCGACACCTCCAAATCGTCATCAACACCTGCTTATTACGCATGTGTGTAGTGGCGGGAGCGGAGGTATCGGAATTGGAGGATTAACATATCATCAATGTATGGTAAACGTCGACACTATTCATTACTTGGAAATCTCTAACTATAACAATTTCCAAACCTCACCTCTACTAGATTAACATACATAAATGAGATATATTTCTTGTGACACGATGAAGAAAAACCTACCACACTTTCGATTGATTAATAATTTAGTAGAGATAAGCTACTGACAACTTTTACTTGTCCGCGATGATTTGACTCAAACACCTCTGACGATTTTAAGCATTTATTCAACGAACATTTTGACCAGATGTACAGGTTTGAATGCCGAATTTAATGAAAAATCACATATATAATATTGAACTATCGCCCACACACAAGCCACGAGTTCATTCAGCTCATTCAGTTTATGGTTTCGCCGAATTGTGCGTGGGACGAATTCCATATTATTGTTCTTAAAAGCCTCGCACTGACATGCGATTATTTAGTCGCGAAACTGTTTTTTATAAGAGAGGACTCCTACGTACGATGTCTCTTCACGACTAAATAATTGCATGTCAGCGCGAGACCTTAAAACTACACAATATTCAAGGAGAAATATGAACGTCCTTGAATGTGCAATTCTCTTAAAATTTTTGAGATGATTTTGAAATCAAGGAAATTATAAATGAAATTCTCCATCTTCTCAAAGAAATAAAACTAAGAAATACAAAATTTGTCGATCTCTTTATTTGACACACTTGATTGCACCTTCTGACAAGAATTGCAAGAAACTGTTTTCAACCCAATTCCGTTCCTTAGAGCAGTTGTTGCGACTGGACTATATGCCATAAAGAAATTCGAGCAGTGTTCATTTCCGTTTTCACGTCGGATTACCACTGTGTGTTTTCTTGGAAATCTGAATCGTCACGGCGGCGTTGAAACGTGATGAATTATTCGTTTTTCGTGGGAAATATCTCATTTGCATCGCAACCCGCGAAAGTTCGAATCTCTGTCACATAACGCGAAACGGCTATGGAATTTTATTTCTGGATGTACAAAAATACAGGGTGCTTCAATGTAACGGAGCCACTCCTGATATTTCCCTTGCTATAGTGTCTAACAAAATTCAGGTGTTCAATGATGTTTAGAGGAGGACACGTAACCTCTTAGAGGGATGTTACAGCCCCAAGAATTTTAATAGGAAACAGGGATCGAGTGATACTTCATTTTGGAGGTCTAGAAGTACGTGATGTGCATTTTGATTTTCTCAGTTGAGTAATGTCGAAAGAGACGACGTTACTTTCTGTTTTTTTTCATATACCTAATGGCTGCGGCTGTTATTGCTATTAACAATAGGAATAGGGATGTCTCTGAATTTTTGTAATTTTTTCTGAAGTTTTTCAGTAAATTGAACATATTCTTCGAACGATGCAGGAAAATTTTCAATGATTTATGTGGAAAACGAATTTATTCATTGAAAGTATGTTAATCCGTTTAACCTTCTACAAACAATAATCAGGAAATCACTTCGGAATTCACTATGCTATATGTTATCTTCAATAAAACTCTTTCAATACTTGCTGTGCATAGAAGATAGAGAAATTTTATTTTAAATCTAAGTTCTTATTCATTAAGCCAACTGCAAGTCTTTCCCTTAGAGAAATGGAATTTCCCAACTTTTTGTTCGGATTTATCAGTTTCACTTCCACTTTTGCTAGCAGAATGTCGAATGCATTTTCCAGCATTCAAAAGTGTTCGTTCGTAAAGAGGGGCAGATTCACCTTGTATTTTCCCTTTACTCACGACTGACGAACCTACTTTCCTTTTTTTCATTTCCTGTTTCTCTTCGTCAAGAAAAATAGCAATCATGCACTATTGAGTTCGAGAAAAAAGAGCTCTTCAGTGAATACTCGTCGATGGTTCCACTACGAATGAGTGATAAATTTAATCAGAAGGCAGGACGATTTCGTAAACACATGGCCACTTTGGTTTCGAGTAGTTTCAAGAGGCTATTCGCACAAGGGAGAATACAGGTCGGGGATCAATTGGGACGACCGCAAGGAGACGACAAAATCTTCATGCTAAAAACACGTATCGATTACACAACCGAAATGTGTTGTTCGTCTTTTGCCTCGAAATCCTGTATGGACGGAACATGACCTATGGGCCCCTATAATTTTTGTCCGCACTTCTTCATCCTTGCTTCAAAGTTTTCTGAAAAAGGGGCAAACAATCGATTTGTCAGTTATTGATTTCCTCCTTCAAAAAGAAAATTGTGACAAACAATTTTCAACCAAAAAACTCCAATTTCATTCTAGATAAGAGTAATAAGTTAGATTTCGCCTTGTTTGAGAAGAGTTTCATGGCTCATATGCGCGTTGTTCTTGTTTTTAGTAATGTTTAACTACTCCCACCGCCGGTTATTTATTTTGGTGGAAATTATCAAAAATCGCATGGTCTCTATTAAACAATTCATATTATCAAAAAATATTGATAATCAAACTTGAGTGAAATGAGGAAGCAGATGAAACTCAGGAGCACATTATTGAAAGCCGTAAAATGAAGAGTCACTCGACTGTCAAATTCTTGGGGTTCGGGTGCCGCCTTATAAAGGGTTACGTTTTTTAGAGTCAAGTATACGTTGAAACCTATCCCCTCTGAACGCGTTCGGCAGAATTTCGATGGCATGAAAAATATGAAGGGTGGCACCTTTTCTTTCGAGCACCCTGTATACCTACATACATTTGCGGCAACTCGACAAAGCCTATTTGGAGAGGTTCTGCTCGTTTAATCTGTAAAGTGAATTCGAATCTACCCCTAATACCCACCAGGACGTAGCGGGGTAAAGAAGCGCTTCTGGATTCACCAGATGCATAGCCGCGGTGGTAAATATTCCATTAAACCTACCCTCTCGACGCCTCTAGTTCCTATTATAATCAAAAGTTTATATTTACACCCTAAAATACACAATTCATTTTAGGGGAGCTTTTTCCATCTCATTGATCAATTAAAAACCAGAACAACACCTTATTGTCGCAAGTCTTTGTGATGGGTTAACTCATTCACATTTCAAAAAATAATTATCACTCGATTTTTTTTTCTCTTTAGTTTTTTTTTTCAATTCATGTATACAATCGATGTAATTATAAGACTATAAAGATTGATGTTAGAATATGTGTCAGTATTCGACTTCTATACATTCTTCAAGGTTGAGAATGATTTCCATCCTGGGCTCAATAGAAAGAGACCCCTAACGGCCCAACGAATGGGAAGAGAGCACTCAGCATGGCGAATAGACGATCTAGCGGCAACCGTGTAACAAAATACAGAAGTACAGAACTCTGAACTCAGTTCGATTCAAAACTTTGGTGAGCGCGGAGTCTCCTATTTCACGTTTCAACTCGGCGCGTTCTCAACTGTTCGATAGATCGCCGTTGACGCAACGTGTTCACAATGTTTTCGTTCAAAAATTGAATTGTGCGCCAATCGGAGAGGTTTTTTTTTGCTTGTGTTATTTGTGTCAAAAACATCTTTTTTTTTGTTTTGTGATCGCTCTCCCAGGCAGACGTTTGGGAAAAAAACCAATTGGGATTAAATACTTCACATTGAGCAGATAGGTAACCTTACTTTCCAAGACTTGAAACTTTGTGTTGATGTCAGTGGACGAGAAAGTATTTTTTAATTAACCCTTTCATTGGGTTTGGACAAGCACTAAATTAATTTTATTCCACTGACAAAATTTGATCATTTTGGTGCGTTTAGGTATTGGTAGAAGTTTATTCAGATCATTCGCTATTGCACTATTTTAATACACTATTTTCCTGTTATGATTTAGGTTCGCACAAGTTTTGCGCTACATTTCATCAAAATTATTAATTAACTTCGAACAACGATCAATTTGTGCTTTTTTAGAAAAAAAGTATTGTTTTTATTTTATGATACCTTTTTTTAGTTTCCGTTAGTCCAACGAAGTATGTGACATTAGTATAGTGGGCCACAAAAATCTTCATATCTTACTGTAAAATGTTATTTGAATGATAGAATAGGTACATTTTATGCATGGTCAACAAACTTGACAATATTCACAACGTGAATAAAGCACTAAAAAAATTTTTAATTGTGTATTTTTAATGAAAGAACACTATTCTGTTCCTTGAAATTTATTTTAATAGGACAATTTTTTAATTTCCCAATTTTGGTCAAACAGAAACTTCCGGTCATCATCTGATAAAAAGCTGGGCGATTTCGAGATAGTAAATGGCGTTTAAAAATCTGCGTAAAAACGCCTGGGCGGGCAATTTACCACCTAGACTTTTAGTGCATTAAAATTCCTGTGGGTAACATTATACAGGATGCGATAACATAAAAAAAACAATTTAATACAAAGCTGTTTCCAGGCGTTTAGTAGGTCGTCGAAAGTATCGGTTCTCACATATCGGTGAAGGAACCGGGATTTGAAATTACTTTGGCAGTACTAGCGGTTGAGATTATTTTCATCCTCGGCTTCTTCTGTTATAAGATAACGTGCCACTTGATAGGTGGTTGCCTTGGAGCATTTTTGAGACCTTATCATATAGAATGAGGTCTAATAAATTTATTGAACCCAAATTGATAAAGCTTCATTAACAGTGTTATTTTATTGCGCTTTCATTCAGTTATTCGCATTGATACTTAAGAGGAAGTGATATACCGGGTGTTCTTCGGGGAATCACGAGAACTATTACTAGAAAGAATTTAAAAAATTGAAGGTATGCCATAGTGCGCTATGCGTTTCGTCTCCTGCAGAATTGCTGGACTTTACAGGATGACTGATATACGTGTGTCCTGCCATATACACTGGGGAGAGCCCCCGGATGGAATGAAGCAAGAGAGCAGTTATAAGCTACGACGGACAGCTGATAAACAAGAGCGTTACTCGTGCGCGCCATCGGCCGTGCGGTAACCGAAATTCGCACATCACTCCTCTATCTGAACAGTTGCGGAACTGTGCCGCGAGTACCCTGCGGCCGGGGTGGGGGCACCACCGCGTCGACATCACTCATATAGGAACTATGGATTCAATATGTCGTCGGATCACATAGTTCACCATGCGTTTCAGTCACGGGCACACTTACTGGACTCATCAGTATGGCTGATGTACGTGTACCCTGACACATACGCTGGGGAGAGTGCCCCCGGATGGAATGGGGCAAGAGGATCGTCTCAGAATTATTTTCATAACAATTTTTTTCCACGAATATTGTACGCGTATTCCAAAAATTATTCATATAGAAACGTTGATTCGAAAAAAAGAATTCACCCACAAACTTCCAAAAAATTAATGTTTTGGTTTGCTGACATCATCCTCGCGAAACATTGAACAGAATTCAAGAATAATCAAATGCAAATTCTGGAAGAAATTCCAACAAATTCTGCTTTAGTTGTTTCGATAAATTGATGTACATGAATTTTAGGTAAAAGAAGTTTTAGGGGATATAACAAAAGCAGGGATCTCTTACACCCTCTTGATCGCTAACTCGCATTGTCAACATCGACGAGCCAACTTGAATAGTCGACTAGGGAGATTTTCATGCAACAGGCCTGAAAGAAGGTATTTTCGACATTTTTTCTCATAGAAGAAGGCAAGCTATTTATAAAAAAATTCTGGGCGTATATTTATCAATTCTTTAGTTACGGGCTACATTTGATTTGAATCTAAAATAATGCCTTAAAGTTCCATTACAGGAGCTGCGCTGAAACTCCCAAAAGAATGTTTTATCTGCTTGCGTAAACAATTTGAAATTGAAGACATTCGTAATTTATATTAGTTGAAACGATTATCAAGAAAGGCAATAAAGTTGTGGTCAGTGATGATTTCTCGATTTACGTAAGCGCAATGAAAAATTCAGTTTGATCTATGGATCAATTAAAATTTCATCGTCGAGGAAGTGGTCAAAAAATAATGCAAGGCATTTTAATACCCAATCATAAACTTAATAGCTGTTCCACCCTAAACCCTTCGGTATCTACAATAGAAGATAATAAATCCTAGGCTTACAACTATTTACAACGGTCCCGCTCCGAACTTCTTCCATCGTCTTTTATTAATTGGATTAGTTTTGAGAATTTCTCACGTGGATATTTTTAATGTGGTCTATTCGCCAGGTATTAGTGTACACAATCTTATTTTTCTACAGATTTCATTTTTAAACTTCTTGTAGATAAAACGTTCAACCAGAAGATGTGAAAAAATCAAATCGAAATTCATTGTATTTTTTGGCGACAAGAGACGCGCACTGCAAAGGTGACAAGGAGTGGGAAAAAAGGGGAATAACTTAGTGACTTCTTGGCGAGATCGAAAAAGTATAGTGTTTGTTTATCTCGGGAAGCGAAGGAATAGTTTTTCTCTTCTCCCATTTCATGCAATATTTGCAGAGTGCGTCTGTTGTCCGCGGAAATCACGAAAATTTTGAATTCATTTTTATTACAGAAACTTGTTGAAATTTTTATCTTCCATACTGTTTTTTTTTATTCACTGTAGTTCATCGATCTCGCCAGGAAGCCCCACGTTGTTCCCCTTTTCTCCCACTCCGTTGCACCTTTGCAGTGCGCGTTTCTTGTCGCAGAAAAGAGATTTTTGATACAGAAAAAGCATGAATTTCGATTTGATGTTGCCAAAGGGTTCTTTTTTGATATAATTCGACAGTGCTAAGTGTAATCGAAAGGCATTTGTCCAGCAATTCAGTGAGTATAACAAGATTCCCGAGTAAAAGTTGAGAGGATTACAGAAGGAAGGACGACGGGCAATTAGACAATACAATAAATACTAATAGAGCACAGGTAGAGATGCGTCGTGGATTGCTTACACGCAATCTTGCTGCAATAAAAAATGTCAGAGCTATTATGGAACATTTTACCCCCGTATGATAGAATTAGTAAAATTTTGTTGTTGATTTTATTACGTTCATGCTCGTGATGGGATTAACTCCTTCAAGACACGAATACAAAGCGTCGACAAAAAATTCTCCATTTTAGACATCACTTTCAACGTCGCCGGCGGCGACGCGCCGCGCCGTTGCAAGTTCAATTAACTCCGCGTCATTGACTCGTAGATATGATGAAAAAATGTGCACGAGAAACAATGACGCGATGAGTTCTGACACAACACCGTCACTATGCACGTAAGCGTGATCACTTATCGTCGATTAAGCAAATGTATTCCACACAAAACAGGGAATCTACCCATTTACAGAATAACAGTTTTTGCTCTATTTCCCCGGACCGCTTAAAAATGGCTTGGTTCGTAAAAAACACGTAAAAGCACGAAAAACATGAATACCTCCCGCATCACGTAAAACGGCCCTTTTTATGGCGATGTCGTTCAACACGTAGTACCATTTCAAGTGAAACTTTTTACCCAACCACTTCTCTGTTGTTTGCTCCATTACTCCCTGAGATACGAATCCTCATTAATTTATTGTTTCATTGTTGAATGCTTACAAGTACGGGCAAACCTCATGCTGTTCCAACTTTACTCGTGGATTATAATGAAAACTAAACAAATCTGATTGAATACTCGAGAATTTTGTCACTTCCAGCTCTAAGAGACACGATTGAGATGAATAGACTCATTTTCCCCTTCAACTCACATTATGAAAATTTATTTACATTTATGCCAATGTAACAAATGAATTAATGTTTGAAGCATACACTTAGTGGTGTGTTTTTTCGAATTGAAACCGAATACCCCTTGGAAATAATCACTAGCAAAATGATAATTTTCCCTTCAGGGTACAGCATTAAAACTTTTTTACTTTAATCGTTTTTTGGGCAGCAAACAGCGTTGCTAAAATCTATGGTTGACAACGTGATAAACATCTGAAAACGTGTTTCAACTTTTATGCAACCCTCCCTTAAAATTTAAAATTTTGGATATAATTAAATGTGTATTAGAGCTTGAAACAGGGTTGTCGGAACTTTTCATTCACATCTGCCTTTTTATTAATTAAAATCGCGTCCTTTCCAGAACTTCCATTTTTGCGAACTTTGGCTAGTCATAAATTTCGCCTCGACTTTTCTGGAATCGGAACGCTACCATCGATCTGTTTGTGTATTGTACCCAAATAAAGAGACAAAAATTGCTATACCACTTGTCGTTCCAAGCTCTTTGCGTTCATTGTTCCTATTGTACGGTTGCAGGCAGGGATGGCGTCGAGGGAGTCCGGACCAGGGATCTGTTATACGCACAGGCTCGGACAAAAAAGCTAAGGGTGGGATGCAGAAAACTTTTATTCATCAGTTAGCGGATAATCGGAAAGTTATATGCGAATTAAACTACTTGATTAAAGAATGAATCGTCTGTTTGGAATTTAATTTGATAATTAAAAACTGAAGATTAAATAGGATTAACTCCTTTATTAATCTTGAAATGAGTTGCACCAAACACTTTTCGGCCGTCATCAAGTAGTAAATTTCATTGAACTAGCGTTTCCTCTTTGGGCGGTCAAAATATGAAGTTTATGACATTTCCCAAAAGTTATCTTATGTTACGTGTGAAAAATGATCGTTCCAAAAGTTAGTACACACATATCCAACATTGAATATGGCATTACACTCAGTTTCTTCGAAGTTCTACAGGCCCCAAAATTACTACTATTATGATTGTTATTAATAATAATAATGTTTTGTGAATTACATATATTATACACAAATAAAAGATAAAAATTAGTTTTCCCACTTGGTCGAGTCCAGACTGTTGCATAAGAATGTTAAATATATCTTTCTTCATTCTCAAAACAAGAAACGAGAAAAATAAAGACAAACAAAGCATGAAAATCGCAGCTATACAACGCAGTTTATTTTGAAATAAAAAACACCAAAAAAGAGAACAAAACTTGAAAATTTGTTATAATAAAAATCAAAAACAACAACTTGCGCAAGTCCTTTCAAAATTGAAGACCATTCAGATAAAAAAATGTTGATTCACAAAATTTCATGAACGTTCGATAATCATTAAACAATCTTTAATATAATACCTGTGTCCTTTGCAAACGTGCTATTGTATAATAGGTATTATATACCGCTCTGGTTTGTAATTTGAATAACTCACAATTAGATAGAGAAGAAAAAAAATTAAGTATGTATCTTGCTGAAATCTCAAATACGTATTATCCATATGATGGCAAATTTATATTTACCTAATCCTATTTAGTAATATTCCACTCGTAACAGACAATAGGTTGTATTCAAAGAGGGGCCGTGGCCGCCTTGCTCCGCCTAGTCGTCTTTACTTTCCTTATAACTTATTTATAAGCGGCGCCTTTTCACGTCAATTGTTTGTCGATGCATGGTTTGAAAGAATAGCTGCCAATGATTTCGATCTAATATACAGGTGTAACTCGTCTAACTCTAATTTTACTAAGTCGAACTTTTTTCACAAACAAACACTTTTTCACTAAATATTTTTCTTAATAAGTCGAACTTTTAGAATCCACACCTTTTTAAATTCGGTCGATCATGAGGAAAATTCTTTGTAAAATGTCCCAAAAGGAGATTATGCTATTCTCCGCGTTACTTCTGGGCTTCGTTCGCTAAAAAAGTAGAGATTAATGATAAATTGTGTTTTGTGTAAATTGAAAACAGTTTTTTACAAAAATCCATGCCTCGACTGGTGGATCTTGTTTTTTTTTTGGCGAAAACTCCTACATTAATCATTATAAAGAGGTATTCAGCATCTATTATAGGTACCAATACAATGGAATAGACTATTTTAGTTGTAATAATTGAAACCGCACTGAAGTGTGGTCATCTCAAACTTATGTGTGTTTCCCTTCGACGCCACAATTTCTTGCCAACACTCGTCTCACTTTGGTGTCCCATGCCTCTTCGCAAGTTTTTTAACTATCTGTGATGGAAAAATAATTTTGTATTACAAATCAGTTTTATTTTCAGTTGATGAAAGATGGAAAGAATGAAACAATGCAAAAAATAAAAATTTCAAATAATTTTTGTTTAATTTACCGTGCTGGTCGATAAATACATACGTTTTTATTTCTTATGTAGGTATTAATCATTTTCAAACAATGAACCCGACCATATTTAAGCCGCTGGTTACACTATTCTGACGCGTGGGAGATGTCAAAACAACTTAGCCATTCAGGATTTAACCAACCGTCCGTCGCTGTCGTTGTGAGAAAAAGGGGGTGGAAAGTTCTTCGTGGTACCAACGCATTGCTAACAAACATTATAAGAATAAACACTACAAAAAATTTGTCGGAGGGCTACCCCATTGTTTCCCACGATAACAATGGAACGCCAACAAATATTACTACCTTAACGAAAACAAATCCGGTATGTCAAAATGTTTATCGTTTTATAATGAATAAATTTTTATGTTGCGAACTACGGGGCCGTAGGCGGTCGCCCTCGTCGCCTACGCATCAACGCCGCCTCTGACGGCAAATATATTCGCGATCCGAATCGTTGCGGTCTGCGTAGTTGTTCAAATGGAAAGTGATCAAGTGGCAATTTGTGCTGCCGCTTTACTCGTTCAGTGCACACTGCACAGATATTAAAAGAAAAACGGGAAAAAACGTCGAAGGACTTTGAAGAATTGTAAATAGACGATCTGTGGGGTACAGTTTCTTTATTCTATAAAGTCTTTGCAAATTTGTCTTATGGACTTGTTCTACTTTGTCAATCATTATTTTTTTTTACTTCTTTTACATGTCCTTCTAAATTTTGTAAATCTGAGCATACCATTATCGCACTGCAATATTCTTTTAGTTTTCGATTTTATCCCCATATTATTCACAAAATATCTAGACGAATCATACTATCATTATTCCGATCTAGTGCTAAATAATCTTCTACTGGTGGTGCAGTGTCGTCACAGGGATTATCCCGAAGGAAGGAAAAATATATTACGATCCATCATCATTTGTGGCCAATAAAACATTTCAGCACCCAAGAACTGAGGACGAATGGAAATTGATTGCACAAATATTTAAGGGCCCTCGGTGTTTTTTCTCAATGCCATTGGGAGGCGATCGATGAGAAACGTGTAACAATTCAAAGACCCATGAATACACTGTAATGGATCTGCGTTTTTTAATCACAAGCGATAATTCAAGATAGTTCTAAGGGTTAGGATGGTTACCGATTATTGTTTTATTTTAGCTGTTGTCTGGATGTCAGTCGGGACTGAGCGATGGTGAAGTTTTTAAAAACACTGAACTTTTTAAGAAACTAGCAAATAAAGTAACTGATGAACCGTTTCCTGGATGAACAAAACCTGCTCCGTACGTAATGGTTGCTGATGATGCGTTTCCTCTAAGCAGGAGATTGATGAAGCCATTCCCTGGACATCATGAAAAATGCAGCACATCAAGAATTCACAACTACCGTTTCTCAGGAGCTCGACGGTTCGTTAAAAATGTCTTTGGCATGGAAGCCTGTTGAAGTATTAAGAAATCCATTGACCACCTTTGCTTCGCATACACTTATCAGTTGTTCTTGTATGCTTTTCTATTCCTATTTGTCAACCTTCTGAAATACTGTTCCGTTAATTCTCATGGTATGGATGAATATATTGGTAAAGTCATATTTGTGCGTCTTACCTAAGCGAATATTTTCGCCACCTGAAAGAAACCATCGCGCTACCAAAAAACTCGAAGAAGACCGACTATAATAAAGAGTTACCATAAGGTGCATAAGGTTCCAACCCTCAACACACGTCCGATCCGATTGTCTCATTGTTTGTCCAACTCGAAATAGAAGTCTATTAAACGCATTTTGTGCACATTCATTTGAATTGAAGTGAGATACACGTGTCTATCCGTTCTTGCATTAAAAAAAGTATTCCGGGTTCAGGACCCCCTGTGAATAATAGTCCCGGGACTCCCATCGGTACAAGCGCTGCATTCGTTGGCCAGTATGACTTGCGATTTTGTAAGTCGAAGTCATTATTTAAGAGGAGACCAATAATTACAACACCAGCCCCGACGAGCATATGGCTGTTGTTTGTGAACTTGTTGCTTTCACGATCAACTGATTTAAAAACAGTCAGACAAACTACTCCGGTGTGAGTTGAGTGAGTCCAGTGACAAAATCCTGTCCAGACTTTTTTTGTCACACTTCTCATTAGATAAAAACAGCCATTATATTTCAATCCAAACTAGAAACTATGAAACAGGGTGCTTTCTGTTGTTCAAACAAACAAAAGTTTGCCATAACTTGAGGTATTACTATCTCCAGAGAAAAATAATAATAAACGCTGTTTAGCCTGTTAGCCCAGGAACCTTTTCATTAAACGCAATTAAGTATCGACTTCAAAATTTTTGTTAGAACTGGCTAGTAGTATAGCTGTTTAAAGTAATCGAGAAAGTTGTTCTATTATAAACCGTCAATATTTTAGGACCACCCAGAAAACGTTAGACGGTTGGTCTACGAGTTAAAGCCGGAGACACACAACGCGGTCAACCCGCGGTCGCTGGCACGTGCGACTTTTGTCACTAGCGTCCGATCTACAGATTCATTTGGAGATGTGCGCACGTTACGGCGTGACATTTTGTCATAACGTGCGCACATCTCTGTAGAGCGGACGATAATGACGAATCTGCCACGGTGACAAAAGTCACCCGTGCTCGCCAGTCTAATAGTTCGTGAACTAAGGAGATGAAGAGAATATATAGTAAAAAAGAAGTTGGCGCATCACTTTTTTGATGACAAATTAACACTTAATGGGATGCTTTCTTCGTGTATTTCGATATTTTTTTAGAAAATGACTGATAATGTCCTTTTGGTTAAAGATTGTGTTCATTTTTTCGCTCGGATCGAAAGAAACTCATTTTCTACGAAATGAGAGAGAAATGAAAAATTGATAGTTCATTTGAATTGAACTAGAAAAGAGTGGATTATCGATTATTTGCGACTCGGGTCGATCTCGATCGTTTGCGATTGTAATTGAATCTCAAAGATCCGGTTACAAGATCGATTTCGAGGCATGTGCGCTTGTTTAAACATTTCAAGTGCCGCTGTCGATCTCGTTTCACGGTCGCAATGGAATCGAACTGTTCATTTTGATACTATTATGTGATTCGTTATTTCGATTTATGGTACGTACCAGTCGGTTTTTACGAATCTGCTTTTTTATCGAATGCGGCTATATTAACTGTGGGCAGAGGCGTCTTCAACCCGTGGATCACCCTAGCGCCCTCACTAAAAGCACGATCAAAATAGAATTTCGATAGTTTTGTATGAAAAAGGATTTTAGAGCAATAAAAGATGTATCCATTTAAATTTAAAAAGTGACTTTAATTAACTCTTCCGAACATTTTCCTACTAAAAAGTAAATACGTATTGAACATCTTATGTGCACAAATATACGACAGAACCCAGATCGGTGCGATTGAAATATCTTTCCGCTCAGACTAGAGGTATATTGCATTTTTACTGCTGGACAAAACGGCTATTTCATATCGACAAGATTTCGTAATGGTTGCACGTGTCGACTTTGAAACTTTATTAACAATAGAACAATCGGATCTTGGAGGTCGGGGTACGTTTCGCTCATTAATTCGAAACGTCTGATGTATTTTTGACGCACTGCTAATCGGAAATTCTCCTCGATTTAAGCTGGGAATTGATTTCTCTTTATTCAACGTCAGTCTCGGTGCACCCACAACACAATTGAAACGGATTAATAATACGAATCGTGATAGTTTTAATTGTCTACCAAGAATTCTCATTTCCGATCCAGATTAAAACAGGAATATTTACGGAAAGCAGTCACAAGAAATTCTTTAATCTTCATTTGATGTTTTTTTTTTTATATTTGTTTGCGGATTTTGGATCATTGGAAACAAGGGCGTTCATCATTTTTCCTGATAGGTGGTAAATGAAGAATAAAATTTATAAAACTGTATTTGAATTCTTAACACGATTTATTATTGTATGATCACTTATATTTTACACAGATTCACAAAAAAAATGTTTATTTATCGCGAAACCGAAGTGAGCTTTCATCACGATTTTAAATTTATCAATAGAACTGGTACATTTCAGAATTTTCTCTTTATAAATAATTAGTAGTAATTACATCACTATAAATACAATAATCGAATATTGATTCCAGTTGTACATAATGATTAAAAAATTTGTTACATTTCACCAATTTCTTTAGATGGCATCAAATATCGGAGTTTGAAACCTCTAATTTAGCCAGACCTTTCCAGAACTCAACATGCTTTTACTGTTTACCAAAATTTACGACTGGGGCCGTTTCCCATCCCTTGACCATAAATTAAAATGAACAACCTTCTTTCGAATCGTCGATTCTTTTCTGACTATTTCAAGATTTGTTTGCTACGGGTGTTCGTTTAGAGATTGAACGTTTACATTATTTGAATTAAATGTTTCATTTATATCTCTTACAATACAAAATAGTGAGTTGATTGTTGTGACAAAAGAGTTAAATTTTGATACAAATTGTTGTTGCTAATCTTATTGTACATATTTTAGGCTTAATCACCGTACATTAAACGAGGCTGTGGTTAACAATCGTTGTCTATCTATTTTATCTCTTAACCCGTGACCACCGCCTACCTGATTCCGTCTTCGTGTTTTCCTCCGAAAACAATAAAATATGCGCATATTCGATGACCATCTATCTCCAGTGCATGTACGATTTCCCGCGATGTTTTTACATCCACATCGAACGATTCTAAAATTAGCATTCCATAAAATCGTTACTTCAGATTTTATCTGTCAAACGATGTTTAGCATTTCTTATTCGCAATATGACTTTCGGTGTATGTACACTTTGATGGATTTATGGAGAGGTATTCTTGAATTACGGCCTTTACGTTTAAGCGACACGGCAAAATATGCACAACTAAAACAATCTCAGTCCATTTCAAACAAAAATTCCACATGCGATAATCTTTGACATCAAGATTACCACTGGATACCGAAAAAAAACGATCACTTTTTTTTGTGGACATTTTAAAATCATTGTATATTTCAAAGTAACTTCAGTGAAGAAAGAAATAGAGACTGAACTTGAACTTTCAAAATGGCACAAGACGATGAAAATTGAAAAATCGATAAATGTTGCGCGTTTTTGCGTGTTTTAGAAAATTAGGAGCGCGATAAAATCTCTTAGGGTGGCCGCACCGTGATGAATCTTTCACGAAAATTTCTCTCATGAATGTGACACTGAATTCTATGCCAAAAATGTCAATCCGATGATATTTGAAAAATTGATCAATGGTGCGCGTTTTTGCGTGTTTTAGAAAATTAGGAGCGCGATAAAATCTCTTAGGGTGACCGCCCCGTGATGAAACTTTCACGAAAAATTCTCTCATAGATGCGACACTGAATTCTATGCCAAAAATGTCAATCCGATGAAAATTGAAATTTTGATAAAAAGTGCGCATTTTTGTGTGTTTTAGAAAATTGGGAGCGCGATAAAATCTCTTAGGGTGGCCGCACCGTGATGAAACTTTCACGAAAATTTCTCTCATAGATGCGACATCGAATTCCATGCCAAAAATGTCAATCCGATGAAAATTGAAATTTTGATAAAAAGTGCGCATTTTTGCGTGTTTTAGAAAATTGGGAGCGCGATAAAATCTCTTAGGGTGGCCGCACCGTGATGAAACTTTCACGAAAATTTCTCTCATAGATGCGACATCGAATTCCATGCCAAAAATGTCAATCCGATGAAAATTGAAATTTTGATAAAAAGTGCGCGTTTTTGCGTGTTTTAGAAAATTGGGAGCGCGATAAAATCTCTTAGGGTGGCCGCACCGTGATGAAACTTTCACGAAAATTTCTCTCATAGATGCGACATCGAATTCCATGCCAAAAATGTCAATCCGATGAAAATTGAAATTTTGATAAAAAGTGCGCGTTTTTGCGTGTTTTAGAAAATTGGGAGTGCGATAAAATCTCTTAGGGTGGCCGCACCGTGATGAAACTTTCACGAAAATTTCTCTCATAGATGCGACATCGAATTCCATGCCAAAAATGACAATCCGATGAAAATTGAAATTTTGATAAAAAGTGCGCGTTTTTGCGTGTTTTAGAAAATTGGGAGCGCGATAAAATCTCTTAGGGTGGCCGCACCGTGATGAAACTTTCACGAAAATTTCTCTCATAGATGCGACATCGAATTCCATGACAAAAATGACAATCCGATGAAAATTGAAATTTTGATAAAAAGTGCGCGTTTTTGCGTGTTTTAGAAAATTGGGAGCGCGATAAAATCTCTTAGGGTGGCCGCACCGTGATAAAACTTTCACGAAAATTTCTCTCATAGATGCGACATCGAATTCCATGCCAAAAATGTCAATCCGATGAAAATTGAAATTTGGATAAAAAGTGCGCGTTTTTGCGTGTTTTAGAAAATTGGGAGCGCGATAAAATCTCTTAGGGTGGCCGCACCGTGATGAAACTTTCACGAAAATTTCTCTCATAGATGCGACATCGAATTCCATGCCAAAAATTACAATCCGATGAAAATTGAAATTTTGATAAAAAGTGCGCGTTTTTGCATGTTTTCGAAAATTGGGAGCGCGATAAAATCTCTTAGGGTGGCCGCACCGTGATGAAACTTTCACGAAAATTTCTCTCATAGATGCGACATCGAATTCCATGCCAAAAATTACAATCCGATGAAAATTGAAATTTTGATAAAAGTGCGCGTTTTTGCATGTTTTCGAAAATTGGGAGCGCGATAAAATCTCTTAGGGTGGCCGCACCGTGATGAAACTTTCACGAAAATTTCTCTCATAGATGCGACATCGAATTCCATGCCAAAATTACAATCCGATGAAAATTGAAATTTTGATAAAAGTGCGCGTTTTTGCATGTTTTCGAAAATTGGGAGCGCGATAAAATCTCTTAGGGTGGCCGCACCGTGATGAAACTTTCACGAAAATTTCTCTCATAGATGCGACATCGAATTCCATGCCAAAAATTACAATCCGATGAAAATTGAAATTTTGATAAAAGTGCGCGTTTTTGCGTGTTTTAGAAAATTGGGAGCGCGATAAAATCTCTTAGGGTGGCCGCACCGTGATGAAACTTTCACGAAAATTTCTCTCATAGATGCGACATCGAATTCCATGCCAAAAATTACAATCCGATGAAAATTGAAATTTTGATAAAAGTGCGCGTTTTGCATGTTTTCGAAAATTGGGAGCGCGATAAAATCTCTTAGGGTGGCCGCACCGTGATGAAACTTTCACGAAAATTTCTCTCATAGATGCGACATCGAATTCCATGCCAAAAATTACAATCCGATGAAAATTGAAATTTTGATAAAAGTGCGCGTTTTTGCATGTTTTCGAAAATTGGGAGCGCGATAAAATCTCTTAGGGTGGCCGCACCGTGATGAAACTTTCACGAAAATTTCTCTCATAGATGCGACATCGAATTCCATGCCAAAAATTACAATCCGATGAAAATTGAAATTTTGATAAAAGTGCGCGTTTTGCATGTTTTCGAAAATTGGGAGCGCGATAAAATCTCTTAGGGTGGCCGCACCGTGATGAAACTTTCACGAAAATTTCTCTCATAGATGCGACATCGAATTCCATGCCAAAAATTACAATCCGATGAAAATTGAAATTTTGATAAAAGTGCGCGTTTTTGCATGTTTTCGAAAATTGGGAGCGCGATAAAATCTCTTAGGGTGGCCGCACCGTGATGAAACTTTCACGAAAATTTCTCTCATAGATGCGACATCGAATTCCATGCCAAAAATTACAATCCGATGAAAATTGAAATTTTGATAAAAAGTGCGCGTTTTTGCGTGTTTTAGAAAATTGGGAGCGCGATAAAATCTCTTAGGGTGGCCGCACCGTGATGAAACTTTCACGAAAATTTCTCTCATAGATGCGACATCGAATTCCATGCCAAAAATTACAATCCGATGAAAATTGAAATTTTGATAAAAAGTGCGCGTTTTTGCATGTTTTCGAAAATTGGGAGCGCGATAAAATCTCTTAGGGTGGCCGCACCGTGATGAAACTTTCACGAAAATTTCTCTCATAGATGCGACATCGAATTCTATGCCAAAAATGTCAATCCGATGAAAATTGAAATTTTGATAAAAGTGCGCGTTTTTGCATGTTTTCGAAAATTGGGAGCGCGATAAAATCTCTTAGGGTGGCCGCACCGTGATGAAACTTTCACGAAAATTTCTCTCATAGATGCGACATCGAATTCTATGCCAAAAATGTCAATCCGATGAAAATTGAAATTTTGATAAAAAGTGTGCGTTTTTGCATGTTTTCGAAAATTGGGAGCGCGATAAAATCTCTTAGGGTGGCCGCACCGTGATGAAACTTTCACGAAAATTTCTCTCATGAATGTGACACTGAATTCTATGCCAAAAATGTCAATCCGATGATATTTGAAAAATTGATCAATGGTGCGCGTTTTTTCGCGTTTTTGAGTGTTTTAGAAAATTGGGAGCGCGATAAAATCTCTTAGGGTGGCCGCACCGTGATGAAACTTTCACGAAAATTTCTCTCATAGATGCGACATCGAATTCCATGCCAAAAATGACAATCCGATGAAAATTGAAATTTTGATAAAAAGTGCGCGTTTTTGCGTGTTTTAGAAAATTGGGAGCGCGATAAAATCTCTTAGGGTGGCCGCACCGTGATGAAACTTTCACGAAAATTTCTCTCATAGACGCGACATCGAATTTCATGCCAAAAATGTCAATCCGATGAAAATTGAAATTTTGATAAAAAGTGCGCGTTTTTGCGTGTTTTAGAAAATTGGGAGTGCGATAAAATCTCTTAGGGTGGCCGCACCGTGATGAAACTTTCACGAAAATTTCTCTCATAGATGCGACATCGAATTCCATGCCAAAATGACAATCCGATGAAAATTGAAATTTTGATAAAAGTGCGCATTTTTGCGTGTTTTAGAAAATTGGGAGCGCGATAAAATCTCTTAGGGTGGCCGCACCGTGATGAAACTTTCACGAAAATTTCTCTCATAGATGCGACATCGAATTCCATGCCAAAAATGTCAATCCGATGAAAATTGAAATTTTGATAAAAGTGCGCGTTTTTGCGTGTTTTAGAAAATTGGGAGCGCGATAAAATCTCTTAGGGTGGCCGCACCGTGATGAAACTTTCACGAAAATTTCTCTCATAGATGCGACATCGAATTCCATGCCAAAAATGTCAATCCGATGAAAATTGAAATTTTGATAAAAGTGCGCGTTTTGCGTGTTTTAGAAAATTGGGAGTGCGATAAAATCTCTTAGGGTGGCCGCACCGTGATGAAACTTTCACGAAAATTTCTCTCATAGATGCGACATCGAATTCCATGCCAAAATGACAATCCGATGAAAATTGAAATTTTGATAAAAGTGCGCGTTTTTGCGTGTTTTAGAAAATTGGGAGCGCGATAAAATCTCTTAGGGTGGCCGCACCGTGATGAAACTTTCACGAAAATTTCTCTCATAGATGCGACATCGAATTCCATGCCAAAATTACAATCCGATGAAAATTGAAATTTTGATAAAAGTGCGCGTTTTTGCGTGTTTTAGAAAATTGGGAGCGCGATAAAATCTCTTAGGGTGGCCGCACCGTGATAAAACTTTCACGAAAATTTCTCTCATAGATGCGACATCGAATTCCATGCCAAAAATGTCAATCCGATGAAAATTGAAATTTGGATAAAAGTGCGCGTTTTTGCGTGTTTTAGAAAATTGGGAGCGCGATAAAATCTCTTAGGGTGGCCGCACCGTGATGAAACTTTCACGAAAATTTCTCTCATAGATGCGACATCGAATTCCATGCCAAAAATTACAATCCGATGAAAATTGAAATTTTGATAAAAGTGCGCGTTTTTGCATGTTTTCGAAAATTGGGAGCGCGATAAAATCTCTTAGGGTGGCCGCACCGTGATGAAACTTTCACGAAAATTTCTCTCATAGATGCGACATCGAATTCCATGCCAAAAATTACAATCCGATGAAAATTGAAATTTTGATAAAAGTGCGCGTTTTTGCATGTTTTCGAAAATTGGGAGCGCGATAAAATCTCTTAGGGTGGCCGCACCGTGATGAAACTTTCACGAAAATTTCTCTCATAGATGCGACATCGAATTCCATGCCAAAAATTACAATCCGATGAAAATTGAAATTTTGATAAAAGTGCGCGTTTTGCATGTTTTCGAAAATTGGGAGCGCGATAAAATCTCTTAGGGTGGCCGCACCGTGATGAAACTTTCACGAAAATTTCTCTCATAGATGCGACATCGAATTCCATGCCAAAAATTACAATCCGATGAAAATTGAAATTTTGATAAAAGTGCGCGTTTTTGCGTGTTTTAGAAAATTGGGAGCGCGATAAAATCTCTTAGGGTGGCCGCACCGTGATGAAACTTTCACGAAAATTTCTCTCATAGATGCGACATCGAATTCCATGCCAAAAATTACAATCCGATGAAAATTGAAATTTTGATAAAAGTGCGCGTTTTTGCATGTTTTCGAAAATTGGGAGCGCGATAAAATCTCTTAGGGTGGCCGCACCGTGATGAAACTTTCACGAAAATTTCTCTCATAGATGCGACATCGAATTCCATGCCAAAAATTACAATCCGATGAAAATTGAAATTTTGATAAAAAGTGCGCGTTTTGCATGTTTTCGAAAATTGGGAGCGCGATAAAATCTCTTAGGGTGGCCGCACCGTGATGAAACTTTCACGAAAATTTCTCTCATAGATGCGACATCGAATTCCATGCCAAAAATTACAATCCGATGAAAATTGAAATTTTGATAAAAGTGCGCGTTTTTGCATGTTTTCGAAAATTGGGAGCGCGATAAAATCTCTTAGGGTGGCACCGTGATGAAACTTTCACGAAAATTTCTCTCATAGATGCGACATCGAATTCCATGCCAAAAATTACAATCCGATGAAAATTGAAATTTTGATAAAAGTGCGCGTTTTGCATGTTTTCGAAAATTGGGAGCGCGATAAAATCTCTTAGGGTGGCCGCACCGTGATGAAACTTTCACGAAAATTTCTCTCATAGATGCGACATCGAATTCCATGCCAAAAATTACAATCCGATGAAAATTGAAATTTTGATAAAAGTGCGCGTTTTGCATGTTTTCGAAAATTGGGAGCGCGATAAAATCTCTTAGGGTGGCCGCACCGTGATGAAACTTTCACGAAAATTTCTCTCATAGATGCGACATCGAATTCCATGCCAAAAATTACAATCCGATGAAAATTGAAATTTTGATAAAAGTGCGCGTTTTTGCGTGTTTTAGAAAATTGGGAGCGCGATAAAATCTCTTAGGGTGGCCGCACCGTGATGAAACTTTCACGAAAATTTCTCTCATAGATGCGACATCGAATTCCATGCCAAAATTACAATCCGATGAAAATTGAAATTTTGATAAAAGTGCGCGTTTTTGCGTGTTTTAGAAAATTGGGAGCGCGATAAAATCTCTTAGGGTGGCCGCACCGTGATGAAACTTTCACGAAAATTTCTCTCATAGATGCGACATCGAATTCCATGCCAAAAATTACAATCCGATGTTTTCGAAAATTGGGAGCGCGATAAAATCTTTGGCCGCACCGTGATGAAACTTTCACGAAAATTTCTCTCATAGATGCGACATCGAATTCTATGCCAAAAATGCAATCCGATGAAAATTGAAATCGCGTTTTGCATGTTTTCGAAAATTGGGAGCGCGATAAAATCTCTTAGGGTGGCCGCACCGTGATGAAACTTTCACGAAAATTTCTCTCATAGATGCGACATCGAATTCTATGCCAAAAATGTCAATCCGATGAAAATTGAAATTTTGATAAAAGTGCGCGTTTTTGCATGTTTTCGAAAATTGGGAGCGCGATAAAATCTCTTAGGGTGGCCGCACCGTGATGAAACTTTCACGAAAATTTCTCTCATAGATGCGACATCGAATTCTATGCCAAAAATGTCAATCCGATGAAAATTGAAATTTTGATAAAAGTGTGCGTTTTTGCATGTTTTCGAAAATTGGGAGCGCGATAAAATCTCTTAGGGTGGCCGCACCGTGATGAAACTTTCACGAAAATTTCTCTCATGAATGTGACACTGAATTCTATGCCAAAAATGTCAATCCGATGATATTTGAAAAATTGATAAAAGTGCGCGTTTTTGCATGTTTTCGAAAATTGGGAGCGCGATAAAATCTCTTAGGGTGGCCGCACCGTGATGAAACTTTCACGAAAATTTCTCTCATAGATGCGACATCGAATTCTATGCCAAAAATGTCAATCCGATATGCCAAAAATGTCAATCCGATGAAAATTGAAATTTTGATAAAAAGTGTGCGTTTTTGCATGTTTTCGAAAATTGGGAGCGCGATAAAATCTCTTAGGGTGGCCGCACCGTGATGAAACTTTCACGAAAATTTCTCTCATGAATGTGACACTGAATTCTATGCCAAAAATGTCAATCCGATGATATTTGAAAAATTGATCAATGGTGCGCGTTTTTCGCGTTTTTGAGTGTTTTAGAAAATTGGGAGCGCGATAAAATCTCTTAGGGTGGCTGCACCGTGATGAAACTTTCACGAAAATTTCTCTCATAGATGCGACATCGAATTCCATGCCAAAAATGACAATCCGATGAAAATTGAAATTTTGATAAAAAGTGCGCGTTTTTGCGTGTTTTAGAAAATTGGGAGCGCGATAAAATCTCTTAGGGTGGCCGCACCGTGATGAAACTTTCACGAAAATTTCTCTCATAGACGCGACATCGAATTTCATGCCAAAAATGTCAATCCGATGAAAATTGAAATTTTGATAAAAGTGCGCGTTTTGCGTGTTTTAGAAAATTGGGAGTGCGATAAAATCTCTTAGGGTGGCCGCACCGTGATGAAACTTTCACGAAAATTTCTCTCATAGATGCGACATCGAATTCCATGCCAAAAATGACAATCCGATGAAAATTGAAATTTTGATAAAAAGTGCGCATTTTTGCGTGTTTTAGAAAATTGGGAGCGCGATAAAATCTCTTAGGGTGGCCGCACCGTGATGAAACTTTCACGAAAATTTCTCTCATAGATGCGACATCGAATTCCATGCCAAAAATGTCAATCCGATGAAAATTGAAATTTTGATAAAAAGTGCGCGTTTTTGCGTGTTTTAGAAAATTGGGAGCGCGATAAAATCTCTTAGGGTGGCCGCACCGTGATGAAACTTTCACGAAAATTTCTCTCATAGATGCGACATCGAATTCCATGCCAAAAATGTCAATCCGATGAAAATTGAAATTTTGATAAAAAGTGCGCGTTTTTGCGTGTTTTAGAAAATTGGGAGTGCGATAAAATCTCTTAGGGTGGCCGCACCGTGATGAAACTTTCACGAAAATTTCTCTCATAGATGCGACATCGAATTCCATGCCAAAAATGACAATCCGATGAAAATTGAAATTTTGATAAAAGTGCGCGTTTTTGCGTGTTTTAGAAAATTGGGAGCGCGATAAAATCTCTTAGGGTGGCCGCACCGTGATGAAACTTTCACGAAAATTTCTCTCATAGATGCGACATCGAATTCCATGCCAAAAATTACAATCCGATGAAAATTGAAATTTTGATAAAAGTGCGCGTTTTTGCGTGTTTTAGAAAATTGGGAGCGCGATAAAATCTCTTAGGGTGGCCGCACCGTGATAAAACTTTCACGAAAATTTCTCTCATAGATGCGACATCGAATTCCATGCCAAAAATGTCAATCCGATGAAAATTGAAATTTGGATAAAAGTGCGCGTTTTTGCGTGTTTTAGAAAATTGGGAGCGCGATAAAATCTCTTAGGGTGGCCGCACCGTGATGAAACTTTCACGAAAATTTCTCTCATAGATGCGACATCGAATTCCATGCCAAAAATTACAATCCGATGAAAATTGAAATTTTGATAAAAGTGCGCGTTTTTGCATGTTTTCGAAAATTGGGAGCGCGATAAAATCTCTTAGGGTGGCCGCACCGTGATGAAACTTTCACGAAAATTTCTCTCATAGATGCGACATCGAATTCCATGCCAAAAATTACAATCCGATGAAAATTGAAATTTTGATAAAAGTGCGCGTTTTTGCATGTTTTCGAAAATTGGGAGCGCGATAAAATCTCTTAGGGTGGCCGCACCGTGATGAAACTTTCACGAAAATTTCTCTCATAGATGCGACATCGAATTCCATGCCAAAAATTACAATCCGATGAAAATTGAAATTTTGATAAAAGTGCGCGTTTTTGCATGTTTTCGAAAATTGGGAGCGCGATAAAATCTCTTAGGGTGGCCGCACCGTGATGAAACTTTCACGAAAATTTCTCTCATAGATGCGACATCGAATTCCATGCCAAAAATTACAATCCGATGAAAATTGAAATTTTGATAAAAGTGCGCGTTTTTGCGTGTTTTAGAAAATTGGGAGCGCGATAAAATCTCTTAGGGTGGCCGCACCGTGATGAAACTTTCACGAAAATTTCTCTCATAGATGCGACATCGAATTCCATGCCAAAAATTACAATCCGATGAAAATTGAAATTTTGATAAAAGTGCGCGTTTTTGCATGTTTTCGAAAATTGGGAGCGCGATAAAATCTCTTAGGGTGGCCGCACCGTGATGAAACTTTCACGAAAATTTCTCTCATAGATGCGACATCGAATTCCATGCCAAAAATTACAATCCGATGAAAATTGAAATTTTGATAAAAGTGCGCGTTTTTGCATGTTTTCGAAAATTGGGAGCGCGATAAAATCTCTTAGGGTGGCCGCACCGTGATGAAACTTTCACGAAAATTTCTCTCATAGATGCGACATCGAATTCCATGCCAAAAATTACAATCCGATGAAAATTGAAATTTTGATAAAAGTGCGCGTTTTTGCATGTTTTCGAAAATTGGGAGCGCGATAAAATCTCTTAGGGTGGCCGCACCGTGATGAAACTTTCACGAAAATTTCTCTCATAGATGCGACATCGAATTCCATGCCAAAAATTACAATCCGATGAAAATTGAAATTTTGATAAAAAGTGCGCGTTTTTGCATGTTTTCGAAAATTGGGAGCGCGATAAAATCTCTTAGGGTGGCCGCACCGTGATGAAACTTTCACGAAAATTTCTCTCATAGATGCGACATCGAATTCCATGCCAAAAATTACAATCCGATGAAAATTGAAATTTTGATAAAAAGTGCGCGTTTTTGCGTGTTTTAGAAAATTGGGAGCGCGATAAAATCTCTTAGGGTGGCCGCACCGTGATGAAACTTTCACGAAAATTTCTCTCATAGATGCGACATCGAATTCCATGCCAAAAATTACAATCCGATGAAAATTGAAATTTTGATAAAAGTGCGCGTTTTTGCATGTTTTCGAAAATTGGGAGCGCGATAAAATCTCTTAGGGTGGCCGCACCGTGATGAAACTTTCACGAAAATTTCTCTCATAGATGCGACATCGAATTCTATGCCAAAAATGTCAATCCGATGAAAATTGAAATTTTGATAAAAAGTGCGCGTTTTTGCATGTTTTCGAAAATTGGGAGCGCGATAAAATCTCTTAGGGTGGCCGCACCGTGATGAAACTTTCACGAAAATTTCTCTCATAGATGCGACATCGAATTCTATGCCAAAAATGTCAATCCGATGAAAATTGAAATTTTGATAAAAAGTGTGCGTTTTTGCATGTTTTCGAAAATTGGGAGCGCGATAAAATCTCTTAGGGTGGCCGCACCGTGATGAAACTTTCACGAAAATTTCTCTCATGAATGTGACACTGAATTCTATGCCAAAAATGTCAATCCGATGATATTTGAAAAATTGATCAATGGTGCGCGTTTTTTCGCGTTTTTGAGTGTTTTAGAAAATTGGGAGCGCGATAAAATCTCTTAGGGTGGCCGCACCGTGATGAAACTTTCACGAAAATTTCTCTCATAGATGCGACATCGAATTCCATGCCAAAAATGACAATCCGATGAAAATTGAAATTTTGATAAAAAGTGCGCGTTTTTGCGTGTTTTAGAAAATTGGGAGCGCGATAAAATCTCTTAGGGTGGCCGCACCGTGATGAAACTTTCACGAAAATTTCTCTCATAGACGCGACATCGAATTTCATGCCAAAAATGTCAATCCGATGAAAATTGAAATTTTGATAAAAAGTGCGCGTTTTTGCGTGTTTTAGAAAATTGGGAGCGCGATAAAATCTCTTAGGGTGGCCGCACCGTGATGAAACTTTCACGAAAAATTCTCTAATAGATGCGACATCGAATTCTATGCCAAAAATGTCAATCCGATGAAAATTGAAAATTTGATAAAAAGTGCGCGTTTTTGCGTGTTTTAGAAAATTGGGAGCGCGATAAAATCTCTTAGGGTGGCCGCACCGTGATGAAACTTTCACGAAAAATTCTCTCATAGATGCGACATCGAATTCCATGCCAAAAATGTCAATCCGATGAAAATTGAAAATTTGATAAATAGTGCGCGTTTTTGCGTGTTTTAGAAAATTGGGAGCGCGATAAAATCTCTTAGGGTGGCCGCACCGTGATGAAACTTTCACGAAAATTTCTCTCATGAATGTGACACTGAATTCTATGCCAAAAATGTCAATCCGATGATATTTGAAAAATTGATCAATGGTGCGCGTTTTTTTGCGTTTTTGAGTATTTTAGAAAATTGGGAGCGCGATAAAATCTCTTAGGGTGGCCGCACCTTGATGAAACTTTCACGAAAAATTCTCTCATAGATGCGACATCGAATTCCATGCCAAAAATGTCAATCCGATGAAAATTGAAAATTTGATAAATAGTGCGCGTTTTTGCGTGTTTTAGAAAATTGGGAGCGCGATAAAATCTCTTAGGGTGGCCGCACCGTGATGAAACTTTCACGAAAATTTCTCTCATGAATGTGACACTGAATTCTATGCCAAAAATGTCAATCCGATGATATTTGAAAAATTGATCAATGGTGCGCGTTTTTTTGCGTTTTTGAGTGTTTTAGAAAATTGGGAGCGCGATAAAATCTCTTAGGGTGGCCGCACCTTGATGAAACTTTCACGAAAAATTCTCTCATAGATGCGACATCGAATTCCATGCCAAAAATGTCAATCCGATGAAAATTGAAAATTTGATAAATAGTGCGCGTTTTTGCGTGTTTTAGAAAATTGGGAGTGCGATAAAATCTCTTAGGGTGGCCGCACCGTGATGAAACTTTCACGAAAATTTCTCTCATGAATGTGACACTGAATTCTATGCCAAAAATGTCAATCCGATGATATTTGAAAAATTGATCAATGGTGCGCGTTTTTTCGCGTTTTTGAGTGTTTTAGAAAATTGGGAGCGCGATAAAACCTCTTAGGGTGGCCGCACCGTGATGAAACTTTCACATAAAATTCTCTCATATCTAAATAGAAATATTTTGTTTATTCAAATTCCCAAAAAAATTTCAATAGAACAGCGTTCGATCTACATGCCATCAACGGATCCTATTTACAAAGTCTTCTGATGTGGCTGAAACTCGAACATGCCGTTCTGGGTTCTCGACTTTATTCGAATACGCTACTTGCAGCTCAAAACAACCCTTTATTGTAATAGATGTTGCCAATTTATGGATTAAAAGTTACCCACGGCACGCTGGCGCTTGAAAGTCGAGGAATCAACGGGGTCCGAATTGAAATTTCAAGCCACGTTTCGCGGGGATTGATCCCTTTTCTCAGTCCTCGTGCCAGTTGGTTGGCTGCCCCATTTAATGTGTGTGCAACGGAAAACGTAAACAGGATCGTAAATATTTACCCGAACCCCGATAGATCGTGCTGACCGTTTTTGTACCCCCGCATCGATATACATTTAATCGTGCATTTTCAAAGCCGCGCCCCGCATTTGCAAGCAGTTTCGAAAATACATATAATAAAGTTGAAAGAACTTTCATAAGTGTTTGTAAGAAGGTTGACTAATTTTATTGTTTGTACATTTCCCTTTAGTTTAACACGGACTTAGATACTGTTACTTGAATAAGTTAGTAGCGAACTATAGTTCGAAGACATGAAGAAATGTGTGTTCATTGTAGTTGCAAAAAAATTTAATGACGTTCTTTTCTTATAAATTCGTAACAAATCCGGGAAAACTATTGAGTTTGCAATTTTTTTCGTCTTGTTATGTTGTCAATATGTAACCCGAATAAAATATATTCAATTCACATAACATGTTTTCGCCAAAAAAAGTACTTTTTGTTGCCTCGTTGCTTTTTGTGGGATTTAATCCAATCGAGACCGAATTAGGAAGGATCAAGTCATTAAAAGTTGTTCCATAACTTGGCTTTTCAGGAACGAAACCGATTGTTATTGTATCGTTTCAAATGAATTAGCGGAGAGGAAGGATTTTTGGACTTTTGCGGTATTACGAAACTTTGTTCGACGCTTGCTGTATGTGTGCGAGGGAGAACTTCTATAAAGTGTTGCTTTTCGATCCACTTGACCAAAAATATATATTTTTTCTAAATTATTCTAAGAGTCGATCTATCAATATTTTCGCCCAAGAAAAGGTATGATTGTGGATTATGGTGTCATTGGCTTTGGTAATTTATACAACGGATGTACCTCGCCTCCTCACCTGCAGCTGCATTCGCAAGACTCAGAACCAATTTATATTCAAATGAAGTGTTTTAGAGCGGTCGATTGATAGTGTCGATCTCAATTATGGATCTCAATTATTAAAATGGACCAAACGAGATAGATATGGGTCTTACAAGAGTTCATTCGATATACTTATTGTCGCTGATTGATGACTACTATTAAATAATTAATATTTGATAACATTAATACGATTTTTATGAGCATAATGTTTTTCATGTTGCTTCGTTTTTTCATATCTTGCCGTTCAATAACAGCTGATAAGTTTTCAGAAACCAACAGTGATGTATATATATTTAACATATTGACAGCTTGTTCACCGCGGCATGAGGTTGTAAATAATATTTTTCATGAAGTTGCAAGTAGTATTTTACAAAGAACAAAGCTTAGCTACGACAGGCAAACGAGGAGCCGTTTGTTAATTTATATTGCATCAATTGAACAGGGCAAAGCCGCATCCGCACTTCTAGTTTAATATATGGCATCGTTCCAAGATATATAGTATGTTAACCTTTATTTTGGCATCATTGCAAAGCCGATTGGTTCTAGGAATTATTCATGTGAATAAAGAGCTATGGCGCTTCACGGTAGCTGCTTTGTTCGACGTGTCAAAGACTCCATGCGGAATTTCAAATTGGCCGCGCACCGTCTTACCTACTATTAAGTAACAAGACTGAGTCAATCAAATCGACATGATAAACTGCATTGTATCGTTCTAGCTAAATAGGTCTGTTCTTAATTAGGAAAAGTGTAGGCACACGGAAGCACAATTTAGGTATTCAGTATTTTGTTGCTATTTTGCTATTATTGCTCGAATAGTTCTTAAGAAATCTCTTTGTGGACAGTAGCTAGCGGCACAGGTCATTCGCAACGTTTTGTGATTATTTTGTTGCAGTTTATGATCGATCGAATGAATATTATTCGATCGCCATCGACATGAGTGTAATTGAATTGCGAATTCACAAAAGGTTCAATTACGTGTATCTATCGGCCAGATACTACGATACCACGACTAGGTATAGGTATGAGGTAATAATTACTACCTCGTAGTCGTGGTACAAAACTGTAAAATTTTGTATCGCGAGCCTATATTGCGAGTAATCGACTTTTATCGGCACATCCAGCGGTCGGTACGAAAACAATTCTCACGAAAACCGCCTAACCAGAGTTGCGGCAAATATAAATCATTGCGCGCTACCGGTTTGATCCTTCGATCATTCTTTTCAAGTTCGCGCACTATGATCAGTCATAATCGACCGGCATTGCGCAGCGTCGCCACACTTCATCAGTAGTGGGGCTCTGTGTTAATACAGAATTCAAAGATTCGCTTCAATATTATAGTAATCCCTACTTGTTACGACGGCAAACTAGGCTTGAAGTGGTCGATAGTGGGGCAAGCGCAATACAGAATTATAATGTTTGAAAGAACAACTATGATGTCGACTCAGCGAGATTACGCAATCATCATCGACACTTGCTTACTGCGCTTGAGCCGTGTGGCGAGAGTGAAGGAACAACAGCTCACTGTATCTTCAATTCTTATTACCTCCAATTATCAATACGATAAGAGGAAGTTTGCAAATTTATAAATAGCAATTTCCAAAGCTCATCTGTACTAGATTAACATATTAATTAACATACACAAATGAAGTGGATTCCTTTTCACCTAACAACGAACAATCCAGCTTCTTTCAGCAGGTGAGCGTTTTCTTTGAAGCTGAGATCTGAGTGATTCATATTGAATACATACACAAATGACAATCAAAAGTTTCGCAAGAGAGCTTTGTTAACTAAGGTAAAACCTTCATTCCCGGATAATTTGGGGAGTTTCAAGGATTACCAGCGTGCTACCTTCATTCATTATTATCATATTAGTGGTCGGTTTCCAGAAATTCGCCGAGTTGGTTGTTTCGTTCTCGAATGTTCCGCATTCTCAGCATTATGAAAGTTGAACATCTACTTTTCAGCAAGAACAAAGTTTTCAACAGTCAGTACGGACGGTTAATCTGAACACTAATGATATTTCCTAGAAGCATGAAACATCGATAACAACCGTTTCTAAATCTAAAGATCCGATGGGCCATATTTTCGCCTCTGTTGTTCTCAACCTCTTCAACGGGTATTAATAAAAATGGAATTCGCACACGCCATCAAAAGATTTTATCGCACTCCCCATTCGAACGCGTGTTTCTGCCGGATGTGGAGGTATAACATTAAATCCCACACACACACTTTTAATTCGTTTATATATCATTGTATCGTAGTCTGTTGTACAACCGCACAAATACAAGATATTCGGCATTTGTGGCCGTATTGCGTGTATACGTCCATTACACCTTTCGGCGCCGCCGGAAGAATGAATGAAATAGCGGAACGAACGATTGTCGAAAAGGGGTTACTTTGATTGATGTAATTGGATAAATTTAAATTAACTTGAATCAATTTTATTTCATTATGTCGTTGTGATCAACTTTTTGTTACCTATAAACAGGTCACGCTATAGCGTTAGAAATTTCAATAAAAGCAAACGTGATTGACTGTTTCCAATTTGCGGATTTTTGACAGTCAAGAAATCGAAATCTTTTAATTTAATAAAAGTGATTCGTTAATTCATCAATTTCGACTGATCGATTGTTTTAATATATAAACACATAAATTTCAATCCACTTCAATGCTTACAAAAACTTAAACACTAAATTTTTTCACAAATACATGGCATGTCCTTCCCTTATTGTTTCTTCTTCACGTAGACATTTCCTCAAAAGTGAAACTTCTCTTCTCGATATGTGAATTTGAAATAAACATGAATTGTTTATTAATGGAAAATCGAAACAAAAAGTTATAACCTAATGGGTATAGAGTTTTGCCTTGCATTTATGAAACACCTAGTATATCGCTGCATGAAAGTTGATAGTGGAAATAGGTTTCATTTCTTTATCCCACGAATCGCATTTCAAAATAATTATCCGGTATAATTTAATTCCTTCCAAAGGGGCTGCAAACTACCTCACAAGACAGCGTCATTAAATTTTCTCCTAATGCCCCGAAGAATGTTCCTTAGCTGGCATTGGAAACCATTGAAAACGGCCTTGGGTCGCGACGCCAAGATTTTTTTTAAACGATCTAATTTTCTTATGCGCAACGACCTCCGCGATTTGGATATGTGCACTTTTTATTAAAAAAGTGTTAATTTTTTGAGGATGTGAACATTGATTCGCTTACCTTTACACAAGCAAGTGAAACTGTTTGAACTGTTGGGTCGTTGACAGTATTACTAATGGTGCGTACACACCGTAGTCTTTGGCTAATGAATAAATTATTATTATCTATTTAGGTGAAAATCACTTCTTGCACCTCTCAAATAATTTTTAGCTGTCAAAAATAAACTCGTCCTGAAAAATGTCCCTCCTTTCCGGATTCCTATAATACAGGAACGAACCTATACGGGGACAATTGCAAATGGCTCGTAGACACGCTCATAACATCGCGAAGGCCATAGAATTCGATGAATGGCCGAGTAAATTCACCTTAATTACGAAAAAACCCATTGTCATCGGGATTGAATCGATGGCATGTCTTTGGGTTCGGTGACATATAAGAATGATTGCCGCGACAGGATCGGGGTTCTTGCAAGTGAAAGACCGGCGTATATCCTTGTCAGACTCCCCCGAAGGCGAAACAATGCCAGCAGTCTTAATTTATCAACGAGTGGAACAATTTCCTTTCTTCCAATAGAACGCGCTTCTTAGATTGCACTTTCGAAACTGTCATTGCTTTCTTCGCTCCTCCTTTAATTCTACCATGCGTTTTGAACTCCATGAAGGAATTCCTTTAGTAAGAAAACGTCAAATTAAATCACCTCTGTCTACGGATAGTCTTAATTCCCTTTCACCAATAACTGGTAATGGTCAAATTTAGCCACCTAAAAATTATTATCTCAACCTAACTATACCTCCCGTTCCGATATTGGCAGATCCAAATTACTTTCTTTTTTTTCATTTTCAGTTGCAAGCGTATATCTTTAAGTCAATGTGATTTTGACGTATTACAACCGTATATTCTTAATTCCCGTTCCGACTCTGGAGGTATTGAAGGGCAACTCGATACGTAGGTATATAGTGATCGGGCCGCCAACACACCCTTTGGCCGCGCTCTTCACGTCTTACTCGCGTGAAGACGAGAACAATCTTAAGCTAGAGTGAAAAGCGAAAGAAGTTCAAGATCGGTGTTCCGATAATGTTTTTTACTTGCTGTCAGTTGGACTTGAAACAGTTCACTGGTATACCGCTTAAGGAAATTTTATCGTTTTGTACTGAATCGTTTGAGTGAATGAATCGTTTCACGAAAACGTTTCATTTTTTCTTTCAAACAATCCTCTGCTGGACATGGAATATTGGATAATGGCTTGCATCGGTCTTCGCTTATCACAACTTCCGGAAATTACTTTATCGGCAATAAAAAATAAATTCCCTCGTAGGATTTTACGGTCATTTGAACACCGCTCTAGTATTCACACATAATATGAGCCGGCCTAGCAGCATTGGTCCTTTCTTGGATTAGGGTTCTAGGTTGAAACTACATTAAAAATGTTTTATTTTGGACTCAAATAATTAATTTTCGCTTTACGCTATATTTATCTATTTCAACGATCACGTTAAGTGAATTCAAAGAATTTGACATTGAGCGATGTCACAAGATTTTCATACTACAATAAAACAATTGGAATAGGACCCGACATTCAATTTTGAACAGAAGTGATAAATTGCGAATTCGACGTTCTATTGACAGATAACTCCTATAATTTGATTTCTCCAAATGGGTTGTTCGTTTAGTTTTTTATCGACCAAAGAAAAAAAGATGAGAACGAATACATATTTTATGCTGACACTCCCCTCAGGCTTCTCTACCTGTGGCACATACCGCGGCTCGTTCCCACTCGACATTCAGCCCTGGACCGAGAAAAGTTGAAACAATTTTGTACGCATAATGGTGGAAAAATTGGATGTCAAGCTTTAGCGCGGAGCTTGAAAGTTCCAGACACGTGCTACGTGCAACAAAGATATCTTTCAAAAACTCGTTTTCTGCACATTTTAACTTCCAAATCGATTGTTGCACATGTTGAATTCCAACAATAGGTGAATGTATTCTTACCCCTAAATCTTGACTAATAGTCCGTTCCCTTGGTAACCATTTAGTAACATATGTGCCGAAAGCAATTTAATGAACTCAACTAAGGCATCATTCAGATATATTTATCTTGGAACGAAGAGAGATATTTTTCAACCTTGTACTTTCCTAAGTGCTTTTTGATGTCGACTAGATTTCTCCTTTATGAAATGGCCTACTTCATTCAAAACTATCTTCCAAGTCGATTGGTGGACGATGGGTACCTGTCACCCGAATTCTATTTATAACATCCTGAAGACGGGAAGGTTCGATAAAGAGGAAATATTCCGAGATGAAAGTGTAGTTGAGGGTGAGACGCATCCATTATCCAAGCTGTCACAATCTTTAGTTTTGTCGCCGTCCAAAACCCTCTCAAAAATATTAAATACGCCGCACAAAATATTTCCCCTAACCAAATAGGACCATTTAAGCACGGAAGTTGTTTACTAGAGAGTGGCCCTTGTGTATTCTCTTGATTAAAGGCGGCAGGAAAATAAATTGACAGGCGAGGATTTCGAATATAACCATACTTATAAGAACCTGTTTTGCTCGTGCCGAGTTTTAACTTTTTATGTGTACATTTTTCGAGACTCCTTTTGCATCTGCGTGTTACAGGATACATGATTCTTGATGAGATCAACTTAGCGAAACAACTCTATCAGCTTTTGATGAAATGTGTCTCAGAATTTGTCCTTAATTACCCGTAAATAATGCGTAGAAAAGGAAAAGTGTGTTTCTTTAATCAATGTTCCCTGAATTATTTAATTGAAAATATTGTTTCAATCCGTGTTGGTAGTTTTCATTTAAACCCATGTTTGGATAATTTGACACCATCATGGAAAAAATATTTCATTGTCATTTTTTGACTAAATTAATTTTACGAATAATCCGTAAATTAATCCTGAGAAAAAAATTCTCCGCGTAATGTTTTTGTTTGAATTGATGTTCTTTTTGTGCGTGCATACATTGCAATTTTTTTCCGTTCCTTGCTGAACGATAAAACACATCGGTATCAACGGAACTGTCACGTTCACGTCAGTGCTGCCAGACTACATTGAACTTTTTACCTCAGATTTCTGATCTGGTCCATCGATGCCGACAATAGAGAGAGTGTGTGAGTCCAAAAAACAGGCTGTATATGCCGCTGTATATTTCACACATTGTTGATTTTGTTCTACAGAGACATTTTTTTCCTTTTCCCTCATTCTATCAAAAATTCCCTACATCTGAGAACATTTCGCTAGACCCGCCAGCACTGGTTCAACTGTTGCGACGCATGCGTAAACCTTAGGCTTGTTCCAGTCGAGCTTTCCAATGAGTACGTTTGCGCAGTACGATTTTATAGCCTCGACAACTCTAAGGCGCAAGCGTCTGACGGTAGGAAACTTACAATCGTAGAATCGCGCGTAAAATGACAAGGACAGAAGCATTTTGTAAGTATTCCGATAGAGATACGAATAATTTCGCAAAAGCGGACGGAAATAAGATATCACGTGTACACGGGACCGAGCAGAAAAGTCGCAGATAAGAACGAAATCGTTCCACGCCAAGGAACGGAAAAAAATGGTAATGTACGCACGTACACTTCACGATTAATTTTGCGGTTCACGGATAATGCAGAGCTAATTCTCAGAATACAGTGCCCAAAAAAGAAATTTTCGTTTTAGTATTTTCGTCTGGTGATATTATCTTGTGCTGCCTGTACATGATCATTCATTTTGGAGGGAAAACCCTTCGGTATGAGAGGCGATTGTTCTGATTATTTCGAAATGAGCGTTCTTTTCTAACCGAGCGACATCATTCAAGTCGAACATGGAGCAGCAAAATACGAGTCGGTCAGCTAGTGAAATACACTCGGAGTGTCAATCTCAATCAATCGTGGTAGCTGATGACCACCTCGAAACGAAAATTCGCTCGTTCGGCAGGACGATTTAATGATTCATAAATGTGAGATTTACAAGTAGGTACTTGAATGCAACGGGGCTCCATCCCCGAGCCCGTTGAAAACAACAATATTTCACGTTATTCGAGGAATTTCAATAATTTGCCGTCAAATTTCCAGCTGTACCAAAGTTTCCGTTTGATGATTCCAAGTCAAGAATGTAAATTTGACTTTAAAAACCGCTAACGTGTTGAAACAATTCCCTGCGCCTCAGTCGAAAATAAAGTAGAGGCACATGGCCGAAGAAGAAAAGGTTCGCACATCTGCGTTCAATTAAAGAAGATGAAGTGAACCAAAAATTCAGGCAATTAGGTGTGATGCCTCTCATTCAAGAAAGACAACTCGTGACATAATGCAGTTAATATGTAAGGTTGGCCGTAATTTACGCACAACTGTAGCACATGTTCTTTCCCCATCTAATATAATGAAGATGAGCTCCGGAGCGTTAAATGCTACATAAAAATCCATCAATATTTCACAAGTCAACAAAGGTGCTCGCCCAACAATGTTTCAATCTGACTGTAAACGTCGGTGAGACTATGAAGTTCTCGTAAAACTATTTGAATTGCCACGCATGTCTCGAAGCTCGTTATGTGATGGTTTTTTCCCTAGAACAGTAGTTGGAAGTATATTTATTACATACTGCCGACAGAGTGCAGCAAAAAGCCTTTCCATCTTTCTACTATTGATTTCCAACAGCGACTTTGGAATTAGTTAAGATAAATCAGAAGCTTTTAAGCTGTTTGTAAGAAAGATACAACGAAAATAGCACGATAAATTAATTAGATACCTGTATAAATCAAATCGATAATGACCCCATAAATCTCGCTCTTGGATCTGAACACATTCGAAAGAAAATGATAGACGAAGTCTACAAATACTTGGACGGGTAACGGTTGTTCAACAATTTTTATTTTTAACTTTCCCAAATATTGCTCATTTCGTTTTGAGAATTTCTCGAAATAATCAGTTGGGTTATTGCATGAAAAATTTCCTCGTCTCAATTTGAAGTCGTAAACAAACGGAGGTGTTGAGATAAAAGACAATTAACCGAGTTGTTATACATGGCGAAAGCGATGCTGAAATATTTAGTGAAGCATCTTTTGAAGTAGAAAATAATGTTGTACCAAATCCAGACTGTGCAATCTACTAGGAATATTTTATTCGCCCTGAAAGGTTTAAATAAGTGGCTGTTTGGAGTCGTTCACGAATATCAACTAACAGGATATATTGAGGTTGTCACTGGGTAACTTGGCGTGAACATTTCGTTAAGTCTTTGAAGAGTTCCTAAAATATCCGACTCTTAAAAACTTATCCTCGAGTTGAGGGTTAACTGCTACGAAAGGGGAATGATGCCGCGGAGAAAGTAGTTAGAAATTCCTCATTTCAATTATGGACGTCGTCAGCTTCACAGGAACTCGCTAAATTAATTAATTTACGAAAGTCGGCAATAGCGCATACATCATGCTATAGGATATTGAGGTGTCACTTGAAATTCCACACAATGCTCGGCTGATGGCATCGCTTTATTTGCGCGGAAACACTGTGTAAATTGCAATTCTATGGAAGGATTATACGTAAATCGGTTCTCTTTTTAACGTTTTTTTTATTGCGAATTCTCGTTACGAAAAATGCACCAATGAAAATTGAATTTGGAAGGGTTTTGATTGAATGCGCGTTATTGACTATCAATTCGGCCGCATCTATCATCTTCGATGTCTTATCTGTCTCACACTAGGTCGAACATCGTTGCGTACGTTTGACGGTATCATCAATCATGATTTCCCGTAATATGTTTTTCTACTTTTGTTGAACCCCCGTAAACTAACCGAAGATTTCTTTTCAGATGTATCTAATAACAGACGTGTCTGATGCCATGTGACACGTAGGCTGTGTTGCGGTCGTAATGCGGACTTGAACCAAAGGTTCCCCGGTGTAGTTTGCTTCCACCATGACGACTCACCGAACCCTGCCACCCCATCTGCGAAACACCTTGATCTTCGTTATAATGACAGTGGCGCGCGTACCTACGACAGTTCAAAACAACCAAGGTGAGCTACAATTACTTCTTTTGCAAGAAAGGCCGAATTATCATGGTCATTAAATGTGGCAATATATGACAACGGATTGTTAAATTTAACAACGTGGTCAAATTACATTTGCACTTTCTCACTTAATGGAGAGGTTAACCGACAGATGTGTAGATTTTGGATCCTCAAGTATTTCGAGAAGATCACTCAACATCCGGAAGAGCTAAACGTTTGGGTAGGAATTGTGGGACCTCTGTTTATTCCTTGTAATTTAAGCGGCGAAATTAATCTTGAAATGCTGTAAAATGCGATTGATCCATTAATAACAGAAAAATTACAAAACGACCCTTCACTACTTAAACAACAATTGCATTTCCAACAAGACGGAGCTCCTCCTCACTATGACGCACTAGTTTGCCAATACCTCAATTTGCAATACTCTGGTCATCGGATCGGAAGAAGAGGTTGTATGGAGTGACCTGCCCGATCTCCTGACAACGAACCTCTGGACTTCTTCTTGTGGGGATTTTAAGTCCAAGATTTTTTTAAATCTGCCTGAAAATTTGGACGAACTACGTCAACGAATTGAGCATGTGAAGTATCATGCAATCCCTCTACGGTATTCATTTTTGAGTTTTGCATTCTTAGATGGTTGCTCGTTCAAGCCGCAAATATACGTCAAAAGATGTACCCAAAAAAAATTTCAGGAAATTTCTCCAATCAGTATCAGATAAGAAATATAGCAGAAATTTTGCTGAAAACGAACAATCTCGCAGGCCAATAAGTGTACATAATACTGATGGCAGTTTGATAGAAAACATAATGGGCGCTACCAAACTGGTGGACATAGAGGGGGAAGATTCCTGGAATGTTAAATTGACAAAGAGGAAAAAAGTAATGTTCAATGTCCAAAGAAACTGTTAACCTATTGTCGGTTCAGAAAACCATGTTGCTTTATATGAAATACGAAGCGCGGTTGAAAATTCAGATAAATCTGAAGAAACTTTTAATATAGAACTTATTGCTGAAAAGATTCATTGAGCAGCAACAATTCCAAAAAATCAATTATCAAAATTCAATTAAAGCCTCCATTCGATTTATAAAGGACGGTCAACATCAGATCAATGTAGCAATTCGTTTTTCTCGACGTTTTCCGATTAAAGTTCGAAGCCGATATCTTGAAGTAGAATCGGCTTCTACAGCTGCAATTTCTGTCGCCAATTAATTTTCAACGTACTGGAGCATTTATTACGCTGTCTTTGGGAAGCATGTACAAGTAATAGTTATATTACATGCTTTGTGCACTGCTTAGTGCCTATGGCTGCAGTTGCAACCTTCCGATAACAAACTGGTTTAATCGAACGATGGGATCAGCGACATTTTACAGTTCGATTCGACTTTCTTAAATGTTTTATCGATAAATGGTGGGCGCTGAACGAATCTCGTATTATTCTAGCAAATTATTTCGTTAAATTACACAGGTTCTGCGACTTCTATCTGTACTTTTATCTATAGATGGAATAAATCATGTGTTTTCATCACAAACTGAAAAATTACCAGTATGTTTCGGAATATTAGTTGGATTTTATTATTCCTTATCCCCGTTATCGTTATTACCACAAAATTAAAAGTAGAAGTAGATAAAAATCAAAAGTTTGAAGGGAATCAAAACGCCAATGAACTGGCGATAAAAATCTTCTTATGCCAGAACTGATTCTTTGAGAAGAAATCTAAATGGAGTTATTTTTCGTTTCTTACATCTGTCTCTTGAAGGGCGTTTCGGGAATATATATAAAAAGCAGGCTTTATTCGCATTGAAGGAATTTAATCGTCATCGTTTGACGCGAAGTGTGTGCAGATCAACAGGTCTCGCTCCAACGCGTTCCGTTATATTGCACTCCATGAAAATCGTCTCTTTTCTTTGAACGACAATCGATCTCCGAATGCACCCCGCGCGAAATCCCCGATCATCATATATGTATGTACCCGGGCGACACACTCTCCCTGTTGTGATTAGTCTCACGACACACCTCAAAGGTTGGCAAACGAGATAAGCCTGCTTGAATAGTTGTCTGGCTTTTTTCTAGTATCTAGTTGGATAGTAGAAAATTAGCTTGGCAATCCTTTGCAAAATTTGCTACTATTCGCAGAATCGTGCTACAGCTCAACAAAAAGAGATTTTGCGAAGTAGGTGACATTTCATTAAAAGGGTATTCTCGCATCCGGTACGCCATACAAATCCTCTGTGATCTGTGTTTTCAAACAGCTGTTGTTGGTTATCCCCTCGAAACAGATCGATTTTCATGAGGAAAGATTTAGGGCCGATTGCATAAAATTCATTTTAACCAGTTAACTTATACGTCGCACCAATAAAATCAACAGCAAGACAATCAGTTGAGAAATTACAAAGATACTTCGCAATTCTCAAATTTTGCATCATGTTTTTCAATTTAAATATCACGTATCCAGTGTCCAATTGAAATTTGACATTTCCTCCAAGTCGATTTCAGTTAAATCCTTATCTTTCGGCTTTCGATTCGAGCAGGTCTTGAACGTTACCTGATTATATCTGTTCGACGTCCTCTCGTTTTTTATTCCATTCGCAATTTCGGCAATGTTTGCAGTTGGAGATTGAATTTGCTTCGTCATTTCCCACAGTCGGAACAGGTCACAGTTTTTTTCCAGCACGATTTAAAAATGTGTGACTTGAATTTTTTCAGTAATTCTCTTATGTTGATGATGTATTGAGCTATAGTTCATGGACCGGTAAAAATTCTTGATACCATCTAGGTATTCAGTATTTCTAAATCATCCTTTCCTACAAACAACAGATCAGTAGAGCGCAGACAGACACATACACTCAGCAGTGCTGAGGTTTAATTTTTCGGTTGCGGTGTTTTGTAATTTCGCATACCATACATCGTCCGAAACCAATCGGTTTACGTGCCTGTCACTTTATTTATGCAATTTTAACTATGGGGTGCGACCGGCCCCATAGATATCGGATTGTTTATCGAATAACGGAAGCCTATTACGGAGATTTCAATTATACCGATTTCGATCGGACACCCCCGGACACTTCATTTTATAATCCAGATTTATGAGCGCGGTTTTTCAATGTAAATCTTTGTCATTGGTGCATAAATATCACCGGACGTCGGCCCAAACAAACGCGATCGATGCGGAAACATATATCGTGGTCGATAATTTCATCGTTTGCTCTTTAAATTATGTAATAGCGGTAATTAAATGGTGCATCCGGTTGATACATGTTTTGGATTTGCCTTGTGGTGAATTCCGCGTCGTTGCTGGGCCCATCAGTTACTATGGAGGGACGTGTGCGAATAATTCATGAAATTTCAGTCAGTTCCGATCCGGACACAAATCACACGATACCCCTAGCCACCACATTCTATGGCATGGGCGTAACTCCGTAACGTCCATCAAGACAAACATATTCTGTTCTTATAATGTGACAACATATCACTTACATACTTCATGCCGCCTGTGGATGCATTGGAATAAAATCTCGGAGAACTTCATTGAGTTTAATTTTTTCAAGTTTTTTGTTTGTATATGTCAAAAACTTACCAACTTCTGTTATTCATTTAGTCATAAAATTATAAGGCGCTCATTGCAAATATTAATTGTAATCACATATTTGGTTGTCAATCGCCTGCAGATATAACAGCTATTTTGCGATGATTCTGCTGAATTGCTATGTGAATTATAGATTTGGAGACGACCAATATTTCTTCCGGATAAGACACAACGTTTGTTGTTGAATTTATAAGCGATATTGATTTTGCATGACAATGAAATGTGCTTGTCACGGTATGTTTATAATGAATAATAATGAAGCCACTGTTTATGCAATACCAAAATATTGTGATTACATAGTAAGCAGCGGATTTCGCAAACATTTATAGTGAGAATGTTTGATAAAAAGTGAATTCATTTTTATACAGTCCAAAATTGTGAACTCCGGATGCCTTACATGGTTATTCATTTCATCTCGAGGTCTGGATTATTCATTGAAACGTGCTTCGTTGAACGTTTCCGAAGGACTGATATTTAAACTTCTAACGATAATGCAACAAAACTTCCTTTTGGAAAAACAAATAAACTTTCATTCGTCGCAGCGATTCGAAAAGGAGAAAAGTGTACCATATATCAATTTTCATAAAATTTTGAAAGGATCTTTTGTCTCAAGAACCTACTTATGTATGTTAACTAATTCTATAGTTGGTGAACAAATATTTATAGTTTCCACTTAGCCATCCTTTCCATTATATTCTTTGAAATTACGAATAAATTATTTCGTTCCAATATTTACCTCTTATTGAAACATGTTTTCCTATTGAATTTAGAATTAGATTATTCGTTCAAAATTTTATTTCATGCTATGATCGGAACAGATGCTCGATCAATTGAATAACATTCATATAAATTACCTTCAAGAAAAACTGTAACAAAGGTAGCTAAAGTTTTTGCGTAGATATTTATCATATTCAACTGACTTTTATAGAGGTATCCAACACCGGAACCGGGAGAACGATAAACCATAACCGCGAATGAAGACAATAGGTATTATTTTAATTGTCCCCCAACTTTCGCTCGTTATTTAAAAGTAGCATTCCGGAGGTTCGGTTTTGGCGTTGCGGGGCGGTGCAGGCGGGGGCGAAGCGTCCCTTTCTCTCTTTTCACTATACAGAATGTTCCAGGAGGAAAGGTAAACATTTCAGTAGGTGATAACGCCGACAAATTGTAATAAAAATTGTCATAAACTAAGGACCAAAAAGAAACGGATGTATACCGACTGCCGCGGGTCATAAAATAAAAGTCCAGCGGAACATGTCCCACTCCGGTGGGGATTACCCATAATAATAAGCATTCATAGTACCTGGTCCCCATTCATCTACCTGCGTTGGTAGTTATCCTTCCCCGAACAACAGACGATGGGATTTTTTTCTCTATTTCATTTTTTTAGTAAAAATTGTGGTACCTTGCAATAAATATGGGTTTTGAGTAGTGCCACAATATTATCTTCTTATAATTTTTCGGAGATTGCAAAATTTTTATAAAAACCGAAAGAAGTGAAAACTTGTGTTTTTATTTTTTTAATCGTCACTAAATTTTGTTACGTTGGAAATACTTGAAATGAAGACGACATGCGTCACTATATTCGTATAATTTCGAGTAGATCTGTATTCTCTGCTGACGATAATTTCTACGGAGATTGTTAAACGTGCACCTCGAATAGGAGTAAACACGATCCGTTTGTTTGGTACATCAAAGAAATGCGCTCGAGCATCAAGTGCACAGTTTCGACGAAGCAAACAAAATGAGTGCTGACCTCAGTGCATAGATTGCTTGGGAACGTTCCTGAAATCGGAATAGGAATAATTCATTTGAATTGTTGCACTAACGTGGACTAATGCTGCATTCAGAGCTGCAATGTTAGCGAAAGTTACGTAGAGTTTTTTTGCTGATATCAAGTCGCGGCTTTAGGAACCAAATTTTTAGCATTATATATTACACTAGTGTGAAAGCAGCATTAAGGGTTATTTTGAAAATTTCGATAAGTTGCGCTATTCTCCGTATGTATACCATCGTAAAATGCGTCGTTCTATACTTTTTTTCTGGCTTCTTAGACCGTTTAATTTACATATAAGACTTCATAGTAGATGTTGGATAATAGTTGAACGTCTAAAGCACTTATCGATCGGTTGCCTAATCACCACTTTGTTACTACCAATTCGATGTTTCCTCGGATTTATATGCTGATTATATTGAATGTATTTGCGGTTAAGTACCAGATATTGTAAAGATAAAGCGAACGGTTTAATTTTTTCGAGATCGTTTTCCAAGATTTTACATATCAACAGATACAATCATACGGATAGACATCGCCATGAAACCATGTAGGGAATTTCTTACGATAACAATTTTGTCTCCAAACAACTATCTTAATGTCCAAAAACAATGGGTTGTATTTAAATTTTTCTCTATTATTTCTATTATTTATAGTCAATCACATCGAACGGACTCTACTCATTTCTATGTTGTTTTCACGATTTGAAACATTATTCCTAATTTGGGCTTTTGCGGGGCAACTCAAAAATCTCAGATGCGAAGACACACAAAGGTCTTAACAAAAGAAGAATGTCAGTGAAAACTACAGCGCTCTAAACCCAGTACAAAAACAGTGTTAAAACAGAATAAAAAGTTCTCATCATATTTTTAGAGCAGCTGCTCAAACAACGTGGGACTTTTTAAATTTCCGCGACTATTCTGTCTCTTAGTTCATTTATGGTTTGGGGTTTTGTTTGGTACACATTGTTTTCCAAGTGACATCAAACAAAGAAGTCAAGAGGCTACAAATCCGGCGTCCTCGAGGGCCACTCAATACTACCTCTTCTGCCTATCCTGCCATTGGAGAAATATATGATGAGGATACTATAAATTAATCGATTGCGCACCGTGGCTCACTACATATTGAAACATCTATGCGTTAATAGAAAATGCTCAGTTGACCATGAAACAAATCAAAAGTTAAAAGTCGGTTTTCCTTGCTCATGTGCCTTTATGATATATGTATACATATTGTTATCAGTGGGACCATGTTTACAATTTTACTTCATTCAGATAATGGAAGTCAAAATAATCATATTGTACTGATTGAAATTTCATCTTTTTTAGATGCCGTACTTGAAGAATCGACCCCAACGAAGCCTACTATAGAGCATGACGATTCTCTGCTATTGAGTTCGGACTCGTTGCCCATTTTCCAAGCCGAACCGCAAAATGCTTACGTGGTGAAAAGTAGACCGGCTCTACTCCAATGCAGGGCTGGCAACGCTCTTCGGGTTTATTTCAAGTGCAACGGTGCGAAGAATGCCGATAGTACTCAAAGTGAATTCGTGCATCCACAAACTGGTGTAAGGATAGTAGAAGCCGAAATCAACATAACCAGAGACATGGTCGAAGAATTTTTCGGCAATGAAATGTTTAAATGTGAGTGTCACGCTTGGAGTGGAAGGGGGAGCATTAAGAGTCAAGCTGCCGTTGTTGATGTTGCATGTAAGTAATCATTTGTTATGGTGTCCGCTAATTCCGGTGAAGCCAAATAGGAGGTTCATTTCGAATAGACCAATTGTACCAATAAGTGAGTGTCTATGCTAGATTTTCAGCTTTGATTGCTTTGCGATGAGTGTTTTTAGCCCCACTCCCCTGCCAGTTGTAACATGACATGCAATAGATAAATAAGGAATTTTGGATCGCTAGAATCAATTTTTTTTCGCAATATGTGGAACAACACTCTTTCAAATGGTGTACACATTGTTATTTGAGAAAATTGTGATTGACCTCATTCCTTGAACATTGACGATATGAGTCGTGTATCAAGAATTGTCTTTCTTCACAACAAAATGATCGTGTCGAAAGATTTTTCTGAAAAACATACAATAATGCAGCTAATTTCTTCACTTTATCCAGACACTGTATGTGTGGGTGGGCTAACAAGGCAGGTCCGAGAGTTGCATTGGCGAGGTCGAAAGTTCATTGCATATAAATATGTACATACTTTTTTCAGCAATGGGGGGTTTAAATTACGTATTCTTATAATCGCAGAAACTATGATACTGGGTGGACCAACACACAACTTTTGTTATTTCTATTGAGCATCTAGTATGCAACGTTTTCATCTAGCGCCACTACAAAATGATGTTTATTTCGCAATGTTTTCGAGCGCGGGGCATTAAACCAACGCCGCCTACAGGTGTATTTTATTTCTTGCCGCGTTCTGAGAAGATTACTCGGTTAATTCTGCATAAATTTCTCTTTCAAAACTTAATCATCTGCACTAGCTTGAGGATTCACAATCTATCACAATCGCAGTAGAGAAAAATTGAAAAGTTATTTTTGCTATGTGGCATCAAATTTATCAGAAGGTTTTCATTACATCCATTTTATTTCATCATTGAACGGAATTTGGATAATGCTGGGTGTCCGAATAAATGAGTTATGTTGATGACAAAATCACTTCTATACCTTATAACAAAAAAGATGAAATTATTCAAAATTTCAACAAGTTTGATCCATTTATTCAATTCACTATTGAAATCTAAATGAGTCAATCGGTTCAGATATGACACGACTTACGAATTCAATTCGTACACTACGGCAGAAATTCATTTTTTTTAAAGCTTCCAACTTTCGTTTACCATTTTTAACGGAACATCATTGAAAAGCCAATAACTCCTTAAATTTGCACTTCAAATTGAAATCTGATACATCATTAAATGTAGCGTTAAATTTCCCGTCTCATAGATTGCTCGACGTTCCCAATAATTGTGTAATCATCCAGTATGCAGTAAAGGAATAAGTGAAAACGTGAAACCTCGTTAATTTTCAACCCGCTGAGGGTAACAGTTCTCCCGGAATAATTCCTGCGTTCATTCTTTGAAGATCTTTACCTGGATCTCAGTTTTCGAAAGGTGTCATTAAATTCAGTTTAGCGACGCTAATTCCGAGCGAGAAAGACGTTTGAAGTGGAAAAGAAGTTGTTAATTACCGAAATTGAATAAAATTCTACCTACTCCCTAGGAAGCAGAATGGTGATACTTCCAAGCATGTTAAATATGTTCCGTTTTTCGTGGAAAACTCTTTTTATTCTTGAAAATTAACCGTAGGTCGTAATTTTACCGAAAAATAGAAAGTTTTTGACAAAATAAAATACGACTGTTTTTTTTTGATGAATTGCAACTTTTTCATTTCCTTTGAAGATCATCTTTTTTATCGCAAAAACCGTATTTTGTAGTTCTCCAAAGTTTCTATGAGTAAGTTAACTTTAACATAAGTTTGCTCCAAAAAGGCTAGCCTCCTTGAATTGTTTTCTTCTAAATCAACATATACTTTGTTTCTTGATAATTATGTCATTATTTCCGTAACTTAGTTTGGAGTGAAAAGGGTGCCATATGTATCGGTAGCTTGTCGGGTCGAGTGCTATTGTTGAGTATCTCTGATGAAAGAATAGCTCATCAATTGAATGAGAAAAAGACACATTAATGAGGCGGTTGACGAATGATGAAGAAGAAGATGCTTACATACTCACAGTATTTGACGGTCCGTTTAATGGACATTGAAAAACATTGAAATGGCAATCAACAGATGATGAGGTTTTGTGGATTGATCATTCAATTCGATGATTTATTCACGGAAATTCAGTCTGCTACCACACTAGTCACTATGGCGACAACAAACAGCTACTTAAACGAATACAGAGGAGTTTAATCACTGAAGATATCGTTGCAGAATGTTATGCATGCATATAAAGTAAATTGATTCCGTGTGCAAAAATCGAATGTGTTTTAGATTTTTGCTTCCCTTGAATCTAACGGGCCGATAATGATGAATGCTTAGTTAACTCAAAGGAATGGCGTTATGTCATGTCGCCGCCGCAGCATTGCGGTAATAAATAACTGAACGAAACTACCGTAACAATTACAATGGAAATTTATTGGCTATTTTAAACAATCTCACTGACAGTACCTTAACCTGTCAAGCATATACAGATGTCGAAACAACAGATCTTGAACGTTTAGCTCAATCCAAATGAATGACTTTCATGGTGACGAAACGCGAATAATGGTCAGAGAGAAATATTGGCTCTCGGATTAACATGACTCAACCAACGGATCCACACCTTCGCGTGTAATTGACAATACAGATGGTTGAAATTAATCTCTGGTTGTAGTTAAGCCTGGCATGAACCAGACGAATCCAATTTCCGTAAACTAAATGCAAGCTTCATCATTTGATAACATATCTGCAGAAACCTGAAAACTCATGTTGTAAAAAGATTCTAGTGGCGAATTAAAAAAAAGATTCGCTCGTCTGGTCTCAATGACAGTGGTAGGTACTTGTAGGAGAGCGGACGTGGAAGTAATAAAATAACGTGTTCTTGTATGTGGCATACAAGCCTGTTTCATTATTTCTTCAGCGGTTCAGAAATGCTCTAATTGAATCTGAACGGGATGTTCGTAAGTGGAATAATGTGGCGGAAGATAATTTATTATTTCTGGATTTAATTTTCATTTTATGAAACATCGAGTGACATAAATCAGTTTTCAAATTAACCCCAATTCTATCATAAATATTCAAAAGTTTTAGCACCCTCGTCTAAGACGTTTTAATGAAGTCATCCAGCAGTCGGAATATGTTTACCCAAAATTTACACAAAATATTATGTTTCCCAAGAGTAAGTTCTGATGGTGGGCTGAGATCCCGCAGGACTTCATTAAAGAAATCTGTTAATTAAATCTAACCGTGGTAGGATGGCTAAATCAGTCCCAGTATAACAATGAAGGTTTATAACGGAGTTTGTTGAATTTTGGAATTTATTCGGAAAAGTTCGTTTAGGCGTGAGGAACGAATAATTTTCTGCCCATTCATTACACTACGGCGTAATTACCCACTAGGGGCTGTTACAAACCGTAGATAATATTCTATAGTTAACTTTAATAGAAATAGACAAGGCTAATTATTAAAAGATTCACGAAATTGAATTATAACTGGTCGCGCACTCTTGAAAACATCCAGATGTTTTATATTTGTGAAATGGATGATTAGGTCGTAATTGGTATTATCGTCGTAGTCCTGCTAATCAGATTCTTCGCGCCCTAGTTGCTCGTCGACTACCGATCCTCAGCTGAGAACATTTGATTATATGATGAAATATAGAATCCTGAAACAGATATCAATTTGACGTTGAACTTTCTGAAGTGGACCGCTTGAAACGGATCCACTGATTTGAATATCTTTCAAAACAGTTAGTTACTGTATCAAAATGATGAATTCGCTCACTATGCGAAACCCAATGTCAAAATTCTTTTGGTTTAGATCGGATAATTGGATGAACTCCCCCATTCTAACCTTCTTAAAATTGAATTCATCGATACTTTGAGGGCCTTCGCATACTGAACTGCCGCGCCGAGTCGCGCGATTTGTGCCGAAAGCAAAGTCAAAGAAAAGGGAAGCAATGTTGCGATTCGTTTGATACGAATTGATACGATTAAGCTTGAGCACAATTCGCGAATGGAGACCAGCGTGACAAGTATTAATGGATTTTATGTCATGTAAATACAGTTGAAAGCTACTGTAAACCTTTTCGGCAAGAATCGCGCGACTCGGCGATTCAGTATGCGAGGGCTCTGAAGTCGGTTTGAAAAATTCTAACCCAAATATGAAATTTTCGTCGATTTTGTTCATAATTAAGTTAAACCATTGCGATCCATTGATCGAATTCGAAGAAAAGCTTCCAATAGATAATACTTCATTTTTTTAAACTTTCTACATATAACGAACATTCTTGCATTTGGAAATAATTCCAATCCACAACGAAAGACAAATACACTTGTGTGCAGACCACTTCAAACTCTGAAATGTTTTCGTCGTCCCACCCTTCATTAATTTGTAAGTTGAAGCCGTATCAAGAATGTAATCACGCTCATCATTGTTTGAGTCGTGTTTCATTTGATTCGAAAAGCAAATTCGATCAATCAAGCGAACGAGCCCAAACATCATTTACTAGCACAAATCAACCCGATTCTTAGAGTTTTGATAATAATTTCAATTCAGCAGTTTTTTGTTTGTTATGAAATGTGGCTAAAAAGCGGAATTCAGAACTTCACTGACGATAAATAGGGATTCCAAATTTCCCTATTCCAATGCGGCACATTCCGAAAGCAGTAATATCAAAGACGCGAATAGTTTTCATCACCGGAAACAACCTGAAACTTCTAGACTCTTCCTCAGATCCAGTTATCACTTGGCCCTTTATATGCAACAAGATTCCAGGAGACAACTTTGCGGGATTTCAAGTTTATGTAAGTTTAGAAGCAATTTTGCCTCACGAATCAAGTTCCCTAGCAAAACGGGGCGAATCTCCCCCACGGAACCCTTTCACGGATAGGATAAGAGGTAACAGCAAGAAAACCGATCGATCGTCATGAAATAATTTTTGAATATTTAGAATTTTGTAATTGAATATTTGATTCATGTTTTGGTAGGGAGGAATGTGGAGTCGTTCTGTGATCTAATTTATAACCTTAATATAAATTCGCTGTTAACGATCAGTAACTAAGACAAATCTAAATTGTTATGTAATGCCATTCGGATGAATTAAAATATTTCATTGAATTTTTATGCAATATGTAACACAAAAAGTAGTAGAAAGAAAATGTGATAAATTTGCGCGTGGCCTTAAATTATTCCAAAAATTCCTCCTAAACGCGACGCAAATTATAGCGCGGTCCCGTAATATATGGCATATAAAAAAACCGTCTGTAGCGAGCAACTTTTTATGAGGTTTTATGCTATACGCCCCGAATCCATAGCATCTGAGTAACAAAAAGTTCATGTTTTTTATTTGTCCCTTATTATGCACCAACCCTACCTGAAATTGAATTATATTTCCAATGTTCGTTGAAAATGCTAACAGTTCTCATATTCTCGATTGTATCGTTATTTACGAACCCAGACGACGAACTAATGATAAATCGAAGTTCCTTTTTGGAATTGCTGGCTACCGAAATTGCACGTGACTTTAGTTGAAACAATTCATTGACGTCTGTATTTCGTAAAGGGATGTAGTGTTGCATGAACCATTTAACACATCTCATGACAAAGTTTATCCCTAGGTATTCAGATCTGACGGCACGGTTCGGTCGATTTAAATTCCTGCTAGGCTGTCTCCCTCTCCGAAAATGGGCCTTTCATAGCCGCAGGTCCGAATTTCAGACATACGAACGAATATTTAATAACCAGAATTTCCATCGGAAACGGTATAGACATGAACTCGTGTCGTACGCTTTCCTGCAAACAATGTGTTGTTCTTTTCTTCGGTGGAAATGGCAAAATTCAACTTTAACACCTTTAAAGAGATTGCGGAGGTGTCTTTCAGTTGGAAATCGCACGGAACATCAGAATCGAAAATGGATATGTTAATAAGTTCGAAGTGATGAAACGAACAACTCAAATTGTTTTCCTGCTGCGCCGGTGTCAGGGAGGTGTAGAATTATTGTTTTTCGTTGAAAAACGAGTCGTGCATCATTATGAAACATATTTAGCTTTCGTTCCAGGAATAAAACTTTCTGCTAACAGAAAAAGACCGCGATGGTAGCTGGCGAACGGCAACTGCGAACGTTCGCTCGTATTTCTCAATGTCTCCTATTTGAAAATTATCCCCAATTTGTCTGACGAGCGCCGTCACGTCTGCTCTTTAATCTCGTCCCGTGTTGCATGTCATCTACTTACCAAATTCGCTTTCACTCCAAAGCGTTCATTGTTCACTTGACTGATTCATGGATACCTTACGACAGGATTTTAAGGCATCGGAAAATCGTGGTGACACTTTTCCACGTAGATCTTTTCGGTTTGAAGTACCTGTACCTATTCAGGAATTTCCGGTCCAATTAGTCTTCTTTTAACCTTCCATTATAACAGGACTGTTTCAGGACCGGTTGTCCAAACGTTAACTTACCAATTATTAATTTCATCACAATCGTAGTACCTGTCAAAACGGTGATTGACTTCAGTTTCCAATTTCTGGATGACTTAATTTTAGAGGCGTTTCATCAAATCGACAATTCCATTTGTTCAATAAATCACCCCGAGCTTCATGCACGCTTTGGCCATTTTATTAATAGAATTTCTTCTATTTGTTATCGTGCTAGAATTATTACAATCCATCTCCAAAATTGCTGTAACACAGTTACTTCGTTTCAATCGTATTACCCAAAGTTTCATGAAATTCTTTTAACGGGCTTCATCAAAAGTATATTCGATATGAATGCGCTCCTCTAGTTATCGAAAATTATGAGGAATTCAACACGTGTATTTTCGTAAGTCTTTACAATCCAGATAAGTAGAGCTTCTGAACTAAGATCCCCACTCGCAATTCTTGAGAGCGAAACGCATAATCAAAATTAATTGCCCTCTGGTCCTTTTTGACAGATTTTACCTCGGGCGAAAATCGAGCTACACCTGAGAAGTATATGTATTTTTTTCTTGAGCTCGAATTCGAGTGCAATTTTCGTCCGACTCTCCGAGCCGAGACAAACAATTTATGAAAATCACATAGAGAACGGTGAGCTATTTCGTGGTATAGAGATGAAATAAATAGGGGGAACGATTGCGTTTAATTAACGTTTTTCGGATGGTTTAGATAAGAGAACAAACGGGTATTCGTAATCTCTGACCAAATTTCAGTTAATTGTAAGAAAAAACTCTTGGCATTTCTACGACTAACGTTGAGCTCTCAGGTGGATTAAGGTTGAGGGGTTGGTAACCTGGGAAACCTCCCTAAGAATGCCGCTGTAATTGGATGACGAACGTCTTATTCTTAAGGTTGTATCGAATGTCAGTTATTATCTCCGAGCCGACCCTTCCGGATCAGTACCGTAATCAACTTACATATCAAAGTCGCGGTTTAAAGATGACGCTTGGAACTAATATATGGGAAATTACTTTGAAATTCGACAATTCCTGTCGAAGTAATCGAGTTATCCAGGCTGGAAGACATCCAATATGTTTGCTCGAACGTGAACGGTTGCTGGACGGAATCGACGTAAATTCCAAGGAGTTGCGGCTTAATTAAATTAATGATCGTCGACTCATCAAATGTGATCGCCTGAAATTACGACTTGGATTATTATAATCCGCGGCAAAAACGAATTTTTCACTGCTGACTCAAGAATTGCCGACAATTTGATACCCATATTAATGAAACTCCTATAATAACGCCTCATGAATTTGGTTAGTGTGGCGTCTTGTTCCTCGCATTACCTCGAGATTAATCTACTGCGCGATAATGGAACAATCAATCATTCTCTTGAATATTTGCGGTCATTTTGAAAATTTTCTTCCTACATCAGTTATTACTTGAAATCTGGAAGTATGTACGATTATTTCAAAAATTAGTTGCTTTCTCACATCGGTAACATTTTTGAAAAGGAAAAGGATGCCATGCAATCATGCATATATTGCAATGCCTACTTCATCGTGCCGAATTTTACGGAAAGTAACAAATCTCAAAAAAAAACATTCTAGCACCTGTTTCAAAAGTTATTTCTATAATCCTTCGAGACCACTTACGTCCTATTCGCGTTACGACCTAATTCCTGCATTCACTGATCAAAGACGGTATCAATGGGTAGTCCACATTTCCGGAAGCCTTTCTGGAAGAAAGAACAATTTCCATAGAAAGCCTCAAGAATTAACAATCGCCAATCGGGCGTCTAGGGCGCGTTCGAACTTCAGCTATATTCTCATGATCTAATTGCGCCGTCTGGCAGCCATAGAAAATCCACTCTCCGCCGATAATCTCAGCGAAAGTAATTTCGGAAATATCCAATTCAATCTTCTATTATAACCGGAACGAAGGCGGCGGGCAATCGGCTTACAATCCAGCCGATCTGTTCAAAGTGGTACGTCGGATCAAATATTAGGTGCTGAAAGTCGACATATTGAAATCTGGAAATCCCGCCGTGATTTTAATTTAGCGAAAATGCGCTCGAAGGAGCAGGAGGACGTGTGTGCGTCTCAGACGTGCAGGAATCCGAAGTGCGCCTAACTTCCATTCAACTTTGATGATTACGTCGTATTTATCGTGGGGCATGGATCTTAATTCCCCAGCCCTTAAAAGATCGAAAATAAGAAAACGAGGATGCATAGACTTTTTTGCTTTCGGCCTCGTCGTGTCTCCTTTGGCGGTGTATTTTCGTTACTTCCTATGTTAGGTATATGTCGTCTGTTTGCATGCATGAGATGTCAGTCATATGTGGCAGGAAACATGGACATGCACTCACGACAAATTTGAAACGTATGGATTCTTTTTTCGGCCGCTGTTGTTCACTAACCTAGTACGTATTTAGATCCTTATACTCTTCTTATTATTGATATTCTTTGAAACAGGATGTCCTACAATGAATTTAAGTTAAATATAAAGTGTAAGGTGCCAGATTATCACCTGCGGTTCGTTCGTGCAAATCTTTCGTTGAACATTCATATCCTAATTCTTAGCGTATTTAGATGATTGAAATATATTACTAGTGATATAACAAGAACATATTGGTAAACATAATATATTTTGTCCAATTGGTTATCATAGTCAAAAAGGGTTACGCTTTTCAGAGTCAAGTACCTTTTGAAATGTGTTCCCCTTCGCAATCAACTGATCATAACTAAACATTATCAGCCTTTTCAATAGTCTCAGCCACCCAAACATGGCCGGGCTTGACTTGACCAATTTAATAGCCTCTCTATACACAATTGGCTATGATTGAGAAATCATCAATGTATGTACGTTGATGATCGTCTATGATCGCCTGTAGTCGACAAGAATCCGAACGTTGTCGGCGAAACGGAGGCGAATCAAAGCGATAAGCGCAAATGTACTTCTCCTGTTCGTGCGATAACGAATGTGTTGACAGTTAGCGGAGTTTGTGGCGATCATGGATGAAAATTCAATCGCCCATGATCGCCGATAGTATGTAGGGGTCATAAAGCTTCGATCCACTCGCAAGCGAGTCGAATTGGCGGAAGAATCGGGACGACGGAAAATAAGTTCGAATTCGCTTGGAGAAAGCCACCATCAGTTGTTCGAGCTAATCGCTCCGAGCCGCCCGCCACTTGCAATCGTATTTACATTCTTACCTGATACTCCTAGTGGTTTGTCTACTTCTTTGCAAAGTTTAAACTTGATATTATTATCACTGTTATTCGGGTTCTTATTCAAGTATTGTTAATTTTTCTTGACGTGGCGGTCACTATCGGAGTGCAGTATGTATATTATTAATGTGTCACCCTTACGAATAAGCACTGTCAAGTCAGAATATTCTTTCCATTTGCTGTTACCCGCCGTATGTCTTGATGGAAGACGAAAGCATCACAATACAAATGCCTTGGACAACGCTTAGGCGCAAATCTGACGGAGGGTAGCCGGTTGCTGTCTAGGAGAATAATGTAAATCAGCGTTTATTCGGCCGGACTAGTGAAAATCCGGTCCAATCCTGCCGGATTGAAAATGACCGTATTCCACTGGTGCGCGAAGCTGAAAAAAATTCCCAGAGGATTAAACCAGTAGCGTGCAAAGGTTTACATTTGCTGCATCTTGGATTAGTTGTGGAGATCCCAGGAAATTGTTTGATTTGCGTTTGGCGAAATACTCGCACGCTCGCAACGTCCAGCCTGGAAAATGAGGTCGGATTGCAATCCCCACTAGCGAAATACTCACGTTTTTCTGCTTTATTCAATTTCGGTATTCAAATATCAGGTCCCCGATAGTGGCTGGTCCCTGAAGAGCTTCGAATGTAGACTTCGGAGAAAGCACCGGGGACAGGAAACATAGAAGCAACTCTTCTACCGCAAAATCATTATTTGCCCAGCGGCAACCACAGAGACGAACAATCTTTGAGAGGAACACGACAATTAATTTTAAATTCCCTTCCTAAACGTTAATCCCCACCGCTGCGAGATATTAATCCACCTCCTGTCATAATTCATGCCACTAACTACTCGTCCTGTTTCTCTCGCTCTCTACTCCCCTACCCTTTAGTCCGCTTCCGGTTTGGCCAGAGGAGGGACACGTGAATTTCCATTGTTTCGCTTGATGACGGCGTTTTCGCGCCAATGCATACGAGGGTAAAATTACTCAACCATGATTTCTAAATGACGGCGCGAACGGTTTAGAATTTTGCCTTTAATTCGAAAACAAATGATAGAGTTTGCCATGTGGACGGAGGCGGAGGGTGTCGCTTCTAACAGCTCTTCACTACATTGCTACAACTAATTCGTACATGTCGCTCTCGAATTTTGTCACCATAAATTGTCAGATGCGAAATTCATCATCGCTCTTCTTGTTTTACTGCTTGTCGCTATTAATTGAATCAGGAATTAACTGCGAGAGCAAAACTCAAATGTTTTTGTGGATGGTCGTTGACATCTACTTATTCATCATATATCTGTCAGCATTCTACCAGAAAAAAAGAGAGAAAGAAGTGTGATTTTGGTCGCTCCTCTTTAGACATATATATTATCATGTCCGTACAGCCCCCCTCCTTTTGCGTTGTAAAACAAAGATACTGTTATCGTCTTTAGAAATATGAAATAGAAATGTATCAATGTTGACATTACATTGGTTAGAAAAGTGTCTGGTCATACGTCTGGGAGGGGGAGGTGATCGCAGCTACTACGCCCGTCCTTCTGCATCCGCTCCTGACACAAACTTGCACTCACCTCTCCAACTGAGCTCCTTTTCAGAGGATCTACAATTATTTCCTCCTTCTCGCAAACATTTTGCGAAACATCGGAATTTAACATAATTAATTGTTCTGAATCCGGACACTCTGCAAAGTTGAGCACCTTTTTGTGCAAAGTCTGTAGATATTTTGTATTTATGACACACTCTTGTTCGATGGAGATAGGATATCGTAGGGGTTTATCTTGTTTGGAATCGATATGTGATGCAGATCAGCGTCATTTTTGCGGATTCTAACGATATATTGGAATGTGTAAACAGCTCTAAAGTATTTCGACAAATTGTTACAATTTATCGAAAGGGTCAGATCGTTACGATTTATTGTAGCCTATAAACGGGCATCTTTTAACTCAAGTAATCCGTTGAAAAACGAATGGTCAACATATGTGTAGACACTAAATAAACAAAATTATAAGCACATGCATTGTATTAGTCAAACCCATCTTTTCGAAGTAATCACTTGACTTGAAAAGACTGTGCATTTCGTAGTATAGTCGAAAAGATTCGTTCATTTCGAAGGAACCGCACAGTTCAAAAGAATCGTTTATTTCGAAGAATCCGCTTACTTCGAATGAACTGCTCTTTTCAACTGCTCTTCAAATAAACCGCACTTTTCAAGTGAGTCGGTCTTTTCCAGTGAGCCGCTTCTTTCTAGTGAGTCGCCCGTTCGCTGCATCATTTGCGGCTAAAATAAATAAAACAAGAGATTTCCAACACATTGTTCTTCAATACAAAATCACGCAAACTACAATAAACATCTGATTGAGTTAAAAATGGGCCCAAATTTATTGTAATAAATATGTAATGCATTGTTCTAACCCTCCCTCGTTTTTGTAACATATCGCAACGTTTTCCTCTAATACTGATATTCTGCAAATTGTAATAATAAATAAATCCATTTCGCAACAGAAGTTCAGTTTCTATTCGGTAAAGAATATAGGAAATTCAATCTGTAGAAATATCGAAGTAATTTCTATTCGAATTTTTTATATCGTAGAGTTTTGCCACGAAACTTCTGAAATCTGAAGGCAGGCGCGCACTTACATAAACTTTCTGGAAGCTGTATTGTAAATCAAAGTTATCCCCTCCGGAAAGCAACATCTGCCCGGCATGATTATTTGTCTTATACCCGCTTTTGTCTTTCTACTTCTTTTGTCGAAAGCGAAATAATACAGAACAACCTTCAAGAACGATAGGCCCGCAACTTTTTTTCACTGTGCAGATTTGTTTCTATTTGCTGTAAATCTCACGTTCGCTTTGGAAGTGATAATAGTTATATCTATCACTTTGATTTCACGCTAATTGGTGATAACGGATTGTTATTGCTCATTTCACGGACGCATAGGACATATACGAGCCACTATCCGATGGCAACCCCAAATTGATATTACAGCTCTGTTTGTTGGTATAATGACTTATCACACCGTTTTAGTTTAGCATTTATAAATAGGATAGATGACTTGTATACCCTCGTCGAAACACGAAAAACGATCAGGAACGTGCGACTGATTAATTTACTCACCGGAAATAAGCCGGATCGGGTGAAAAAATCCCGAGCGAATTCAAACCGAACGCCTTTCCGTAATGCAATACAATCCTATCAATTACGCATGTTTTTCTTTTGAATTAATTGTGAAATCAGATAATCGATAAACAATCAATGAAACCTGAGAAAGTTGATTTTGTTTTTAAGAGATGACGAAGGAAAAACATATCTAGAGATACTAGTCAGTCATTAATTTTCCCCCCAGGAGAAACCAACCAAAACGGAATAGTAAACAAACGTTCCCAGCATCGCAGTTTGTATGAATTATTATCGGAAGATCCGTTTGCGGATGCCCTGCTTTTTCCGGATAATAAATAGTATTTTTTTGCTGATACGTAGCGAAATTTGTCACTTTTTCTTTAAGGGAAACGCACTGCTTCGGGACGAAACGGTTTCTTCATCGACCAACGAGAGAAATATATGAAGGTGAAATATACACCGAAAGAAACGAGAAATGGAATTCAATTTTCTTGGCGGTCTGATATATTTTTGATCGGGTAAAATGGAGATTAATGAACAAATAACTAATTGAATTTTTTGTTTGAATCATAAAAATGAGTTGTGCGGTGCGCTACAAATTTTGACCCCATCAAAATATGCTCCTCGTATTGTTTGAGGCATTCCTCAAGTTTCATCTGTCTAATTACAACGGTCTAAAAATTTTGCGACACCCTATATGGTCTCTCTTCGCTCAGCTTAGTTCTTCATGGTTACTTGGACAATACAAATCCCATTTTAGTCGTTGACAAGTCACATTGATGTGTTCGTTATAGCCAGACTGCCAATGATGTTTTTAGCTCAGTTAGTGTTAACGAGGGGGCACGTGTGCCAATAAGCTACGGATGCGATCTATTATGCACCAAGTGATCCTCACATAGGTGGATCCGTTTTGAATGAGCGTAATATAGATTTTCCGCTATAATAACTCTTCTCCAATTATTTTTTTTTTTGGCGATGACGTTCGGAGGGCGTTTCTGCAGTCATATAATTTTAAGCCCGACTTGCTTCACAACTCCCCCTCATCGTCCCTTCGTGGTAGGTTGGGGTGACCGATCGGAGTCGCGCGTCTGTCAGTTGTGTACGTGCGTCTATATATGTGTTACTGGCAGGACATTAATTGCGTGATGGATATCTCTCAGATAATGAATGGTTATCGCGTGCAGTAATTACAGATTGCCGCTTCAAATTCATATTGGTATTCGTTAACATCAGATTGTTATTTGCTTCGGAACACTCGATCTGCTGAAACAACCAAACGATCTTCTCGTTGATTCAAAGGTTTTTCCCTCTGACGCAAGAAATTCTGCGTCGATCGATGAGTATGCCGAAATTCACGAGGGAAAATACATGATGCGACAGATTAATTATTCACGCTGAAGGGATGGACTATCAACTCCATCAGCGATTTCCAAAAGTCTTTAAACCCTTGGTAAAGCGGCTGACGAACCATTGCGGCTGTACAGATCAACAACAAAATTCATTAAAATGAATCACACAAAACATCTCTTTGTTAGTTTTAAGATCACCAGTTCTATATCTGATGAGAGGGTGGTCATCATTAGCGAAGTCGTGGATCCTATTCAGTATGCCCACATTATTAGTTCTTGATGATTCTGCTGCAGTTGACGGCGCAAATGCGGTGTCTTAATTGCCAGTGAAACTTAACGCTGTTTCTAATATCGGGTGAAGACATGCCAATAGAATCCGACCTCCTCCAATCAAGGTTACTTTTGAAGCTGAGGCTGGTTTGGGAGTTTGGATATTTTAAGATCAAAGAATCGTCTGGCTGGATGTCGTTACATTAGTAAACGGATTGAAGGACGAAACTCCCGCGCTACTTAAGTATTTGAGAAATTTGAGAAGATCACGAGAACCCACCCCCCAGGAAATTTTTTTTTGGACAATGACAGTAAATAAAGAATTCTCTATTGAGTCCATACAAAATTTGAGCTGAAAGGAATCACTCCATCATACATTTCAACGCTATGTGATGTTCAGTATTCCTCTCGAATATCTCTGTTGAGTGTTGGGTGTTTCGTAATTTGGTAATATGTGACTAACGAAAAAACGAGGCTTAAATTTTCAATGCATCCATTGTCATTCGAAGCCGCTTCACTCATATTAAAACAAAATCACCCCCCAAAACTTCCCCTACACTTCACACGAAACCCCATCTAATAGAATTTCGAATCCGATCCCAACACCTTGATTCAGGTTCGGCCTGAATAGGCAACTCAGTAGCGCAGGTTGAATGAAGCACACAAAAGTACTTTTTGAGTTATCAATTTTTCAGCGCGAATTCAATTTCCCGCTTAGGTTTGCTGTGACGCTTGCCAACCTCAAACGGGAAGGTGGAACGGCGTCGTCGTGTGCCATTCGAACACCCCATTGTCGCAAGGAACGGAAATTAATTCAAGTAGACCAACGTTTCCCCGTAACCAAAGCAATGTGACAGTATCTGTCGACGGATGGCAAGAACTCAATGAATGATATGTGTAACCACACCTGAAAAGGGACGAGTTCGAAAAAATTTTGATAATCATGACGTCCTAAACACGTTGAATAATTTTTTGTCATCTACAATTTGAGGCAATATCATAAATTTAATTGGTCGATTAATTTATCGCGCATATATTTCCAAACAATGGCCGTTGTTTCATTTCACACAGACAATGAATTTCAATATTCTCGAAATCGATAAAGACTGACATAATAGACCATTGTTTTATCCTTCTGTGTATTTATGGAGTGCGTTCAGTCTTTGAAGAGCTGTTTCCTTGTCGGCAGAGATGGCTCTGTCATTCTATTTAGGTATTGCATAAAATTTCAATAACCCTGTCGCCATCATTTGTTGTGAGTTATTTAGCATCACCTTTTTTCCTTATTGGAAATATCCCTTTGATGTTTGCAACAATGGGCAGGGCGCGGCAAAATATCCCCTTTAATTTTCTAGTCTAAATGATGGATCGAACATCCATAACTGAGTCCTTCTATTCATACCCCTCATACTTTCATTTTCATATGGGCTATAAAACTGGGGGTTTTAATTTCAGGGGAATACAATTCTTGTACTAAAATTGTTGAGGAAATCACGCCGTCTAGGACAATGCGGTTACGATTTATATTACCTCTTGTTTCATGGGGTTTCCAATCCGCAAAGTATTGCTGAGGTTTTTGTATTATCAAAGTCAGAAATGTCCTGTTGGAATATGATGGATTGTAAATATGGATGAAGGATATCGTTTACAAAATAAAATCACCGTAGCTTCGGTGATTGATGCGTTTATTTGTTTGTCCTATGTATGTTTGGGAGCAGGTTCTGGAGTTTCTATCGTTTCATCGTTCTTCAAACTTCACGTTGATGATTGCCTTTTATGCGTTTATAAAGTTTAATTAAACTAATTAGTAGAAAAATCCAATAATATCAATAATCAAATTGCGCGTTTGGCAAAAATCAACTTGTATTGAAAGGCGCTATAGGTATAAAGTTCTGAATCAATTTGGCAATGAAAATAAAATTCTCTTGTATGAACTAACCACAACAAAACATTGATCATTAGTTCTTCGCTACCCTGAACCGGCATTTATACGATAATCCGCTAACATAGCGAAAGATCTTCGCGGAAGGGAGTTTTTGCCAACGCTTAATCAATGCCCGAATGAGAAACAACGCCGATTACAATTGTGTTCGAAGTCTGGATTTGTGATGTTTGGACATTTATATTCTAAACAGGATCGAACACTTGAACGCAGTCCATCATTGCAACGACTCGTTGTTTCTCATTCATTCCCGGTTTATGTTCTCCGTAGTTCCTCCAGGATTATCGTTAAGCCGATCTTCGCAGTTTGTCCGTTAACGAATTAAAGCCATGACGTTGGGAAATTTCAATAAACTTGAAGCCCAGAAGTTCTATTTTTTTTTGATAAATACGTCACCCATCATTTCCAATGACAAATCGCACGAGGGTCGAAGAGGAAAGCCCCTCGTAGCTTGAGAAAGAAACACAATACCGCTCTCTGAACGTGAAGAAGAAGATTGTTTTGTCCCCATATTGCGAGGGAGCCGCCCTCACATTCATGTAAGAGATTTGTTTCTCTAAAATGACATTTCGATATGACAGGAGTTGTTCTTAACGTGCAAGATATAGTTTGGTTTCTGATATGTAACATTTTTCTCTCGCTTTCTCGCAATTTCAAGAAAAGCGAAGGAAATTTGTAAGACGATGCGGTAGATGGCTGCTGACGTTTATCAGCTGTAATCTTATCAACAGTGTCTAGTGATATTAACTAATGCATATAATTGTTCAATTTTTTCATAGTTGTGTAACCGGTTGAGAAAGTTTATTCAAATCAAAATTTAATCATAATTAGTTAATCACAATTAAATCCCGCGTATGAATATTATTTATTAAACTTTTCGAAATTCTGAAACGATATATTGCTCTCACTTATAATTTTGACTTGCATGAATGGATAAGCGGCAAGCATGATATATGCAAAATAAAAAGCAGAATTTCGACTAATTGCTTTAATGAATATTTCGAGATAACCGCGCTTCCCCAACATGACAAGAATGATTGTTCTCAATGAAAAAACTTGGTCAAACTTAGTTCTCATGTTGTACACTTCTTTCGAAGGGAATCGTACAAGCAGGATTTCTTGATATCAGTTTTGGGAAATTCACGCAATTTACATATATCAAATTAATTGCTCCAAAGGGATTTCGTTTAGTGTAATGTCTTTCTCCATTTTAATTTAATACGGAACCGTCGAATTGCGATGAAACTTGAATAATCCCCGAAATAACGTGGCAATTACGCTCGGCTGCTAGTCCAGAAATGTTCGGAGGCATAGTAATGCATCATTTAAGAAACCACTGATGGGACCGGAGGGGATGTGACGAATTACCGCATAAATTAGATTCCGCGAGACGAATAGTAAGGATATGCTGCTGCCTCTTTTCCCAACGAATTCATCAAGCATCACTTTCCAGTAGTAATTTTGTATGATTCGAAACAAATGTTTTCCGAAAGCATGTCTACTCGCTTGAGAATGTTGCCATAAAATTGATGCATACATAGAAATATTGTGATGGATTCTCAGCCATTGTTTATTTTAACAGACTTTTATTACCTCAGAATTTCTGCGAAGAACACTTTTACTTTATTTGCTGATCGTGGTCGTGGCGAGATAACACAGGTGTTCTATTGCACCACTTCTGTGACGTAGCTGGAATTACCAAATGGGCGGGAAATTTGAATATTTGGATATTTGATTTTGATCCTCTACTAGGTGAAAAAAGCATAAACACTCCAATTTGCTTTCTCATCTATGGCAATCCCCGGTATGATCGAAACCAATGGAGTTTGAATATATTTAAGGAAATTCTAAATACGAGAGAAATTCATAATGAAAACAAATGTATTATATTAAAGGCCTAATGTAATGACAGTAATGGTTTCGTTTGAAATCGTGACGTCCGCCGGTCGGTTCCATAATCGAATGTGAAGTCCCTTTTTCTGAAAAAAAGTTTCCTCTATCTAGGAAGCGCCTTCCATAATCGAGTTTTACGGTTAAAGGGAACTTTCAAGTGTCCTTCATTATAGAGTTGGGATATTGACACTTTACTGGGTTAAAGGGTTCTTAAATTGAACATAACTTCGTTGCTTTGTTTATTAATTTGCGCGCTTGGTGTGAAGTCGGTGTTGAAAAGTTCAGCAAAATGTTGGAAAATAATTCCACTTCTGGTTCTTCATCATAAAGTCGTAAAGCAATAAAAAATTTATAAAATTTATATAAACAATCCTGATTCTCTCAATCAATTCCGCAAGCAAAATCATCGTTTTTCTTACTTATCTGGAAAATTGCTCATTTCTCGAGTCAAACAAATATTATTTCCTGATGAGATTTCCAGATGAGGCTGTATCGAACCTATGACCCAAACTTATCTTAATTAAGAATTTTTTCCATCGTAAATATGCTCGTAACGGTAGAAAATTTCGAGGGAGTTTCAAAAAAATTCTGCCTGACGAATATTCGTAGAGTTATGTCTGCAATTACATCCCTTCGTCGCCGTTTTATTGGGATCTGCCAAGGGTATAATGAGATGCGGGCAATGGCAGAGAAGTTTTACTTCATTGCTAGGATTCCGCTATAGATTGCGCACTAATAAAAATTAATGCTCCTGGGAGTTGTTGAAACTCCGATTAAAACTTGAAATTTAATTGCCAAACTAAATTGACCACAAAAAGCAACCGTAGTCGGACAATTCAATACAAAGGAGCTCATCCTGCGATGCTGCTTGCCTGTCAGCTATAGACAATGCTATTCAAAAACGAAAACGTCGAATTGTGCGTTCTTGATTATTTAGTATTAAGTATTGCTTCACAGTTTGTTTGGCATGAACCAGAGGACAGGAAGTAATGCGAAAACGAAAGAAAAATTAAAACTGATTTACATGAGCATTCAAACCAAAATGAATTTCAAACAACGTAATCTGCGTAATGATGCGGAAATTTTAGGGTGCCGCGAAGTGACGTCGCTTTTCCACATAAAAGTCAGACGAATAAATTTTGAATGAGTCTTTATTTTGAATCAATATTCTGATATTCAGAGTGCGAATTTTCAATCCCAAACTGTTCAAAATCAATTAATGAGATTTGTTTGAGCTTTGCTCAAATTTATGGAATTTGATATTTTTCATCCAAATACAAGGTATGAAGTTATTTCATAACAAATTTATGAAATCAAAAAAAGAACTCGATAAAAATCAATGGTTTTTTTATGAGAATATCTAGCAATGACAATTTCGTAAAAATCGTTATAAATGAGAAAGGAATCTTTAAGTAACAGAAAGTTTATGGAACTAAAGTGGATTTCGAGATTCACTTTAAAGTAAACTAAAAAAAACTATTTCAACATGAACGAGTTGATTATGCATATGCAAATATAGAGGCCTTAAGCGAACATCTTGTCCGGTTCAGTCAAAGTAATCAAAGTAGATGTAAAGGAACGTTTTCAATCTTAAAAGTCCGAGCCTCGGTCCGAACGAAACGAGGGCTTATTTTAAATTATCCCGGTTTTTATCGTTTCGATATATTCACTCAACGCCGAGCCGAACGGGTGCTCTATCTAACAGAATGAGAATACAGATAGCTAATTGCCGGAGGCGTCTGGAGAGCTATCTCTCGTTGAAAATAAAAGGCAACGTTCGTGTAGTATGGCCGTTTGTTTCATGTGGACGTATCTATTAGTGGAGATGCCAGCTTTTTCATCGCGACGCTGCACTGGTCCACTAAGTGAAATCGACCCCAACCCCTCGTGATTTTGGAGACGAAAGTAATACATAACTCCTACAGTCTCATTAAGAGAAACGCCAATTAAACGGTCGTATAAAGTTCCAGCTTCGGACGTGACGCAAAGTCATTCTTCGATTTGGCGCGTATCGAAATTGGATATAAAATGCAGGATGCATTCGGGAAATGAGTGTTTTTACATTCTTCCTGAATGGAAGATACGAATGGACTTATACCGTTCGACTGGAATCGATTTGAAGTTAGATAATCAAGTTTAGATAGATAGATTAGAAAAATACGGAAGAGGTAATGGCACTGTGGAAATTTCCAAAACGACGTGAAATTGCTTCGAAGATTATTAAAGAAACGGTTATTCAAAGAATGAGCTTTCGATTAGAATGAACCAGTTTATGACAATGTAGCTTATCCTCCGGTACTGCTATCACCCAATCATTTTCGTTTAAGGGCGCGAATGTGAATAATTCATTATGTTTGATTTAAGACTGTTTGCTCCGCTTAATTTTTCATGTAGAAACATGTTGAATTCCCTATCCAATTTTTGAAACCAACACAACGTAGGGTAAAATTTAGACCACCACAAGGTTATTGCTTCCAAATTAACAAACAAACCTATCGGTTCTCTCAGTGACGCCAGCGTCTGTGACTCTCTGCGGGTATCGGCGGATTTTATGGCCGAATGATATACATATGTTCCGAATACAGATGAGATACAGATCAAAAATGTAGTTAGACGACAGATTGCAGATCTGTAATAAATCTTTGCATGCTACGTAACTGGTATAAAGTATTTGCATTTACAAGATGTTTATTTAGCGGAATAAGTTACGTATATGTTATCTGCTGGTTACAAAAATTAAAGATGTCTGCCCTATTATATCTCTTTGTAATCCGATGTTCAGCTGGGTTCGATCGGAAAACAGATATTACAAAAATATTAAGAAATCTATCCGTCAATGTATCTTATGTTACACTCTAACAAGAACCAATTCAAGAATTTTTTCCGAGAGAAATTGCCACTTCAATAACATTAATATTGCATGGGTAACGCGCGATCGGGGTGCATAGGAAAATCAGCCGTCTGGTTAACCGGCTCTACTACAACTATATGTACTTTACTGTAGGTTTATAAATCACTAAATGCGCTTTAATATGCCTTCACTCAACCTTTTCTAGCAAAAAAAAACCGTGGATATCCATTCCTACCGTTGCAATGTTATAAGTGATTTCATGCTTGAAGTAAATCAATAATTTCTCGTGAAGTGAAGAGAATCTTTCTTAAATCCTACTCTTCAATCGAACAATTTATTCATTCCGGGTAAATCCTCGAACATTCCAACAAATCCCTTAACGATGTGATAATTCTCACTGGGGGATACGGTCAAATGCGGAAAATTGCTCAACCGTTCGCCTCGATTTCTATTAAATCCCCGTTTTCCGTGCAGCATAAAACTTTTATTCTTTCCATTGCCCCACGAGAAGCCTAGTGCGGTGCAGAAAATGTGTATGAAATAATGCTTGGTCAATAATAATAGTCACGTATTTATGAAATTTTCCACCCTCCGAAAGATCTTGATTAAAATTCCTTTTCGTCGGTTCATTAAAACATAAAGAGATGCACAAAACTGGCAGTTCGCAATATATGCAAATGCGGTTGTTAATGCCCATAATTAAAAATGATTATGAAGTGTCAAAGCGCCGAGACTGCATAATTTACACTAAACGAGAATTAAGAGTCCTGTTGATGGGTATGAAAAATATTTTTCTTTTTCTTTTCAGTTTTGAAGAAACAGTTCGAAGTGACTCCGGTGTCGACGAGGGTAGAAATCGGACACCAGATGGAATTAAGATGCGTGGCGCCGGTAGGGATGCCTCCTCCGAGAATATATTGGTTGAGGGATACGCAACCTTTTCAATCCGACACCAAGATGATTGTTTCTACAGAAGGACACCTATTGATCAGTCAGGCAAGGCCGCAGGACACCGGAAATTATACTTGCGTTGCGGAGAATATCGCCGCAAAAAGATTGTCTAATCCAGCTCAGATCACTGTTTATGGTAAGTCGTTCATCAAATACCGTCTCATTTCGTAATTATTACCTACAAAAACCAATTACCTCGTATCGGTAATATTCATCTATAACAATTAGTTTCTCAATTTACATACTATTTATGTAAACTCACCCTTCTGTGCCACATAAACCATTGATTACCGTGTGAAGTTCGTTAGTTCTCGCGACTTCTTCAAGAAGCAATTAGTGAATCCTACGTAGGCTCGACTTGGGAACCATATTTTACCGGAGACATAAATTCTAATAAGGCTGGACATTACATGCTGGATAACACGGGGCCGTTGGTTAACTCCATTACAACGATATTATTTATAACACCTTAAACAACTTTTGGACTATGAGAACTTGTTGCTCGAACCTGCTTTCTCATTATTCACCCATCTTGTTCCATCGTACTTTTTCTCCCTGTAGATTTTATCTGTGTTTCTTCACTACTTTAGAGGTGATAGCAATAAAATTATCGACCTTGTTTAAGTCGATTTTCACATTTATTTCGTGTACCTATAACTCAGTTTCATCAGTCTCGAGTTTCCATCGAATGAGTCGAAAACAAGTGATGTTTCGAACTTCTTCAACGATCACCGCTTTCCAGTTTCGACTCAACCTGGTAGTGAGTAAAAATTAACTACTCGAAACAGGGAAATTGTTGCTCAAGAGTTCGCGTATGACGGATTTTCGGATTCTCTTTCAATCTTCATGATAATTCTATATTCTGAAACTTTGATGCTTTTACAGAATTATAGTGCTCGTTTGAGCACTGAACAATCATTATAAAGTTTGATGATTTTATGCAAGCTGTATACATAGCTTTCAGCAATTCAAAAATCGACGGTGTGTCGAACAGTAATGCCGGTTGATCCATTTTTATTATCCGGAAATTGTCACTTCGAGAAAAAAGCATAGAGATAGCGAGAAATAGATCGACATAACCACAAAATTTTATGTGTCATAATAGAGAATTTGATTGCATCGTTGCCACGCTTCGTAGCGAATAAGTTCACAATTATTATCCGATTTTTTATGATTCTACAGCCGATTGAGAGAATCAATTGAAATCACAATTTGAGCAGGATTAATTAAGTTCAATTAAATCACGCGTACGAACAACCGGCCCTCTAATAAAATTATTTTAAAATTCCATGACCACCCTTGATCAAGATACTTTTTAATATCGTAGCATAGGGCACGGTTTGTCAAGTTGACAGGTGACAGTGAGTTAAAAGATGGAAAGAGATCGTACCGAAATGAACCGCCGCAAAGTGTTGTATTCGAATAGCGCGAGTGTGATTGAGGGGGCGAAAGCGAAGAACGCGGCACGTCCCAAAGGCCGCAGTCTTTATACTAGCAAATCGTACAACCACGTTGGTGAAGCGATCGTCTCAAATAGAGATTTGGGCAGGTATGAGGGATCCCTACCAAAGCCTGTGGCGGTTAAGCGACTTTATCTTGAAGACCTCAATTCCGAAGTTTGGGAAGATGAGAGTGGTTACGTGAGTGGTACAACCGTAACCCCTTACGGAGTCATCTCTCTGAGACTGCAGAATCGTATTCGCGTCGACGTGTCTTTGAATCAGGCCATCCGGGTGATCAACATGAAGAACAATATCGTTCTGGCGTTGAACGCGAGTGGTTCCTCGTCCGCCCTAATTCACCCCAATGGGCGAGTTTTCCAATACGGTTCCAGAGTGGAAATTCTTGGTAACGATCGCCGTGGAAACAATAAGTACGCGAAAATGTGGTATAAAGGCGTGAGCTTCACTAGTGACCACTGCGCTTTAGTTTATCTGGTTGATTCCGCTGGTACTCGTACTACAACCGATACGTTTCTGAATCTCACCAACGACTTCACAATCGGCGTTTTTTACAACACTATACCTTCCGGCGATTGCCCGTTTGATCCCGAGATGCTTCCTGGTATTCCCCATGGAACCAATTTGATCGATGACGCGATCAATTTACTCCAATCAGCTAACTATTGGAAAACGGAGGATGGGACCGAAAATTGGATCATTAACGGTATAAGAATTTCCCAGACTGCCGATGGTTTAGTTCGTGTTGGTCGCAACAGCAACAAGTATTCTCTACGAACATCGCCGTCAAATGGTTCAGCTTGGATATCCTCTCCATTCATGCATTGCACTGCTTCTTTGGGCCATACAAGACACTTATTCGTTCGTAGAGGTGAAAGGCGTATGCATTATGATGGTACAACATTCATCGTACGCAATGCGGGCCATTCTGCCGGTTTCGACGACAAGCAGCAACTGAAAGTTTACTAGCCCACCTGACCATGAAGTACTCTTCATTCAGATCTAATAAAAATTACTTTCAAAAGCAACCGTTTTTATATATTTGTGGTATGTATAAAATGTAGCATGTATGTATTTCATTCTTGGAGCATATTACTACACTTCGGAATGAAGTAAGAGCCATATATGCCCCAAAAAAGTAAATACTGAAGAATTAGCACGTACTACATTTTTCACATACCAACTGTTAATTTTTGTTCATCAATAATCTTCATGACAAAAATATGGCACATTCAGTTCCTAATATATTAGTAAGAAGGAAATACTTACGTGGCGAAATCGGAAAAGTTCACTGAATTTAGGGTGTGCCGATGATATTAATCAAAACTGGAGAAAACAACAAAACTCCGTCGCTGAGTATCAGTTTATCTCCGGGCGAAATTTCGTTGCCAAAAAATTGGATATCGTTGATACAATTTTCCCATCTCTGAGTTCACCATAGCGATGCGGCATTTATCTAACCAGGATCAAGGTCAATTAATGTGTAAGGGGGAAGATATGACTGTCGAGGCGGAAATGCGGAAAAATGTTTCCGACAGCAAACACACATAAGTTTCTTGGCAGCTCTTACTCTTATGATCAAACAATTCTGATATGAGCAAAAAGTATTGTAGAACGGTTCGCCCGGAATTTATTTGTTTGAGTATTTGAGAAGACCAATTTTAATACAACTATAATATAAATACGAGATTCACTCTGAATGTCTTTGAACGTATCATTTTAAACCCTAAACCCACTGAGTTTGCTTCCGAATATGTTTTTTCTACTCGGTCGGCAGCAATGTTTCAGCTCCTACCATAAATTTGCAGCCGGCCACATCCGTCGTAGTAAGATTTTCGTTAGCTTTTCTGGATTGTGAGCCAGCCCGATTCGCAAAAATTTATACAAATAGAAAAAATGGTAACAATACGTCGTCTTGTTTTTCAATGGAAAGACCAGTTCGAGGAAATAACAGCCTCACAATGTGAGCAAGAGAAACAGATTGTTCGTCCAGATATCAAGGCTCGTGTGAAGCGATCAAAAATCAACTTATCTTCACTACGGCTGACGATTCACTCTCTTAGCAACCCCTCTGCCGACTGTGACTCACTGGCTTCACTAATTGACAAGTTCCAAACATTAAAGTTATGAAGCTGAAGAATAGTTACAGAAAAGTATCCTTGTTTGTATCTCGAGGAGAATGTTGATGATGTTAAATGGAGCGTTAAGGGAGTCCTTGAGGTCATAAGAAATAATAGATTGATAGAATGATTCATAGGATTTCGCGTGGATCATGTGGCGTTGACACGGAACAATGCAGAATAGCATAAAAAATTACAATAGGCACACTAATAAATGTATCTCCATCGGGGAGGAATGATAAACGCAACAAAAATCACGTAATTCTGCCGCTCCGTCAGCCGACGAAGTGGTTCCCCTTTTTTTCATTAAACGGGATACGGCTAATGGTTTTTTTTCTGTAAATGGGCTAGTAAATGGTGTCAAGAATACCGAAGTAATCGGAAAAATTATTGCAATATAAGGGGCAATCTTCGTGAAGTACCCAGAAGATGGTAGGTTTCTCAGTAGGAGAATTATTCGAGAGGGCCCGAGAAACTCAGGTCTTATTTTAGAAACGTTGGAAAAAGATTTTTCAAAATTATAGTCATCGGTTTTTTTCCGTGAGACAATATTGTCTATAACAATTACAAATCGGATTTGCAATTGCTGGCAACGCGGAGGATTTTTGAATCGTCTAAATATAACCCGATGCATGGTCAAACCTACGGTATAAGGGACGCTTCGTTGGCTCGCCACGCCGCTTGATTCTTCCTCAGCTTCCGAAACTAATTATTTTTTAAAAATAACCGTCGACTTCTTAAGATGCCGTCTCCGAAGCAATATATAGTCGAGAAAAGAGCACTTCTGTCAAACTCTTCTTACGTTAAAAGGTGCATATAATTAAATGATGCGACGTCCTCGTGACTGAATTAATTGAGCATGTCGTTCGAAGCTCAATTCTAAAATTATTATGTCATTTTGCCGTCCATTTATTATTTTTATTAGCGACGTGCGTAAGAATAAAGTATGTGGCAAATAAATCAAAACGTTGGGGTGACGATAACAGATCTCTCATTCTGCACCAAATCGACCGATGAATTTCCTGGAGAGAGGAGTGTTTTCGACTATTAAGACGTCGATAACATTCGCACCATTGAATTCAGACATGAAAATATCGTGAAGCAGTCAGTTAAACGCGAAAATTTCTTGGAACAAACACGAAGTTTTATAGCTCTACTTTACGGCCGCAAAGATACTACTAAAGAATCTTAAATACATCTATTCATGTTTCTAAAAGTTACTCATCATAATAAGCAACATTTCCTTCTCAACTAGTCACCTCGATATCGGTTAAAGTATCGGAAGAATTGCCGGTCTATTCTAGAGATTTCATCGAAGTTACTTCTTATCATTTCACGGATCGAAACCTATATACTTATATAGATGCATATTGAATCAGTCACAATTGGAAAGAACCGCACAGTTCGAGTGTCGTTCATTCTGAAGGTGCCGCTCGATCCGTATGAGCCACTCTTTTCAAATGAGTCACTCCTTTCGAGTGAGCGGCTCTATTCAACTGAGTCGCTCTTTCCCAAGCTGCCGCTGGATGCACTCAAGTGTGCCGTTCAAATTGAATTGAGCGACCCAACATTACCGAAAAGCGCAATTGGCAAAGTAGCCTTCTTTCCATTCAAATTCGAATAGTATGAACCGAATGTTATGTTTGTATTGTGGTACTACCATGTTGAATATTTGACGATGATTGTCTTAATATTTTAGTAGATAACAGACAGGTTTAAAAAAATAACTCAAATTACATCTGAAGTAATTCATTTTTTTTTTGTTTTGCTACTTCCGGTGCGCTAGTAAGCGCCATGGTTGGTCGGCGAGTTCCTCTCTGCCACTATAAACCCCCAACCTTAGTTCCTTTTCACTTCGTTATGCTGAGCATAACAACGAAAGTAACATTTTTATTCCACGAATCGTCCATTAATTAAATACCATCCACGACATCTTCGTGACATGTTCCGTGTCTATTTTCCGATTCGAAATCGATTTTGTTCGTCTGCTTCTCCGATTTTCGGTGAGAACTAAGAACGTGCAGGATGAGTACTATTATTTTAGTCGCCCACGTCAGGTTTCTGTCATATCGTAAAACGGCCAGCGTGGCGATGTGGAATATCTCATAATTAATAATTCAAGACTACGAAAACCCACAGTACGTTGTAAATATTTTACCAGATTTTTAAGTTGGTTCGTTTTACGAGCGCACAATCCTACGCCTCTGAACAAAAAGCCAATAAATAAGACGTGCGAGGTACCTTTCTTATTCGACGGTTCGTGGTACCAATGGGTTATTGAATTTTGCCGATATTTGCTAATGAGCATTTCATAAACAAAAGAGCAGAGCGCCACTTTTCATGTGAATACTCTGATCGATTAAATATAAATCATTGTTAACACTGAGTGGGACGGGCATTTTCGCAAGCATACTCAAAGTGTATTCCGCGAAGCCCTGGGGCTGCCTAGAGCCTCTGTAGGTGTTTCCGCTAAAAGTAATAGAAAATAAATTGAATCGGAAATAATTGAGGAACTAATACTTTGTTGACGTTTGAAAAACGGTTTCATTCCAGTTCCACAGATAAAACGATTTTTTGTCGATAACTGCGAATGTAGACATTTCCTTTTTATTCTTTTGGTTCGAAACCAGTCTTTATGGAGGGAATTTCCACGAAAAGACCGAAGAGAAATCGAGCGCTGCAAACAGAAAAATAATATTTTTCCTTTATTCGTGAAAGAGCTAATTGAAACCGCCGGATATAGGGCAGAACCTCCGTTATGTTATATAACTAACTACTTGCGAAATGTATCCCACCTTTTTTCTGTACGAAAATTGGACGCAAAAAAAACAAGTTGAGATCTTAACGAGCCGTAAACATCATTGAAAGAAGTGCGGCTTTGGAACTATTCGATACGACGTCGTGTTTTCAAATGAAACTTCTCAACTTCTTCACGTTCCAGCAGCATTTTTATTTATTCTTTCTGTGAAAATCAACTTCTAATCGGCCAAAAGAACTTCTGTCCAACTTCTTCGACGTCTAGTCCTTTCGTTATAAGTTTCGTTCAAGAAAAGCGCCTAATTTATTCATTTTTCTCAATTTGCGATAACTTTCAGTAAATGGAGGCTGGTCACAGTGGTCGCCATGGACAGAATGCAAGTGCCCAGGTTCGACGTTACCATTGGGTAAGATGAGTACCAGAACATGCACAAATCCACCGCCAAGTAATGGAGGTGCAGTCTGTGTGGGATCGGCAGTAAGAAGGACCAAGGACTGTCAACAATGTCCTCAAGGTAAACATAGTGTTCGAGTTGAGTTATACAATTCACAGTCATTGAAACAAATCCACGGATCAACCATTCTTAGTCTCTAATAACAAAGAACTGACGAAAGATAATTTCAGTTATGTAAACTATTTACAACAATAATGTTGCATCTGTGGATATGTACTAAGACGACATCCTAACAACTTTTAATTTTATTGAACCAATAACAAATAGTCGATATTTTGTTCCTTGTTTCGTCTCCTGCTTTCGTACATAGAAGACCTGATGCTGGATACAGCTTACGACTATGATACTGCCGATTATGGTGTCGGTAAGAGGTTTATTGTGAGCCACACAACTACAACAGACACAATTCAAACAAAATATGTAACATTTGTTCAGTTGTTTTCCGATTTCTCTACTTTAGCACAATTTTCTATGTTTCATACCTTTGAGCAGCCTTTGATTGCAGTAATCCTTTTGATTAGAAGAAATCAAACTGAATGTATCCCTACACACGTATCACCGCATGATATTCAACTGTAGAGGATAGTAACGAATGTATCTATTTTTGGTCTCCGAATAAGAGTTTTGCACGCAATTTTACAAATCTGCCATTAATTTATCCGAAGCTGGTATCTCACATGTTACATTTATTGATAACTCGAACAAAAATTATGAAATTAGAGATACACTGACGAACGTTTAGCAGCCCTGGAAAACTGCTCCAAATCTCCAGGAAAATCTAATAAAATAAGATTTCGCTCTTGTCTGGTGGGTTAAGATACTTGCCTCAAGCTGCCAACAAGCTCCGAAATGATGTAAGGAAGTGGTGACAAAAGTTCCACTTCACAGAATAATCTACAAAATGAGCGAGTTTTTAAATTGATATCGTAAATTGGAGCTATGTCGATTAAAATCCCCATCGAACATTCCATCTTATGTACGTATACTCCACCGTAGATTCTAAAAATTTGAGCAATTCAAGGAGCGAGTCAATAAATGCCTGTTATCGTCTCGGGGAGTCATTAAAACGTTATAGCCTCCTTAAAACAAACTTCCGTTCTTCAGTTTCGTTTCGTTTGATATGATGAATTCGATGCCCAAAAATTCACTGATCATATATAAAAACTTTATAAAACTGACTCACCGCATTTAGTAAGGATTATACTCCGTCTGCATTGTTTTATTATTTTTATTATAAGGATTTTGGGTCCCAAGCCAGGAAGAATGAATGAAGAACATCCCTGCATCTATGCATATGTCCTTGAAATGATGCCTTATTATCAGCAATATTAAAACGGATAATATTCGAACTTTTTAGTGATTAAAATCTCTAATACAGGGTAACATATCCAAGTGAAAAGAGGATTTTGTTTAAATGAATGTAGATCTAAAAAATATGTAATACTGGCTTCAGATATAAAGGCATGTCGAGTGAACCCAAATACATGCATGGCATGTAGCGTCCCAATTTCTGTTAATAAATCTTGATTTTGTGTAGTGGAACCCGCTCGGTGGTCAGCGTGGTCAGATTGGTCCAAGTGTAACATCACCTGCGTAAAAACACGGAAACGTCAATGCATTCCCGGGATCGGCCAAGGAAGGAAAATGTGCAACGGCAAAGATACTCAAACGTCCTCTTGCGTATCCGAAATGTGTAGATCTACGGAACTGACACAAGTGAAAGAAGGTGAGTTTAATTTTATATGATACTCAATACATTATGTTAAAATATTCAAACTAGGGTGGAATTCAAGATTATCTGGTTGTCTAATTAGTTTATTTGCATTTGAACAAACCTTCAGTGATTTAGAGATGTCGGCAGGTATTTTAACGAGTTTAATGTTTCTCATCGCAATGTTATCACTTTGCACTATAAATTTCAATTTTCAATCTAATGCAGCGTCGCTTGAAGCGGTCTACTGACGAACAATTCAAGTGCTACTCACAACTACTGATGAGTTGTCACGTCTTCTGAACTATCAGTAAATCTACGTGATCCGATTTATGTTTACGGATTCTCCTAAATGAATACAGTGTACATTTAAGTATAACGAAATATTCATTATATGACAGTAAGTTTTTTTCGACGTTTTGAAACGCGATTATGAAAGAAATTCATTGCTGAAGACAGTTAATTAAAACTAGAAATTTGGCATCTCCCTATTGAAAAAATTCGTTTCTTTCTGCTCCACATGTGGGTCGTTCTCGAAACGTCTCAATTATTTCAGTCGAAATTTTGCTCTCCCTTGTATTTTATCGCTTTCCATTTTGAATTCACGAATAATTATACAATTAGAACTGAATAACTCCTGAGTGCGAAATGACTATAAATATATGGCACCACAGCCATCTTGCGGGAAACATTGTCGGTCGGCGGTACGGTTGTACGTTGAAGCGGTCCCCAATGGTTGATTCTCAGTAGCTTAACAATTTTGAAGAAGTTGGTGGACGTCTTCAAACGAAGGAGTTGTGAAGAATTTCAAATAAAAAAATCTATTCGTCATTGAAGGCTTCGTGAATGATGGGTCAGGCGGAAAAATTGTTGAATATATCCCCCAAACCGATTGTAACCGATAGTATATTTTCTGGCAAATGCATAAGATTTCGATCTCAAACATCCCTTCTTATACTTTTTTTATGATCAAATTTTGAATTAGCATTTTGAAATTTAATTTTCACACCCATTAAGAAAATTTATCGCATGTGTTCATATTTATGAACATCCTCGATTTTAATAAATTTTATGACTTTCTTGTTTGAATTCTACTCTAACATCAATTAATCAGTATTCAACCATTCTTTCCCATAGTAAAATACGGGAGAAGTCGGCAAACAGAAATAAATATTCATATACAGCGCCCCCGTATCAATCCCGAATGAATGGCGTTCATCAGCAATTTCTACTATCCTCGTTTTCCGACTTTTGTAGGTAACCGTGAACCCCATGACATTCAGGAATAATAAATACCTACACGAGGGGCGGATCTGAGTGAGGTCCGCATAAAAGGGGTCCACAATTAGGGGGTGGGGGTGATTAGAGACCGGGATGCAGACAACGCTGATGCATATTCGGTTCGATAACTTTTTTCTGAAAAAAAAACATTTGTGTATTTGGGTTGGGAATCTCGGTGGAACGACAATCGTTATTTTCTTCTTTTCCCTGTTTTCGTTCCAATGCTTTTATCCAAATCGGCGCCGATAACCGTAGTGTTCCATACCCTGCGGTTCGTTGCCGATTGATCGTCTAGTTTGAAGTATCCCCCACAATAAAAAAAAACGAAACCCAACTGAACTCGTTCCGTAAACTTTGGCTAATTGGAGATTGCTTGGAATAAATTCAATTCATTTGCCGATGTAACGATATTCGAACTTTACTAAACTTTATGGACCAACTTTCATATAACTGCCGTGTTTTATTTATATTGGCAGAGTCTTTTTCTTTCATTTCAGGTATTGTGACACTAGATCAAAGACTGCGTTCAAGTCGAACATGAGTACATTGCAATCGGTCGAACTGAAATTGAATGCAAACCTTCAACATAGATGCGTGGGTCTAATGTACCTAAGTTCAAGTTTTCAATAAATTGATCAACTTGGATCTTGCTTACCACCTCAATCAATTTTTCAATTAACAGAAATATTGATGAAAAAAATTGATTGATATCATTGGAAGTGACAGAACTGAATTTTCTCTGAATATCATTGATACATAAAATTGCGAATTGGAGAAGTATTCGGAAGAATCCCTTTCGCTTTTGTTCCGAAAAACACAGGAAGAATTATACAAGTGGTATTTTAATTAGAACGAATTCCTGGCAACGTCTTAGCGGCATCCTTATATTTCACTACTGCTTTAAATAATACCGAAATAATTAAGCATGATACTAATTCATCTAGACCTGCCGGAAACACGAATCAAACTTTATTAGATTCGTGTGACTGGTTTCTTTATCACGACCGGGTGTCGGAATTTGTAAATTAATTACCCGGACGATGACAAACGTGATCACTTAAGAATTCATTAATGAACTAGTAGAACTTTAACCTAATTGTTCTTGATTAGATCGATTTATGTTGTAAAAACCCTCGTGACTGCGACCAGCATAACTATTAGCCGTTAATGATACGAAGTGGCGATAAATCGGCAAGGGTGGTGGATGGTTTTTTTCGTCGAAGAGGGTTGAGATGGACCGTGGGTGCATTTACAATTGATCAATTATGAGGTAATCAAGAGCAACCATTCCCCCAGATAAGGTCGATTTATCAATAGTCAATGACGTTATGCTCATTCGTTGAATAATAAATGATTGGGTTCGAACGCTCTGAGCTAATCAACCGATTTAGGTTTGAAAAAAACTATATTTCAGCTTTACGAAATATAGAAACCAGCCAAATTGTTTTCTTCGATATCGATATGCAGATTTTGAAATCAAAAACTCTTTTCACTGTTTGTATATTTAATTATTCTGGGCTCAAAGTCGTGATAAAATATTTTTTACTCCCCCGTACGAACGCCCCTGGCTAGACTAAATATTACATTCGATATTCCTTTGATTCCGGATGGTGCGCCAATAAATGTGGCACAATTAATTTCTTCGCAACTGAAAGCTATTACAAAATCATTAACCTTTGGCGTGAGCATAACACCCTGAATCGTACTGATGATGACTGCAAGATCGCCAATCTCACTTTGTAATGAAAAAAAGTACTTCAAAGAAACACTATTACCTTCCATGTAAACGGAAATGTTTTGTCATAAAAATATGTCCTTCATAAATTATTCATTGATAGTACTTCCTACTGGAGCAGCCTCAGAGCATAATTTGATCAGTCTCGTCAAGGACAAGATCACATTCCGGCTTTGAGTAGCTTCAAAGAACGATATACAAGATAGCTCATCAATTTTCCATTCCAAATTGCTGGAAAATGCATCATGTTTAATCTAATGCAAATGCATTACCATAGTGAATATTCCACCATACAAACATACAGATATTGCTTAAAGTTGTTTGTAATTAAACAAAATTCAGTAATCATCTATTGACTGCATTTAGAATGGTCGTGGGCTTTACTTTTCAGATGCACTCATTAAATAATCTGAAGGTGACAAATCTGGACACACAACGACTCCTCTTCTTTGAATCCACTGCACTGGAAAACATTCATCTACGAAGTGCCGTAGTTGCTTCGCAAAGTGAGGTGAAGTTTCGCTTTGTTGAACTCGTAACTCAGTCTCTGGATAACGATTATCATCACCTAGAACTTCTGTCAACCTAAAATCGATGAGATATCCAACTGGTTATCATTAACAAGAAAATCATCTGGTGAATTGCTGTCCCATTAAAAAGTAGATTACGTATCACAGTAGCATCGACTTGTACCCTTTCACAAAGTGGAAGGCAATTCGTCAAAGCAAATTTTGTATGGAAGGAATGAAGGCCAAATCTCAAAAAGCTGATCTTGAATAGAGAATCCCGTTTCATTGCAACGAACTTCGAAATCTAAGGGCATCCGACATCAAGCTTTACGAATCTGAACTCAAATGTGTAAAACACAAGGCAGGATCTTCAAAATGTTGCAGACATCTACCCAATTTGTTTGTTAGAATTCTCAAAGTTGCCAGTTTCCAACTTGGGGACATATTGCTGCAGCAGTAATTGACAGTATTAAATTAAAGTGTATGGCATTTTCCATTCATCAGGCCGGTAGGACGACAATCGGAACTAGCAGCCGTAAGTGCTCGTGTATGACTAGCATAATACCGATTCTATTTATTCCGCTGTGAATTATGCGACAAAATCGCAGGGGAGTGCAAACATTTGTTCGTGAACGGCTCACGTTGACAGTTTACTTCATCAAACGAAATGAATTATGTTCGCACGACTTGAACCGCAGAATTATTGTACCGTGCGTTCCTTTCGTTGCTCACTGATGAGTTATATACCACAAGATGCCATATATTTGATCTGGGTCAATCACGGTCACTCGAATCACTTTTACTTAATCACGAACTGACAATCAACTGGATCACGAATTTTGAAGACCGAATCGTTCGGAAATCCTGATGACGATCCCAATCGTTCCAGGTGTCATACCCTAAATTCCAAACAACAATGTGTCTAAAACTCCTACAACTTATAATTCTGAACGATGGGTTACACTGGAAACGTTGGAAACCTATCGGGTTGCCTAATGTCACTGTTGCAGTAAGGGATATTATGTATTCAAAATGGTACCAGTAAATATAATGCGCCATCTTCACTAACGAAAATAAACTGTCAACAGACATTCGTTTTTCAGAGATATTGCTGTTCAAATTATGGTGTTTCGAACTCACGAGAACGAAAACGTGACGTAATTCCCAAAATCGTAAAAAATTATTAGAAATAACGCTTTTGCGGTTTCTGCATCTCAGAAACACGCAAAGAATCTTCTGTCATTAATGAAAATTTGTCGTTTGATTGATGGTTTTGGAGATATTATGTTAGTAATGAAGTGTCATTTTGATTCAATTTCGTTGTAATCGTTCCTTTTGTAGACAGATATTTGAAATACAGAATAGTAACGCAGTCTGCTTGGGAACTATTCAAACTCAAATTCCCGCGCTGACAATTATTTCTTTTGTCGCGGTGAAACAAATTGTTCTCCCCTTCTGCCAAGTACTCTCCAGTCCTTCCAGCAAAATTCTCACCCCTAAGGTATCGGTTACTCCTTTTGGAAAGTGGCGCCACAATTTTTTCTCGTACTCTACTGAGCTACCGAATCTCCTATTAAGGGAAGGGGAATAATTTTTATATTAGTCGGTGATATGATGTGGAATAATATTTCTTCTAGGAAGATGGATATGGGAAATGGAAGATCTTTGTTGAAAAATATCAATCTTTTTGTTAATATTATGCGGCTCCTGAGATACTTGAATCATTTCTAAGAGTTTTGCAAAACTTCTCAAAATCTCAAATAATTTTCATGGTTCACCATGACACAAGTCTTGGTATTCTCTTTTAAATCTATTCTTTGTTACAACGTCTATAAGGTAGATGACGTTTGACATCTTTACGATTGATGTCTTATCTTTTAATTTAGTATATCTCTAGGATATTAATAAGACATATTAATAAAAAAATAAAAAAATATTGTTTCAACTTTCGTCTAACTTAGAAAAGGGTTTTAAATTTCCGACCAGCCGAAAAATGGAAGCTGCATACGAACGTCGCGTCGTCCAATTGTATATGCCACGAAGATTTATGCGCATCTGCTCTTGATTTTTCGCATATCTGGGAAGGATTGAATGGAAAAACGAATAATGTGCAGTCGATAACCATTCGGTGGCAGGGACCGGAATAAGTCAAGGGGATTGCTTCTGCTCCGTTCTGAATAAAAGTTTACTGTTGAAAAATTATCATTTAACCACTTCATTATATGGTGTATTGTTTATATTTTAGGTAAACTTGAAAGTTTGTAAATAAGCAAGGTCTAAAGGAAAGAAAACATTGTCTGCAAACTGAAAATCTTAATCCAAATTTGTTCAATAGATGACCGAAACCATACTATCAATTATTTCAAAGAGAGAGCTGTAAAACGCTGTATCATCAATGTTTTACACCTCAAGTTCTTGTTCTTCAGAGATTTTAAGTGAGTCTGACCGGGTGAAAGCGAATTTTTGATTGGCCATAACTCTTGATAAAATTTAGATAAAGACCTTCAGTTTGCAGCAAATTCTTTTTTTCTGACTTTTCCAATGATCTATCACAAGATAGTGGTTGCTAGTTGAGAAAAAAAGTTGGGGGACTGGAGCACCTGTGAAGTGTAAACTATCTTTCAGTCTTGTTTATTTTTTTTGCTGTTCGTGTGCACAATTTCGTCAACAAATCAAACACCTAAACGTTTCTCATCGATCACTCTATTTATTAGTGAAACTTACATAATAGTTCGTTCAGTAGTTTTCAAGTTAATGTTAAGCCAATTTATTTTCAGTTGACTGCAATAACTGCTGTGTAATTGAATCATTTCTTCTGCACAAGCTTCCGGAATCAATTTATTCCTGAAATATACGTACTTTAAAAAATGGGCAGCGTACAATTATTCTCCCCCTTGTCATTAATTTCAGCGACTCCGCAAAAAACTGAATCTACAAAGGATCGTCTTTCGATAAATAAGAAAAGGTGGACTTCCTTAGGGTGCACAAGGAAGCTATTCAGCGATTTCAGAGAGTATGTCATTGGATATCGGAACTCAGATCCGATGGTTTTTAAATCCGGAAAGGAGGAGACACGAAACCATCTACGAGAGGAACGTTTTCCATATCTTATATTCCGATTATTTATTATGGTACACTGTCGGTAGTTTAGAACCTCTGTATCTCCGATTAAATCCTGTTTTCGCCTTCTGTCCTCTCTCTTTTTATGATCTCGTTTATCGGTTATATAGTTATTTCGGTAATAATAGAGAAATGTTATCTTTTATTGCATGCATTCGCCCAACGAAACAAAGTGAGCCGGCATATATTTTGGAATTTTATTCGATGTCAGTTACAGATTTGTGTTATGATCCTAATTATTTCGATTAGTCTACTAGTCAAACCCTTCCATCCGATACAAATATTGTGGCAATCATGAAAAATTATGTAATTTATAACGGTGATCATCTTGGTTTTGTAATGATAACAAATGAACACAAAGCAAGCTGAAAAAAACCGTTCAAAAATGAAAACTTCGTTCCATCCTACTAAACAAGGATCAGTCAATAATAGAGTGGTATAAATGACCTCTCTAATTAAAATGCGATGCAGTGCATGCTGGTGTATGTCAAATTGAACATTTATTCCTGACAAGAGTTACGTATATTTAGACCGGATGTTCATTTTTAGGGAATGACGTATTGTTACAAATGATTTCTAAATTTGTAGCACCACTTGGTTCAAATTATCCGAATTCTAGATGAAAACATTGAAGAATGATCGGTTCCGACCGATTTCCAATGGAAACGATCGAGAAATCCACCGCTGTAACGATTAAAAATTCTTTGTTGTACAATCTTTGCTATACAATCAGAGATTGATTAATGATGATTCTCTTTCATACAGTTTTCTGCTGTCATTTTCGCTCAGAAACGATCCTTCGGAGTCTCATTCATTTTCAATAAAGGTAAATGAAAGTACAGTGAAACCTGTATCATTCAACGATGAATAATGGTACAGGAATAACTTTCTTGTTTATTGAATCTGAACATCGTGGCAGAATCCGCAATTGTTTAATGATTGATGATTGTAAGTCACGACAGATTTTGTGGATTTGCGAAATAACGGACAGCATCAAGAACATTGTATTTGTCAGTTCTCCCGACTGAAATAATAGAAATGAGATGCTTTTCCGCGAAAGCCCTCTAAGTCCTGAACGACACTTAACGTGAAAATAAAATTAATGTCACGACTGCGATACCACGAGAGGGGTTTCTTTTGGTCCCCTCGATGTCTGAAACTGACATTCCAAAGATTTCTCATAAATTGTGGGGTTGTTGTGCATTCACATAGAGTGAAAGCGTTTGCTGTCAATCGTCCCTTCGTATTATTTGATATGACACAATTTATGTGTTAGGTCGCATCAGAAGATTTCATTTTCGCTTCGATAAATTGCTAACTGCTTCTCAGTTTTCAACCTACAGATAAACGTTAAAGTGCGATTAAAAACACTATAGAAAAGAACAGTTGAAAATTTTGTATAAATTACCTCGTAAACAAGAGAAGTAGATAAAAAATCATATGAGGCATAATTTATCAATTTCAAAACAACCCTTTGTTTGTTTTGCATAATTTGGATTTTGTTAGTACCATGTAACCAGCTCAATAAGTTCTTGAAATATGTACACCATAACTATTTTTAAAATTTTAAACAAATCAGCAAAGTATCAAGGCAACAAATTGATTATAATCACTAACTGATTGAAGAAACGCATTATAACCAGATAAGCACCTTCTAAGAACAAAAAATGAAGGCAACATAAAGAAATGTTTTGATCATTTTGTTTATAGTTTGAGAGAATTTTTGTCATTACTCGAGAAAAACGTGCAATTCAATTGCCTCAAGTTTTTGAAAACCGCTCATAGAATGTGAACACTTCATCCATTAACTATTTATATTCCAATTTTCTATTTTTTGTTTCAGCCAATTTGGAAAGTACTCAATACGATATCATCCTTTACGTTGGTGTGATGGTCGCTATATTTGTTGTCCTGCTGGTTTCATATTTTCTCGTGAGAATCTACGGGAAAAAAGATCACCATCAAAGTTTATACAACATGGCCTCGAATGGTAAGTCCTTTTTTACTAAATTTATGTTGCAAGAGCAAATTATAGAATCCCTTAGAAGAATTAATGATACGCTACTCATTCAATTTTCTTTCAGAATACCATCCGGAATTTTTCCCGGCAGCAGATAAAAAGACGCTTAGTTTACAGCCCGACTTAACTCAAACCGTGCCACCATGCTACGAATATCCATCCTATACTGCGCCTTCGACTGCCGTTCAAACATTGGTAACACGTTCCATCTCCGAACATCATTACGATGTGCCACATCTTGCGTCTGGAAGCGATATTCAAATGTCGCCGGCTACTAGTTCAACATTAGAATCATCTAGTGGAAAGCGTAGTCAGCTCAGTGGTTTCACCAACAATTGTAAGTCCTCCAGTCGTAACACAATCAGTGAACTATACGTTTGTTTTTTTTAGCCGATTCAACCTACGAGGTGGCCACAGAATCAGTTACGTTCCCGATAACTTCACTACCGACCGCCTATGAAGTAACACCAGCCACTAATGGGAATTATACTAGTGCTACAGTTACTCACGCGGGAGCTTTTTTAAATTTACCCGAGTCTAACGTCAGCCTAACCATACCAGAAGGTGCCATCTCCAGATCGCGGAAGCAGGAGATATTTTTATCAATCCTCAACGAGGATTGTTTCAGACCAAAATTGGCCGAAAATTTAACCCAACTCAGTCCCGTGGTTTCCTGTGGCCCTAATATTTCCTTAAGTAAGGCTGTTATTCTTAAAGTTCCACATTGTGCGGATCTCGCAAATAGTAAGGGGAATTGGTCATTTTCGGTACTTCAAACTGACTGCAGTGACTCACATTGGCAAACGGCAGTCACCTTAGGACACGAAACCATTAATACTGTCGTTTTTTGCCAGATGGACGAAGACGTTGCCTTTTTAGTCAGCGATTGTCTATCTAGATTTGTTTTGGTTGGACAATCATCGAATGGAACTGCAGCAAAAAAGTTGAAAATCGCCATATTTGGTCCAAAATTATGTCTTCAGACATCAGTCGATTATTGTGTTCGTGTTTATGTTTTGGAAGATACAAACAGTTTTATGGAGACAGTATTTGGACAAGAGAAACGCCTTGGTGGATATCTGTTAGACAATCCAAAAACGATCACCTTTTACGATGGTGGTAACAATTTATGTCTGAGTATAGAAAATATAAGTGAGGGTTGGAAAGCTAAGTCCTCTTCCACCTACCAAGAGATCACTTTCAAGCAGTTATGGCAATCAACCAGTAACAGTCCACATTGTTCATTCAATTTGGAGGCATATGAAACTGACAGAAATCTTAGTTTTAATATAAAAATCAATCAGACAGGTTTCGATCATGTTCATCATTTCGATGTGGGATGCAAAGAGGAAGTAGATGTTTCAAAAGTGAAGCTGTACCATAATGAGTTAGTGCCAAAAGTAACAATACAAAGCGAAACAAGCCGATCGTACGATTCCAAGAAATCGGTGGAATTTGCGAATTCGCCAAAGAGTGCCAAGAGCTTCAAGTTCAATTGTACAGAGGATGGAAGCAAAATGGCCAAAAATTTTATCGTTACAGATAAGGGAGTCTCCACGTGTGATGATTTCACTTTTAGGTAAGTTATCGTGTAAAAGAAATGACGATTAAAGATACCATTCCGATCACGGCAGCGCGACCCGAGTCGCTTCCCAACCATTGAAACTTTTGGGGCAGCACTACAATCTTCTAGCCGTGCAGCGCTTCGTGACCGCGACTCTAATAGATTGGTCGCGACAGTTCAGCAAGGCTGTCGTGATCGAAATGGTAGAGTAGAAAACAAGTAAACAAAAAGTCACTTGGAATCAGAATAGATAATATTATCCGAAATTATTAACTCATATCCTATTCAAATAATTAATGTTCCCCTCTTGATAATGTTGGATATATTCGACTGACTTTCACTATATATGAAAAATATCATTTTATTGGTGCATAATTTACGGTTCTCTACATGGAAACTGGCGATGGGCGTTTATTCGTAAAAACATTAAACATTAAAGTAATTTGAATGATCGATTTATTCGAACGTATTCGAATGACCACTTCAATTAATTGTTGGCCGATCCATTAATTGAACATGTTGGAATAAATATGTTGATCAATCGATTTTTACTGAACATTCAAATAGGTTGCCATCCGTCCGGGTTTGTCCGAGGGGGTTTCTAATTATCGTCCGTGATTCGAATTTTTGTCATTACCACTGGAATCTGATTACGCAAAGGGATCGTTCTATTAATAAAGTAATAGTGGACAAGAAAAAGAAATCCCCTTTCAAAGATTATAGTACTGCATTTCATAAAGCGGATTTCAAACAAAAAGGAGTTTCACAGTCCATTGGAAAAGCTAGACATAATTACTGAATATTTGAAGAATTTCTTTTGGATATGATTACAAGACAAATTAGAATTTATCTTTTTCAAAAAAAAAAAAAAAAAAAAATGGATGTGATTAATTCAGTAAGAGATAAACAAATGTAGACACTATACAACACGATAATTCAATTAAACTATTATCACTCCTCTCATATTTTACAGATTATCCAAACAAGTCAGAAAACAATTGTGTCAATGTTTGGACACCCCAACACATAGAGGAAACGATTGGAGATTGCTGGCACACGCACTCCACGTGGATCATTACATTAACTTTTTTGCGACAAAATCGTCGCCGACTGATTGTATTTTGGATCTGTGGGAAGCAAGACATCGAAATAGTAATGCTTTAAGCGAACTGAGACATATATTTAAGGAAATGGAACGATTCGACGCAGTTAACATTATGGACACTTGTTTAGGACAGAATTGGTTGTAACTTGTTAACCTTCAGACGGTTTTGAATTTTCACACACATTTGATTTGTTGTTGTATAGAATGTATACTTTTTCGAAAAAGAAGTTTGTTGAATGAGAGCGTATATTTTTAAATGTAAAAAAATAGGCTTTAGGCTCGTGCAATTTGTAAATTTTGTTTTTTTTTTTGAGGGTGACATGGTCGACTTGATTTCTGAAGTGATATTGAAATTAGTGTACTCAATTAGATTCGACTCACCTATTTAGAATTTTATACCGAAATCAAAAGTAGTTTTTTAGATATTTTAGAATGTTTTTTGTACAAATTGATACTTTCTGTATTTAGGAACAGTTAAACGTTGAGATGATGTACTATGTACGTATTTAAATTATATAACGTTGTAAATAGTCAATATATATTTACGATTTCTTTCTACCTATTAAACAATAACAAATTTTTCGAAATGAAAAATTCTCTCCCAATGTTACGCGATGTCCGACCTTTTCAAGTCAAGCGTCTCAAAAAAATTACAGTGGCTCATCAGCATGGCTGATGTACGAGTATGTCTTGCCATATACACTGAGAGAGATCCCCAGGCATGGATTGTTAGGTGACCATATAAACTGCGACTGACTGACGCAAAACAAGAGCGTTACTCGCTCACGCCATCCCCCGTGCGATAGCTGAGGTCCTCCCACACGCTTATGGGGAACTCGGCTACCGCACGGCGGATGGCGTGAGCGAGTAACGCTCTCGTTTGGCGTCAGTCCGTCGTAGCTTATATGGTCCCTGCTCCAATGCATCTTTTGTGGCCTCTCCCCCAGCGTATATGGCAAGGCACACGTACATCAGCCATACCGATGAGTCTCAGTACATGTGCCCGCCACGAAACGTTGATAGCGAAAACTGTTTTCGTATTACATCGCGGATGCATAGTTCCTACAAGCGTTACTCGTGCGCGCCATCCACCGTGCGGTAGCCGAAGACCGCACAGTTCTTCGCTTTGAGGAGCACTATAAATATGTCTACACGATACAATAATATTCATCGTCTTCTGAACCTCGTAAATTGGATAATACCAGAGAATATGTACCTACGGATAAGGTATATATCTTTCGGTAATACGTTTTATATATTTAGAATACTTGTGGCATGATTGGTTTTTCCTCAGAATCTTCCCTGAAGTCTGGTTTTGCAATTTTCTTAGTTGAATTTGGAAGTATCCAAACAAATTTCTGACACAAAAAGGTTGTTATCATATACCCTTTACCCATCTTCGAGTAAAAAAGTTGTAGGAAGTATATCAATTAGAAAAATCGTTTTCGAAATACATAGTATCACCACTTCATTCAAGCATAATTTTGCCGAAATCCTTTTATCTAAATAAGTACTGATTATCTTCTCTATCCTCCACGTATGGCATCATTCTCCGAATGAATGTTCCGCATTCTACAAATTCCTGTCGAATTTGAATATTCAAGGATCGATTCGAAATAGTTCAATGTTTTAATAACCCGCAGCCTCCACCACATTGAATATTAGGTTCACGTTACGTTAAATGATTTGTGGCCTTGACATAGTACTAGGAATGAATGAATCACGTGTGCCTTATCAAATAGTATCAGTGGCAGAACCTATTTATCCTTCGCGTATTGAAAAGTTAAACTGGAATAACGCCAGCGCATAAGCCTACGCTATCTCCACCAATGATGGGGATTTCGCTATTTCGCCAGACGTCACACAATTAGATGCTGCCAAGCAGCGGAGTAGGTGACATTTGCTGACATTGAATCGCTCAATTACATTAATTTATATAATGTTTTGAAGGTACAGACAAAATTTGCTGACATGTTTTCAATTTTTTACTAAGGTGAGCCACGCAATATTCATCTGATCATTTACTACGAATTAATGAAATGATAAAGAATTTTGTAGTGTTACAATTCACATGTGGAATTAATCGTGTAATTGATATTTCAGTTCGACATTTTTTTCGGAAGCCGCAAAATGTCTATGAAGATGAGGAAATTAGCTGTAACATGCGCTGCTGGTGCTGTCGGCGCCGGAGTCGCAATGTATTTGTTTATGGAAAATGGAAGTGATAGAAGGGTGAGTAAATTTTTTTTTTTGACAAGTTACAATGAGTGAATAATTGTGAGCACGAAAAATTCCGTTGTGGTTGTCGGTTTATGTTTAAATAGGAATAATTGCTTCTGTTATTATTTTATGGCTTGTTCTGCATGCAAAAAATGTTTTTTGTAACCCCTTCAGATTTATTTTTTTTCCAACTCAAAAATGCGAGTGTTTTTACACACCTTTTAGAAGGATCGCTGCAACACAATAGGACGTCTTGTCGAATATATTTTGTTGGAAAATCTTCCATACTAAGATTTGTTAAAAAAAATTGAACGACGATGTGATACAAGGAACATATTAGAAGACGATAATAGTTTCGCTAAATTGATAAGATTATTGTATAACTGTCAGCACATGAGAATCCCATTTCAAGGAGCAAATATTCGAGATAATCTTGAATTTATCGTAATGTTTAATAACTGCCAGACACGTTATCGTTTATTGCGTTTCATAATCGAAATATTTGCTCGCAGTTGTAATATCTTGATTTCAATAAGTATCCTTATTCAAAAGTGATTTAATCAATCATATCGTTATGATAGAAAAGAATGATAGTATAAAAAGTCAGCCCAAGTTCATTTGAAAGATGAAGTTTGAATACACCGAATGCGCCAATCAAAGCTATTTTGTCAGGATTTGTGTATAAATGATGAATTTTAGTTTTGAGGAAGAAACTTTTCACTCCCCTTAGAAGAAAAATTAGTCCAAAAAGCTTGAAAGGCACGTATGGTCGAATGAGACTTAAAATTGGAGGTTTTTGAAAAGTTTTTCCGGCGATGTACCGTACCGGTATACCAGGTATACCCCGGAAAATGGGAAAACTATAAATAGGAAAACTCTGAAAATTTGACTGGGACACTTTGTCTAAAATATTTTCAAGATTATTTCATTGCTACCGACTTTCTTATTCCGAATGAAACACCGTATCTATTATTCTATATTTAGATTGTAGACCATAGTCTAAATTCACTTTGTGTGACATTCTATACCTAAGTTCCACTGTTTGCGAAATATTGATAAAAATATACCAAAAATGTGTTTCAGGTTCGGAAAAACAAGAAATATTTTTTGGATATTGCATCGTTCTGCAAGTAATAAATATGAATTGAATATGAATGAATATGAATATGAATTATCCTGGACGATTTAGATAGATTTTTCGAAAAAATCTGAGCAAATCTTAATCTCTTCTTCATTCTTGTTCAAATAGTATTGCTTTGAGACTCGGTCCTTTTTTTGATAGAGTGAAATTGTAATCGATCGTCAGCTGACTGATTTAAAGGATCTGTTGCTTTTGTTGAATATTCTAAACAGTTATCGTTCGAACGGATGAGCAATTATTTATTTATGGTCGGAATAAACAAATAAACAAATTTCCAGTGGAACACGGTGCACGCACAAGCATTAAAGCAGAAACCTAGAAAAACCTTGCCGACACGGGACGAGTTGCTGAAAAATCTCAAATCGGAATCATTTGACGTTTTAGTCATCGGTGGCGGAGCAACCGGTGTTGGTTGTGCACTGGACGCTACGACCAGAGGTCTTAAAACTGCCCTAGTTGAAGCAGAAGATTTTGCGTCAGGAACATCGAGTCGAAGCACCAAACTGATTCACGGCGGAGTAAGATATTTACAGAAGGCCATATTGAACCTGGACATCGAGCAGTATCGCATGGTAAAAGAAGCGTTAGCAGAGAGGAGAAGGATGTTGGATTTAGCTCCCCATCTAGCGCATCCTTTGCCTATTATGCTTCCTGTATACAAGTAAGATAACAGCTATATCATATCACTTACAAATATTTGTTAAAACTTCCTATAATCTAGGTGGTGGCAGTTGCCTTACTATTGGGTTGGTATAAAATGTTACGATCTTGTGGCAGGATTAGAGAACGTCAAAATGTCATATCTGTTATCGAAAAAAAACGCTTTGGAATTGTTTCCTATGTTGCGAGGCGATGCCCTCTGCGGTGCTCTGGTTTATTACGATGGCATGCAAGATGATGCAAGGATGAACCTGGCTATTGCCTTAACCGCTATCAGGCATGGGGCGACTGTGGCAAATCACGTCTCTGTACAAGGTCTCTTAAAGGAAGAGCGTGACGGAAAACAGGTAGTATCTGGCGTGCAAGTTAAGGATGAAATCACCGGTGAATGCTGGAAAGTATCAGCGAAGTGCGTAATAAATGCAACAGGACCATTTACCGATTTCATACGAAAAATGGACGATCCCGCTGTTAAGGAAATTTGTGCTCCCAGTAGCGGTGTTCACATCACACTACCAGGTGTTATATAAAATATATCGAAATAGAATCCCAAAATAATAATCATTGGATAAGGTTATTACAGTCCAGAACAGATGGGTCTCTTGGATCCTTCGACAAGCGACGGACGGGTAATATTTTTCCTACCCTGGCAAAAGCAGACAATCGCTGGAACGACTGATATGCCATGTGAAATTACTAGGAACCCCAAACCTACCGAAGAGGAGATTACATTCATCTTGGATGAAGTGAAGAACTACCTCAATCCAGATGTTGAAGGTAAGTCAGAAGGATTTGATTGTTGCAGGTGAGAAGTATTCTGATACGCTTTAAAGACCTATTTTACCATATCCAGATAAAGTATCTGAAACTGTATCTGTCTGGTTACCTGAGAATTTCAATGAAAGTATCTGAGACTTTATCTGGACATGCGAAAACATATCCTAAGTGTCATTTTTTATTTTAGTGAGGAGGGGTGATGTATTGTCCGCCTGGAGTGGCATCCGCCCACTGGTTTCTGATCCCAACAAGGCAGATACTCAATCAATTGCTAGGAATCACATTATTCACGTGAGTGATTCGAATTTGATTACAATTGCTGGTGGCAAGTGGACGACTTACCGCTTGATGGCGGAAGAAACTATCGATACAGCAATTAAAGCTTGTAAATTGGAGTCGACATCGTGTGGTTGTCAAACTGTAAAAGTCCTTATGGAAGGAGCACACGAGTGGACACCGACAATGTATATTCGTCTAGTACAGGACTTTGGTCTAGAATGTGAGGTAGCTCAACATCTAGCCAAGTCCTACGGCGATCGGGCTTTTGCTGTGGCTAAGCTGGCTTCGTTGACTGGTCAACGTTGGCCAATTATTGGCAAGAAAATACACCCCGAGTTTCCATACATCGACGCGGAAATTCGTTATGGTGTTAAAGAGTATGCGCTGACCGCCATAGATATGATCGCCAGACGAATGAGGTTGGCCTTTTTGAACGTGCAAGCCGCACAAGAAGCCTTACCGATTGTCGTTGATATCATGGCAGAGGAACTGAATTGGTCTGAAGGTGATTTATTCCGTAATTTATATTGAAGAATTTTCTGTCACATATGTTTTTGTGTACGTCCATATGGAAAATTAATTCAAACTATTTCAATTTTTTCAGCGGAGAAAAAGCGTCAAATTGAGTTGGCTACTAATTTCTTGTCTCTTGAAATGGGACAGAATGTTAACAGAGCTAGTCGAGACAAGATCCCAATCAACTTGAGCAAGGAGGAAATTCAACTCTATGTAAAACGTTTCCAAATTATTGATAAGGATCATAAAGGATACGTGTCCATTAACGACATTAGGAGGAGCTTGAAGGTGAGTTTTGAATAAATTCATAAATACGGCTATCTGTATTACAAAAGACACATGAATTAGTCGTTAGGCATTCAACTCAAACAAGAAGAAATACATTCGTTACTATCTGATATCAACACAACTCATAACGGACAATTGGAATTACCGGATTATCTTCAGGTAAGAAAGTACTGACTTGTCTAATCCTTTTTGATCTTTCTAGCAAAGCGGAGAAGAAGATGTGAAAGGCGAACAACTGCATGAAATCCTGAGGGAAATAGACACCAACATGAATGGACAGGTTGAACTTGATGAATATTTACAGGTCGGACATTGATTGAGTTTGGCTGTGAAATACTTGGCGTTCTTTTCTTTTTTTTTTGTTTTTAATGCACTATTTCATTTTTCTCTGCATCATTTTTTAAATATTTTTAGTTCTATCAAACACATTTCATGATACGATTTTTCTTTATTAGATGATGTCGGCTATCAAATCTGGACACGTAGCGTATTCAAGATTTGCCAGCTTAGCGGAATTGGAAGAGGCTGAACACGAGAGGCAAAAATTGAAGAAAACAATATCAGTTGAGAGAAGTGGTGGTGGTTTATAATTTAATAATTGTACATAAATTATATTACTATTTTGACAAACTTTATTTATTTCTAATCTGATGTCTAGCTCAACCACTTAGCGATAATCAGACACCTAATCAATTTTTTATTGCAATTCCTTTAAATTCAATACAAGAAAAAATCGAAACAAAAAGAGAAAAAGTCAGCGTTATTTTTTTATAAGAGACACCTCAATTCCTACCTTAGGGTTAAGGTTGTATATAGATATACAGAAAACGACCTAAGAAATGAAAATAGGAAACGAGAAACACAAATTTAATTTAATTCGATTATTTTCATTCTAATTTAGAGATTATGATACACAAAGAATGAAAATGAGTATTTTCAGAATAGCTGACACAAGTTAACTTTGAGCTTCAAAATGATTGAAGAGATTAGTATTGAAAACGTGTGTCGTGAGTCATCATATCTTATACTGGAAGTTAGACTGTATATATAATTTGTGTAACTAATTCTCCAAGGCAATCTTGATACTGATACACTTATAGAAGTCATTCTCCTAATAGATAATTACTCTCAATGGAAACCCCAATTTTAAATTACGCACGGTAAATCTTTCTAACGAAATGATTGAGTCTTAAATTAGGTCAATTAGCAAGAGTTATGAGCTCGTTCGAATTGTACAAAACAAATCTAATAAAACAATCGAAGATGTCGTTCAAAGTGTTTATCTTCCTTTCGATATTATCCACATGTCTAACGAACGAAAATGAAGAATGCCATATCAATGCGTGTGAGAGCCTAAAAGAGGCAAATTCTTTATTCGCAACATTTGGCTATGAATTAATAAATAATATAACAACAACAGTGATTAATCAGCTTGAAAGAAGAATACGATCGTTGGAACAACCAGGTAATAAATATCCTCGATTCGAGATTTACATTCAATTCGCAATAAATGTAATGATTTCCAGTATGGTCAACTTCGAAACACGATGACCGGTGGTCAGAATGTTCAAAAGGTCTTTGTGAATGTATTCCTGAAACCAAATCAATAATATGTTGGAAGAAACATTTACCTTTCTTACCTCTTGAACAAATAATACCGCAGGATACTTCGTTGATGTAAGTTCTGATTCAGAACTATGACTATTCTTATTATCGTTCTAGTGATCTAGGCATCAACAAACTTACAACAATAAATAAAGATGCTTTCAAAAATCTTTTATTTCTATCAGAGTTGGATATTTTCGATAATAAATTGGATTACTTGCCAGAATCAATTTTTGACGATCTCGAAAATTTAAAATATCTGTAAGTTAAATATCAAAACCATAAAAATCATTTTAGTTGAATATTTCAGCCGTTTGCATAAGAACTATCTTACTAACATTCACAAAAATATTTTTTGGGGTTTAAGAAATATTAAAACTCTGGACATATCTTTCAATCGCTTGAATTCAATTCCTGATGATGTTTTTGCTGTTTGTCAGGATTTAATAATACTCCATCTTTCTGGAAATCGGTTGGAACACCTTCCAGAAAGTTTACTGGTCAATATGAAATGTTTGGAAGACCTGGATATTGCCAATAACTTATTGGAAAAACTCCCTTTGAATATTTTCCGAAACATCTCCTCTTTGAAAAGACTTAATTTGGCAGAAAATAAAATTGAATACTTGGAAGAAGGTAAACAAAAAATGAGTCAATAATACATGTTTGTCTTTCCCATAGGTATTTTCGACAGTCTTTATAATTTAGAATACCTCAACCTGCGAAAAAATGTAATATCCCATATTTCCAGAAGATTATTAGGACAAATGAAGAATTTGAAAACATTGCAGTTAGCTTCTAATAGAATAACTCATGTATGGCTGATGACGAAAAAAGTTTGGATGTTCTGATAATGAAAACTTTTCAGCTGGATCAAGAAACGTTTCGAGATCAAACCAATCTCGTGGAATTGAATTTGGGCCAGAATTATTTATTAGATCTTCCCGATGGCATTTTTTAAAGAGCACAAAATTGGAAAAATTAATTTTGTATTCAAATTCGTTGGTTGAATTGGGTGAAAAAACGTTGATGGGTTTAGAAAATCTATCTTCGCTTTTGATGAACAATAATTTATTACAATTTCTTCATCCGGATATCTTTCTACATGCTCCAAATATACAGAAGTTGTAAGTTTACACCCATATTGTGCCCTTCAATATTTTTCCCATTTTAGACACCTGGACAGTAACAAATTCCGATATCTCCAGCCAAACACTTTAGATCCGTTGAAAAACATAACCTCGATTAAACTCACGAAGAACCAATGGCATTGTGATTGTCACATATTATATCTATCTCTGTAATATTTTTTGAATACTATTCATTTACTAACTCCATTTCATAGATGGGTTTCAGATAACCATAATAAACTTTGGGATGCGCAACCCAGTTGTAGAGGACCCGGAGAATTGGGTGGAAGACTTTTGAAGAATCTAAGATTTCAACATTTGTGTGATGGTCAGTGGGCGAGTATGATTAATCTTGCTCCGAGAGTGAAGATTAAACAGAGTATTCCCAGAGTAGATATCAAAGACAAAGGGCGGAACACAACACAAAAGTAATTGAAAATATCGTCGGCTTAAGATGATTTATATGCTAAAATAAATATACTGAATATATCTGAGACTTGAGCGATCGTTACCTACTCGATATTGGTTATGTGCAACTGAGTATGGATGATTTTGCTCTTAGTACTACTGGCTGAACGGTGCCACATTAAACGAAATGTTTGGATAAAATGAAATTTTAAATTCGTTTTTCTTTCAAAATTTGCATTTGTATAAAATCCCAATGTTTATGGTTAATTATTTTGAAATCATTCCGTTACTTCACCTAACGCAATTTTTTTAGTGTTTTTTATCTTGAACTAAGTTTGGGAGACCGAAGGAGAAGATTTGATAAGGACACACAGTTTTATCCTGGTAAAAAGGAGAAAAAATATTTCCATATAAAATATCACATATTTTTTAAACGTAAATTTACTAAAAAAAAATCAACATATTTAAAACAGAAATGAGTTCACCTCAGTATTCCAGTCCAGTTCACTCCAAACGAATTTTTTATAGCGATTTATTCCGCATTGAATTGGCCAAAGTTGTTAGAGCCTCAGCAGCATCTAGCTCTTCTTTTCCGTGTATTTTCATTTTCTCTAAATTATCTCTCAATTTTTCGGTCTTCTTCTTATCTTTTTGGAAGGTGACATCTAAGTAACTGTTCTCATTTGGACGAAAATTGGCTGCACTTTTCAGCCATTTAGTTATCACAGACGGAGAGTTCAAGTCATTTTCATAACATTTTTGTTTTTCTGCTTGATCACGCAAATATTTCTCCATTATATGATGCTTGTATTTGCTTGTTGGTTGAGTCAAAGGAAAATCAGTTGTCGAACTAACAATATAACATTGGTTCGTGGATTCTTGATTGTTATTTTCTTGTATATTTCGATTTGTATCAATATCAGTTTCACTTTCGTACCAAATGCTGTCGTCGGAGCATATGCTGAAATGTTCAACGTTACCCTCCACTTGGTCGTTGTAGGTCTTTATAAGATCCCCCCAGGTTTTACACTGAGGTTCTTTTCCGGAATTCTTCAGTTTTCGTCTCCAATTCGCAAACCAGTTGCAAACCTGAAAACATATGCATGAAACAGATTGGAGAATTGAAAATTCAAGAAGTGAAACTTCCTGTCCTTTTGCACACTTTTCTATCAACAATATTATTGTGTTATAAAGTGAACTCATTAATTTAAATTCAAACCTAAGTTTCCAATTCTAAAATTGAAAAACTTCGATTGACGTTGCTATAAATAAAATATTACATCGCCATATTACCTGAATATATGTAAGTCCTGTTTGAACAGCAAGCATCCTTTTCTCTTCCCTATTTGGGTAAGGGTTGTCGCGTCTTCTAATTAACCAATCCTTGAGGTATTTTTTTATTTCGGGTGTGAAAAGTCTTTTTGGAGGTCTTCGTTCTTCACCATAAATTTTCCTGAAATATAATATGTAAATGAAAATATCTGTTTATTATAAAATCTCTGGAACTCTATTTTGAAACAACTGAAGTATAGAGCGAATACGCATGAAGCAAAAAAAAGCACTCTTGAAAAAACTGCAAATGAAATTCAGAATATTTCCGGAATACCAACAACAAAATCATCTTAAATTTTAAAGGGATACATTGTTGAAAAATTAATTGTTTTCATAAAGCTAATTTACCGCCTTGTTGTTTTTGAAGGCTGATTTCAACCAAAGTTGCTCTTCGAGTACCACCTTTTTCTGATGAATGGGCAAGCTAAGAGTCTCCAACAATTCCGAAATTACGAAATCTGAGATATAATCCACCGAATATATTTTTTTGTAACTTTCATGGGAGATAGATAAATAATTACTTTCAGATGAAAGCACAGCTCATGAAGTTGATTCGTAATTCATGATTTTTCGGGAAATATAAATTTTCTAAAATACCGCGTTCATAAATTCAATACCGCGTTCAAATTCATAAAGATGAAGAAGAGAGTCATATACTAAGGAGATAGTGAAAAGTGGAAGCGAGTGAGTCAATTAGGAAAAACAAATAACAGCAGTAAATTTCAAGAGAAATTCATTTGGTTTTTTATTCCTATCACGTTTTTCCAAGATTTTGAAAAAGCAAGATTTATATCACATAACTTATTTAGATTGATAATCCTTCTCGTCAGCACTAGTATATGTATAATAAGCTATTCCCTTCACAATCTCCAAACGTTTAATACGAATGTTTGAATATGGAGGCTTGAATTGGTCAGTTGCCATAAAATTTTTATAAATCTCATCAAGAAAGTTTTAGTTTCGTCAAGATGTTAATCAAAAATCTCAGTAATTGCAGATCACCATTCGACATCATTTGAAAAATCTCACTAACAGAGGTATCACACAAAAACTGTAGGATAGAAATAGTGTTAATCCATCCAATTTGAAACATAAAAACGAGTGTGTTAATGAAAACATATCACACGTAGGGAAAATTAAAAAAACCTGCCTGTTGAAACGTTTGTTTCTGATTGGTCTGCGTGTCTTCTCCTTCATGAAACTCTCTTCCATGTTTTCTGATCGAGAAATAAATGTCATTTAACACCATTCGAAAAAGTTGTACAAAAATAGAACTTTGTATTGGATAACTTTCAAAAACAAGATGGTTGTCCATGTTTTCTACACTTGTAATTGGGAAAGACAAGCTTTTTATGCGGTTTCTCGTAACGAAATTCTACGGAAAATTTGTGTGGATACGATTTTTCTTTGGTAGTAAACGAGATTTTGAACAACTACTCATTTTTGTTAGTCATTTGGTTAAAACAGGGAAAGAAACATGGGGTGAATATATGTAACCAGGTGAATTCAATTCTACTTATGGTAAGATGGAAAAAACAACATCATACCTTGTTGATTGAACTTGATTAGACTTTCACTAGTGAAATTCCAAAGGGAACATTGTCAATTTTAGCCTGCATCTAACTAGCGAGGTGTCTCATTTACGCACAGCCATATATTGAATGAAGCGTTTTATTTTGAGTCGGTCTCCCGCGATGCGTTATTATTTAATCCAGAGCGGTCCTCGATTTGTTTCCAAGAAAATGATAATGTTTAACCAAGAGAATCGATGCCTCAAAAAAAAATTGTAACAATGTTCAACTGACTAAAAAGGAAACAATACAATAAAATTTGAAGATAAAAAAAATAATTGCAGTAATTACATGTCTAGGGCTTGACACACAAATGGAATAAACATAACGTATGACAAATTAGTGGTTTTTTCAACCACTTGCTGCACTTATGATTGCCAATTCGGCCAAAACGATACTCTTTGTTCCGTTGAAAATAATGAAGTGGTAAATGAAGCGGGTTTCTTGAAACATTCAGTTCAATTATAAAGCAGTGTAGTAAAAACATCTGTTCAACAGTTATGTGTGATCCATTCCATAAATTTAAATTTATTACATTTTACGTTTTTTATATTTTTGAGTGACTCTGGTAGTCTGTTAAAGTTATGTACAACAATGTAGAAGCTCATTTTTTTGCTAACTTCTTTTTTCATTAAAGGAATCGGTATGTATCTTCGGTTTTAAGAGGAATTACGCTCAAAATCCCAGCATTTTCTTCGGAACAAACGAAATTGGGCAGTAAATTTTTTATATTTCTGTCCTTATAATGGAAAATAGCTCTTAGCGAAGTTTGGGCTTTCAAAAGCTCCTTTCAAAGGGGAAAAATTTACAAAACAAAAAAAAATCGGTTTTTCACATTGTTCTCCGAAAATTTCTTTGTAAATGTATAAATGGTGGGGACAAAAGTTATAGATATTTTTATTTCGTACACCCAATTCCATTATGGATAAGAGTCAGAGGATCGATTTTTTCCCCTTCAGATTGCTATAACGAATTGTTTTTCCTTCGACACCTATTTCGACTGGACTATATATGTGTAAATAGTTAAAATTTAAATCGTTAAATACATATAAAATATACATATGCAAGATCGGCAACTTACAATACCTGAAGCGAAATAGAAGAGTCAGAGATGCACAATCTACTAGCACCATCTACTTAGTAGTGAAACGGAACCTATCGTCGAACGCTATCTTTACAAACTAGTAGATTTCTTCTATACAATACAGATGGCTCTATTAGTTCTGTAAGTTAGTGAGCATATCATTCAATTAGTTACTACAGAAAATCAGTTGACATCAATACAGATAATATTCTCCTCCGTTCAAAGATGGGGCATACATTTCGGATCACGTTGCATGCAGCTTCGTGGAGACATGGCTTATGGGGCATTCTAGAAGGAAAAACTTCTTGTTTTTTGAGGATTGTTTGGAGTTTTTAAACTTAAAATGGGTATTTTCACACCAAACACAGCTTTGTTTTGTACGTTCTGCATCCAATTTTAAGCAAATTGGTCAAGAAGAAAAATTTTGAGGCCATATTGAAATTTTTATCCTTCGGCAGAAAAAAACGTCGGTGGACGCTTCTGTTTCCTTCATAACATTCCATTTCGAAGGGGATATTAAGAACAATTGGTGAAAAAAATTTTGGAAATTCACGAGAAAAAAAGTGGATTTTGTTTATTTGGTAGCTAATATACAAATATGTGGGCGTCTGAGATATTTGTAGCCTAGTAATACTTTCTCTTCCATTAAACCCTCGTTTCTGAATCGTTAGCTAAAATAGGTACTAGAAAAAGGAATCATTGATAGGTTAGAAATAAATAGAAAAACTCACAAAGTTAATAATTTATTAACCAAATAAGATATACGAGAAAATCGTACATTTAATTTCACATGGAGATATTGGTAACCTGCAGAAAAACGAATAAAAAACCGATGTGAGACGGTGAAAGCTATTCACTTATCTATAGTCTGATATGTCAGCTTTGATTAACGGCAATTTCATACATGACTCTCATTCTGTTTTTTACTCGATCAAATGCAGTAGAAATCAAATCATGCAATGTCATTCTTATGCTATACAGGAATCTATTGCTATATTTTTAGATCGTAGATTCAAAACATAAACGGGTAGAAGTTACTATCACATGTATTCGCATTGTTCGGTAATTATAAGGAATGCCATAAAAACAAAGAGTGTGATCTCTAGCATTACACAATAAATAACATCTTGAAGATAAAGAGGAAACTTGCGGTTGAATACTGAAGTGGAAACTTAAACCAGTAACAAAAATCGTTCAATCTAGAAGGAAAACGACTAAGAAAGAAGAACAGCTTCTGAAGATTGGCAAACATAAAGTATCCAAAGAACAATAAAATATTCGAGTTAACTTGAAACAATTGTCTAGATGTTTTCATTTATATAAGTTTATGGAAAACGAGTTAACTAGCTACTTTATTTTTTTTACATATTAGTATATATAATGATATGGAACAAATTTCTTTCGTTTCAGAGATAGAATATAATAGATCGAATGCTTAACGATAATAATTTACAATATTGCTTATTTTACATCACTATATGAGCGCAGTAATACTTTTGAAACACAAATATATTATTTTATGAGCACGCATATAGTGCATTTTTGGCATCGTAACCACAAAATGCGCTGTTAATGCATCGTGGAGTTGGTGAAAAAATCTCAATTGAAAAATGAATGTCAAGTTGAAGAGATTGGAAAAAAACGAGCTCCAATTCATAAAATGATATTTTATGAATGATCATAACAAGTGCTTGATAATCGCAACAAAATAATTTCATCTCAACGCAAAATATTCGGCTACGCCAATTCAACACTGATAACCCTGTATGTTCAACTAAAGAAGTTGTGCTTACCGATCAACACATAATTTTATTTTAAACAAATAACAATAATTAAACACGCTCCGTACGAAGTAACATTTTTATATACAAACACACAAATGTACAAATTTGAATTCGATCACGCTAATTTACTCGCCAGTTACATTTCTCACCTACCCACTCCCATATTTTTCATTCATCTATTAAACATAAATAAAAAAGTGCAGAGATCAAATAGATCAAAACGATATTGCTATAGTTTACGATACTGATAGTCTCAGTCTCTATTTGTTTATGAAACGAGGCAAAATTTGTGAAAAATGTAATCATCTCACAACATATGATAACCATTGAGAATTAGTTCCAAAGCTTACATTTTATTGCTTCTCAATTTCATCGAGACGCTTCGGAGATAATGATATAGGTATAATGGTAACAAATCAGGAAACTTTGCGCAATATCATGCGTTTCAACAAACGTTTCAATCGATACAAAAGAATACCAAACCACAGAGAGAATTGCTCGACTTCCATGATTCTGTGAGTATTTGCAATTTGGGCTCTACAAGTACATAGATACTGCAAAACGGACTTTTTATTTCACTTTCGCGTAACCGCACTACGCATCCATCGCGTTCGTTTCATTGTGTTCATTTGACACCGTTAGATCTTCCGCTACGTTGTCTGATGATTGATCTCGCTTTATATCGTCATAATCAGAATGCACTTCTCTTTTGATTACATGATGCATTTGGTCTGACTCTCGAATTATGTGATGCTGTTCGTGATTCATCATATTCTCCTGCTTTATGTGAAGTCCTCCGTTCATAGGGGACCTACGAATTTTTATTAGCACTCATTAAACTATCTCTTGGGGTACGAACGTTGGAAATTACAATTTGTTCATTTTACAGTAGGTTATAACTGCACAAATTTTAGGACATTTTCACAAACTAAAACGAATGAAGGAAGATTTTTTTTGACTACGATTAACGAAAAAATTATAGCTCAATACTGAAGGGTTTTAGATGAAGCGAACATTGACAACAACTGAACATTCTGAAATAACAAAGTTTCTGTCGATTTCTGTTGAAACTGGAGGTCACCCAATTTTCAGTGGCAAATGTTATGAAAATACATTATTTTTATACGACATTTGTATTTGATTGATGTGAAACTGGTAAAAAATTTGCTACGAATACAGTATTAACATCGACATTGGCTTTTTATTCCATTCTTAGTGTTCACGAAATCCACCGAAATAATGACGAATTTATTCGAGTCTCGACATTATCTCTTCATTGTACTTATTCCCACTGGAATAGATAATTTTAGAATTCTTACCTAAGATGAGAGTCCAAAACTGGTGATTCCGATCGTTCCCTGGACCTGTTCACCATAGCAGATGCTCCAGTTAGGAATGATAAATTATTCTCCTCCAAAAGTGAAGCCTGCATAAACTAGATTGAAATAAATAACCAACGTGAAGTACTATTGGAATTAAAACATTTGTTCAAGACTTATCAGGTGCAGAAAAACTTAGTTTGTTTGTAATGTTTCTTTGATTCATTTTTATCATTAATCGTGAATTTTCCTAATAGCTCACAGAATATATTTGCATAGTTCCAATACTAACAGTGAACGCCAATCAGAGGCGCATTTAAGGTGGATTCTGGGAAGGCGGTCGTATAAGAAAATAGAATAGTGGTTGATTGTTCAAATGAGAATTTAATAGTAATAATAGGATTTTCAAGCTCCAAATTCGCCATTGACGCCACTGAAAGAGAGAAGCTACAAGCAGCGACGAAGACGTTACTCATCGCAAATGGAGGCGATAAACACTTGTTTGCTACCAAAATAAACGCAAGAAGCAACGGAGTACTCAAACTTCGTCATGGTCGTACGCATCAAGCTACGTCGGGTGGTCATAATGAGAAAATGTGACCCCCTCAAAATGTAAGCGTATTTCTTTTGAAGTTTCTTAATTATTGCTGAAATAATGATTAAAGTTCATTTCAAACCATTAAATGGGTCATATAAAAGAACGCACATAAAAGTATTTATATTGTAATATTTATAAAATCGTAAATTTTTCGCACCTTCGATCTGAAAAGCTCCTCACAATCATAGTACTAACCTGGATGTTTGATGGCATATGCTCTCCATACAACGTTGGACTATGGTTCAAGGTGGGACTTTTAGATACTCCCCTGCACATTACAAATAATATTAAGTATGTTCAATCGACCGAAACTGGAATTATTAATAATACGACATCGAGATTGAAAAAAGAGCTGAAAAATACATACAGATCACGTGAGAAGATCCTCGAGGGTTATTACGAGCGACCCAGTATAAATTTATTTTAAGTTTCGAAGCTTTCCATAAATTATGACAAAAATTAAATGATTGCTGAAAAATGTGAAAGCGTCGAAACTTCAGAGGAAATTTGATAAAGAATTTCTAGAAGCTGATTATCCTGTACGATTTGATTCACCTTTACGTTGTCCATGGTGGTATTCTTTCTGATCTTACTCCGAAACATTCAAATGGAAAAATATAAATCGAAAATTCGTACAGGATTAAATTTGCTCTACAAATTAGCAAAAATCGTGTAAGATGGAAAACACCAATATTTTAAGAAGAATTTGAAAAGAATCTAATGAAAATATATGTCAAACCTTTGTTCGTCCTTCAGTCGTAACGGATATTACCACAACGTACGAAATTCCTTCAACCGGTTCGTGCAATCTATTCATGTCAAAAAGCACAAATCAGTGAGAATCGAATTCATTTATCGCAAATCGTGAATGAATCTTGTTTTGGGGACAAATTTGATTCTCAATGAATTTCAAGCGCATATATTACCATTATTTTGCAAACCAATAAAGCGAAGCGGCGGCTAATAATCGACTAGAAGGATAAAAAGCATGATAGAGTTATGTCGAATATTCAGCTATCGGTATGAATTTTGAAGTTTGTGGAGTTTTTGATTGTGTGAAATTTTATTCAATTAGGAATGTACGATAAAAATAAACGAAGCATCATTCATGTGGTTTTTCCGATGTTGATGCGGTAACTATCTATCCATGCGAAAATTTTTTCACGCAAGCCAAACATTCCATCAGTTTAACTTTTTTCTATTGACTAGAACGTTCATTTCTACGTGCATGAAAAGAGAGCCGGGCTTTCGAGCAAGTGCCATATATTAATGATAAAATCCTCAGATAAGTAAACGCGAGACGAGTCTTTTTGAGTGATAGAAGGCCTTGAATATATATTCTGTGCTCTATTTAACAGTAGAAAATTATGATTGAATTATTATTTCGGCTATCATATAAAGTGGAAGTATAGGAAAAAATTAAGCAATGACCGATCTTAGAGAAAAATTGAAAAGAATATCAGTTTTTTTCCTAGGCGGGAAATCTACTCAAGCTACATTGAACGTTCAATATCACTACACGATTTTGGTTTTTTAGTTATTTTTGTTAGTATGAAAAAGTGATTTGTATGATTTTTTCGTGAGTTGAAAACCAAAAACGTGAAAGTGACCTTCACCTAATAGAGCGCATGACAAGGCACAGAGCACGGCTGAGCGTAGCGGCCGAACGCGCGCACGCGTAGAATGGTGCTTACTGTGCACAGAAGGGTGGAGTAGGTGATGGGGTTGGGTCATATTTCCGCGGCCGGCCACGCGACAGGTGGCGCCGTTTGACGAATTCCGCGTCGTCGACCATCCAAAATGACCCAAAGTCGTCTTCGTAACGCACAAAACACTTGTGGAGAGACAGATTGGTGCGTATCGCATTCTACACACCCATCAGATACCCAAGAAAGAGAAAGATAACAATCAAGTTATGTCAAGACGATTTGTTGGCTCGACACCTCTTGCGTTTTGATGATATACCTTCCGGTCGTCCGCCACCCAAACTGCGAGCGCAGGCCTGTCATGCTGTTACTCAACTGCATACAATCACTCTCTCGCCACACAAGCCACACATTATGTTAATATAAAGAGATATATAAATATAAAAAGAGATTAGAAAAAAGATATTAAAATTACGAAACACGCAATGTACAGATGGAAAAAAATTCAAAATAGTGTGCCCGCCGGCCACGTACCCCACGGTCGATTGCGACAATGGGCCAGAGGAGCATCTTTGAGGGCGTCTCTTGTAGAACTCCACTTCGTCGACGGTCCAAACGGCCCCCTTTACATTCTCCACGCGCATGAAACATTTGTGGAGCGACAGGTTGTGTCGAACTGCATTCTAACAACAAACCAAACCGCCAAATCAACTTCCGTCGGAGTCTGAATAACCAAGACTCCAACACGGCCGATCGCGGGATACTTCATACGTTTATTCTTCTTTTCGCGTAAAATATCGGCGCCAAAAATAAGATTCAATAAATTTTCCGTTTCTCTGCTACCACGAATGAAATATCCCGAAATCACCAAGGGAATAATATTTCAAATTAAAAGTGTATTAATACTTCGAAACATCCAATCGCATGCGAACTAAGCATAACCTGAAACGACGAGAACACCGAATACGTTACCGAATGATTACATATGTCTATATATATATTCATGACACCAGTTATTAGGTTTAGTGGATACAATTTCAGACGAAACAAATCTATTGATTTAGAAACTGGATTTTTCGAACAAAAAATTTCGTCTTCAATCATCTAAATGACAATACCCACACCCTCTTTGAATAGTAGTTATAACAAAAAATTTCACAATACCTTCCATGTCGCAGCGTTTCTTCGGAAATAGCAGAAGGTGTTCTGGAACCAGTTGTAGATCTCGTTCAAGGTTAACTGCTTATCGGGCGACTCTATGATCGACTGAAAATCATGAGCGAACACTATTTCAGCAACAATCATTTCACAATTGGATTTTACCTGTCTTATAAGTGAAGCGTAAGTAAAGGGCGGTCGGACATCAGCATTTCTGTAAAATTCTCGGTTCCTTTGGATTTCTGCAACGGATCAATTGATGCATCTCAAAAATAACAATTCGAATACTTTTCTTGAGAGATATTCTTTATTCTTATGAAAAAGTCTTTTTTCCTTACATAATTCGTGATATAGAATATAGGTATATCTTTCATAATCATGATATCAATTATTTAGAATCGATTCTGGTAGTGAAATATGACCAGGCTAATTGCTTAAATTTGTTCTCGTTCAAGATATATCTGAAATTTTATGTGAGTTTGTTATGTCGTTTAGCTGATTCCTAGAGTCTCGTCCATTTCCTGGTTTCTTGTTCCAATGCCATTGGCATTGATAGTCAACCTACTATCCAAAAAAATTTGGTAATCTTATTACCAATTCAAAATGTTCGTAAATTACTGCGAGCTGAAAATGTCTGGCACCTGAACATAGATTATACGTAGGTCTGAAATATTCTCAGATACCAAGGTGAATGTTTTTCAATGTAAATTTTCGGCGCGTTCTACCCTAATAGAGAAATAATCAGATTTCAAGCGTATGTCTCAGAAATTGATGCAGATATGGAGAAATAGTTGTGGTTATCTGATAGATAGCGCTTTTTCTGAGGTAACGCTATTTCGGCATAAACCGAATCAAAATTCTATGAATAACTATAGTCAGAATTGTACTACCTTGTTGAACATCTAGTCCGGCTCTTTCCAGCATATAAGGTAAACCTTCGGATAGCATGATAAATCGAATACAATATAAAGTAATACGATCGGATTGAATTATAGAAAAACTTACCGCCTGCGATGGATAGTGCAGCAGATTTATCTCGCAAATGTCTTCTCATCGGACCTCCAATTTGAGGAGACGCCGGATGGAGCACGGGGGAGCGTACGGCAATATGACTACCTATCGAAGTTGGCTGTTGTGGAACCGTTGTTCCCGATGACATTTTGGACGAAATTTGACTAGTACCATCTTTGAGGGGTTCCGGCGAGGCTAGTTGCTTAGATAAATGTAGGTGCTGCATCATTGCGGCCAGTCTGTCTCGTTCTTTTTGCAGCTGCAGTTCTAATTGCGAAACTACTTGCATTTGAACGCGAGCTTGAGCGGTGGATCTGTCGTCTAACGTGTGTTCGGCGTTCAAATGTCTGCGAGGCAGAATTACGAATCGAGATCATTTTGATGACAACAATTAATGCGGGGGTGAAAAAGTGTTGTGCATAATTTATACCGAGATTTTACAATATCGACTTTTCGGGGCTCTTTTGATTAATGAAACCGCGCTCTAACTTGAATTCTTCGAGGTGAGGTCTGGAAAGTAATAATAAAGTCATGACTGTGAAGATTAACATTCAAATCCAACTGCGCGGCGATCAAACGGCTTGCATATTAATTAAATATTGCGTAATTAGAGTTTTTAAACTGGGACGTCTTTTCTAATTTATGCAACGTCGCTTTCCTTTTGTACCGGAAGAAAACGACAAAATATTGTAATTTGACGGGATTTACTCCGTTCCCTTTTATTTTACATATTAATCACACCGTAAAATGCTAAATATAAACCGAAATTAATGTTGACTGTCGCAGAAACGAAATTCTCGTCCGATAAAATCCTTTCATTTGGAAATTACGCTTGTAGTTGTTTCCTCAATTATCGAACCTCAATTTTTCTTCACCCTTTCGTTTATTTCCGTTGATTTTCCGGAGGAAATAGCTGCCGCCGACGGAATAACAGGCATCGCGGCATTCATAATGGAATTATATTACGAAACTTACTTTATGAAAGCTTGTAAATCTTCACAGACCGCTTCGCACCCCGGCCATTTACAAACACCGTGTCCGTAAAGATGATGCACTCTGTCTGGCGTTGTTGTCCGTTCCGATTTGTCTTCAGATGAACATTCATCCCGGCTCAGTCTAGTAGGGACAACTCCTAACAATCCAGTCGAGTTATCTGTAGGTGCGGAAAGAATGGATAAATAATTTTGCGTGAGCATGTTTTTTTTTGTCTGGGTCTTACCAGACAGTTATTGGTATGGAAAATATTAGGCAGAGAAATCCAAATAAAATTCGGTTTATATCGAAACCTGAATAAATCTTACGACTGATAATAATAGGAGTCAGCGAAAAGTTCCACTCGAGCTCCTCGTTCGGTAACGCGGATGCAAGGAGATAACAATAAAACACACTTGTCAAATTGCGTCGATATCCATACGTAAGATATATGGTCTACGGAGAATTATCATTTAATATTTTATTGACAACACGATTTCCCCTTCAGTAGAATCGTTTACGTATGCAGGGGATATTAATTTTTTCGGTAGGACATTCGAGCTCATCAATCAAGCCATAGATGAGAGGCGATTAAACAAGAAATACGGCAAGGTAAATAAATTTTCAAAAAATACAACTTGTCGGAGATTGAACATCAGATTCATTACAAACACCCCATCATTTTCTTCGATTTATTCTTATGAAAAAAGTAGAAAATTGCTGCTTGTATAAGGATTTCGTTCGAAAGATTATGGCTTTCCGATCAACAGTAGCGACGATACCAGGAGTGAAAACGGGACAGTTTTATTATCACACTGAATATTTATAACACTCGCTAGGACTAAGCGAGAACACCCTCGCAAAAAGTTGAAAATTTTCGGGGGGCAGCATATGGTGTGTTATAAATCATCTCTAAGGTGTTCGGTGTTTCAATAAGGGTAGCCGCGTCCACGTACGGATTCCACTCTCAAGGGTGAAGAGTTCGGACTTCAAATAAGTGAATCTTATAAAATTCTAGCATTTTAAATAGTTGCGATTGTATGTTTAGTGGTTATAAAGGGAAGTGCTGGGGCGACCGGACGCGTTTCTTAGCATCTGTCTCCTCTACTTTCTGAGATAAATGTGAAGTAAATCTCCTCTTTCAGCAGAGCTTTCTTTTAAATGAAAGAAAAAACGTTAACATGAGATTGTATTTCATATGAAAAAAAGTCAAAATGCGCTAGCCTTACTCAAACTGAGCAAGTGAATAGTAATGCCTCAAGACTCGAAACTGATCTCGATTTCCTCTGGTCTTGACAAGAGTCTCATTAAAACCTCTTCCAGATATTTAACACTCAAAACACACCAGAAGCCATGGTGCAATTTTGGAAAAAGAAAATATCCAATTCTTCGAAACGACTACCAAACATTACTGACAAATAAACAAAAACTTTTAAAACTTCCTTTGAAAAAATCTGAAACTAATTTCCAAGGAATACTGCCCAAATAATTTCAAACATTCAAGAAATTTGATAAAATGAAGAAACTTTGAAAGATATCTGTTCGGCCATGATGACCTACCGTTATTATCTGAAGGTATTTTCGCGCTGGACAGATGCTGAGATTCGGCTACCTCCTTCCAAGGACTAGGTACCTCCCTAGAGTTGAGACCTGTTGAACAACATACGAAATAGTTATTTGCAATTTAAATGACATGGCAATTCGACGGCGGGACGGCTTCACGACGATTTTGATCGGACAGATCAGACAGGTCCAGGGGCGTGTGGGAATGCAATAGTATGCGTTCGCGAAAGTGGAAAGGAAAGAAGGAATGGGCAACTGCCAATAATCCGAAACCGCACGTGAAGCCGTTCTCCACCGACGTGAAAATGGAAAATTCATTCCGTTGTCGGAGGCTGACAAAAGAAAACCACCATCAATGCTGGTAATTAATTATTTCGAATGGCATTGCCCAAATTAAAGGTATCGTTTTCTAAAAGAAGGGTTCAGTGGACAGGCGGGAAAGGGAAATACATACCTCCTTGGAACTCTCCGTCTGTCCAATCTTCCAATCGTTTATTTTCGCGTTCTATCAGAACGTATCAAAATTCATGCATTATGTTTTATCATTGGAAATCTATTCTGACCATAAAATAAACATAAAATTCATCACTACACTTTTTGAAATATAGAAATCCCAGTTGCGTTGGCTCAAATTTCTTCGTTTATTCGTGTTCTTCATACCTTGACCAGAAGCTATCATCAGTGGTTGATGAATACCCATTCCCTGATAACCAACGTATTGTCTTTGCATGAGTTGTAACTGCTGAACGATTTGTTGTTGCTGTAAACCAAGCTGTTGTAGAGACGCGGTCGATTTCTTCTTGTCCGTGCTCTGTAAGATATGTGTCTGCTGGATCAGATTCAATTGTAGTTGTTCTTGTAATTGCTGGATAGTTTGTTCGACTTGCTTCTTTCCTAATTCGACTAGTTGATGCTATTTCGGATCATGAAAATATTGATAGATCCGAACATCGGCGTATATCTTACCTGATGTTGTTGTTGCTGGAGAATGGAGTGTTGTTTCATTAAATTTTGTAATTGCGCTGGACTGAGTACATGTTGCTGTAAAATTTGCTGCATGTGGTGGAGATTTGAAGCTGGCGAAGTCATGATTTGGGGGGGAGGCCCCGAATTTTGTTGCTATATAAACAGAGATTTAAAGAATTCACGGATATAGCGATAATTATATCTTTACATTGATCTATACCTTTTCACGTTCAATTTGAGGAAGAGTAAAAACAATTTCGGAAAAACTAAATTTTAATTCGTCAAAGGTGAATCTAGTTTCAGAAAAAGTATATTGAATTCGGGAAAATTTCAAGCAATTTCGGACAAGATATTTTGACATATTAATACAATTCCCTGAGATTCTTTACAAAACTTTTGCATGGCAACATGTCTGAATAATTTCTTAGCCAAAATTCTCGAATAAATGATACTCTCTACGTTGACACTTTTAGCGATATTTAAATAATTTCATACGACATCATCGGAATCCCTCTTTTGGGAGGTAAAGTGAAATGCATGAATGACAGTAACAACTGTAATGTCCTATGAAGAATCATATATCTGGAGTAAAGCGCCGTTCCCTCCCTTAGATGAATAATGCCCTCGGCAAGCCTCGGGTATTGTACTGACTGACCGGCTCTTAGGAGGGGGGTCTTTGTTCGAAATTGGTTTTACTCTTTTCGAAATCGAAATTGATTGAGAGCATACCTGTGATATTTGAGGAATGGATGCTGTGTAGGTTTTCTGCGTTTCTGATGTGGGCGGTGGAGTCTCCTGTAGCCGGGAATTTGATGCGGGACTGATGTTTCCATTTCCTTTGAGTTCTTTCTCTTGGTCCCAGCTTCTTTCTAGTTCCAGTTGTTGGTGTTGTTGCTGCTGTTCTTTCAACACTTTCTCCAAGGATGCCGCTTGCTGAATAATAGGGGTACAAATGAGGCGCGCAAAAAAATCGAGATCTATTGCTTTGCTGAATATGAAATTGCAAAAGTAATTTTATATTTAATCAAGGTGGCGGTGGAGGGCAGGAATGAGCCTGGCAAATGGGACGGGGGTGCGTCCCATTTATGATGCTCAGAGAGTAGCATATGTATTATGAGCGAAAAGTGGGTGAATGCATTCCACTCGACGCGAAAAAGAGGAATAAATCCAATTTGGTTGGGGTCGCGTCTTTCTCGTGCTGGGTGTCTCTATATTAAGGAACAGACAGTAAGAAGCACTACATCTAGATTATTTTGCCGAGAGAAGGCAATATATTCGTGAAAGGTGTACAGGTATTATGACCGGACCATTGCGTCAAGACACATGGCTTCCGACGCCCTAATGCGCCCATTCAAACCCTCCCTGCACGACCAGAATCAATCACATTTATCACATGCACGAGCCGTTTTCTGGCTCGCATTTCGCAAACAAATCTATCGTTATCCCCGAATATATAATATCTGTAACGATATTTTTGTGAATTTGTATATTTGTTCGCATAAATTCGTCACTAAGCACTTCGGAACAACAAAGTTAACACATAAAAAGTATGACTCCATTTTATAGCTTAATTTTATTGGTCGTATTTCGACAATGTCCTATCGGTGTCTGAATTTGGGAAACTTTTCGCTTTTTCGTGATTCCGTCATTCAGTTGGAGTCGTAGTACAATCGAGTAATTTATTATGGCTATCACTCATTAATCTGTTGAATTATACAAACAGCGAAAATAAATAGATATTGTTTGAGAAAGGCTGGTGGGGGAGGAAGGCTAATATAATTTAGGTAGGAAATCCTACCGCCGGGCCTAAGCAACTGTCTCGGCTTGCAAATACATTCCCCTACTATTTACGTCTTGACATATTTCGGTGCAATATTAACTCAATTCAAAATTTGCCAGCTCTGCATCGAGTTTTAATAAGTCGAATTTTTTTTGTTTAGCTCCAAGATTGAGTTTATATAATTCAGTATACCGCTAATTGATATTGAATCATTAATGGAGGAAACAGTAGTGTACCCTCTGTTTGTAATCTTAAGGGGGTGGTTATTATATTAGCTGCCTGAAGTCAAGACCGTAGACAATAGCCTATGTGGTGGAATGAGAACCGAATATTCTCTTTGGAAAACTTGATAAGAGAAATCGATATTGAAGAATAATAGAAAGGGTGCATTCCGAAACTCTTTTGAGACTATATGAACCGTTTAAACTTCATCGATTCTCATTCGTCTATGGAAGACAAGCATTTCGTTACGTTTTCTAGAAACATATCGATGGGCAGATGAAGTTATTCCAATCAGCAGTTTGTTTTTTGCACATTCTTTTCGAAGGGGAAAAAACTCTTGGCGTCGCTTTAATTTGCCGTTGCGCCAGAAATGTTGACTTCTGAATAAACATATTCCGATGGACCCTTTTCTCTCCGCTGATAAATATTCAAAACTTCCCAAATTCGCAAATTTGTTATAATTTGAATTTACATTTTTCAATTCCATTAAAACTTTGGGCTGCCACAATCGTTGTTTATCGGGGGCGTATCATATTACAAACGTTGGGGAAATTGAAATTGTTTGCCATCTGTCCTTCAAATATTACTTTATTAACATAATATTCGCCGCGACAGTTTGGCGGAGGAACCGGAAGAAACATACGAGTCCATGAAAGGAGCGGTCGGGTCCTTACCAAATGGGAGGACAAAGTGTCTTAATTTGTTTTGAAACGATTAAAGCCCGGTTCCGGGCGGAGGTTTTGAGGAATGGCCGTGCAATAAATTAAGGGGAAAGGGTGCAAAGTGGGGCTGGCCACGGTCCGCTAGACTGGGCGACCGGATAACGACTGGAATTAATAAATCGGTGGATTTAGTAAGTGTAAGGTAATCGGGAGTTATTAATATTTAGCAGTTCCGTGTTTAGGCGAGGACCACCCTCGAGGAGTTACAAATGAAGGCTGTCGCTGGCACAACGACACATGGTGAATTGGCAGTTTCGCTGGACTCCAATAAATTAGGGGCACCGTTAAGTACAGAAACGGTCTCGTAAAGTGTGAAATTCAGCAGTCATGCCATTATTGAGACTGGCTTTTCGTAAATTATGTCCAGTTTCCCCGCTTCCTTTGAAACTGTACATTTGTCAAAGGATATGTACCGCTAAGCTTGCTTTACGCCGGATTTTCCATTAACTCTTTTCTACCTCTTTTTTTTTCTGCACGAATGAACAGATCGATGCAAAGCAATCATCGACACTTTAAGACAAGAAAAAACTTTTTGTTGCTATTTCGACCACAATCCAAAACCTGGATGCCTGAACTACACTTCTGTAGATTTACTCACCGTTGTAGTAATAGAAATACTCCAAGAGGATGTAGTTTGAGATATAGGTATGGTAGTACTTGATCTGAATTATTGCATTCTAGTGTATGGGGTAGACAATTAATATTTTTTCAGGTGACCACGTACGAAAGTGATACAATTCGTCACGGTTGCCTATTGTGCGGGGATGTCTTTCCTGCACGGTTTAAACCGGTTTGATCCGTGCGGGAAACGAATGAATGAAGAAAAGGGCGACTATGTAAAATTTTTGGATTTCATACAAACGTGAAAAATCAGCATACCATTGACGGAACTGAAGATCGGATTTAAATAAAAAATATCACACTACTGAAATTCGAACTGAATAAAATAAGAAATATAAATTTTAGTGAGTTGTATTTTTTTGATTTCTGAAACCCTTCAGATTTCGGCCTAGAAATATACTTACCTTCCCCCCAAATACAACAAAATCGAATGGAAACTTCCACCATCCAGACAACTGAATTGCCTCATATTCCTTTATATTCAAGTCATCGAAATGGTTACCAGAAATCATTACATTGTGGAGAAACGTAGAATTACATCCCGCGAAGAAAATCTATTAGTTACAAATAAAAGACTACAAGGAGGATACGCATTCTAAGAAGAATGCCGTGGGGAGAATTTTTACGAGCGAAATAGTGGAGCGTTCAGGAGGAATATGAAAATGGGGAATATAAATTGCGGAAAAGTCAACCTCTAACAAATGTTTACCGGTGGCTGTTTTCAAAGAGTTGCGAAGAGACCCCAATGAATGATAAGACGTTAAAATGCATTGCCATGATGTCACATGAAATAAAACCCATATACAGAGACGCATTATGTGAAAAATATGGAAATAATATTGCTTCGGCAAGCAAAACAGCTCTCTGCATATGAAATATGCGATCATGGGTAAGGAGTTTTTTCCTCGAGTTTTTCGCGGCTTCCGCCCGCCTTGAATACCAATAGTTTTAGGTGTTTCCGGGAACATTTTCACCTTATATATAATAACATATCAGCGTTCGAATTAGTACGATTATGAAATTGTACCCATAGGAACAATCCAGCTGGCTGGGGTGCGAAAACTCTTAAACAACATTTGATTTATTGATTCAGAGGATGATAGCTCAAAATTTTATGAGCGGTTCATTTATTAAAAAGGAAAATATTTGGAGTCGTCTTTTTTTCACCTATATAGAGATACGATTGCAAATCCGACAAGGATTGTGAGAAACTCAAAAATTTCTATTACTATGTTCAAATCTTCCAATTGGTGAATTTGAACATAATCAAAAATGTATGTGGATATCTGAAAAAAAGATTTTTACCTCTTTTCATATGGAAATTGTCTGACATTTCCCTAAATGAAATGATGAACATTCTGTTCATAATCTTGAGGAGCAATATACCCCAAAAGTAACAGTAATAAAAAAATAATGATATAGTCGATTTTCAAAATTCGAATCGGAAATATCATCGGGAAAGGAAAAAAATGAAATTAAGTATCTTATTAGGAACATCATCTCATACAGTTGAATTGCAAAAACTTCGAAAGAAACATAAAATATCCAGCAAGGGTGAAAGAACAATGAAATTAGATGGCGGAGGGGTGGAGCGAAAAACTTCATCCGAATAATTCTCCGAAGAAAAATACAGTTGAGTAAATATCTGTATCTGTGATGAGGACGGCAGAGGAGCGGAATATTTACACGGAGAGCCACCGCTGGCAATTTAAATATAAAAGACTTGAACGAATCAGTTCACGCCGTATAGCTGAAGCAATAATGAAACTTTCGGCTGAAACATTGACAGATGAAGGGATTTTCCAACATAACACACAGTCACCTAATCATTCCTGTAAACTTTTCTTTTTCCTTCATCTCGAATTGTAATTGTCTTCGCTTCTTGAATTCTCGTTCATCGCGAGTGCTTTTTCATCACATCGCAGTGTAGACAATATCGGAGAGTGTTAATATCTGCTCTATGAACAATGCCCCTCGATACTGTATCGATTATACGTTACGTTTTCAATTCGTCTCGCGATATTATTTTGTATCTGTTTAGAAACGGCACGCCAGTTTAATTCCGTAAGGGCGAACTGTTTTCTCTTATCTAAGTCGTGAACAAATATTATTTTCTGGCATAATCAATAAATCGTTAATTTCAAACATATATATACATTTAGGTATCCTCCATCCACTTTCAGAAAATTCTTTCGATGGAAAAGAGTAGGAACCAAAAAAGGTATGCTTAAGTTAACATATTCCTCTGGTGTATAATACTTATATTTTCATTGAATTAGTTGAATATGTTTGGAAAAATCACATTCTTGTCTCCAGGAGAGGTCAAAATTTTATCATAACGCGTTTCATCAACGCAAGGAATTAACCAACAGTATACAAAGCGGTTCTAGGGGACAATATAAAGATAATTGGTGTGCCCTTGATCTGATTATGATATTGATCGGTGAAACTGAAATATGCAGTCAAAGGCTAGTCTGAGTAATTTTTAGAATTATGTCAATTGCGGTGAATATCGGTTGATATTACTGAGACCACATCCAGACTGACAACTACATAACTGTCTTGTAGTTCCAAATTATTTAAGAAATTAAATTAAAGGTGAACATAAGTGGCACCATTGGGTTCTTGGCTTCAAGCTCAAGTTATCCAGATTTTACGTATGAATATTTCATTTTCATTTGAAGCTAGAGGCACTTTGAACTTGAATATGAATACGAACTCATTTGTGAAATTTTCTACTCTCTCCGATAGTGATGTCAAAAATGAGGGTTCTGTCTAAAAGAAATCAATTTACCTTAGATATAATCTTGGAATTGTCGATAAAGATCAAATGAAAGATACCGTTGGATTCTTAGGTTGAAAGGAGCTTAGGGACTAAATCTTTGCTTATTTTGTCTGAACATCTTCAGACGATTTCACTCAACACATTATTGTAATATATTTCCATGGCAGATCGATTCAGTTGAAGAATGATAAAGAAATCGTGGCGGAAGTGAAGAATATCAGAATCGGAGAATTAACATACCATCGGTCATCATTCAACGAGGTCCTGATATCATAACCGCGCTGTTTTGACGCCGACGGCCTTTATTCGTTGAAAATACCCGTTTGTACCTGGCAGCTCTGAAGTTGCTGTTGCTTACGATCAGGCATGCTGTATTTTTTATATTCCTCATTATTTTCTGACGAATAGCTTCAATTTCATCAAAATAACCCTTCTTTTTTTCATTATGAGCACCTTTTTTGAAGATTTATCGAGAGTCAAACATATGAAAGGATTATTGAAATTGTGGATGAAAATTCGTAATTTCCAAGACTAAATTTATTTATTTATGTGGAGAAATTTTTCATTCAAAAGCAAGTGTATATAATAAACATTGAAATTTTATGATTGGAGGACGAGCGGGAATAATTAACATTAATTCCCGCTAGTGATATTATCCACCAAATGATATACAGAAACTACAAATGAAATTGTTACATTTTATATTGGTCATAGATGAAAGAATTTACAACCATAAACACTCTTTACAATTAAATAATTAATGTGCAACTCTTAGTGACCATGCACATGACCTGAACCATAATTTTGATTTGAATAATATAACAATTCTTAATAAAGAATATTACTACAAGAAAAGATGTCATACATAACAAAAACGAAACAAACTCTGTTAATTTCAGTATAGATATTGGAGATTCAACCATAACTCATAATGGCGTTTTTTGAAAGAAAATTACAAATTGTGAGAATGGCATTTTATTTATTGTTCCATATCCAAGAGCCATTATCAAAAAGCGTATATCGAAGTTTCTCAACTTGAATTCAATACAAGTTTATGACCGAAACGTCGTACAAGACATTCTAACGATCTTTTTTTCATCCTGTTGCAATTTCTCACAGTTTTCTGGAAAAACATATATTTCCTCCGTTTTTTGATGATTTTTTGGAACCTTTCGTTCTCGTGTACAGATATCTATGTGTCCCTAAAGAATATAAGAATATAAGAGAATATTTGCCATCTGTAGCTGAATAAAATTTATTTCCAATTATTTTCGAGGGGAATTTGAAAAACCATATAGTTTTTTTGTTAATGCTAGTTATTTTTCATGATTGTTGTCAATTGTAAAGGATTCAAAAACCGAATTGCATCCATCAGTTTAGGTGTTCTCTTAGTAGCGTCGGCGCCGCCGCCAATTTGCACTGTAGCGGTATTAATTCATTTCAACAGTAAAACAATTAAGAACTTTTTTACATTTCCCTCTGCCTTGAATGCTTTATAGTGCGTCAGTTAATGTGTTCATTGCTAGAAACTCGAATACAAGAGAACTCCACATATCCGTCAGCTCCACCCACATACTCTGTCTGAATTAACATTCAGCATACACCAATCCAAGAAAATGACACTCAATTTAGGATTGCATAATTTGGAATATGAAAATATGTCTATAAAGTCATAATAAATTGAATAAGGTTATTGCAAAATACTTTAAATTATCGTAAAACTAGGAGTCTGAACGTTACACTTTTTTTCGTTGCTTAAAATAATTATAGCTATCATATAACAATTTGATTCCTTGAATTGTCTCAAAATTGACACATGGAATGACACCTTTTGAACACTTCCAAACTAATTTAAGATTTTCTTTTGACGATGTCCATTCCATTCAATTTGTTCGGTAATTAATTTGAAAATCAAATAAATAAATTATGAATCAAAATGTGCATTTAAATAATTATCTTCCTGAAGAAGAATTGCACAAGCAGTTCGTTCAATGCAACAATACTTCCGCATCCATATACATTTTTTCTTCATGTTTATAAAAAGTCTTGTAAGTGCAAAAATATTATTACGCCATTCTCATATTTCAATATGCAACTTGCCCGATAAGCTTTTAATCAGCCTTTATCCATCAGCTTTAGACAACTTTCCCCTCAGACGAGACACCGAGCTTCAACTCGTCGGGAATTGGGAAACTGGGGCGGAATGTTTATGTGTTGTGTTGTGATGCTATATATAGTATACAAAGCTACAAGCTTTTATAGAAGGCTGGTCGGGAATTTCAGTCGAGCGTCGGCTTTCGAACTGTAAGCGTCGACTGTGCGCCCCGACGGCCGGATTATATCGTCATATAAAGAGCCCTCGACATTTTATATCGATTCAATTGCGTTTCTGGCCATAATAGAAATTGATGAATGTGGAATGACATGTTTTTCTAGTTGTCAAGGTTTTTTTCGTCTAAAATAACTGTGAGTATGGGTAATTATTTGATACTGAACCTAAAAATCGTACAGAATCAATTATTGTAGTATGAGAGATGTTTTTGTTAATGAGAGATTGTCCCTAATAAATCATTTCTATTTTATCTAAATGAACTAGATGTTTCAGTTGAATTCACGATTGTTCGCAAAATAGAATTGAAGATTATTTGTACTGAAAAACCTAGGTGGCAAGTGATAATTTAGCTTGTATAAATTTAAGAAAAATTCCAGATAAAATCTATTGGAGAACATAAGAAAATATTCCTTTCTCTTAAGAATATTGTTGTAAATAAGTAGAATAAAAACCTGTGCAAAAGAAGCCAGCATTCGTGTTTCGCAATACTTCATGGATACAGGTAAACAGTCACTCACAGCACAACACCAAAACACAACTAAACACATAAACGGTAACAGCGCCTATTAATTATTTCTTTTTCGCTAGAAAGAACAAGAGTTAGTTGTGTTGTTGCGCAAAAAGGGTCATTGAAGTCGCCGAGATGGTATAGGAGAGTCGTAGGCGGTCCCGACGTTCGCAGATGCGCCGCTGCAGTTTGTGTTGTTTGTATGTGTGTATCTGTAGTGGCGGCTGGTGGCGGCATAGCGGGCGGCACGCAAGGTCTTCGCGCAATACCAACACCTACAATCTACCGCCTCCCAGAGCAGTTCTTACGTGCCGTTGCACCAAATACACTCAGCCTCGGCGTCTACGAACACAACCCTCGTCGTTACTCTGCTGTTAGCTACACTTAATGCTCAACCCACACCTTCGAGCTATCGATTTCACATAATTTATTCACCAATAAGGGGGACAGTCGTTTTCAAACTCCTCTCAAGAAGTCCGAAATGAAATTGCTTTCATTCCAGATGAAAAAAAAAATGCCCAACAACCTCCATTTCAGCTACGAAATTTTCTTAAATATTGAACAAATCGTACACAATACATACGATTTGGTGAAGGCGCCGGTGCAAAATTCAATATAGCAACTGGAGTTAACGCAATAACGAAAACAATCTGCATCTTAAAATAATCACCGGAAATTATTGCATTAGACATGCACGATGCACATGACACATCATACACATAGCTCCGACCAGATACTCCCCATACCAACGAATGGAGTGAATATGATAATGAGAGATAGGGTTGAAACCGCAGAAGGCTGGAAAAGTCGCGAAGGGAGATAGGACAGACTGCTGACGTAGCTCGGTCCGAGCCAAATGGACAGCGTTCTCGGCTAATGGCTCAGCGGGTGCCACTTATTCGACTCCGACTAAATTGTTAAGGACGGCAAAAACACCAAACCCATTGCTCGTATTTAAAAGAAACGCTGCCGTATTCTACCCGAAAAAACATGCGAATTCTATTCGTTTCGAAGGAGTAATCCTTCTGGACGATAGCAAAATTTCTAATAATTGATAAGCTGCGATTTCCGAATGGAAATTTTCCATCAGCACATATGCTTTGATCACGTCATACTGTTTAGACAACTCATATTTGAACGAAATTCGATTAACTTCTTATTTTTTTTCTGGATAGTATTCAATTCCAGTTACTTTCGCGGGTGTTGCTTTTCGCAATGTTGTACTATCGTCCGTTGTTGAATTTTAATATGGAATTTAAACAGGTTTAATTAAAAATTTGTCCATTTATCCGAATGAATTGAATGCAGACGGCCGGTCCTCTTCTAGATCGACGCCATCGGCGACTAACTAAATTGAACCGACAATTTCTCGTTGTCTCTCGAAATTCCAATTAACAACTTATAATTCGGGAATCTCCACGAGGGAGAGTTGGGCATGCAAAAGAATTTAACAATTTCTCATTTTTCGATTTTACGAGATCATTAACATCGCAATATTCCGAAAGGAAGCGAACGAATTCCGATTTGATAACGGCAAACAAAGCAGATATATTTCCAATATATACAATAGTCCTTTTCTCTATATTTTGTCGAGTCCGGCAGATGTAACATATGCACGGAAATGGCGCTTTCCCTACGTAATATTCCGAATCCGCTGGCCCAACAAATAATCGACACTAGTGTCAACTAGGAAATAAAAGCAATTTCTGATACAATCTTTTCATTTTTCTTCCCGATGTTTCAAGGGAAACGTTCAATCAGATACGTATATGCTGCTTTTGGATCGTAGCCGGAGATTTAGGGTGTGCATTTATTTTTAGGCTTCGCCGAATCATGAATTTCATCGATTTTGCACGTAAATTCAAGAGGCATTATTTCTCTTTGGCAGTTCACGAACGAATTTGTTCTTTCAACGTACCTACTGGGAAATAGTTTTGTAGGTCGATCGTTTTAGTCGCTCGGATTGATATTTTGCTTCGTTCCTATTCAATCTCGAGTTCGTATTATTGTTGTGAATGACTTAGTTCTAATAAAGATGCTTACCCGTTGATTGCAAGGTGGATTGGTCGATAGGATAACATTGATGAATGATTGCGATATCATTCACTCTCGCCACTTTGCACATGCGCAGTAAACAGGCGCCGATGACGATTTCGTAGTGTCGCCAAGACATCGGTTTTTCGCATGCCATTTGCATGATTATGTCGAATCACAAAAATCTCGATTATGGCAAGTGGTAGAAATCGAAATTTTGAAAACTCAGAGCCACACTGACTTGATCACTTTAAAATTGGGAAAACTGTATTAGCAATACAGAGGTATATGCTTCCCGATCATTATGCAGGTCTTCAAGTGAGAGCGACCCGGCTCAGTCTTGCAAATTTAAGCAACTAATCTCATAGTGTTAAAGAACATGTGTCCTGATTATAAGCGATGCAAACGATACCGAAATATAAGCGACCGATCGCGAAGACACCTGCCCTCACCATTAACCATTCCCCACAAACCACTGCAATAGAAGGATGAAGACAAACTACGTCTATTTGACAACTTTCAGTATCATTTACACTCGAGGTCTGAGGTTAAAGTGAGCCCTGATCACTATATACTTGCCGGTTATCTAACATTTCATCGAATAGATCGTTAAAACACATTTAATCAGCGTCGTTTAGTTATCAGAATGAATTGAATGCTACGTCAAAAGTATTGTTTATCAAAAAGTTGGAAAGACGAATCGTGAAGGATTGTAGTCAGAGGCACGGGCGCATAAGTGTATATAAGTTTTTGTCAGAAGGGGGATGGTTTAGTAGATTCGGGTTTTTATCGATCAGACTGAACGTCGTCGAAGGCAATAGAATCAAATTTTAATATTATTGGCGGTAGACGCGGAATGTGGCGGTTACGAGTGAATACGTAACGAGTCAGTCGCGTCGCGACGCGCCGCGCCGTGTGAGGAGGGTAAAGGTATATAAACAGTAGTTATGATAAATATGCAGAATGGAGCGCGAGCATAGCGGGAACCAGAGAGCGGCATTATGGTGAAAGACAAATATTTGGGCTCGGTCGCAGTGGGAACCGCCATTGTCATAACATAAGACAATGCGAATGCTGTATCTCATTTTTCATCTGGCCGATCTTTATAATCTGTATTTGCATCAGCTTGTAGCGATCTAATAATAACTCTGGGGAACGGGGAGAGTGAACATGCCCGCCTGCCGTCCACATCGCTTCCAGATACAACGGAATTCTTCAATTAAAACTTATGTTTATTTAGTATTCGAGCAGCGGGTGCGAGCGGGCGAAATGAGGAATGTTTAACCGAAATAATAAGAGACGGTGACCGGAAGCCCGTTACGGCATCACTTTTCGCTAGCCGCGCTTCCGATGCGATCTGATACGGATGGATCGAGGAAAAGCGGGGGCCGCTTTTCGCATCAGACGATACGCTTTTGCCGTGGCTTGTTTACTTCTCGCGCGCTGCGATGCATCGCAGCCCGCTCCCAGCTCCCACCGCCACCGCTTCATCGGCACATGCCAAATATTTGGTCAGATTTCACATCATTCTTAATGGGAACTCCAGCTATCCACTCACCGACCAGGAAGGTTTTTCCTATCGGAAACATCTTGTTTGGCTCATTTTCTACCTTCATTTGATACGTTCCTATAATTGAAAGAGTACTGATTGGATTTAGTGTTCATCCAAGAAACTATCTTTCAAAATAATTATTAATTAATAAGTAATAATAATTAATTTAAGTGAAATCTCTGGAGTGAAAAGGAACGACTGATGGCTGACTGTCAACTTTGCGACTACTGTTTGGTACTTACCCGAAGACATCGAAGTCTACCAACATGACTATGCATCTAGAAACATGATATTCTTTGGGCAGATTACATGAAACTCAGTGTCACTATTTGACAGCCTTGTTCACATTTGGCTACGCGGCAAAATCTGACAGAGGACTTGGGGATTTTTTGAGTATTAACAGTGACAAAGCTCTTGTGTAAGACAAAGACTCAAAACGAATTAACAACCTATAAAGATGAATCAAAATCCAGTTATCTCGGGTTGATTCCACCCCCATTTCGAATCCATTGAATAAATCCTAACTTGTTCAACGCTTGCGAAAAAAACGAACAAATTGTAAGTCGAGTATCAGAAAACAGGACCTACAGCAATTTTTCTTATCTGTTGTTCGATTGTTCGTTTATTTACGGGAATAACAGTTCAGGACTGATGAATTCTTCCAATTAGGATAAACAACGGGGCTATAACTTGATCAAATGACCACGTCCAGAATTGCGAAGGGGCTAATATTTATTTGTTTACCACTTTTCCGGCGAAGCAGACACTTCCCTTCCTCCATAAAGCGGCCCCACCTCTATAGAATCGCCACATAGCTATAAAACGGCTGAACTTGAAATTGAATTCAAACCGTCTTCTATTTAGTTTATATCGTTTTATATTTTTGTTTTCCGTTTGGTTCGGAATATCGCTTAGTTGTCCCTGTCTGTTCGAACTTAGGAATTAGTTTTAATACAAATGCGGCGCGGACGGTTATTAGTTTGGTGTCCCAAATCGATGACTTCGTCTTTTAGTCGTTACTTTTCGCATGTTCGGGTCGGAGGAGTATCGAAGGGGGCCGTAAGAAAACAGCTGCAGCATTTTCTGCATGGCCGGGCCTAGTGTGTCACTTCTTAATGCTTAGAAAATATATGATCGGCAGATATTCGACTCCGAGGGTAGAAGCGAGCGCACTACCCCCGCAATGACAAGAGGTTTTCAGTTTTCGTCGATAAGATAAAATTGCTCAAACGAACACGGCTTTACCATCCATTCCAATGGAATTTTCGTATAACGTTCACATGAAAATATACTAACCCGGAATTAGACATGAAACTTCCTTGGAGATAGATGTGAAACATTTCCATCCTCCTTTTTGTCGATTTTGTGTCCGAGTGAAGGATTTGTTTGGGGGATAGCAAGAGGGCGAAACGTTATTCGGCTGAATAATTTTCGCCTTAGGTGATGACCCGGCAAGTTTCTGATACCCGTTCGAGGAGATTAAAAATTTACCAATTAAGGCCGTCCTTATGAAAAATTGTGGAACGATTTTTCTCAGCGAATGAGATGTAACAGATGCAACTCTTTTCCGGAAAGGAAGAGACTAATCATCTGAATAAATAAGAGTAATTCGTTGCCGGAGCGCAGATCGAGTCAAACAAAAGCTTACGACTCCAATATCTCACGAGATCAAGGGAGAAGCAGTTCGACAAGCCGCCAAGTTAAAACGATCCAAATTGACGTTCGACTCTCACTGACGTTCCATCAGGTATTAATCAGATGAAAACCTCTACGATTTTTTGTGGCCAGGGGGGTAGCACGATTCTGACGTTAACCCTCCTGTTTTATTGGCGCTCTTTTTCTTTATCTTTTTTCACAGCCGGGAGTTGTGTTATGGTAAGACGTAGGTAATCTTAACCGTTGACGTGTGACGAAGGACGGCAATCACCGCTAACGGCTTCGGCTGACCGCCACCACGTCCAACCAGCCGTTCGCAGCGTCCAAACGTAATACGGAACAACTTATCTCGAATCTAATCTCTGAATCGAGACTGGGGGTTGTCCGCCCTCATCGGGGGACGCTTTTTAACGTCGACACCGATAGGGTCATTAGGGTAAAGCAAAACGAACCTAAAACCTCATAATAGTGTTTCTTTTACGCTTTTTTCCTTATTCTCCCTATTCACCCTATTTACGTCAGCGTTCCAATGGAACAAAGGGATCGTGGTATGATGAAAATCGGAATTCCGCTGACCGATGGAATTGCCCGCATCTCCTCCAATGTGTTTTGGATTCAATGAAAAATGCTGATGATTTAAAAGAGTAAATAGCAATACGAGCTCGCTTTTTTCTAGAATACCTGCTCAGTTTCTTATGGATAAGAACGAATATTTGTGGAGAAGAAGAAGCTGAATGAATTCTTCGGGAGATGTGAAGCATGATTTGTTTTGATTCACTGCGCTGGAAAGGTAAGCCTTGGTTATTGCCGCCGCGAGACGAAACTTATGGTGCGGCCACACAGACAGCTACGCTAGCTGTGCTACGGACGCGATTCCGTTTTCGACGAACCAAACGTCGTATGAAGCGTCAGTTTTGCTATGGAGCTCCAATCACAAATGGCGATTTTCGTCGCGGTCTGTGTCGCCCGAAGAAACAGTACTCTAACATCAAACGACTGCTGCGAAAGCGTAAACCAATTCAATACTATACTTTTTTTAGACCGAGACTAAGGTGGTCTCGGTCTCGTTTTCGATTTTCGACACAAGACCAAGACCGGCACCATGGTCTCACGAAACCCAACTTATACCCAATACAACTTTGAGCCGAAACGTATCTTGAAATGATTTCGTACTGCGGTGAAAATAATAATGATTAAAGTGAATAGAACTTGCAATTTTTCGATCCCACAATAATTGAAATGGTTTATATAGTTTAATTATTCTAGTGACATTCGAACGGAATATCAATCTTCATTTCATGAAAAAGTAAACAAAATGCTACTGTTGCAATTGAGTATTTGGCCATCTTTAAAAATTATGATTTTTTCCATTTATAAAAAGCGATAAACGAATTAGGCTTTCGTTTAATCGGGGGAATTGGAATGGCCGCTTTCTCCGCCGTGGTTTATTTCTATAACAAAAAGACAATAAGAGCGTCGACTGACAGCAGTATTTGTTTTACAGATGGATCTCGAAACCCAAACACAAACAAACCGGGTGGAGCTACGCGGTTAGGGAAATGTGGCTAATCCGTTTGCGAGAAATGAGGGCTACACTCAGTCATTATCGTTCCCTTCTCTCAGCGTTGTCGATGCCGAGTTTATGAAACGAGCCTTGGAAGTTGCTTTTTTCGAGAAATATCCGCCAACCCTTTCACAAGCAACAAATCCTGAACAAATAATCACTTTTCCCACAATGCAAAATATTTTTTCAATTACTCTGCTCCTCGTCTCTAGGTGGCAATTTTCTTCAAACAACTCGTTATTTCTTCCTTCGGAATATTTTCAGGCCAATCGCAGATATATTAGTGCACTGTGAATAATGTTTCAAAGACAGAGAAAAAGTTGCGCCGGAATATGAATCGATAGAACTTGAGGTGATTAACCGAAGAGGAGTGCTGTCTCCAACTGATGGTTGACATCGATCTCTAGTCAAATCGAGAGATAAGTCCAGAGTTCGAATATTAAAAATGAGCATCTTTCGAGGGGTTTCGTTTAGGGGTGCGCAAAGCAGATCAGGGGGAGACAGTGTCTTTTCTAATCAAGACTTGTGACCTCTAGAATATTTGATTCATACTGTATAAAGTACGTGGACTTCTCATTCTAATTGAAAGAGTTTAATCGCGGATGTCTTTAATTCAAAATTCACTATTCGTTTAATGAAGGAATTCTCAACTTCTGTCATCAGAAATAAATATCATTAGGAAATTGCAGCGCGAATACAAAGCTTGGGGTGAGACAATCGATGTTCCAATAGTTCGGATGGGGAGAACGACGTGTTTCCTTTTTTCCGCGTTGAGAGCGTTTTTAACATGAAAGATTCAGTACGTACTCGAGATCTTCATTTTCATCGTACACAATATGCCATAATTTATTGGAATTATTGTATCGAAACGAGATTAGGTTGAGAAATTACATTATAAATTCGAAAAATTTGATTAGATATTCATGTCGCATTCCCAGTTGCCCTCAATAAATTCCGAGACGGCGAGATTTGAATGAAAAATCAAAGTGGCAATCGGGAAATCCTGTAATTACTCAATACATTTTCTAAATGAATCGCGTCGTCAATAAATCCCTTCCCCAAAGTGTTCTCCACCCCAAGTAATCCATTTTGAATGGAAAGTAAGCAAATAATTCTGAACACCTTGCATTTTTTACCCTTCCTGTTTTCTTTTTCGCGAATCTCCTTTAACTGGAAGAAAAAGGCTTCCTTCTCCAACAATCCCAGATAAGTTGAAAGCCTTAGAGCAACAGCGGTCATCTTGGGATGCCCTGGGCGTGTTTTTTAGCAAATTCGGACATTGGTGTATGGCAATATAATGTGTTTTTTTTAGAGGGCTGAAATAAATTATAAAGCCCAAAATATTGTCTTCATTTCATTCAAACTGATCTGCGGAACTGCGTATGTGAATATAGAGGATAAATTTCATTTCGAATGAATTATTGCAGTTGATGCACATTGAGTCGGAATAAAAACTGTTATATATCGTTATTAGACGTCTCATTCTCTTATAAATGTGACCAATTCATATCCATCAAAGTAAGTATTTGTGGAATCATAAATTCTTCATTAAAACGCCAAAACAAGGTCATTGCAATTGGAATGAGGATTTAGGATTATTATAGCAAGTTTGTAGATCCCTCAACACCATTGAATGGCACCGGGTTTGATTGATATTTTATTTGGGTGATTCTGCAATTACGACTATTCTGTCGTTGCTCTTTCTATCGGGGTGAAAAACTTTCTGGAATTAACGGTTAAAGTTCATTAACTGGTTTATTTCCAGAATGAATCCCCACTATGGACGTTTCACTTGGCGTATTCCTACTCGTGGACAAATTTAACAACAAGGGATTTACTTGTGTGACTTTTGAGCGCAATGAAATCGGCTCACTTTTGAAACATTGGTGATGTGGCTAAACTTGAGACTGATCTCGAACTGCAAAGCGCTTCAAAAAATATTTGATATGAAATGTCATTCTTTCCAAACCCTTCTGTAGGCACTCCAACCCTTCCGCTTCTATCTTAATGTAAGAAAAAATTTCCGAAAAAAAAGACGGCTTCGTCGATATCTCGAGAACTGCTGATCCGCTCACTACTCGGTAAAGATAATCAGGGCGCCGTAACATAGCAGTTATACAACTCGAAACTACAGAAGTTCTATTGTGTCAACCCTTCTTCAATCCTATATTATATAATATTTAAGATCCATACTGTCAAAAATTTCGCTGAAAATATGAAATGTTTATATAAATACTGTTTACCATAAATTCTAATGGCCGCAATTGAAGTCCGTAAATTGTTATGCAACAAAGGCGACGGTCCGAGAGAATTCCGAACCGAAGTTAAAGAAAGCGAAATAATGCGTCCTTGTTTTGTATAAGCGAATATATCGTTGCACCTCGTTGAGGTGTTTACAACGACTGAGAGCCAGTCCGGGGAGTGGCTTGCTATTTCAAGCAGAATAAACACATGGCTGTTTTCTTTGTTCCGGCAAACTAAACAACCATCCTGGAATCCAAACAGGACGGCCAGTCCCAAATTCAATTTAGTCTTTGCATGCGGCTATATCGCAAAACGTCAACACGATTCTCGAAAGCCACCTCGAAGATGGACCTCTTCCACAAATGTAACAAACAAAGGGGATCGGTTTGATGACTCTGTATAGAAGATTAACGGATGCTATCGTATTTTGTTGGACATATAAACATGTACATTCCAAATTGATAATTTAACGTGAAATACCTTTTCATTCAACGGAATGTTCATGGCAAAATGATGAATAGTTTGCATAGATGCAAATTTCAGCCATTCGTGCGAAAGGAAGAAAAATATCGGCAACCATCACATTGCTTTTCACAGAGAAGCAATTCGCGAATCTTACTTTCAATGTGGATATACCCCAGAGAAAAAGCATCGATTAACTCTCCGGCTTGCGGAATGAGGCGTATAAAATTGCCGAACTCCACCTGAGGGTTTCCAGGATACTGTTGTGTCTAAGTGAGATGTAATTCTGTTCCAGATACGGGCACTATCGTCGCGAACTGTACTTTGTTATCTAGATAAATGGATGCAAAAGCGACTTCTTGATCTCTTTGAATATTTATGCGTTTTCTCCCTCCAATAAAACTTTTCCGATGTCTTGTTTTTGTTTCGGATTTTCAGATTGAGTAATGAGGATGTAGAGGTCCATATTGAAGTATTGCGGAATCACGACAGACTAGTTGAAGTTCAAACAATCTACACTACAGTCTCCATCATGGAAAATCGCAATCACTTGATTGTAATTGACTGTCTTCTTGAAACAGAAGAAGGGGAAATCATTTTCTCCATTTTCAAGAGAAAACGATAGCTACGACTACGTAAACGTATCAAAGCGCTCATTCATACTATCTCCACCCCCCTAAAAACGAAAAGCGTCGCCTATCAAATCCGCCACACTTTCAGTAAACAATACCCTATTTAATTACTTTCACAGTCTCTTGCACTCTTTTGCTCGCGCTAACTTCAACTTTTTGGTTTTGATGATACGAGAATTTCAACGTTATCCGGCAATTTGCTTTAGAAAATTGCAACCGAGTACAGGCTGTTCGCAAAACCCATCCTGAACTTTCGCTCCTCTGATTAATCTTTCAGTTATGTCAGTTAGAAAAACTGGATCGGTTCGAATATTAAAACGACTTCCGAAGTTAGGACAACCGATATAATATGGAGAAAGGAACGACGAAAAGTTTTGTTTTCAATTGAAAAGCGGAGGGAGTTCACAGAATTCACATTGAATTATATTCGAAACCACTTTTTAATTTCGACATTAGGTGCAAACTGAAACAGCTGCCACCTGGCATTCGTTGAAAGTCCTTAATTAAAGTGACTCGGAAAACAAAGAATACTACAAAATTGGCTTCATTGTTAATTATAATTCTCGAATATCTTAATTTCGAGAAATGGGAAAAACTTTAAGGAATACATCTATCAAGTTCGGAGCGGCTAGCGTTTTATTCAACTGGCGCTCATCGTAACTGGAAAATTTATTCCTCTCGATTCTTAAACTTTTGACTTCGCTGCTCTTTCGAACAGACTTTCCGAACAGTGCTTATGCATAGAAAACATTCGAAACGCGTCTTGAAGGCCTTGAGGGTGTTGAAACAACATATGCTCTAAACTGCTCTCCCGAACGATTATTTAATATTGAACTGAATATACACACATTGCATTTAGTATCAGAATATTGACTTTGTATGCTCAGAAGTGAAAAATACTGATAAAATAGAAAACAAATTATTCAAACGAAAAATTCTTCGAATAACACACTTCGCTGAATATTTGATTATGCAAAGGACATAAATCGATAAACATACTAATTTGGCCCCAGAAATCTTTTGAGGATATGTCCAATAAAATATATATACAGGTATTGCAAGTTTCAGACTTTTATCCATCAAGGATTCCTTGAAATTGAATATCAAAAAATAATTTTTCTTTTCAAAATCCGTTTATGAACAGAGTTCAAGTTATAATCTTCATAATAAAATTTATTTTTTTTTTATTACGAAGACGTTTTTCGCTACCCGTTTTGATGTAGATTAACTCCTCAAATCATCAAATTGATCGAAACGATCCTTCATGAAGAAAATAGTGGAAAAGTATTATCATCAATATTTATTTTCAACGCTGCGCTACAAAGCGACAAGAAAACCCGAAAGGCATCTTAAAAAACCTGAACGATGATACTTTGGACACATACTTTTTAATGAGCAAAATAACTATTGCCCGCACGCTCAAGTATCCAGTTTACTACACGGTTCGAAATTTTTCTGCGGTTTTGATTCTCAAAATTAAGTCGTAAAAAATATTGATTATAACATTTCGATTAATCGAAGAAGATCAAAAAATTCACCTGCTCGACATCTTCTGGATGAACACTTTCGTTGGGAGACGTGGCCGCAGACGGTCTCTGCGAAATCGACAGATTGATGGCCCCTTCGCCATCTACATCGTGGTCCATAATTCCATCATCCTACAATAAAAAAGAATTAGATTTCGAACGAAAAAATAAAACCGATGGGAATATTATGCACCCAATGTCGCAGCGTGTTGACCAGAATCAATTTCGTGCATCAGAAATCCGCTCAGACGTCTGACCCTTCGGCAAGAATAAAGAAACACTCAAGTTGACAAATATAAATATCAAAATCCGGAGCGTTTATCGAGTTTCCCCTCCGCCTAAGTGCTTTATTTCGCCCATTTGAAATTGTAAATACTCCCGGTAAGCTGGTCACTCTCTCCATCCCGCTCAACTACTTTATTCGACATCAAGAGATCGGAAGAAGGAATCCGAAAAACTGGCTGAGATGGAGAAGGGCTGCTATTGTTGGGTATGTTGAAAAATGAGGAACGCTTAATGCACGAACTGTTTGTATCTCGATAAAATGATTACGCCGGCCAGTGACGGGTAATCCCTATTCTTTTCTTCCACACTTTACTGACTGTGATTGAAGGTGACGTCGTTAACTTTAACCTGAACTCCATTATACCCAAATGAAATGAGAAATAAAATACAGAACGCCCAGAAATGTGGACTAAACTTGTGCAAAAAACGATTTTCAATAAAACACTGGAGTGTTAATTTCAGGTATGCTTACATTCATATTATATTTTATATGTTTGAGAGTGATTGGCGAAACATCAAACTTCAACATAATGCTCTGGATTAGATTGAGATATTCTACAAGATCGATCTCAAGTCAGCAGAAAAAATTTAGGAGCCTTGGCAAAGTTGAGCAAATGTTTGAACAAAGTTTGCAGACATTTGCAAACATTTTGTATTTATAATTTTTTCAATGATTCCAATTGAATTCCGGTCAGAATGAAATAATTCAAGCGACGGATTGAAAGTTTGGAAAAAAAGAAAGTACGTTGTGCAGGACTGAATCTCATGAATCACTCCTTTAGAATAACGGAAAAAATCATTTTTGTGTACGTTAAACTTCAACATGATTATTTAAATTAGAACAAAAATTAATAACAAAAATCAGTGCGTATGTTGGTAACATCCGCAGATATTTTGAATTTCTAACCCTTCCATGAATGTTAGAAAGAATCAACAGATTACTTTACTTTTCTATTAGTAGTAAGCGACCTAATCCTGATGCCTAGCAAACGAAAATACATTTTTCCTTGTTTGTTTGCGGTAATAAAAATATGTCCAATTCGCAATATGTACACATATTTTCATTGAATACATAATCACGCAAAATGTAACAAACTTATGTTAAAAATGGGCCGCAATTGAAAATATTCTGCAATTTTCTCAGTATCGAGTATTTCATAAAAATTGCGATATTTCATATCCCCAGGTTTTTTTGGGATGTATACTAAAAAATAAGGATAATAATAGTCATAAAATATACGAGTTAGCAGGAATATCGCAAACGGAGGCCAGAACGTTTAGTCTAAATGGACGAGTGTCCTGGGGCCGATAAAATCACGAAAGGTGTCTTCTCCTATGGGATTTTACTAGCTCATGCGTAAGTGCAACCCTTGAAAAGGCGCAATAAAGTTGGATGATATTGGGGTATTATGATCCGAAATATCGGATAACTAGTTCTTTTTTGAATATTACATTTGATGAACGATGATCAATTTTTTTGATAAGAGAAAAGTAATTTTTGATAATTTCCTATTATATAACTCTTTTCCATAATATGTGAGGATATTATAATGTTGAAACAGGGTTTATGTTATTTTTCGCTCGATGGTCCGCTATCCTCGTTTATAATCTGATCTGAAGCTAGCTTTTTCCTTGCAACTGGTCAGGGGTTTTTGTTAAATCACTGCAATATAATACAGTCCGCCAGTATAGAGAAGATAGCGAGGACCTATCATCTGGATTATCCTTTAAACGGGATAAATTACCGCCGGGGACCACTATGTTTGCACCTTATCTACTTCCTTTCCACGCATTCTACACGTAAAAAGGGGTCAAAATAAAATAAATCTCAATTTTCGACATTTTTCCACTTATGCCTCTGTGGGTAATTAAACAAATAGTCCTTCACGAGTAGCGATAAACTGTATAATCAGCTTCATTTCCGTTGTTGTATATTGAATATGGTGTAGGTTTCATGGCAAAAGTGAAATGCATTCCTTTGGTACAGAATGTTGCCGCAAAAGAGAAATAAAATTATCTTTATAACATGCATAAATTTTTCACATATTAAATCCAATTTAATGTATACACTAAAAAAAATATGGCAAATTGAAGTTTCACTTCACTAATTAGTGACACCACTATGCCATAAAAGAGTTTGTGTAACTATAAATAAAAAGATATTGATAAAAGCGAAATTTTTTCACACTTCAATATAAGGCCCATTTCACAATTCGTATTGATATACAACAGCGGAACGTTGAAGTAAAAAGAAAAATCCGATACCCGACAAAGAGATTCAAAATTACCTGCCGGAACTGGCAAATTCTGGAAGGAAGGGAGTTTAAATTGAGGGATGATGATATGATTATGACTTTTTTATGGGAATATGACAATAGCAATCTCGTGATATATTACTGGCGTGAAAAGAATATTTAAAAAGCCGATCAATAAAAGGTTTCATATAAAATAATCCATTTCTGAAAGAAAGTTCTGTTTTTCCTTTTATTTATGAATTAAAACCCACTTTTCTCATATAACAAACAATATTAATTTGTTGGTATGAAATAACATTAGAATATACCGAACGATTCACTTCGATGAACTCTCAGAAATATTAATTCGCCGAAATAAATTGAGAAAGGGCAATAAGGGACTGAGTGTATCATTTACATTCATGATGTAGCTCCGAAGTTGGTTTCAGCGCAATTACGAGATTTCTTCTAGTGTAGCGGACAAATTTTGTCCGTTCGATCGCTGATCTAAGAACTCATGAATATTTCGATTTTTATTTTCCTTAATGAATCACATTTAGAATGCGTCCATTCAGATGTTGTTTCATTCGAAACTTGATGAATATTTTTGTTCGGTACAATTACGGAGATAATTTCAGAGAATTGCTACAGTAATTCAGCTAGAATGAAAACATGACTGAGCGACGTTGGATTTTTAATTTCCACCCACTTAAATAAGAGGCAATCAGTAATCAGAAAATCGAAAGGTCTGAGGCAAAAGTGGTAGCATAAGCAGCAGCCCATCTCAAAAGAGCTCATTTAAAAGCCTCGACCATAAATATTCTTCCTTCCACCCCAACTTCCTGCGAATCGGAGTGGTTCAATAGCTGTACGGGATCGACAATTCAACTTCCCCAATTTAGAATAATCCGGATCTGCCAAACTCTAAATAGCAAGAAGAGTGAAAACGAATTAAAGAAAAAATCAGGAAGTATCCGGAGGTTCCGATAACATCTCAGCTTCGGTATTTTGGAATCGGATATTCTCATCAGGAATAGCGATTTGCAAATTGGGATGCAGGCGGCATCGGCGCGCCAGAGGGATGGGGTAGGCGGTTGAAAACGTGGAAACAAAATTAAAATAAATTCTGCAAGGAAAAACGCAGAGATCGAATCGGTGATAAGAAAAATAAGTCGTTCGGGAACAATGTTCAACTTCGTCGTAATGAGTATCTCGAATTTATATACCCGATGAATCCATAATTTACTGATCATAAAATTACACCCCAATATCTTCATCTCGAACTGTTTCCGTTGAGACATTGTTAAAGTCATCTAACGATGATTGAATGAGCAGAGTTATGAGGGATGGATCGTCTTTGAATAACAAACTGAAAACTATGTAACATCTTCGTTCTATTATACAAGTGCAGTGATAAATATATTATTTCATAGCTCTGAAGGAGACGTTCTTGATGTCGACTTTGATTTCGTGGAAAGCATTTGCTTCAAACCAATAGATATAAACATTTTTAGTTGTTACAAATTAAAAATTGAAACTTTACTTTAAGAAACTGACTATACATCTGTGTACACATCCTTTTTGAGAATGAACAGAGTATCTTTGTGAACCTTTCAAATAGGATCTCAGAAATGAAATGAACGAACTATTTTCGGCTATTTTTGGTGTAGGTCTGATCATTTTATTCGTACATTGCAAATCAAATTGAGAAGAATTGTGAGAATTATGTGCATAAGATACAAAAATACCTGATTAATTGATATACTTTTCACACAGTTTCCACATACTGCAGTCATGCAAGATTTCTTGTGACGATGTTTTGATGTTCACCATGACAATCCGCAACATTCGGTTGAATACCAAATATAATTTTACAAAGACAAAGGATTCATAATACAACAACTTGTAGAAAATATATGGTCATGCAGAGAAGAAAATGCAAAATCAACATATTGATACTGGGGATGCCACGAATAGTGACTTGGTCGAATATCGAATAACGAATATTCGGCCAGTCCTTGGACCCAATATATTCGGTTCGTTTTGAACATTTTTCATTGTCAATCGAAGTATGCACCCATACTATCTAAAACCCTTTGCCACTACATGGGTAGGTGCTTTATTCCTCCATTCCAGAAGTCTCTTCCATGATTGGCATGAAAGCACGTTCCACAGCCTTTTCACACTTAAAATTTTCCTACACAAGAAAATGAAGTGATAGGTTAGATACATGCGCTGGATGACTTATAGCTTCGTCTAGTTGCAGTGCCAATTGCATTGTACTCTGTTATCTCAAAGTTACGAAAAAGGTTATTAACATCAAAATAGTCAAGTATTTGGGAACCGACAGTACGATTTCAGGAATCCGCGACTAACAAGTGACTGTTTGGAGAATATGAAGCAGCTGCCCTCGATAACACTAACGCGTTTGACGGTGTTTGGCACATTTCACTAATAAACAAACTCATCTGCTTCGGGGTATGTGCCTGGTTGAGGATGGTGGACGGTATGTTCTTGGAAATATACCCAGCTAATGCTGGTGTACTCGAGGGATCCGTATTATGTCCTACTCTTTTCGTCATCCATATTAATGATTTGCTAAGTTTCACAGAAAACATACATTCCAATTTTGCTGGAGATAGCACCCTTATTGCTTTCATCTACCACGAATGAAATGCCCGTCACAGCAAATCTCGCTTACTAAATGGAGAATAACAACATAAGAAATCCGAGAACCTGCAGCTGTTGGGATCACAATCATTTCGGCAATTACTTGGAGGGACTACGAAGCCAACATCGCAAAAACCGTTTCTAGGAAGCTGAGTTGTACGTTCAGATCAAGAAAATCTTTCACAGTATCTCAGTCTACAAGTTCCAAATGCGACCCGGCCTTATGAGCAAACGTTGTGTGTTCCAAAGCACTTCTTCGAAATCGTAGATGCTATGTCGAGGAAAGCAATTCTTCTGGTGTCCGATCATCAACTCACCGATCACCTGGACTCGCTTTGCCACCTTCAGAAAGTGGCTGATCTAAGTCTCTATTACCAATACTGCTAGGGATACTTTACGGGTTTTCTTGCTGAAGCATCGTTAATCGAAGAGCCAGACATTCTGATTTCACCTCCCAACCGGCAACAGTATGTACAAATATGTCTAAAAAGTCATTTCTGTAAGTACAGAAGAGTCGGGATGTGAAAGTTTCTTTCAGCTCAGGCGGCCTCCTATGTCACGATTTAAGACGAAAATCAACAGACATTTTCATCTTCTCAGGATGTCACTATAGCGGGTAACCATGACTTGATTTGCACGCAGCTATTCGCAGATCTTTCACTAGAGCCAGTTACTGTACCCGTCAAGTAAAAATGATTTTTACATTGGAATATTCTGTCTGTGGGAACTATAAGCTATATCCAAGCGATATTAGTGTTGTTTGAAAAACGCCTTTGAAGATTTATAGACAACATGTGTTGCACGTTGCATTTACTCATACAGACAGAGGAGATATACGAAATACCTAAATTAATTTCCTGTTGGCACTGCATTTTTCTTCCCCCTGATATTGCTGTTATTTTTGCTTATATGTTTATATTAGAATACTTGTTCATTCACGTTGGGTAATCTCTAGAAAAAACAAATGAAATTTTGTTTCAATGTAAAATCAAAAATACGATACAAAGCGTCTTAACAGACACTGTCGCAGTTACCATGAAGTGTCGCAAAATCGCTAGAATTATTGTCACAAAAACTGGGATTTTATAGCTTTGGTTTTGAACCAATTAATCGCCAACTCATTGTAGACGGAAGGAAGCGGCAACGAATGAAACGGGTGCGCGCGCAGCAACAAAATCGAGATGTGGCATCGGCATCTCAAACTTTTATTTATTTATTTTCAAGAAAAGAAATGATATGAAATGTGTGCTGATCAAAAAGGATCGCGCTTGGCGAGCAGTTTCGCACTGGGCGGGCCTTCCACTTCTCGTGCCAACCAGGTGGCGAGTGCGCAGACTTGGTGCCCGCCCTCGCCGCCTCCGAAGCGGTCATCCACGTCTACATCTAGAACAACGGCCACTTTAAGCACGTGGAGCATATCGACTATCTTATGAGAAGCCGCGGCGGGCGCCGCTACCGTCGCCGTCGCGATATCTCGACATCAGAGACAGCCTGAACCTAACCTTCCCCAACAGCTTGTACGGTAGGGGTTCCCTTACGACGAAGGACATCACCCTTACAATTGCTCGTTTGATCATCATAAAGTCATAATAGTGTGTATACATAGGTATGATAGTGACAAATAGAAGAACCCGAAATCAAACAGATTTACATCGTTCGAATATTATTGCTCACCTAATTATCTAACTATGAACGTGTTCTCTTTTATCGCAATAGACAAAAGTAAAATGTTAGCTACATATTTTTATCATTAGAAATATCACAACACTTGCGACGAAAATATTTATTTGATTGTAAAGAAAAGAGATCGATTGGACGATGAATCTTATTTTATGATTTCGTCTATCATCTGTTCTGCTTCTTTGTTATCTTAATCTATAAATTGACTCAAGATTAGTGACGAACAACTGCGGTACCCACTCCGACGGATTCACACAACCAGTAAGAAAAAAACTAACGGCACACATGGAGCAAGTGGACGAAATGTGCGAAACATATGTTCAAGTCAGATCTGTCACATCTTCGAAGTTTTCCGGGAATCCACCGAACTCGAGAGGTTTTTACGGAATCTCATACATTCATTGACTATCAGCCTACATTTTCTCTTACTCCGAAATCACAAACAATCTGTTCACTCAAAAATATGAATGATAATTTAAATATGATATAAATGATAAATCTAGAATTCAAACGTTTTCCCCCCATTTCCCTTTTAAAATAATCCCAATTTTTTTCATCCAACATGTGGAGACGCTTTTTATAAATAGGGCACAATTTCCCATTCCATTAAAGATTCTTTTTTCACGTTCGCAGGAAAATTTAGGTACGATTTAACAGAATTTTAATCAAGAGACATTGTTGGTCGGAACTGAGGTCGTAGCAGTCCGGCCGTTGACGTTAAACACTGGCCAACTCCGGGCCGACGCTAGTATCCAACGGTCGTCTGTCAGTACTATGCTGACGTTGGGCTAGTGGTTGTTCACGCGACTGTAAGTTGCCGGTGGTTAGACGACGTTGAATTTCCCATCGCCCGTCAGACCGATGAACACACTCATGCAGTCCAAAGCGGAGGGAATATTGCCACCTGTACATAGTATGCACTACAGATGCGATTTTGGAGCGCGATTTGGGCGGAACGGTCTGTCGCGTTCCAGTGGATTGAAATACCGCTCTCTCCTGGCGATTGCGAGTAACGGTCAGCGGCAACGATTCGTTGCGTCGAGCCACTACAGTGCTACGGAACGGGTACTTCGGAACAGGCTACGAATACGGATACCAAGTTCCAAGCGCTGTAGCGTTGCTCTCGCGATTTCGCGAACTCGTTGCGACCACATCGATCGTTGCTCTCGATCACTGCGATAGTGGCGTTTTATTCGCAATTGTTATCCTAGAATAATTTTTGAAGGCAACAATGACGCGCCCTGGTCAACGCATCGAATGTGTGCTGTTTTAAAAAAACGCAGTATTTTTTCGGAACGGTCGCCTCAGTCGCGCGACTTGTGGAGAACCGGTATTCCCATCTCTAATATGCACATATTTGTAAGTGCAATGGTTATTATAGGGTCATTGCGCCAGTTCACCGGCCACAACCTACTGTCGAACATTTGTCGGATAGTTCTTACAGAGAGCTTAAAAATTAATAGAACTATTACGACTATCTATATTATATTATAACTACCCAGGCACAAGTGCACAATGCCAGGCATTGATTCGTAAAACAAGTAAATTGCGATTAATATCGACCTAATATAGACGTTTGAATAATACAAAAAAAACCAGTAGTGTGTCCCGATTTCCACAATAAGTATTTTATCATTTTTGGTATATCTTGGATATCGTATATATGATATATATATAATATGAAAATAACGAAAATTGATTTTGTTGGCTCATCGTCCATCCGACGAAAAAATGTTTTTCCCTGGACCCGAATTGAGATGGAAACTATTTGGATGTAACATGTACATACAGGTCTTTGTTAGACTCGCCTTTTTTCGTATAAATATCGCGCGTTCAGGTTCCTCGGCCGCCGATAGACTTCGAGGCGGTGCCAACAGATCCTGTTTCCCTCCTGGAAAAAATTTTTCGTTTACTCATCCTGTATATTCCAATACCGACAACAAAAATTATTCTGTCTCCACCCCGCGTGTAGCGGACGAAACGGTGGACCATGTTCACAACGACAGCTGGGATCAGAAAAATGTAAACATGCTGATTCGAATATTCCTAGCGATTTGCTATACGAAAACTGAAAAGTGCTCGATGAATAAAAACTACTTCGACTAAGTCATTTTAAAGAAGCAAATTTATCTATATTCAATAGTTATCACTTATTAGTTTTTCGCTTATTAAATCAATGTGCCACGTATTACCGCAATACTAAATAAATGACTTGGCACTCAAGTCCAGATTCACGTTATTGTGTTGATCCAATTTTGATCAAATCAATTATTATCATACGGAATTCCGGTCCAGTATAGTCGGACAAAGAACAAATATACAGGATGAGGCAAAAATATGGATACACCAGGTTAAGTTTGTAGCAGGTCATTACAGAGAAACCAAAATCATTATTCCTATCTAAGTTGTGAAAACACACTTTTTGGAAATGTTTGCGGTTTTTGGGCGCAAGTCCAAAACCTTAAATGCGAATACATCCCAAGTGACATATCACAAAATAACAGTGAAAACTAGAGCTCCCTAATCTCAACTCAGTTGAGGCGCTGGAACTGCCAGAACTGTTTAACGTTTTCAGAAAACTGGCAGCGTGAAGGACCGCCCAAGATGTGAACGACCGAAATTGGCTACAAATGAAGAGTTGTCTCATGGAGTGTTGCAATTTGTTGTAGGGATTTCTTTCTACCAAAAATTTGATCAAAAATGTAGTTTTATACTAAATCTGGTCACGGTGACTTGGAGTGTCTTTGCATCTCAGATTTTCAAGTTGCTCCGAAAAACCCAATTTTGGAAAAAAAGGGCAAAGATTTCGAAGAAGTGTTTTCCCAAGCTTGAAAAGTGTCATGAGTGTGGTTTTCCTACTTTGATTCGCTACAAAGTTAACTTGGTTTATCCATACTTTTTCCTCACTCTAAATGTGGAACCTCTTCAGGTAATATCAGCAATGGAAACGAGAAACTTTTATGAAGATATAAAATTGAAACGAAAATGCGAAGACTTGGGGAACGTCTATAGGTCAAGCTCAAGGTTTCTTTTAGGTCTTGCAGACTTTGAAATTGTTGGTCATTTCGATGAAAGCATTCAGCCTTATTTTTTGGAGGTATTCACGAAAATCGAATGGAGAAACCAGTGTTCCAGGAATACTCATACCTTTTATTGAATCCCAAACCCGAAACAAAAAAATTTCTTCAAATTCAATCAAAAATTCTTTTCGGAATTTATCGCATCGCGATTAGGAGAAATCTCTGACAGACATCTGATAATGTGCACTGTGCACCCAGTCAATACAGCAAGCGTGCGGAACGCAATTGGCGACCATAATACCGCACAAGATTGACAGTGTTTTAATTACGAAACAAAACAGTCGAGAATGGAACACTTTTGGCGAATAGGAAAAAGGTTTCATAACTGTTAAATTGTCATTCTAGATCACGGAATTCACTGTTGTACGAATTCACCGACGAAGGATCAACTGTTCCGAAACGCGTATGCAAGTGTAAACATAAAATACGAAGGAAATTCAGATTTTCGCGTAGGTACCTGTTTCTTGCGTTTCCTCACAGAAAGTTGATGCAGTAAATTCACGAATTTGGCGTGCCACATTTGATTTATATATTTTTATTTTAACAACGGAAAAGCGCGACTAAGAATGAATTTCTCACCTTAAGTTTTCTATTATCAACAGTGGTATCACTATTTCACATAAATGACTCTTATTGTTGAATTGTTTAGCTCACAATCTTTCAAAAGGCGATATCATTTCTCTGGTTATCGAAACTATTCGATATTATTTTCGCACTTACAAACTAGTTTGTTATTGACCGAATGCTAGTTGTGCCACATACTGAAGATCTACAACTAACATTGAAATAAGCTAAATATGCATTTGACGAATTGTTTATGCATTTTATTCGCTAGTATTGGAGGATATAAACAGTTTATAAATACGAATGTTTTGCGAACCAATCCCACAACACGCGTTTCAAGATTTCGGAATAAATTCTAAGGATTACGCAGAAATTCTTTCGTCAGCTTTGAAAAGTTCCTTATGTTTGTTGCGCACCTTTCAGAATACAAAGAAATTTTGACTTGGTTCGGGAACAAACTCTGAATATGTTTGGCAGTGAGTCATTATGCCATAATTCATATCTTCACTCTTGCACGGATACGAGTTTGCACGAACGAAGTGGTGAAAACAGCTAATTTCGTATAGACGATTACAAAATGTGCCAAAAAATGAATGGTGTAAAAAAATTTCCCGTTATCCAGATTCCTTTTATAGTACTCATTTATTATTAACGATAAGAATTTTCATTCAGGGATGATGTGATTATCGAAACGCTTATGTCCATTTGTAGAGTAGTAATAATTTGTCATCATAAACCCTATTCAACAAAATTTCGTCCGGACTCTATTAGATTACGAGGAATTCGAGCAAGGGCATGACTTCGCGTTAACTGAAACTCAATTTTGGAATTCGTCACGTAATAAGTATTACTATAACATGTCACAGATATTGTTTCAAGAAAAATATCGAAATCCGACCACGATGATTTCCAATTTTCCGCACGTTTATGTATACAGAAGCATAAAACGAGTGATAGTTCCCAAGATTTATCAAAACATCTTCATTCGTAGACCGCATGTTTCCAAGAACGGAGATGGCTTCGATTTACCAACAATTTGAAAAAAAATGCGAAAATGAGAACGCGTAATGAAAATCTGTTGCTGATATGTGCGAAGTACCTCTAAACACAATAACACGAAAGACGACCGCTTCCAATCGATCTGGGATAAAGTATAATAAATTCCTGCGAGGCGGCGTCAGGCAATTCAGAATGTTTTTCTGATGCTGCACGATTTCCCTGTACGATGGGTGGCGGGATTGTTCGTTCCAGTCCCCATCCCTAAGCGTAATATCCTGGCAACGGCATAACTGCATTTTTATCTTGGCCGCTGCCCCAAATAAGCGCCGAAAAATGTAACATCATCGTTGTTTACCAGAATCTTGCACCGATCGAAAAAGCTGATCTAAATGCACTAGTCATTCTCCGATGCACAAAGAAATGTAAACAAACCCATTAACATTCTGTGTTGCTTTCAGTGGTACATTATTTGATGAGTGGAATGTGTAGGGTATTTCGCACGTGGATATTATTCGATGAACAAGAAGAAGGATAAATGTACATTCTTTGTACCAAATTTCGAGTTTTCTTCTCAAAGATTGTTCGCATCGAACATTATCGACGGGAAATCGAAGCGTATACACACACACACACATATGGGCTACCGAGGGAAAAAGGCTCACCGTTACAAACTGTCTACAATCAAATTTCCAGATGGACGTCAATAAAGAGTAACGAATCGTCGAAATCATCGGCATTCTGTTTTTTTTTTCATTTTGTGATCCATGCAGAATAGTTTTCTGCACAGTTTGGATTGTAACGAAGAAGAGTGAACGAAAACCAGACAATAGCGAAAATGGAAGGGCGCTGAGACCATGCACGTTTACACGCATTCATTAACTAACTCCTCGGCTGGCAGATTCCTAAAACGAATATTAAACAATACAAACAAACTCTAAAATATCATTAGCATGATATCCAGACACACACTCTGTCCCATATTTTGCAGTTCGGCATACAAACTGAAAATTCTATCCGAGGGGACGGAAGACGATCGATTTCGGTATGTACTTTTCACATTCACAGTTTGTTTAAACAAATTATTATATTTAGCTTGTTATTTCAAGTTTGATTTTCAAACTTCACTCATACAATACCGAGATTTTTCAATCGAAGAATATTTTTTGACAAATTGAAGTAGGATGAACATTCGAAAATTATTTTCCCCTTCACGACCAGTCTGCCTTTTTTCCGTATGATTTTTCATCAGTACTCGGTTTTGGAACATAAGAAATGAATGATAATTAGAAGCTGTCAGCCTGGTATTGTGCGATTGGAAAAATCGCAGAATCAGGCATTGGGATAAATAGAAATATTCATTTTAGGAGTGAAAAGTTATTTCATAGTCCCTAAAGCTTAACAAAGACAATTACCGATTGGATGCCGACAGGGAAGAGTTTTTAATTATCACTTTTAAATCCTCTTTCGGAGCCCGGAACGAGACAAAAGCTTTAAGAAATCTGCAAACCCTTGCGACTTACCGCACCGCTTTCCATCTGTGCCCGCTCTTTCTGATTTGATTGCGATTTTACAGGTCATCGACGATTTTTTTTGCGCTTTTACTGTCATCTGATCATTCAGAAATTCATTCAAAACAATGCAACTTCGGGAGAATGGAAAAACAATCAATATTAAAGTAGTTCACCGAATGATTTTCTCTGGATATGTTTGATTTGTAAATTGGAATTCTTTCTCACGAAGTTTTCCCGCGACCTATTAGCTTTTCATCAATTGAAATTTCCTGCTGATATCATTCTATGCTTATTATTCCAATTTAATTAAAACTGATCTTCAGAAGAAATCGTTGTGTTTCAATTTATGTCTGTCATTAATATATTACGCAGGTCATTTTGATATCAATTAAGAAGCGATTGTTTCTACTCTAACGAGAGCATTAATCCGTTATTTCACGTGATATATTTCTCCAATTTTCTTCGAAATGGTAAGTCGTAGCAAAAACAATGAGAGAAGAAATTGTTACCATGTATATACTGTTTGTTGAAATATCGAAAGTGGTGGAATTATTAGCCGAAGAGTTTCAACATTGTTTTTCCTCAGAGACGGTTCACTTTAGACAAGAATAATAGTCGAGGCGATTGTGGCCCTATTTGATAGCAATTGAATGCTGAAGAACCGAAAGCGGAGACGGTTTTAGAATTTGAGTATTATTAAAAAATGTTTTAAAATCTTTGGCATTTCTGTTTTCGTTTTTTGTGCTATTCCTGAAATATCCGGGAAAATTGTGAACTTTTAAGATTTTACATTTTTTTTGTAAACTTGTTCTAGCCGTGATTCAGATTGTTTTAGATCAATGCTATCATTTTGTTCCTAGGCGAAAATGAGATGAATGTAGAGCGTGACACACATCGAGTTCGAGAGTGGAATACAATAAGCAGCATCTCAGAGTGATTAATATTCATTGGTAAACAAAAGAATCTACGTCAGAACAGTTATTTCGCATTGTCTTAAAATATGTTGACCAGTTGTTTCGTATGTATATATATACAATTTTTAACACGCCTGTTTGTTAATACTTCCCATACGTTTTCTGTCTTTCATCATAAACATTCATGACAAACACGATATTTCTTAAACAACTTCAATCACGTCCATTCATCTAGGACTGAATGTATAGAACCATCGCGAAGTATCCTTTTATGGATGGATACACATAGACACGATTTAATATGAAATTGGCACAAAGTCAACTCTCTGTGTTTCTGAAAATCACGTCATGACGCTAAAAAAACGTCAGATGCTTTTTATTATTAAATCATCAATGTGTTGATTTCAGTGATGTTGTGGATAACATAGTTCAGAAATATTCTGGCGAACCATTTCATCAGAAATTTCGACAAAATTATAATTTTGATGTGAATTCAAATTGACCAGAATTATGAATTTCTAAAACATCAATTTGATATTGCTCAAGTTATGCTTAATATAAATAAAACAAAATAACCAAAACAAATAATAGTCAAGTTGATTCCCCACTGTAATTGCTAGACCTAATTTTGCATGCTTCAATATCCAGAAAGACATGATTGAAAAAATTGTATCTGTACGGTTTGATTAAAAAAAAACAGGTTCATTTGAAAACAGTTATTTATTCGTTTCGTCCCTGATTGAAAATAGAGGAGTTTCTATTCCTATAGTCTCTAATATCCGTAACAAATTCTGCTGTGATGCCGGTTCAATGTCAACAACAAACAAGGGGACTCGTTTTTATAGTTTACAGGCCCGTTCTTTCTTATTTTTTATCTATTCACGATTTCGATGAATTCGTCCAGTCCATCCAGAGCCGAATCTATAAATTTGAAAAGGGTGGCCAAACTGAGAATTTACCGACCCTCAAGGTTTTTCCTATTTCATTTACATACAATTAAGTTCAAAGAAGAGCTTTTTTGGGGAAATTTGCGAATACTTTTCGAAGTTTCAAGACATCACACTCAATTCTGTAAACAGTAAATTTCAACAATTCCAAGAGATTTTGTGAAAATTCGATTATTCCTAATAAATAAATTAAAATTTTCATCAGCATCAATCTATACTTTTCTTTTTCTGAAACATGGAATAAATTTGTTTCTGATTTTCTAAAAATATTCTAGAAACTTTTTGATGAAATTCATAGGAAAGTTGCAAATATTTTCATGAATTTAATATCAATTGGGATTTCTGGAAAAATCTTGTCGTTTTCTTTAAACACTTCAAAAACTTCCGAATGTTTTGTCACTTTTCTAAAGTTTTGAAAGTATTTTCGAAAATTTGCTTAGGAATTTGCGTACAGAAAAATTTTTTTTATGATTTTTTACCCGCGGAAGCAGTTGGTCGAATTATCTGATGGTTTTAAAGAACAATGATTGATTTGAAAACAATCCCCGTATTTTCATAACTGAATTTATTTATCGTTGAAAAATAAGTACGCCACGAAACGCCACCTATCCGCAACAGCACCGGAGTACCGGTGAAGGAGACGAGAGAGAACCTTGAATTAAAAGGAAGAGCACAGGACTTCGGTACCAGATAGCTTAGAAATGTATTTTTAAACCATTCTCTAAGTGCTGCAAAAATTATCATGATTTGAGTTAAATTCTTGGGTGAAACCGAAAACGACATTCTGGTTGCTAACTAATGAAAATGAAACAGATAGAGTGATCAATATATAGAGGACTCCCATATGGATACCAGAGAGTGGATAAAAACCGAGGAGGAAAAATAAAATTCAAAAGTATTCTAAAAATACGTATAGTATGATCTGTTTGTTGTCTCATCGTCTATAGGTAACGGACGGTTGTTTTGTAATAAACAGATAAAAGTAGCGGAAAGATAAATTCTGTTTACTTTGTACACATCAATTGAAAACCTAAACTCCCTCCTCATGTATACTGTGAAACTGCGTCCCATCATATCTTTTTTTATTTTCATACAATCATCTCAGCGAAAATATAGAGCGTTCCTTTATAATATCGAACAGTTTTCAATTAACCAGGTTCTCGGAGAATGTCTTTGTTCTCGGGAGTTCAAACAGAATTTGCCACTAAGAAATAGCGAATTTAATCTATTAGTTATTGGAAAATTGAACGGGGAAAGATTTTTCTTTCATTTTTCGATTGTTATTAATTAGGTCCCAATTAAGTTCCGTTTCGTCAATCTTCGTTTGGCATTCTTTTTCGTTCGTTACGCTTCTTCTTTTCGATCGGATCGAAGCGCTGGGAACGCGGGGAATCGTTTATAATTTCGTGTAAACATCGTTTTAAAATCGTTGGGAGCTTCGTTCTTTGTTGAAAGTTCAGCCGCAGGGATCGTTAGAATGCTCCTAAGACGCAAGTAAACACTCACTGATATTTATCAAAAATGTACGCGCATTTCCTGGATGTTATTTGGAAATATCTCGACGTAGATTCTTTTCCGAACTTTTATTCTTTATCTTCTTTTTTTTGTGGATTGTTTACCTTGGGATCATTCGTCATCTTCGGTCTTTCATGCCCTTCGCGCGATCTGTTACTCAAGCTTCTTCAAGAGTATGCGTTTTGAGCGAACGAACGGGATAATCGTTCCGTTCCGAGCAGACGGTCGATTGTGAATGTAGATTTTACTGCAATAATCCCAGGAACGTCAATTTCGCAGGTGAATATTTCGGTAAATGGATTCGTTATGTTCACGGCTTGTCAAGTGTTTTACATTCTCACAAAGATGTATGTTTGATTGTTGCTCTACTCGAAGATCTTCATCGGGCCGTTTGAGTCCGAAAACAAACAAAGGAAATGCGACTTCCAAGAAATATTTAACAAACATTTGTTGTGCCTATTTGAATATATCTAACAATAGCGGCGACGTTTGGCTTGTAATTATTCTAAGGAGTTTTTCTATTTAAACTTTGGTTGAGTAAAGGTGAATATTGAAAAGTAAATACATATTAAAGAAAATGCTATGAATGCGACATCGCAACTTTCGATGTAGGAGCAATACTTTATCCCACTAGAATTGTTGCATTAGAAAGCACGAACAGTAATTAATATTGAAATAACAACGAAAACGATTATGAAATCACATCGAATAATTCAATTACTTACAGTGTATGTCGATATCCTCTGCGTCGGAAGCCACGGACTCGTTGAATAGAAATGATTTTTCGTCCAATTCACTGTCCTCTCGAAGGAAACTTCCCCAATGTGTCCCTACAAAAGATGAACATTCAAAAGAAAGTGAATTATCAAACAGTACCTGAATAAATATACGCGAATCTGTCGGAGCAACGGGCGGTCGGGAAGGAAATCAAAATTATCTTTCCTCAAATAATGATTTCAGATGGGCAGATGCGAAATTAAGCGAATATTCATACGAGTAGCATGGGCTCATAAGCAAACACGCAAACCGTAAAATTTCAATTTTCTGCCGAGTTCAAATTGTTGACTGAATTCCCTTCATATATCTTGGAAAATATTTATTGGTTCTATTTGATCTCTCGTGTGTTTTTGTACCCCTTTCGTCAATACGAAAATATACACAAGGGTTGGGAAAGCGGATATCAACACATGTTTGTTACAATGTATCGCAAACAGGCACCAAATCCTCCTACCTAGTTCAGTAAAATGCTTCAGATAATTGCATTCCATGACACAGCATGAAGAATCTTGGGATATTTCGAACACAGTGTGATTTCTCTCTATGCAGGCTGGAAGAGCAACACGTAACGGAAAAAATTATTCTCTATTACAATTACCCAAACGCCAAATTCGATGAAACGTTTTCGTTCCATAATTCGAGTCGACGATCAGCCGCTTGGTTTGATGTTAGGTATTTATTTATTTTTCTTATAGAAACAATATTTGATTTTAATTTGAAACACAATGCCTAACACAGTGTTATCAATTTATTATTAATGTCTGACCGAAATAGGGTTTCTGCTTTCCACCGAAGCCAAAACTCACACTCATTTGAATCCGTCAGACGCGCAGTGGCGTCTTCTCTATGTAATCGGGAACAGCGAGTCCCAAAGTAACTGGGCTGCGACCCCTAATTCAGGACCCTTTCAACTTTCAGCCCCCCAAAAAATGGAATGTAAGTAACGCTTAGAGTAATTTAATTTAACATTTAAATCGATCCTGATCAACCCAGTCAGTGCATGCATTCATTCAAATTCCAATTAGACAGTGAATACATTTCATTCGGTCATGTAGATCTAGTGGAAATGAGCTTTGGAAATTTTTATAGTTATAGATTTGCAAACTCCATCTTATCTCATTGATAATTGCTGGTGATAAGAATAAAATGCAATATGAATTTGATTTATTATCATTTTTTATAAATGAAACAAAATAGAAAATAGAATAACGTTGACGACAGGTTGAGCTGTTGTTTCCAACGAATGAATACTGTCGATTCCAAGTCACCACGTTAATCATACCATTGCGCTGATGAATGATGACTAACGTTATGTTAATTCTCCGATTCTGATATCCTTCACTCTCACTACTACGCACTTGCGCAGTAAGTAAGTGTCGATGACGTATTTCGTTATGTCGCCGCGCCATTGGTGTTCACCCAAGCCAAAACGTGTCTACAGAAATGTTCACTTCACGAACATACAATTCTATGAAATCCTACTTTAGCGACCTAAAAAAAGGTGTCGCGATTCCTCTGGCAACGATGCCCATACACACACATACACACGAGCGCATACACACACACATACGCGCAAAAGGCCACGGTGATAAAAGAACCACCGTTATATACCGTTTTAAAACCGTCTATAATGCGACCGAAGCGGCGCGCTCATCTAATAGTGATGACTTGTACAAACCACAGGCGAAAAAAAAAGAAGCGAGAACGCAACGGCCGTTCATCAAGAAAGCTGAAATATTTAACGAAGTCAAAACGAAGAAAATTTGCAAAGGCGCGCAATTTATTTGATGAAGAGGAGTTTTATGGCGCGAAAAAGGAACGGCAAAACAATCGGGGAAGTCGGCGAAAAATAAAACCGAGGCAAAAGTTCGGGTTTATAATATACGCGTATTTCATAGTGTTGAAATGGCTGAGCGGGGGATCCGTCTCCAACCAGTGTTCAATTTATTAATACCACTTTCTTATTTCAGAATCATCAATGGAAACGGAAAAGGCTATAAACGAATCGGCGATTTTCAAGGGATGCCGCTGCTTACCGAATATCTATTAATAATGGGATGTCGTGGGACGCGGATGTAAATTATCCGGAAGAAAGAAATTTTCTGTATCGTGAAGCAGTTCCACGTTTTATATAGAATTCGAGTTCCGCATCTCATTACCTAAATGCTGACGATAGCAACGAGCTTTTGTGTTGCGGTGATTTCTCCCTTTGTACTTAATCAGCAAAAGGACCCTCGGACAAGACATTTAACATTTTAACACGACGAAGTCAACATAGAAGTGACAATTGGTTGACCAATTCCCAGAGGGAGAATAATATGCAACAAAGAGCGAAGAGGGAAACGAAACCCCCGGAATGACCACGGCGATGCGATTACTTCGCTTTTTTTGTACACTTGCGAACGTCGACAAGTCCTATACAGACTCGACAAAATGATGGATACCTACTGAGATTCAATCAGTGTAGACGGACCATGGGTTGACTTTTGTCGTTGCAAATAAATATTACACTACACGAAATGGAAAATGGATTATCCTTTGAATCATTGAAGAAAACTCCGTTAATTTAAAGTAACTACTATGCACCGCAGATAAAAAGCATGAAGTTCTCTAATAAATCAAAAATTTAAAGATTCATGAGCTGCTTAAAATCACATCTCGCAACCGTCTGGGATAGAAACGGCTTTTGCCGCTGAAACGATTCCGCGTTGCCGTTAAAAACAACCACCGATATTTTGCTTTTATTTTCCTATTATAGAGGGTTTAAGTCACCCCTCTAACGACCTTGAAATTTGCAGCAGTTCGAGTTCAGAAGCCGCCGGCCCATTTAGTCGGTCGGTGGACGGTCGATAGTAAATAAGCAAGGATATAAAAAAAGAAATGCTAATAGTTCCTATAGAATCCAATGAAAGTTTTAACAGATAAAACGGATTAGATTGGGATGGAAATAGAAATAGGAAATGTGTAATCACCGCAACTTTTTTTTTCCTGCTAAACTGAAATATAGTGTAAGAACACGAACGAATATATACTGGATGACTGAATCAGTTATAAAAATAATGTGTTATGTACACAAATAAGCATACAATCAACATAAAACATTACTGTAATTTAAGTTATGTCAGTAGGAATATAACATGAATGAAGTTCATCCATTTTTCAAAATACATCAATCGAAATATAATTCTGGTACCTACACCTTTTTTTGGATTCGACATCAATTATTGCCAGAAATTTTTTTGTAACTTTTGCGAATTTTTTATGTTAATTTCTTAGAATTAATTCTTCGTGACGCTCATCATTTTTGTTGTCTGTTTTAAATTTTCTGGAGAATTGCAGATTAATTAAACTATACTGAAAAAATAGATTTCCACCATTGATGAAGAGTCCAGAATAAAAAAAATCGGTTGCCAAAATGTGCTACGAAATTCCGCTAGAACAAATTTATGGGTATCTTTTGCCTAGAGTAATGAAATCATTAGCAATTCTTTCGGCAAACCTATTTATTCGAATACAATTCCTGTGTTTTATTCATACGGTATTAAATATTGACGATGACAAGAAAATAAAAAACGATTTGAAATATGTCCTTCAAATATATTATTAGTTATGATTAGCAATTAATTCTATTCGAAGAATGAATATTTTTGTCCTCTCATCTGAGATATGGAACACCAGTGTCGCGCAGCTTTCTACAAATTTCATTTCGTCTACCAAATATTTGTTTTTCGAAAAGCCTATTATTACTTTGACATAAACGGTTATTGGATTTCGAATTTATTGTAAATCGAACAATAACTTGTTATCATTTTTTCGTTCGGTCCCTTGTTAACGATCGATGTGTCCCCATGAAACCTTGAATTATGTCTCCGGGGCCGAAACTTCCTTTTCCATGTTTTGAATTACTATGACAGATATCTAATTTTGAAGTCGACAATTCGAAAATATGTTCCTATATGCGCCGCGAATGCAGCATTCGGTTCCTTTCCATTCGAATATATCGAATAAATATTGTTCGAAAACAAAAATTCGGCCAATTTCATCGGTAGATTTAATATTTGTGAATGGAAATTATAGTATTCAAGCCCGAGTTCATACACACCCTTACACATACATACAGACAGGGAGTGTGTTGTGACCAGATGGCGTTTATTTACTTAGGTGCATAAGCAGGGTGGAAAATTTGGTCGTTCGGAAAGGTTTGTCAGAAACCGATCAATACGAAAATTGTGAAGGAATATTCAGTTTTCCACTAGATGATTCGAGGCCAATATTTGGATTAAGAGAAAACATTCCATAACTCAAAGTCCGAGTGGGTTATTAGAGAAAGAAACCTCAAGGAAATAGATATAATTACGACCGGTGAACAAACAAACAATTATGTTATTAGAGTAAGATCTTCAGTTGAATCAAATGCCGAATAAACTTATTTAGAATGCTTTACAGATAAAACTGCGTCAATAATTCGGAAGCGACGAAATCAATAGAAAATATTAGTTGAAAGGAGGTATTTCTATTTGAAGGCCACCGTTTTGTTTCATTATTTCGCAGTGTATAAAAACGTTCTAAAGGGGAATTTGTTTAGTGTGAAAACAAATGAGTATTGGTACTACCCACATAATCGAAATAAAATTGACGTATCCTATTTCATAAATGAACGCGCGTTATAACTTTCCGGTTACAAATCATCGAATGGAATGAATTTACGGCTACGTTCATTGCTCAATGCGGAGTGCGAACGTTGACATGGAGCGGCTCGTGGCAATTTGCAAATATCCAACCTTTTGGCACTCTTTCATACAGATTACTGTAATCTGATGTTACCTATCGAAGAGACGAGTGCAGTGCGTATATTCCAATGACGTTAGCAGTTGCGATGCGTTTTGGCGGGAAAAGGCACTTCACGACGTGAATAACGCAGAATTACGCAACAGTCAAGTAGTACCGGAAATTTTGAGGTTACGCAGCGCACGGACTTGGCCGAGGAAGCAATTCCATCAAAGACCGAAAACATACTGACTGTGACTATAGAATAGCACACGTCTGTGCGGCACATAATGTTGTTTACTATTTACTTGTCTGTTGCCTCGCCCGTATAAGATATGTTGTTTACTCAGTTATATTTAGAGTTTAGAGAAATGCAAAAGCAAACTTACTACACCTGCCTCGTATAGAGGACCACAGGGGCGTATTTCCACCAATTTTAAACTTTGACGACGCACTTAATTTTTTCTAATCGTTCATTTTTCCGTCTGTTTATGGCTAGAGAGCGAGCGCGTTTTCTATCGACTTAAAAAATGCCTTGTCGGAATTCAGATCGAAACATTCTAAAGTAAAAATAAACGCTCCGGCATCAAAAAGTTACAACTGTGAAATCAGTATTCACATTAAACGTTCGCAATTGAGACAACCCACACCCCTCCGCCACAAAGGTGACAACTTATTATAAGGGTGTATCAGTGAAAAGCCGACGGTATGAGACCCTTGATAACGGCGTGAACGCTTTCGACTGTGAAACACTTCGGCAAACTCCTCTAATCAAAGGGGACACTCGGAGAATAAAAATATTACATTCGATATCTTGCCGTGCATATTTATGTCTCGTGTGAGAAATGAGAATCCATAATCCGGAATTTGCGCGCATCCCATCGTTTCCCCCATCGCGATCGATCAGGAAACGTTTGTATTATTTCGAAGCGTTTCTGAATTTCAGGTCAACAGAAATTTTTGTGTCTAATGAAACTACAACTAGTGGAATAAGTCAACAAGTTTTGAGGAACATTTTTTATGCCGATGTACTTTTTGAAGTGCCAAGAATATCTAATAAAAGATTGTGCTGTACCAATAATTTTTTCAAGTGGACAATTAATGGAACTATTGGTCGCAAAGGAACATTTCGTTTATAAAGTTTTGATAAAACATACATTTAAGGTGCTGAACCATTATTAAAAATAAAATGATTTTTAGTTTCAATACTTCTAGTTCAAAATTAATTTTTTCGTCTTAAATAATCTCAGAAAAACTGCAGATCGGTAACAAAACAACCTTTCGTTGCAGAATTTTCGCCTTGAAAATTGTGAATCTTTTATGTGAAACAGATCATCAAATTCACATGATGCTTCACTTCCTTGTGTTCTCATTGTTGAATGGATTTCAACCAATTCATTTCATCTTGCAAAATGATCGATGTTTTCAATATTTTGGTTAGCATTCTCCAAAGAAATAATTGATTTTGTTGTTGTTATTGATGCAATATTGGTTCTCCTTGATTCTCGGAAGTTAATTTTGCCTAGACCACAACGGGTTACGTTTGGGAACTATGGGATTTTCGAGCGAATTAAACTGAAATCACGGAAGTTACATATGACTCGGCTCGGTTACAAAAGGCAGTCGACTGGGACCGCTGTTTGCCAAGAAACAGTATGACAAGTCAGCAAACTTAAAGCTAACTTGAGTCTAACAACAGTCAAGTGGTTAGTTAGTAATGTAAAAGTACAAATACAACGGTTTCCCTAGAGGTTAGACTGCGAGTTATATTATACATATTGTTCTACGGATGGAAAGGAAATTCGCCAAGAAAAAGGAGGGAATTATCGGAGCGCATAGTTGTACAAAGTTTTCCTATGTTTTAGTCTACGTATACCTACTCGTAAACGTCTTTCAATATACATGTCTGTAATTTAGACCGGCTATAAGGTTTCGGAGGAGGGAGAAATCGCAGAAGTTGCTGCATGATTGTTCCCTTAGGCCTGAACTAATTGTCTTGTAATGGCAAGAAGTAACCCAGAGCATTCACAGTAGAATTTCGCGTATACTGTTCAGGTATAGGGAAAATTCTCATCTCTCACACATAACGTTTTCCCCGTGTCGCGAACCATCACGTTGCCGCTGCGCCGTTTCGAGATGCCAAGAAGATATCGTTCACGTCTACTCTCTTGAGATGTCATAAAACATCGAATGCGTACTGAACTTATAATGGCAGAGAATTTCAAACACAACTTCAATTTCAACCGATTCAACCTGAGCATTGCATGTATAGGCTTCTAACATTGAATTACAAGTGTTTGAAAAAATTTTCATGACAAAATAAATGTCTTCTATAATGGAAGATAGACCAAAATATATGACGGTTGGCTCGGATCTCGGAAACCAATAGATCAATGGAAACGGTTTTGGAAAACACAAAGTTTTTTTGGTTTTCAAAAATATCTCGTGGGCATCATCTCAAGCTCTCAAAGAAACTTTGTAAACGTTGCCCCTTCCTTAACGATACCCGAAAATATGAGATTCAACTTACATCAACATCAAATGAAGTATTATAATTCATAAAAAAGATTTTTGGATCGTTTTGCGAAAAGCCCCATCTTCTAAATCGAAAAATAAAATTGCCAATAACTGCTCACATTTATTAATCTTTGGGAAGAGTTACAGTGCAGCCTTGGCGGTATTTTTATCGGGCTGTTGGGGACGCCTTGCGAATAACCCGCGGCGAAGCGCGATTAAGGTCGCCCACCCCTAATGAAGTAACCATCACAAAACTTTCCAACGCGCTTTAATGTTCTTTGGTGTTTTTATAATGACACGCCTCGCCGATGATGTGTCACACCAAACTTTCCATGGTATAAAACGAAGGAAATTGCCAGAAATTCCGCAGGCAGCGACCCCCGTCAAAAGCTAAACAGACCAGACTTAAGTGTCCTCAATCACTCGCATCAATTTTCGTGTCTTGCTCTTCACATTCCTTTTCTCGGTCGTCGTTTATGACATTTTTAATCGAATTAAAATCGCATTATCGTGGAGACCGTTCCTTCCTCCCTTAGAAAATTTCCGATTCGAAACACCATTTTATTCATAGATCGCTACAATAATTGTTTAGATTATGTTGTTCATATTATCTTCGAACTAACTCGATATCACTTACTTCGAATTTTCAGCATTCGATAATTTCAATAAAAATTGTGGAAATTGTGAAAGGGTGATATAAAAACAGGAATATAAATGTTAAATAATATACAAATACAATGCAGGCAAATGTTTTGTCATTTTCTTTTAATAAAAATTCCGTTTATAAGTAATAAATTCCTGTGATTATCACAGTTGAATTTTTCAGTGTAGTTGACATACCCAACACTCGTACTTCAAAGAATTCTATCAGGTCTTAACCTCGTCCTTCTAGAAAACCTAATCATGAACTGTCAATATTGATATGTAACTACTGAAAAATTGAAATTTATCGTATTGGGAGCAAGGTATACGTCAACAATATCAGCTGTTATTGGAAAATTTTTGTTTCAGCGTTAACCGAAGAAAAATTTATACCTGCGTTTCCGAGACATAGGGTTGTTGGGTTTGTTCATCGCATATCGCGAGTTACGATGGATTATATGATGGAGTGCCATTCATTAACGACAAATCAATTTAATACCCTTAATCCATACGCTGATGCTGAAAAATGTAACCTTTTCGATGAACACATCCAAATATTTCTATTCGTAATTCCTGGGCTTGCTTGAGGAACGATTCAGACATCTTTTTATTTGGTTTTGATAGTTTATTCATAAACAACGAAAAAAATGTATCAAAAATCAAAAGGTCAACCGAAATTATATCACATTTTGAACTAACTTGAATTTATTAGTATACTCGATAACTATATATAGCACTACATTCTGAAGCTTTTGCTATTCTACTTTCTGATAATACTATAAAATCGAATAGCATTGCAGTGACGGTGTAACTTTTCGGAACATTTAAATTTTTGTGCTTTCCTCTTTGCTCTACCTCAATGAAATATGAAAATTTTCGCATTAAGTTACGAGGGATGCCAACTCATTGAACAATAAAATCTTGGGTGAAAAATATGTCTTGCAGAATGAAGTTTGTTCGAAGTACATTTACTGTGAATAGTGAGTAACTTTTTTTGATTGCATGCACTGAGCAAAGTATGAGCTCCTCAAAGTTCTTTTCGATGGAGAAAAAAATTCGAAACGAAACAACATTTTTTTGGAGGGGACAAAAGCTGTAAATATTTTTATTGTGTACAACTATTTGATTTGACTTTTTCAATAGGATACACAGATGATTGAATGATTTAAAGAGAAATTGAAGAAAACTGTTTCCGACGCCTATAAAAACGTGACCAACGATCCCGCCGCTTCCTATTTTATATATTGAAACTGCTAACGTATTATCCATCGGCGCTGTGTTTTTCTGATGAGAAGTTACCGAAGCTATTAGGATATACCAAGCGAGTAATCGACTTCATCTAACGTATTGGATGAACTTTTTTCATTGCCCAAAAATAAATGCAATTAAGGAACCCCTCATCTAGCTGCTATTTTGCATCGAATTTAATCTGATTATGAATTGCCTCATAATAACTTTCATGCGATCTCCTACATGATCAACATATTGAGACAATTGGAATATGCATTCAAAATCCCATCTTCAGTTTCATTAGTCCAATCTGGAGAATGTTCACTCATTGATGGCGTAGAAAAATTTTGTAATCAAACGAGCAGTACTCAGATTAAATCCGAATTTCCGGTTCATTGAGCGATGTGAAATATGGGGAGCATTCACGAAATTGTAGTCTCCAAAACCCCGAAACTTTACTATGCACAAATGACTCGGCCATTACTTTAGATAGAAGATTGGCAAACCCCTAAACGGACCGACATTCGGATCGCAAATTTTAATGCTTTCTCTCCCAAGATTCTCTCAGAGAACTTATCACAATAATTTTAGGGCAGCAGCCATAGCGTTTAATTAGAATCCTCAACAACACGGAGGAGGAAACGTATATATACTTTAATGGAAATTGTTTTTTAAACATTACAGTTTTGCTTCATTTTTCCTAGCCCCGGCTCTCGGAATTCAAACTTCAGCGGCATTTCACGGAATGGAGTATAAATCAGCAGAATGAAGAAGAACTCCATTCAATTCTATATAAGACAAAGCTTTTTCTTGCCACCGCACCGATATCAACATTTCTGAGGTTCGATATCGGGATATTGGGAGAAAGCGATTCCAATAACAAAGTTCATTCTATTCCACTGATCCCCTTTATGAAAATTTTTTCAGTACCACGGGCAAGTAGCCCCAGTAATACGCATATCGAATCCCTAAATGAAACGGCAACTTAGAAAGCGTTCGTGTCTTCCCCTACTTTTTGAGCGTTCAAGGTGGTGAATATATAATTGTGGAAAAACAGCGCGATCTGCTTCTAGCTGCCGCTGAACGACGAGCCAAAAATGGGGAAGAAGGTGTGAGTAAATAAATACAAATGAAGTCATTACGATATATTGGCAAATCAGAGATAGGTGGAAGCTATTTTAGTATTCCCCTCGTTTCGATAACCGCTTCCCCAATTCCTAATACTTCGGGATTTTTCTTTATCCAGCTTTATTTGTCGAAAGCCTCCTGGGTATCATTTTTTATTTCCAGTCACATTCACGCGAGTAGTGGGCGTAAATTGGGAAACCGCATACTTTTTGCATCTCGGCTATTCAGTTACATGCAAGGATAGGTGTTATTGACTGAATACGGAAGGCACGACGTGAATTCAGATAAATCAAAAGTGGACAAACAGGGACCGGAACTGATGAGCTCATTCATGCGATCTGACAAGAAGGTGCCTTTTATATCCTCCTGAGGGAACGGTCAGCTCGTCACTGTCATAACTTACATTCCAAATATATATCCAACGATTTCAAGGTGGAATTTTCGATGTGGTCCTGATTTTGATTGAATTTACTCAGAAGGAACTTCTGCCTGTTAAAACTTTGTTCAACGAGACATTGATTCGCTTGCTCTCCGGGTTTCGATCTTGCATTTCTTGAAACTGTTGCATTTTTATAGAATATTTTCTGGCATTCTGGCAGTCAGAAACAAATTAACCGGATTTTTAATTTCGATATTTTTTCGGGATATGCAGGTGAATATTACATTATAATTACATGGAAGAAAATTTTAGTACCTTCTATTTATCATGCTTATGATTTTTGCTATTGATAACTTAAAAAATATTATTTTCAAGGGATGGAGTTTTTAAAAGTCTATCATATGAAATACACATAAATATGTCACACGTGTTCAACTCAAAGAGTTTAAAAGCGGTGTATTCATGTGATCGATAATTTCAATAGAATTTTTGACCTACCTATCCCTAATTGCCTTCTCAAATTGTTGTAATGAATAACAGCGAACACCACACAGGCTGAATGATTACTGTCGAAAACATTTGATTCACACGATTCCACTTGGCAGTCTACATATATAATTTCCCAACACGTCTAGTGTACTCCTCACAGCGGATGGGGTAAATAAATCAATAATGTAGTTTATTATTGTACTGAAGCAAGAAGAACAGTGGAGTGAGGTGCGTGTTGTTTACAAGAGGAAGGAAAATAAATGACAGATGCGAGTAGTTCGATATTGCTACCTCGTCGTATGTATGCAGAAGAGATTCAGTTCTTTTCTCTTCCAAAAGGGTTGGAGCACTTGAATTCGTGACTGTTATCAACTGCTCGATTGATTCGAGTTTAATTTCATACCCTATAAAGACAAAATCGAATAACATATAAAATGCGATTGTACAAATGCAATTGCTCTCTGTTTATTTTTCGATTTCTTCTATAGAAAAGATAAGACATTTTGTGGTCCTCATAACTGTACATTCACCCCATAAAATTATCTTTTCCTTTTCCTTTTAGATAGGAAATGGCACACATTAAAAAATTAGCATTTGAAATGAACTAGAATCAAGGAATATTAACCAAAAAAAAAACGACATGAAAAAAGGTGTTCTTATTCTATGGTTTTGTCTGGCCCAGTCATAAATTTCACAACAGTTCCGGTTCTCCAAAGTGCTTGATGTTAATAAGAAGAGCTGAGATTTCAGCCCCATTCATGATAGTCAGTGGAAATTGTATACGATACTGGAAAGGGAGCTGTAGAAGCAACAGGTGGATATCTTGTGTTGTGTTTCAACGCGTACGCGTCACATGTGCAGTGCCATCCCATTAATTCCCCTAAGTTTCGGGTTCAAAGGTTCAACAATTTGTCCCATCAGCAAATTTCGCCTGAGAAACTGACAGAGTTATTAGGATCATGTGATTCACGGAAATAATTTGTTTGCTACGAATAACGTTACAATATATAGATAGAATGGAATGAATTATTTTTATGAAGGTTTTTGGAATATCAGTGAAAAGAGCACACTTGTTGGAACGTTCCCCTTCCGATATCAATCACAATGGAATTCTAATTTTCATATAAACGTCCGATAAGGGGAGACATAAAATATTTCTTATTTACATTTTCCTAAATATAAAATATTGTATAGCCTTTCCCCGTTTTCCATTAAAATAAAACGGCACTGATGGCTATTCACGACATTTCTCGTTCTGTATTTAGTTTTATAGGTATAAATGATGATTGCATCTCAGTGAACTGATTTTTACCATACTTCATCACGGATTTTGTTATTGGTTCAAATGAAAAAGCAGAAAATTCGTCCGATAGCATGAGCAGGGAATAGCGAGAGAATTTTAATCTCCTAATAAATTATTTCATGGAACATACAAGTATAAACTCCAGTTTATATTTATAAACGAGTTTGTAAACATTCGACTTTGTTTATTTCAACCAAGTTGTATATTGCAACACGATTTAGGACACCAGAAATATTGCGCGTAGCCAACAGATGATTCTGCCGAAAGCTCAAAAATTTTGTTGTCAGAAAATTCTTATAACGCCCAATTTTTAATCCTCAACTAACTGATACACAACAGGCACTTGAAATTAAACTGTCGGTTGAAGTGGTCTGACTATTATAAATATAACCCCGATCAAAAAAATATCAATGAAATCAATGACCATCAATTTATGGTCACAAAACACTACCTTGGCGTTCCTGGAAAGTTGCTGAATTTAAGATGAGCTATGATTGAACTCGAACGAAGATATCAATATTCTCTGAAGCTCAGACTAATCATTTTTGTTATATCTGGTAATGACCGAAACTTTGATTTCAGAAGGAGCAATTTTGAATGTGGTCAAAAGTTATTTGTACATTCACCAGAAGCTCAACATTTCGATCGTAATCACAGCCCTTTCTATAGACGTGTAAAACCAGAACTTTACTGGAAGACGTCGGTTGGAGAAAGTCTGCGGACGGAAATTAGCTCAGATAATAAAGGTGGACTATTAAATATTCATCTGCTGTGGCAAACTTAACAAACTTGAAAATGCAAGACGTGCTACCAGAATTGGATATCTATATTCGTGCCCGTCGATTCTATAGCCGAAGTTGCACGTATAAAGGGATCTGATTAATTGATTTGAATACTGATAATAGCATACCGCGATTTGTCCGAACTTCATCAACCGACAGCTTCGAAAAGTTCTGTTCTGAAATCAGAAATATGTTCAAAAATGTAGTAATCTAATTGAAGGAAGCGATTAGGAATCGTTTCAGCATCGCAATTTGTGGATTACAAGTAATAAGTAGAGCCGACGCAGCAGGAAACGTAGATGGGATTAGCGTATTGTGCACAAAAGATTAGAAAGGGGAGGACGAGAAACGAACAAACGGCTGCGGGATGTTGCAATAGTTTGTAATTTGTCTGTAATTGCAGGTGAGTATAATTGGCCAAGATAATAACATAACGGTTTATTAGTACTTCGCACAGGGGAAGTTTTCGTTGTCTCTTTCTTTCATAGCGAATCTCGAGATTTCTTTCTCGGCACGGAGAGAATTGCAACTCGTGGATGAGAATTTAAAGACAAACGTTTATTATATATTATATTGTTAGTATCAGTAGTGATAATCTTTCAGTACGTGAGCAGAGAGACGCTTGGCGTGTGCTTGCCCCTCAACGAACTCTCGTATTTCGAGGAGCGTATTTATCCTTTCTCAGAATACTCCACCCTCTGCTATCTTTGTCTCCGAACGCGTAACTGAATACATCTCTGCTACATTTGGGAGTATATGAGAAATCGAGACTCGACAAAATACGGAAAACACCTCCCCTTAATGTTGCTGAAAGTTCGACTAAACGATTTTTTCACATTTAAGACTGAGAAGTTCCGATTTTAGAATGAATGTTTCGAAACTTTTAAACGGTTTGTATTATGGAGTTTTTGTCTCGTTAGAATCTTAACTACATCTATCACATTAAAGGCTGCTTCAGTGAATTTATAGTTTTTGTTCACAGGAACCCGCCTTCATGTTTCCCAAAACACTATGAATTACATGAAACTTTCCCTCCGATTGAAGATGCTTTTTAATGTAATCAAAATATTTTCATTGAAATGAATTGTTAAAGCGCGGATTTCAACTCATTGAAAAACTTGGAAGAATTTTCAATATCCCGACAGTTAATTAAAAATAAACACAACTGTCAACATCCAATCTTTGTTCCGAATAGCATGAAACGTAATATAAGGGGGTGCAAGGGAATAAGAATGATATTATCAATAGAAAACAACGCCGTAAATATACATAGTGACTCACATTGGGGTGCGAGAACCAAAAAGGGTTAGGGATGAAGAGGGTGATATGAACGACGTAGGGGTTGTCCAATAATTATCATACGCAGCATTAGGGGTATTCGATATCTTTCGTATCAAAGATTGAATTGGATATATTTGAACCACTTTCAAAACCGACGATTTATTTAAAATCGAAACAATTTTTCTAACGGAATTTTCTGGCACACGAGGCGAGCATACAGTTAGCAAAGGGCCATACAATTTGATTCGCAAGAATGGGAATGCAGGAACTTTCACTCCATCGTAACTTTCAGAACATTGTCGCGTCTTTTTATAACGCGAGAAAAACTTTTAATTATTAGGGTCGTTTATTTACGACGATGATAAAACCTCTTGAATTATGGCTACAAAAATATTCTTTTAGTGAATATCGCTTTTTTTTAATTATAACACGAGCGGACAATTTATTGAAATTCATTATTTCCAACCCCTCGCTTCGAGAGAGAATGGTCCGAGGTGTCTATTCCGATTTTAATTTCTTTGATTGGTTTTCTTCTAAGAATTTATCATTTGCCATTTTGATGACAAGCCGGGTCTTCTAATAAGACTCCATCTGTTGAAACTTCCAGATGGCCCTCGACAACGCTTGCAGATATGCACAGCAAGTGATTGAATTTATTGATCACAGCGATCATCTGGTTGCTACCTTCCTGCTGAAATATTCCATTTCATTCCGGTTTGATATACCGAGTCATACTTTTCAGGTTTTCAGGTCCACTTGAATGAAAGAGGTAGACGTCGAACATACTCATATGGGTTAACTAATCCACTTATTATATTGGCGCAAACGGCTTGATTTTTTTAGGAATATGTTGTTCAGGGAATGAAGTTTCAAATCAAAATTTGTTCGACATAAATTTCAGATACACAAGCTTTATTTTTACACTTACTTTTCCAACAAAATAGCAAAAAAGCACTTTGAAAATATGCGTTTCAGCAGGCAACATTCAAAACGAAAATGGTTCAAAAATCAAATTTTAAATTTAAAAGCATTTCTTCTTGACTTTTTCCTCGTAAAATCCAAAAAACCGTAAAATATTATTATTGAGCAAAAAGGTTGAATATCTTTGGAAATATGTGTGTTAGCGCAAAAAGTTTAAAATAAAAGTTCTATAAAATCGCATTTTTCATGTTGGAACATCACGTCAGTTTTTTGATTTCATTTTCCGGAATTGAAGTGGGAAATTAAGTATAAAAATAGGGCACTTTATGTAAAATTATATTTTACAATTTATCATGTATTTCTTCAGCCGTTTTTGCCACAAGAATCAATTGTGGTTCTACAATTTTCAAAATTGAGTTTCCATATATGAAGTTTTTATAATTATAAATTTTGAATTTATGCGCCAAGTTTTCTAAATGATACAAATTATCATCTCTTCTCCAGCGAACGAAATGTTCGATGGTGCGAAATCAGACAATGCAAGGGTTGATAATATGAATAAGAATGGGGAAACTCACTGGCTCCCGAACCTGGAATGGTGAAAATTAAATTAAAGTAACAAATCGCGTAGCTGGGGTTACTCTAACATAAACATGTTACTCGGAATTAACGTCCTTGTTATATGTCTTGGGGTTTCATCTTAAGGAACCGTAGGAACAAACAAGAACAAATGCAAATTAGTCAGGAACATTCATTCAGTGATTAGCCCTCTAGATATGCATCCACCTAATGCGTAAATAAAAACAAGCTAGCTCTGCTGCTGAATCCTCTCAACCCCACAATCTTGATTTAAGTGAATGTTTCCTAGATATGTTGATACAGAATCCCAGGGGCAGTCGCAAGCGGGTTGAATCGTTTATATTTATAATTCTGGTATCTTACACGCCTAGCACAGTTGAAGCAACTTTTGATTAGATGAAATTGGGCGGATCTTTCGCTTAGTTCCTTCGTTCTATTTTATTTGACCGCCCGAAAAGCCACCGCATCGTAGACGAATTATAGTGAAAGGAAGCTCATTCCCGTTTGCGAGTAATAAATTCGATCAAAATTCAGGAAAAAGCGGAAACATAGTCGGGTAAGTTCTTAATTCGATGTGCGAAAGCAATATAACGCTACAGTTTGTTTGTGTTGAAGATAGCGTTCTGGCGACGATCCGCGGTCAGCGTTATCGCTTCACACTCCATTTAGCCCACCAACAATGATATGGTCCAGGAACAATACAAATACGATGCACGCAAGTGACCATCACTGACCGCAGGCCTAAAGCCTTATCTGCCAAGAAGTCATTATTTTGTCGACAAAAGCCCGTCGCCCCATTTCTCATCGCGCCATTGACAAGATGAGAAACCCACCACCCATATATATTTCCGTTAATTCAAAACGGAAGACGGATTGTCTTCCGTTTGAAAGAGTGCGCACACGACGAATTTATTCGGATGATTTGGATGGATGGAAGTTATCAGATCACTTTTATATTCATTGTTTCGTTTATGTAACTGCAAACATATACTTGTGGCCTCGAGTTGCCTTGAAATATAGGAGATCGATTGCATTCAACGATACAATCTTCCTCACAAAGCCGTGCAGATACAAATAATCCATCTCAACGGGAGCACAAAAGTAGTTACAGCAATATGACACCAAAATATTGTCAAAAGAGGTCATGAGCATGCATCCCTTTGGAGCGGCCCGATTATTGTATGAGGTGTATCTTTTAAGCGTTCTGTCAGAATATGTTCAACTTCTGAAAATCGTACCGATTTAAAATTTGGTACACGCTCAGAGAATAAGGCGACGAATCTGTGGAAAATATTTACTGAATCAAGAAACTGACTACAACTTTGCTTTTTTGAACGGCATAGTATGTTTTTGGTTTTTCTTTGAGAAAAAACAAAAGATATTCTGTATCTTAATGCAGTTCCATGAATCCAATCAAAAACTTGTTTAAAGATGCTACATATGTATAGACTAAGAACATGTATTATGTAATATATATGTATATGTAGATGAGAATATGTATTATTCTCATCCATATTAATTTATTATTCTATGAGTAAAACAATTTTCCAATATAACTCCTTTCCGAAATTAATCGGAATAACGAGTCAGTGAATCTTCGGAAATATAAAGGTGAAGAAATCAATTGTTACCCTGACGCGCGAAATTCGGAAATGAACAAGACTAATTTAGAAGAGGAAGTGTTGTTATTGTATCGAATTAAGGGGTTGCTCGAACTGGTTTTCCCCATCTCGTCTGAATTAGTCGATCGCGAGAGTTGTTTTGTATGAAGTCAATCGATCAAGTTCAGCGTTGTAAAAGTAACTACGACTTGGTTGCTTATAAAATCTAAAGGGATCTGGTTTTTATCCCCGGCAATATAAGTTCGAGAACTTTTGTGTTAAGAAATGCCATTTCGGCAAAAGTTGAATATCGCGCTACACAAACGGCATAGAAGGTATTGGCGATTGTTTTGTTTGGAACCGAAATAGAGGGGAGCTTATAACATCCAGAAGGAAAGGAAATAGCTACACTCGTTAATAGCTCGATTTCCCGTTACAGGATTAGTTATTTATTAGGAGCTATTTGCCGTTCCCTTCCTTTATCCGATAGTTTTGACAATATCCGAAACATTCTTGCTTATTGCCCGTTTATGTTCATGTGTACCCTGCCACAACACGAATGTTACACCAATTCAATATCAAAAGTTAAATCGTCCTTCTCAAACGTGAAAAATTCCCCTGATAGAAGCGCATTTATTTCAATACAAAGGCGAAAATTGAAGAGTCCGAGCATGTAGAAACTATTTCTAGTGAAGGATGCGCCAAGGAGCAACCTAAAAACCCTTATATATCTCCATAATGTCGTCACATTTGTATGGACTCTCACCAAGATTGTTAGTATACCCAACAAGGTAAGGATTTACGTGTGGGGCACGTCTTATTCCAATCGGCCTCTTCCCCTAATATCCCTCGTGGGTAATGTTATGACGTCATGGGAGACATTCGGCTCTTTTACTTTATTTCAAATATCAACTTAAAATCTACATAACATTGATACTGTGTTCGTTGTAGACGTAGCCGTTACGCTCGATGTTGCTGCGCCGACACCCCATTTGAAGGTGTGATATATATTTTTACGATATCCATTTAAGAGACCCTTGCTGAAAATAGGACGCAATATAGATTGTAAATATTAACCTGATTTATTGTTTTTCATTTTACTAGAATGATAAATTAACTTACATTAGACCATCCGTATGTGGTTTCTGATATGAACATTTATTTATGATAGGTATGTTTTCTGAAATGATCACATACATTCTTACACATCGATTCACCTGATATACATTTCCAATTACTTCATTTCATGAAAGATTACTGACCTGTGGATGCACCGATTTCTATGTGCACCCCGATCACTATAGACCTATAAATCACGTCTACATGTACAAAACACAGAAAAATACTGCTCGATATGTGTTCATTGTGATCCTTCTTATAAGATTCCCAAGATACGCAGCTGCACCATTGAATTACATAAATAGTATTTAGCAGTGGCGATACCCAATCAACCATTTTCGAGTTATAATTGCTTTTTAAAAAAAGACTTACTAAGCTACATTGAAACAGCATATTGATGTCTGCTCCGAATATAAACGAACCTGTGCGTTCGGCCGTTGGTCGTAACTTTAAATATTTTGTATGTCAGTTTTTGGATCCAAATAGATTTTCATCGTTCAATTTTTGGATCAACGGAAGATTATTGAAAAAGGGTGCCTCTTCAATACAAACATTCAATAAATAATGAAATGATCACCTGAAAAACATATACACAAAAAATTGAAATTGAGATAATCAAGAAGAACGAAATTATTTATTCAAACTCGGAATTAAACGAATGCTGTCATCGCACTTTCGCTGGAGTTAATTTTAAGGAATTGCCCTGTATTTCAAGTGTTTTTCTGCGTACGCACAGGCACAGCCGAACGTTGAGTATAAAATGGCCATAACTTCCGTCGAGTCAAGGAGAGCATTCAACGTAACAAGTTACAGATGAAGTGTCTCCGTGATGAACTGCAGAAATAACGAAAGCAGGAAATGCAGCGCAGGAAAATGTAGCGAACTTATATAATTCAAATTCTTACACGGACCCCAATCCAGAATTTGTCTGGAATATTTACGTTTGAGCTTAGGTTGTCGCCTGAATTTGCTTTTCTCCGAAATGGGAAAAGTTGCGATTCTGATATGAAGAGTAGCTGGCTACTCGTCACCCTTCACGGCACCGATTCAATTGGGAAGATATGCTCACGAACATCACACGCCTTCCGTCAAACAAACTTTTTCATATAATCTTCGAACTGTAATGAAGGTCACAATTCTCTCTCGCTAAAATTGATCTCTATGTGTGATGTTGTTTTCTAAAGAACGAGAAATGAAATTGAGGAGACGTGACAGTGTCAGGAATAATGATTTAAGACAAAGATCCAAAGGCGAGAAAAAATCCTAGGAAAATTATTAGAACTATAAAAGTCACACTGGTTTTGATTTTTTTTGGAAATCTTTTTTATTGAAAGAGGATTATCTTGACGGTCAGCTGAATAGCTTGAGTTTTAACGAGATTCGATGAAGGAAAATTTGAGATTTCGTCGGTGCGTTGCTAGAAGCGCGGTGAAATAAGAATTCCACCAATGAAGAAATCATAATTCACAAAAAAATTTGACGCGTTTTCCTACAAAATGGTTAATACTGGAGATATGAATTTTGTCCGTTACTTTTTACCCACTATGCATACAATTATTTTTTTTTCAACCAATTGACTCAAAATTCACATTACGTACTCCATTCGTTGTATATAACATCTGCCGTCTAACCCATTAATGTTTTAGCAATACTCATTCGCTTAGTTGAATCGATTCGATAGCTTTCAATCTCGTCACGACAATCTTGCATAACGGCCATATGGTAAAAAAGTAAACACGAGTTAATTCTGGATAATACAAATGCTCCCTTGTCCATCGTATAGTTCGAATCGATTGAACCGAATTCAAAATGTAAACATGGATATACACATTTACAATACCTGATTCTCCGCATCTGCGTGAATTCATGCCATCATTTTTAGTTGTCTACCTCTTCGCGTATTCGGTCTTTTCAGTCTCGAAATTACAGAACTGTGTTTGTCGACCTGTTTTTTTTGGACGCCTGTTTTCGAACGTTGTTCTTTTAGCTACCATGTCGGGCAAAAGATCCAATAAAAAATACAAACCTACACACGTTGTGTTGATTAGGTCGGGCAGAGGAATGTTCTTGAAGTTTGTACGGTTCGATAACACACAACCCAATCAGCTTAACAATTTATATAGATGTGTACGAGATGGAGCAATAAGGGAACATTCAGGAATTAATTAAAGCAGAGGGGCTTTACAATAGTCTTAACACCTCGGCCATATATCCACCTTGCGAATTTCTGTTCGACTATAAACGCATTGAAATATTAAACACGTTCTTATCTTAATTGCCCCTTAGTCGATTATTTATGTAGTTTGGTCAGAAAAGCATTAGTTAGAGGTATATTGTCGCTGAAGATCTTAAGGGGCGGAATATATTACCAAATACCTCTTGTGTCATTTCTTAGATAGTTTTACCTCAGGGTAGCACTTTATACGGGGTTATAAATGAGATGGAAATACTTAGGTTCGCACAGGAATACAAAGTCAGGTCATTTATTAAACGGAACATTATACCCCCGAGGCAACATCTTTCGTATGGTATTTCGCATATTTGCTCATCGGAACTTCTCTTCGGGCATATTGGGGAGGCCATTATCGACACGGAGGAGCATCTTTGTTCTAGAATTTTTGCAAATTAAATCGGTCGACTAATTTTCATCAGAATAGATTGCAATTTTGGAACAAGATACTTCATACAGTTTTCAACATATGTGTCAAAAATTGGATACGAATATCGAAGTTGAAGAATCAACAGAACATCAGTCGCCATTCATCAACGCAATGGTATTGTAAACAAACTTGACATCGACAGAATTGTTGCATTCGCCAAAACTTTTAGAGGAATTCCCCTCAGATTGCAGGGATTTTTAACATAACACATCAAACTCTTCATTTATTTTCTAAACAACTTCTTGACGAAGAAGAAACTGATGAATGGCTATCGATTTTCGTCACACTTCTTTATCTTAATGCGACAATGAAGCAGAATTTTTGAAAAATGGTAAAATGAGACAAAAATTTTTGCAGCAAACTTTCTTAAACTTCCAAGAAAAACAAAGAGCAATAAATGATATCAATCAAAGAAAAAAAATAACTTACACCTAATCCACGCGATTGACCCACCTATAAATTAACATCATCTCTATTCTTATGCAAAGACCGTCTTGAGGCAGGCTCCCGAGAGCAACTACTATCTCAACATAATATGCTTTTTGCACACGATCTCGATTTTCCATAAATGTGTAGGTTTGGAATTGAACTCGGTGTGACTTGGAGCATGGGGTTGATATTATATTCAGAGCCGCATATATTCTCCATTAATAGTGAAACATTCGGCATTAATTTCAATCGAGCCGGTGAGTGGGATCTTAAACTAAACTTCTCGCTTACTTGAACCAAACAATCGAGTTTTCGACCAGACGAAACTCCTTTCTGTAACCGAGTCGCTTCAACTGGTCTGCTGTTACTAATTTGCATTCATATATTTAAAGGACCATTTAGAACCTATTTGGGGATGCATTAGATTTGCTCCGTCGACTTATTTGCAAGACGCCGGACGACTTCGCCATCCCCCAACAATAATATAACTAGGTATATTTGGTTTGAATATTTCACACTGGATGATTTATGCTGTTATACATTTGCGGACGGGTTAATTCAACAATCATAATTACAATAGAGTGACATATACAAAAAAGGAAAACGATCAAATGATTAGCAGTGATTGATGCTTACGTAAAGTAATATGAAATACCATCATGAATTATGCTTGAGTTTTCGATATCTTTCCTAAATTGATACAATATACCATCAGCTTGTACATTTTCATCAATCGGATTGCTTATGTTAGTAAAAAGTATAAGACGATCGTGTTTGGCCATTGTAACGCATCTATCTCTTTTCCACTCCGTCGCCGACCGACGCATTCAGGACTTCCGAGTTCTGTTTTGTTCATTGTTTCTATTATTTACAACAATAATTACAGAAAACAAGGTAATTGGTTCTCGAATTTTAAGAAGTTCTTTAGCGACATGATCACTAACAATATGGAAGTCTAAAATAAACAAAATATTTTTCCGAGTCACGATTCGTCGATTGTCGATGGAAAAATAATTAGTATACAACTAATTGTTCAATTAAAATGAATTTTTATTTGTATTTTGTATGAAGATTTTGACATTTATCGATAAAAACAAATATTCATTTCTGTAACATCTAATAAATGATCCCAAAGAAATAAGATAGGCCAATTTTCGTTGGGTAGAAAAATTAACTTCAAATATTGATTTTTCAAAAAAGACCGTATTATCGCCCCCTCTTTAAATGTCTAAATCTTTCGAAGAACTTTGACAATTTAAAAACGGTTGTAGCTACGTTGTACATAAAATGAACACAGTATTAATTGAAAAATCAAAATATCCCATTATTCTATTTGAAATACGAAAGTTGCATTTTGTTTCCAGCGTTCCAGAAATGAAAAAAGTAAAAAATATTTTACTTGTGTTGCTCTCATAAAATATAATGGAAACCAAAAAGTTGAAATTTTATGGATACACAGAATCAACAAAGATCATCGGGGTACGGCCTGTATACAAGAGTTGCTTGTTTAAATATATTAGGTTCCAGTAAATTACAATGAATATTTACATTGATATATCAAGTGCGCTTTATGAAACGAAACGACGAAAAAATGTAGGTAGTACAAATTCAATATATACAAAGATTGAATTCAATGAATTGAATTTTAGGCACCATAAGCAAGATAATATCGCGAAATCATTCCATTCACAATTTCCGTTACCCTTTATACGCGTAATAATCCCATAAATTCCATAATTCCCGCGAAATTAAACTCCAAGAATTGAAATATTTGATAAGTGTCGGTGAATCCGTCAAAACTCCTTTAGATCGGCCTATATATTATATTCACCCCTCGCTCAGATATCTAACCACTACCATCTACTAACCTAGTTATGATCCTCTCCCCTTTTGAACGGGGTGACAGAATGCCGACGTATGACCGGGAATTCATCGATTACGGGGTTCATTCACTTTTATTTTCATGAACGAAATAGAAAGTCTTCGCTACGCATTTTCGATTGTATATATGCTCGTTTAATTGTCGTCAATCAAGTGGATACAGTTTCAAATGTTGTATCATTTAAAATGCTGAGATTTCTTATGAATAAAAAAGATGGCCATTTATGTGACTTCGCGGCACATTCCGGGTGATCACGAACAATTAACAACAGAATGCGGTCAAAAACATAGGAAATTGACGACACAACTAACGGGAGTGAGTTGTGAGAATGTGGAGCGTTTAATGCGGAGCTTCCGGCTTTGCCACATCACGCTCGTGTTTAGTATATTAGCAACACAAACAACCAACACCCTGGTTTGTTTTACCTCAAATTCTGGGAGCTTACACGATCGAGTGTGATTTTTAAACATTGTAAACGAGGATAACTTGTTCCGAACCAGTTTTGATATGTTTGGTATTTTGGCGGTACCTACCTATAATCGAGTTGAATAAATATTTTCGAATACAAAATTGTCTCGCAATATCCGCAATCGGGAAAAATTGGTTGAACGAAACACGCTTTCTGTCGCTTTGATTCTCACGTTTTTGATTATATATTTGTTTATGATTTCTAATAATTATGAATGGAAATATTGATGTTGGCCTCGGCGAATTCACCAATTTGTTCGGGCAATGTTGTGGGGTTGTACGTAATGAAAATTCGAATGTTATTGGATTGAATATAAATAAAATAGAATTTAGGTGGATTGGGGTTTTTGTAAAAATGATTTTTTAGCACTTTTCTAGATGAACATCTGGAAACGCCACCGACCGATTAGACCGCACTAGGTGTAGGTTTTCCTTCAGATAGAAGATGTTGCTCCCTATAAAATATTTTCACATGCTTCCAATGTCGTTGTGATATCGTAACAATTGAAGTAAATAGTAATGGCAACGTGCTTAAAAAATCAGTCTTTTCTGTAAGAATTGGATATTGCGACAGGTTATAGCCGGTTTTGTGGAGACCGAAGAACGAAAGAGATGGGAATCTGAAGACGTAGAGAGGATCGAAACCGTTGGAGTGGGAGGAAGGTGGGAGGAGTAAGTCCAGATCCTCCTACGAGGAGGGTTGGGAGGTATAACCCGCCCGACGTCTATTAAAAACTAAAATAATAGGGATATCGAATGATGTTACCTGGACGGGCCTCCAGCGGGGCTCCAGCATCTCGATCGACGGTCGGCGGCGGGAGTGACGGAAAGAAGAGTGGCAAAGAGCGTGTCTGTATCGAGAAACAGTTCACGGCGATACCGTGGCTGATGGTAGACTGTGGACGCCTTCGCTAAGAGCTGCTGGTTAACGTTTAGGCAGCGGCGGCGCACTTTGGCTAACTGCCGTGAACAACACATGCCAATCACTAGCCCATAAACGATTCCCGACGTCGCGACTATTTCCGATACCAGTTTACATTTCTTGTCCCGCACCTACTCTTGCCGTTCGAGTTTGCACTAAGCAACCCCTATTTCGATCGCAATGTTTACGTTACCCTACTCTCTAATCTAATCGATAACCCCGCTTGTTATCTCTCCGATGCGTCGGGGAAAGAGAGCTCCGTCTGAAAACTAGTAGTCGCACAAGCACTCTTCTTAATTCCAGCGGCAACATTAATTAATACCTTTCCAATAACAATAAACAGCCTGTATCGGTAGAAGCGATGCAAGCGAATAATGAAAACCGCGAATGGAAATCTTAAAATCGTGTAAATCTTCCTCCCAGGTTTCTTATGCAAATCAAGTCGTTAACAATGGCTTTTTTCGTGCCGAAAATGGGCATTAGGGAACTCGCAAAACAACATCATCCGAAAATTACATGGAATTTAAACAAGCTCTTTCATTATTACGTAGCTACTTGGGAATTATGAAATTATGAGGTGATTTCCATAACATCATTTAGTACCCAATATTTGCGTTAGTTTTCCGCCGAATTTTATACAAAGTGGCCTATGGGATTCAGAAACTGTCTCTCAGAAATTTGAAGAATCACTTGATTCTCACGTTGAATCGTCGCTACGGGATTCAGTGAAACCGATATTCCAGCACTTATTCTTTTGCAAAATAATTGGCATTATCCGGTCAGAATACCCAAGAACGATATACTGTTTCTACAAGGGAAATAAGATGCTTCAGTGGTCCTCAAAAAGTAGAAACGTTCACCGATGATAAGTACGACGATCAAAGGAGTAAAATGGTGAATGCGTCGGTAATATATGCGACTTCAACAAAAATTAATATAAAACCTAGATTTTTATCGAAATTTTTCAGAACCTCTGTTCCAGTTCACCGTATATAAAACAAATGATCTCGAGGTCGAGGCGGATAAAAGAATTTAAGTTGGAAGATATGCGCTGGCCGGCATTTAACAACAGGGGTCGGAGATAAAGTAGCTGCCGGTTATCTGCTCTATGCATGCACGTTCCGCATTTACCTCCCTTTTAGGGCAGAGCAGAAAACTTCCCGTTGCGGAGATTTATTTCCACATTAAAAATTACTTAAGCAACCTATTGAATTTAAATTGCCATCTTAGTTACTGCGAATGCAATTACCTGCCACTCATTCACATAAGTGAATAAATAATTCAGGATTACGTATTTAGTCGATCCCTATTTCGTTATGGTTCAATACGCTGAATTTTTCTGTACCTGTTTTGAAATTGAATGTTCAAAAAGCAAATATATGCAATATTTCTTTTTCGAAGTAAGTAACGCTCAATAATATTTCTATTCATCAACGAAAGGATGGTAATGATTTGGATACATCTGGATCATCTTTTGGGGGTATGTTACCAATGAGATAGTTTTGAATGGAACTTACTGACGTGTGAGGGAAATCAGGAGAAAATATTGAAAAGAAACAAAATGAGACATTTCACATATGCTTATGATTGAGTCCACAGAAAGGAATTATAAGACTAAGTGAGTACTCTATACAAATAACCCAACTTCCTGGAAGCGGACTTTGCGATAATAGCAATATATTCCTTCCAAATAATTGGTGAATCAATTGTGTCACCCAATAGCTGCAGGTCGTCGGCGCTCTTTATGACGGTATTATTCATTTGAATGGAAAGTATTATGGATGAGGTCTTTCTGGTGAAGTTGGAAGACTGCCACTTTGTTGCGTTAGCTTTTTCAGCGCTATTGGACTCATATCGTTGCAACAGGCTTCTTGTTAGTGCTGGAGGGAAGAAGAATGCTGTCATCAACAAAACTGAAGATTTTGTTTTCAGCTGAGTTCAGCAAATCGTTGGTGTGAAAATGGAAGAGCTATGAATTACTGAGCCGTAGAGATCTGCCAACAAGAAAGCCGTCTAACCATTCAATGTCGATTGTTCTTCATAATACTCTCGAACTTTTAATCTTTTTCATGGATTCTGACCATCAGTTTCTCGGTTGGTTCTACTTTTGAAGATAAACGCTCCCAAAAATTTCGAGGCAATACATATTTGTCACTTTTTCGAAAGAAACTCAAATTTTCCGAATCGAAAATCCACTTGAAAAATACTGTTAATTAAATACTGTTCTTTACAAACAGTTTTGTTCCCATTTCGACACTCTAGCTGACCGATTAACGTCAAAAAAAATTCACAAAAAAAAACGCTATCGTCGATATCTCGCGAATCGTTCGTTCGATTGCAGCAGTTTTCATGCCCCACCTACCAATTTCATCCACAAAAAATCCTCTTTTCACCATGATCCGTTACCCATTCGATTTCCTCTCGCGTATACACATACGCACATACACCCTCGGATCAATCTAACACCACCGTAATATATCGATTATAAAAGCGCAAACATAGTTGCATTTTTAATAATTCTGTTGGTAATACAATATGGGTCAGACTGCGTTCGTGTATCCTGTCAACCATGACCAGTAAAACGAAAATAAAATTTTTAGATTGACATCTCGATTCTATTTTTTAGTTCTTCATTCAATTAAGTTGGCACATATTGACGCAGGTGATATGACTGTGAATACTGAGCTGGAGTGCAAAACCAGAAACCATTCTGTATTACTGAAAGACATAAAAATTGTTCCAGAAACTAAGACAATTGCCACAAATTTATACGAAACGCATCTAATATATCTTAAAGGAAAACGAATAATCAGCATGAGACTGGTCATAATTTTTATTTATCCCAATCAACACTTTGGTAAAATTACACCTTTCTCCCGCAACCCTACCCCTTCAGTTCAAGAATCCTCAACAAATTTATACTTTTCAATTTAGCACCGCCAAAAGACGTAACAATCTCACATTTAAAGCCTCGAGGATTAACACTAATTAGATATTCGGGAGTCCTGAAACATTAATAAAACGCGGCCATGCTTCACGCCGCGACTTATCACGGAGTCCTTTTTGACAAATAACACCACAGATTTAACCCCTGGGACAGAAAATATACTTCGCCGTTTCCCTAAGACATCCTTATAGAGCGAATTTTTGTGGTAAAATATTTGTTCGGACAAATAAAGTTATCAAGACGGACAAATATTTTTTCACGTGTCAGATTCTGTTTGGAAGCTTTGATGAATGGTTTGAACAAGTACGGGAATAGAGAATTCAATAATCGAAATATTCAAAAGTGGAACATTTCCAATACTCTATCAGAAAATTGATTACGGATATGAACGGGAAACAGTAATTGATTTTTTGATATTTCGATTCCTGAATAAAACATTATCGTCGGTTCTATCACCAACAATAGGAGAATGAGCATACATCAATTTGGGGTGTTTACGTCGCGAATAGAATTAATGACTCAAGAAATTACATGTTTTGGGGCATACATTCGCTGCTCTCGGAGCCAAACGACGGAATTACTAATACAAGACCGTGAACTTAATGTTATTAAGGAAGAATCATAAAGTAGCTCGATTTGTCGCAAAATGTAAAATCTTCAGATCGTGTAATAAATATTTGACGGGTATCTGCCGTCTCAATTAGGGAGGATATATAGTTATCCTTGTTTTAATGCTTACATCTGTCAGTTGATGGCAGGAAAAGCTGGAGCGGGAAATTAATATGGGTTACACTTGTAACTTCCCTACACAATATGATGCCTCACTTTATGATCCTTGAATAGCTACGAAAGTTCCCTGGAACTTCCAATAAGTTGTTTAGGGAAATCGCGGAAATTTAGGGGGAAATGCAATGAATCTGCGATTCCGTCAGACAACACACACACGCACGAACCATAATTTCTCTCTTTACTCGAGACAATTAACCGTCCATTAATTCGTTGCACACTAATTAGTTTTCCAATTCGATCGATCAGATCGAAATTACGCATTGAAATTTACAATGTCTGTCTGAATTTGCATAGCCAAAGTTAAGCTGCAAACAAGTCACCATCCAATTCGTTTCTTTCTTTTCTGAGTTCGGAGCTAATCAACATGAATAAATAAGAACTTCACGGATATTGGTAATTTATTCCTTTATTGAGGTCTCTTCGCCCGCAGATCTTCCACTGAAAGGAAATGATTATCTCGAAGTATTCCTGACGTATCAATTATGGATTGAATGCATTAAATTGTGTCAATTCGAACTAAATTAAGTTTCACCTCGAATAATCGAAAGAGACCCGCAAAAAGTATAATCTACATGAACAGAGTCCGACTTTACTTTCACGGGGAAAGCGTCTCATTTATGCTTTATTCTAGAAGAATGTCACGTTTACTCACAATGGGGTTGCAATTATTGTACCCTTGGGTAAAACTCCACCTTAATCGTTCCCGTTTAAACAAAGTACTTATGTGTTCGTTAATTTTTAGGTTGCACGGCTTCTTCCTAAAACTTAACGGCCTTGAGTTTCTCATAAATGAGCCGAATAATTCTTGAACCGCCTTCTTAATGCAGTGAATATTGCCTACTAACCCTTTGGAATTGGCTAATAAACTACGCGATTCTTTAAGGGAATTTCCTGTTTCTTTTCCACTGTTCTGAAGCAATTCCGCACTTATTCGAGGGAGAAAAAATTTGCAAATAAGCAGATGAATGAAGTAACCCTAAATTTAGAAGCGTCTCGATAATTCGTTCAACTCAATAATGCAGGATAACGCCTTATAAGGGAAGTCAATCAATACCCTAGTCCAATTATGAAAAAGCAGTTCCGAACGAAAAATTGCTCTCATCGAGACAAGAGGCGCTGAAAACATTAGAAGTTTTTGCTAATTTTGTTGGTTAGTTTTCGAAGGGAGGCTTGAATCCCCAGTATTATTCTTATAATTGCAAGAAAGAACCCGGAGGGTACGAAAAGGAGGGGTTCTAATGCGCGTCGCCTTTTGATCGGCAATAAAATTAGTATACCTCGTGTGCGAACGTCAGCAAAGCGTTTGGACTTTTTGATAAAGAATGAGACGTCCCCTGTGGACTGACAATAGCTCGAGGGTGGGTTAGATAATCGCACTCTCTTGAAAAGATACAGATCAAGTTGCAAGTTGCAACTGAAATAACTAGAAAATAATTCTTCCTACTGCTGGCAATGTATGTATCCGATAAAGTTTAAGAAAAATTTTTCAATTTTCTGATTTCATCAAATCACTCGATAATCTATTTTATGCCTGATCGTGAGCAACCGTCACTTCGTAGCTGCCAGGATCAAGCTGGTATTTTTTTTCAATTTGAGTGGTGATTTAGGCATGCATGTCCATTTCTCTTATTATACTTCCATCATTGGAACCATAGGCGGGTATACCAAATCCAAGATCGATAATCATTTAATGAAATATATTTTAATCGCAGATTTCCAGGTAATTGCAAAATAAGAAATAAATGTTGTAACAGATGACATTTTTTTCGATGTAAGTGGACGATAATATCATTTATGTGAATGACAGGTTATACCGATTACAGTTTCATCAACCCGAGTGCAATAAAAACACTATTTCCACTCAAAACAACGACAAAAGAAGCAAGTACAATTTGATAAGGTATGCTCCTTCTAATCTCATACATCATTGATCTAAATTATTTTTCTAGCCCGCTTCAGCACTCGTTACGTATTTGCAGAGATTGAGTAGGCGTCTACGTTGATAATCTCCTTTTCACCTTGAAGAACAACCTCCCAGATTATCTCATTCATCTGATGAATATTCATTAGGACGTTGATTAGATATTCGAAATGGCAAAGATATTCCTGTTTGTCTAATTCGCTCACCCCATGTAAAATGTTTTCGTCATAAATAAAATACGAATTAAGTTAGGAGTAGTCCTTGACGTGATACGATGCAGATTATTGCAAATTTATTTCTCGAGGTGGCTAAGGTATGGCAACTCGCCAGAATACCAATGTGCACGAGCGATGGAATCGGGATGGAACGCTGCGCCCTGGGGAAGAAACACCGACCCGTCTCACCCCTTCAACCTTGCAACGTTACAGTTTAAGTATTTCCACCATAGAATCTTTAAAATTTGAAACATAATCCCTCTCTCGAACGGATTTCACTCGAGCACCTTTACGTTTTCTCTGCATGTGGAAGAAGTTATTTTGTTTTTTTGCGTTGGGGTTTTCTGCAAATCCATGTATCAAAGTTTCAGTTTATTTCGTTAGCAAGTCATCGGCACGAGAAGTTGACGTTCGCTTGTTGACGCAATCGCGGTTAAGATGGTCAGTGCGAATATTTGGATCGAAGACCGAACGGCAGGGTTGTTTACAATCCGCCTGAAACGGCCTATCCGTTATACCGAACAAACCGTCGTTTGTAACTCGATGTGATCAATAGTCTCGTTTTGTTGTCATTTCAAACTTCTTATCCAGTAGTTTGGGCTAGGGGCATAAACGCTTCGCGTTTGCTCGAATTTTCCAGATAATAAACCGGAACCTGATATTATTTTCTACATAATTCACTCAACATGTATTAATTTAGGAATATAGCTATGCGATTATCCACTTCTTAAGGATGCGTTCAAACACTTCACAAAAGTTTGTAGCATTCGCTAACATGACAGCAAGCTCCATAAAAGTGAATTGACGATTATAAATGAAATTTCATCGACCTTAACACGATCAAATGTGTGTTGCCCAATTCAAGTATTCCGCAAAGCAATTTCTATGAAAATCACGAGACTTCCTCTTCGGTTTCGAACATGGTCGAATTTTGGTTCAATTAGGTAAATGAAGATGACGAAAGAGATCCTAGGCCGCCTTTAACTTGTAGATGTCCGTTCGTTCGTTATAAATGGCCCGGGTCCTTTTCAGGCCCCAAACAATTCGATGGAGAAGGCGATCCCAAGTTTTCTTCGATCAAATCATATGTTATTCGGTTTGAAAACTACTTAATCCAGAATATATAATCGTTTCTGTATAAGACAGCGGCGTTTATTCCGCTTTAATGGAATGCGTGGAAGATGGTCTTGTAGTTGGTGAAACACGATAGATAAAAGGGTGTGGGTAGATAGAGAAATGCGGGACATTCGGTATAAGAGTAACTGGCCGGTAGTAATCATTTGCAGCGTCGTTGAGTGTGACACCAATCTGAATTCGCAAGGACTGACGCTCTTTGAACGCCCGCATGCCCGAAGCTCTTTTCCAGATGACTAAAATCTGAATCATTACCAGATACGTATCAACCTATTTGCATCTTTTCTTTGTCGGTCTTGTCTTTTGTTTTGTTCTTCAGGCCGTTGATTAATATTTCGACTATTCATCATGTTGCGATTCTGTGCCCACATGATGCCAAACGTTCGAACTTCTCACACATCCAGTAAATTGAAAGCAGTAGACGATAATTTAACTTTACTTTTGAAATTTGATTATTTTCAACGACCCTCCTCACTAAAGCTACGTATTCGCCAAATACCGGAGGCGATGGCGGGAAAATGCGAGGATTCTAAAACTTCCAACCCAATCAATATACACGGATCACAGCCAGTCAATTCCCACTTTGCTGGACAATGTGAAGTTTTTTTTTACATATAACTAGAATTTTCATTTGACGAAGCGAATTCATTAAATATTTCTGTCCGTTTTTTCGTCATTTACGCTCCGGATGGTCAATGCATAACGGATAAGTTGATTTGGAAGGCACGTTGGATATTTTTATGACACATAGTTTTATTGAATATTCTCGGTTGGTTATGCACCGTAGACGCTTTGTTAGTGCGATCAGGGCCGGAATTAACTGTTTACCATCAATGAAAACTGATTCCTCTCTACTGATACAATCGCAAACATCTCTCCGATACAAACCCAACAGAGAACAGAATAATATGGAAATTACATTTAAAAGTTTCAAAGACCCGTGGCGAAAGCGATTCCGACCGATTTCAAGTGGATAAGTGGTTTTAGCTGTAGGGTAGCATTCTGCGAAATGACCGGTAGTGGAAATGGATACCAAATCAATCGACCATGAACTGACCGAGCTCTATTTCGCACTTTATCGAAGTTGACGATTTATGTACATACAGACACAAGAGTAAACCGTCCTATTTTCGACCTCTCAGAATTTTCGAAAGCCAACCGTGAATATCGGAATGAATCAATGAGAAATTCGAATTAATAAAGGTGCAATTCGTCATCGAAATGCGACTTTACGTGACATCAGCATTCGAGCCATCAAGAGGGGTTTAATTTCATCTCCACCGGCTGGCTAAATGAAACCGGATTCGGGACGTTAATGACAGATATCTAAGCAAGCTTTGAACTAATTGTCGTTTTGTAGATCTCATCATCGACTTGTAACAGGTGTAACGAATCCTCGTATTTACCAATTCAAGAAATAGTAAGTAGTGTCGCAAGATAACGCACACAAGCGATTAATTAATTTTGCAGAGAGATGTCTCCGATCTATCTGAAGTGTACGGGAAACAAAGGCGGGGGGATTTTTTGTAGTTCACGTATTATTCTTTGACTATCAATAAATTGATAAGTTTGAATTTGCTTTCGACTTGCCTTCGAGCAACTTACAATGCAGGACGTGTATCATCGGTAGTCTAACGACCATGTGATCGGATGCTAGCCTTAATTTTTTTTGTCCTTTTATTTTATTTTCGTATCAATAATAATGATTGAAATGGATATAAAGCTTTTGAGTTCAAATTGCCATTAGCTTTTATGACAAATTAAAACCATAATCTTATTGTCGAAGTTTTGACTTTCATTTTTCATTAAAAATTTTATTGATACACTCTTGTAGTATAAATGCAACGTTCAAGAGACGGAAACAATGTGGAGAAACAAATCATCGAATGAGGAGTCAAAACTGGTCATATGTGGCCAAAAAATAAGTTTTGATGATTGAATAACTATGGATGAGATATGAATAGTTTATTCCGTTCAGGCATCAATTCAAATCGATTGGGTGTGAATACTTGCGTGACTAATGATTCATATATCACTGTCTATTCAGGAGAATGGATTATTTCAGCACGTTCCAAGGGAATCCCGTTTGCAAGTTAATAATGAATCCGACCTTAAATAAGAGGGGACAAGTTGGTGTCAGTGTTTTTGGGACAACTCGTGCGTATGACGTGTATCTCGAGGAGAAGTCGTGCGATTCAGCCAATAGCTTTTTAAACTTTTCAGAAAACGCATTATACGAATCTTTGACTACGCCATTTAGAGCAAGATAGAAAGTTCGGTTCAATTCAACTTGGGGAGAGGAAGTCTGATATTTACTTTGGTAACTTTCGAATGGGCGAAGGATACCTTTTGTTTAGTAATTGGCTTCGAATATCGTAAACCCTAACGAATCGATTAATGGTTAGAAAATTGTCGTTGGATTGCATTGAAGGTCTCGATTAGTTACACAACGATTCCTGCATCGTCGCTAGGTACCAAAGTTACAAAGGTTCATCGTTAATTAGGCTTGATCAAATCCTACCGTTGCCCATTACCTTGTTTAAGCCCATTATCTGACTTAAGCTAAGGGATAACAAGGTCCGGCCTACGTACACATAACAAACTCTTCGAAACGTCTGGTGTTGTCATTTTCCGATTTGAATGAGAAGAGATGGACCGGTAATCTGCGAATCCGCTCTTGAGGATCATATTTTGTAGTTGAATAAGAGGACTATGGGTTGAAATTCGGTTTAATCTTCAGATTATTTCGTTCATTGAACATTCCGAAACGATGATAATTTTATGAGAAATCCATGCACAAAAGAAGGAGGGTGAAAATTTCTACGAAAATATCCCTTAAAGGATGGGGAAGTGGTGACGAGAGTCTTCATTCATCATGTGTTTATTTTTCACGAAGGCGAATCGATTTTCATTGGGAAAGAGGAAGGGAGGTGCAAAGAGCTGAACAAATTCCGAGGGTAATAATTATTCCCAAATCTTCTGGTCGTCTGTCTGGCGTGAAATAGAAGTTTCAAATTGTTTTGATGTATTTTTAGGACGCATTGTTCTCCCCATCATTTGCATTTTGTCATTCTTTTACATTCAAAACTTGATTTATTGTTTTATTGTCATATTTCCTGGAAAAATATAAATGAAATTTACGGAGGTTCGCAAGCATTCCAAGCTGTTTCCGTTTAATAATTCATCGTGGGCTAAATTGTCATTTAAAAAGGCTGTCTCTTTTGCCCTCTTTCCGCATGGGAAGAATGAAAAGGAAGGAAGAAATATCTTCAAATATACGGTGTTTATGGATGGAATGCGACGCGAGTTGAACGTTCAACGATCCACAAATGCATTCAGATATTGTGAAGGGTTGTATCTAATTGCTTCCAAACGACCACTAATTAACACAATGTAATTGAATCAATTACGGCCACGGAGTCCGCAGAGCCGCTAAGCGATTTATACTGATTTCCGGCAAGATGTTAACCCTCTCCACGGTTTTCAATCCACATTATTGAGATTGCGTTGTCTCTTCATGTTGGATTTTAGGGAATTGAATGCAAATTCTTGTGGATGTCAGACAGAAAGGAGCATACTTTCTCATTTCGCGTTTATTCACATTTTTTCGCGGTATGTAACAAGACGATGAGCGGGCAGATCAATCGGAATCGTTGAATACGGAATGAAAATGAGGCGAAAGACGCTATTGCGCCTGCAGAGGCATTGTCTGAATACGATTATGTGAAAAACAAGCCGTTAACGTGTTTGTTCACTATCGTCCCTCTTGGATGCAAATTACCTGGATTACCCGATGGTTTATCAAGATTGATAGTTCAGAATTCCTTATAAATATAGTGTTTTATTCCAAATCCCGTCGTATTCGAACTGTAAGAAAGCCTACATTCTATCATCCTCTCGTACAACAAGAACGGTTTTCAACACGAGTACATAAGATTAATAGTAGGCTGTGTTTATCCTATGTAAATGCTATTAGCGCATTTACTCGGATCAACTCAGACTGTGCTTCGGCATTTATTGTTGCAATATATCCAAGTTTCTCAGGTTGAGCGTTTATTTAAATCAATGAACGTCAACCGAATACTCTTTTTTTATTGTGAATTGATACAAGTTGATACATCAGCCACGAATATTTCACACAAGGCTGTCTTTTCCGACATCGCCCAAGTATGCCACCAAGAAAACCATTTCAGCAGTGGGACTTCAACAGTTTAACCAACCGCCCACAAAACCAATTCCGAATCGTCATACGCTTGCGCAGTATGATTTTAGGCCCCCTGAAATTCTAAAGCGCATGCGTCTAACTGATGTGGAAATGGTTTGGTGGTCATTTGGAACAAGCCTTTAATAATCACCATACGATGTGGAGATATCGACAGATAAATTCCGCTGGTGAAGCAGTTTAGGCGTGGGCAGAGGCTAATCAGCCTTCTCTCTTACACAAGCCTGAACTACCGGCATCTTTCGTTAGCGGTCGTTCGCGACGCAGTTATCATCTTGACCTTACATTCGTCAGTGAAAAGTTCAACTTTCAATATATAAAATCTATCTGCAAACTCGTTCTGAAAAACCAACATAGACTCATAATGTGTCAAGTTTGAATGAAATAACAAGTCAATTTCTGGAAGAATATATAATAAAACGAACGTGAAAAAAAATGGGTAGAATTTATTAATAATGAATACAGAAAGACCACAAACAATCCAAAACAGCTGAAATAAGCAGACACCGTGGTTGAACAATTTCGTCAAAATGATGTAATTAGCTTCGTATTGCGCATTTTCTGTAATGAACTATTTAGAGACAACCCAGGAATAACATTATTCGAAAATTTTCAGTGGAGCGAAATATTAATTTCCTTTCATTACTTTTTCCAGTGCAGAAGGTAATTCGTTTTCTTTCGTCCCCAATTCAAAGTAAAGCTGAAATAATAAAGGCATCAATTACAGAAGGCTGGAGGAAAACTTATAGAATGATAAACTGGAACGAACCAGCAGGATAGAAGCGACGCTAAGTAATTTCCTATCGATACGCAATTGGAGGTTTTAACCGATACGTGACAGTGATTTAGAAAATTAGCAATACGCATCCCCGTCGGTTTTTTATTACATCTCGCCTCGTGTTTTTAAAAAACTACTCAGCGAGTCAGCCGAGCTTATAAGGCCGGAAAAAGCGCTCTCCGGCTTCTTATTCTGATTTAATGAGTTTAATATCATTATCCTGCAATGATTTTCGCCGCTCGGTGGCGTTTAGAAGGCATTGGAACCCATTGAGGTGGAAGCGAATGCAGGCAGACGGCCCATTCCAGGCTACATACTTCACTACACAATCTTCCATTTCCCTCCGACTCACGGGTCGAATGCCGAAAGGGAAGCTAAGACCCCACTGAACGTATATCGACCTGCATTCACTGTCTTCCTGATTGAACGGATGGCCCTGATAAACCTTTCCGAAGGCCTTCTCCAGAACCGGAATCGTTAATTTTCCATATTTCAACCCTTCAGTTGAAATTATCCAATACTTTTACTTCTCATAATTAATACTAAGATTTGAATAAAAATATGCATAAAGATCAACTGAAAAATTTGATTTATATATTTAATGTACTCAATCAATTACTCTAAACTTCTTTAAAATACAGCTCTGTATGGGCAATCCCACGAAACTCGGGGGTTTTATTTAAATCGGGTGACGGTTTGGCGGAGGAAACGGATGCACAGATATTAATTCCCTTTTATAGATTTGCACCTTAAAGTTTCTAATTATTCGAATAGTAGCAAGTCCCATATTTTCCATCCTATCAGTACGACGAAGAATTCGAGCGAATTAAGTGATGCCGTTTTTCCTTCCCAGGGTCAATTGACTAACATGTGGTCCAGCTCTGATTCACGAAGTTTTTTAGCATGACGTTTCATTTCCCAACGGGCAATCTTGTTGAGGGGTTAATTCGTTGCCATGTTATATGACATTCGGGCAACTTACGATGAATAAGCCATAAAAACACGCATTAGAGTAGCCCAAGGGCAGCAGAGATGACCAGAAAGCAAACAAGCACAGCTCGTTACAGAAATTGTTCCATTGATGATGAACCTAATTTCCCTTATACTTCGAATAAAATCGCAGTTTTATTTGTCTTTTGTATTTGCGAAAAGTGTTCGGAAAAATTGAGATGCTTAATTTATTTTTTCAAATGGAAGTTTTCCAATCGGTTCTTCCGGTGTTTCTAGAGTAAATGTTGTTTTTCAGGGTCTGGAGAATTTTGTCGGTTCAATTTTTGTCGAACATTATTGAAATTGGAACGTCCCTCAATGGGTCGGCGTAAATTTGGAGCTGAAACAATAAGTACAGCAGACACTTTTTAGGGTTGTCTGAAAGAAAAATAGTCCTTCCGATTATTCAGGAACATTCGCCATTCAAGTTGGCTGGTCGGCAAGGGGTTCGGGGACGTTTGCGAACTCCATATGATTTCACTCCAATTTGCGAAACTATCCAAATCGATTCTCTGACTTAAACATCTATCGGGTGAATGCGAATCCGAGCAGCTCCAAAAAGCCTGTGACTACTAACAACTGAATTTGAATATTTCAAACTCAAACGCGAGGGAAAAAATGGAATGGGAGAAATAGAGGAAATTTCTGAATATCCCTCCATTGAATTTCGTCAATCCACTTATAAAGTGCCGACGGAAATCAGTGTTATTATTTATTTAACGGCGAATTGAAATTGCGGAATTTTTCTCGTTGCATATACCGAAGTCAGAGATTACCCAACCGTTATCGTTCATAAACATACTTTTGAAATGTTTGTTTAACGAAATTCTCGCTAATTAATAACTTCACGAAAAAGAGACTGACAAGTTATAATCCTTTTCAAGTAATAAAAGATTTTTTCAAATCAGTATCACCGATTTCGATATGGAACATAAGATTTGAAATAGTGGCAGGGAGTAAGTCAATCCAACAAAACCTCGCAGCTGAATGGAAAACTCTAAAAGAAACTGTCTTAAAATACAGCATACTTTCGTTTTTTATTAGAGTCGTGTACTATTGGAAATGAATTACTATATTCTATAAAAATAATAGAACGTAAAAGACACTTTCGGTTCGATTTATGATATTCCACAAAGAAATACAATAAAGAATAAAGTATATGAAGGGGGAACGTTCGGTGAGGGTCTTTTTAGGTCTCTTAATGGCTATTGTTGCGCGGCGTCCAAGGAATCAGTTTTCACAAAATTCAAGGGTAACGATTGCAAAACATATCAATCTACTAAATATTCATTTCTAATCAACATCATCCTGTTGGAAAAACTTATCTACTCGTTAGGAAATTCACGACAACATTTTTTCGTTGGCAGTTTTCGTATCTTTTTCTCTCTATTTTTTCAAAGATCCATTCATGTCTCCAGAAAATTATGCCTGCCTCAAAGTTTGAAATAGCATATAGCTATATAGTGGGAGAATATCGTTACTGAACAAAGTGGAAGACAATCTTAAGAAAAGGAAATTGAAGAGGATAGTAAATAAGTGATGGAAATCATCGAGGAGAGTGTTTCTGAACTGGTGAACAAGGGGTGACAATATAAGCATAGGTACATCTTCGTAAGTTGAATCCACCCACTGCCAAACCTCGACCTTGCTAACAATAAACAAGGTTTGAGCATTTACTTTGCAATAGAACCTTTAAAATTTTCGAAAAAATGGGGTCTTCTATGATCTGTCAATAAAATAAGGGAAAATTTTCCACACCGACCAAACTGTCGGAAGAATTTGAGACATTACCAAACAATTGTTTGGCGTGGAAAGAAACGTAATCAGCACGAAATTATTGAAAAAATCACTGTTTCTAATGTTCGAGCGTCATCTGTGAGAAAAATATGGAGCCACCAACAGGCTTCTGGTACACTCGTCGCTAGCTACAGTCCCCTGTTTGGGAATACGGCAGGGGACCGTTGAACACGACGGATGGGGTATTGTAGATCCTATGTATTGGATAAAAATATTCATCTGCAAATTCGAGTGTAATTACTTGACTATATAAATCTTCAAGTGGCAGTGAAATTAATCTATGAATGTCAGTGGAGGAGCGGCCTTCTCCTGCAGCTTGAAATAGGACTTGAGAAATGTTTTGTTAATATAAAAATAAATAGACGCAATTAAAAAAAACGTTCCAATAGGAGCATTATTTTATTTAAATACTTGAAATAACAAGAAACCTATTGACACATCTTTGTAAGTAACACCTTTTTGTAAGCACTACACAATGAATTCTAACTTATATGATGTAGTGGTTATTATAAACTGAAAACATAAACTTTATTTTCTTGAGAATGTAAAATTTGATTTACTGTACATTATTTGAAAGATAAAATGCTTACAGAAATGTGTTTTGTTTCCAAGGAAATTATATAAATAACATATTTTATGTTCATTTTAGTTGAACAGGGGTCCTTACTGGTCCCATATGACCCATAGGTCCCATTGGCATTACACCCATCATCTGTGGAGCAGGTCTCATACCCATCATTTGTGGCACAGGTCCATGAGGACCCATCATCATAGGAGGCATTGGAGCGCCAGGACCAAGGGCTGAAAAAAGCATATGTAGAAAATACTTAAGAGACCAGAAACTATGGATAAGGTGTCATAAGTGCTCAAGTACGAAGACATTCATCATGAAATATTTTTATCCATATTCACAAAGCATAAATTCAGTCTCTCAAATGCGAGTGACAGTTATTAGTCGCCCGCTTGTATACGGTTTAATGTTCATTTTACTCAGTGTATAACCAAACTTACCACTAGGAGGCATCATGGCTGCAGCTCCTGGGGCACCAGGTCTCTGTCCTAATAACTGTGTCGGAGGTGGAATAGCAACACCCTTTCCAGTGGTAGCGAAGGGATTAGTAGTAATTTTACCAGCTTTAAACGCAGCGGTTGTAGCATCAATCAAATGTTGGGCTTGCTCTTCCATCCACTTTTGGTAGAAGAATTTTACATTGTCTTTATGTTTACGTCCTGTGCAATGTGTTTTTCGTACACTCGGCGAGTCATGCGTTAAATAAGTGTCGCAATAGTCGCAGTAATATTTAGGCATCTTGATTTACAATCAAGCTACTTTTCGCAACTACAAATCACAATTCCTAAATGTTTTCTAGAATAAATAGCAAGTAACACGTCAACGTCAAACTAGATGTTACAGACACTGAACGTCACAGAATAACCGAATAGTTTCTGTGATATCTGTTATAGACATACGATGACGTCACTATAAGACGTCACAAACTAATTCAGCCGTTTTGAAAAGATCAAGAACTGCAAAAATGAACATAAATCTTGATTTTCTGCTGGAATTTTTTTTTAATTTGTGTGATGACAACTTTGTCTTAAATTTGTCAAATTAATAAGAGGAATTTCGTCGAACACTTCAAAAATATTCAGAAATTTGTCGATAATCTGAGATTGAGCGAAAGTTTATGATATCCTAGTGGATTTCACTATAAATCCAGAATTTCACATTTCTTTTTGCAATCTGATGTAATTTTTGATTTCATAGTCAATCCGCAAATTTTATCACATGTGCGTAACTAAATAATGGATTATGCAAAAAGAAAAATAAAATTTTCTGTAGAATCTTTTTTTTTATTCAATCCAATTCAATCTGAAGGGTTTTGAATGCAGAAATGAATATAAATAATAAAACACGAAATCATTGACCTAATGATAAAATATAAAAGGAATAGAACTGAAGATAAATAAAAATCAGTAAAAACTCTTGGATGTAGTTGTATCATTTTATTCACGCAACTAGATCTATGTATATTGAAGACTTTGATAGGATATGAAAACTTATTTAAAAAGGGAAGAATGGAAGCCCAAATTTGAGTGTGGCCAGGTTGACTAATAGATAAAAAAAAATGTATACTATGAGGAGTTATTATTGCAGCTGATAGGATCGTGGCCTCTATCCTGAATGTAAAGTTTGCACATTATTTAGAAGGGTTTTGATAGGTGTTATACAATTTCCACAATTTCTCATTTTGGATTCACATTTTCCCTTATCGCAAAATTTGAAATTTTTATATTGCATTGGTTTTCTTCAAGAAAAATTATATTAGATAGATAGTAGAAAACAAACAAAAAAACTTCCATAACATCGCGAATATACATTTTTCCAAGGGTTAACAAGGTACAATAAAAACTAAAAAAAATTGGATACCTACATTTTAATTCACATGGTTTCGTGGATGAAATGAGAATAACTTTGGTATTCATTGTTCAATTCTGTTGCTAAATTATCTATCCTAAAACTCAGTTAACAAACTTTAATGTAACATATTTGTTGTGACAATTTATATTGAGCTCCATTTTTCAAAACAACGAATCTGTAACAATTTCTTAGATTAGATTTCGAATAGAATAAAATTATTTGATAATCATTTTAAGTTCAAGAAATACGCAAAAAACACCGAATCACCATATGAAAGTGATCATCGTTAATTCATAATCTGAGGCTATGTACAGATGTATGAAACATGTAAAGGGGACGCTTCCTCACAATGTAACTGAATTCTCAACATAAAAATCATTTGAATCACAAACACGAGTCCGAGACCCAATGAAACACCGCTCTTATGTAATAACTCGTGCATTTAGCTTGAATAATATGAAAAAAAAGTCGCGCGTCTTATGTGAAAGGAGTGAACCATCAATGCTTGATGTTCAGTCTCAAAACGGAATTAGCGCATAGATATAATCATTAGGTTCAGAAGATTGTAAACTGCAACCAGCCATTTAGAATTGAATGCACTGTTACTTAGTGCAAGTCCAAAAATTTGACGGTCAATAGAATAATTTTTTATAAAGTAAAATTGCTCAAAAAAAAAAATGTTTTGATTTTTTTTGTTCAATGACTAGAAAATAACAGCCAAAAATGACGTCACTATGAAGGGCGCACAGTAAATTTCATTATACAGGTCAATTCGCAATAAGACTGTTTTACATAAATTATGCTAGAGGAACTCACAGCCATAAAATTGATTGTGATTTTCTATTTTCTTATTTAATAAATGGGTGACCAAGATTCCAGGCGACTTATCAATCAAAACCTACATGAACGTGGAAGGGATACCTGAACCTCTTGAACCACTCCCCTGATAATGCATTTAATTGTAATTGGTTGGTTACAATTCACAACTTTTTCGTCCAATTTATGACACTGCGCTGAGATTATCAAATGGCGATGCGAACAATCATAGTGACACATCCAATGCAAATACTATAATAAAACCAACAACCAACGACCAACTTGTAATATATCAAAATCAATCTTAATAGCAAAAAGTACCTCAAATACCATTTTCTTATCTTCGAGTATTGTAAAATGGATTATGTTTATTTATGTATAGCAAATGGGTTTCCTCTAAGACAATTATTGAAAACTTTTCGCCTTACAATTGCGATATATCCTAGCACATACGCAGTTAAATTTAACAAATACAATTTTATCGAAGCATAATTCAATTAACTGGAATGTTAATTTCTACAAATCGATATGATGATACGATTAATATTTCATATTGCCATTGAAAAGAATTCTCGCTATTAACGTCGCTGACAGTGGGTCAACTGTGGAAAACAAGTTGGAGATGATAATAACAAATATTCTATAAAGTAAAATAAAATGCGAGCAAATTATTTGAGGCAAATTTCTTAACACAAATTTGGGCTATCTGTTAACTGTTTTTTTATACGTAAAAGTATCGTTGTATACCACTGATCTAGACGGGATATAGAATCGTATTCCTTAACAGCATCTGTAAAGCCTTCGATATTTTGTTCTTCAATATGCCCAGTCAAAACCTTCATTAATTTATACTCCCTAGAATCTTGGAAAGCGGGATACATCTGGACGTATCTTTCCAATGCGTGCTGAGTGTCTAAAGCATCTATGCAAAGATGACAAAGTGCGGCTCTGAATAAATATTCCTTGGCGCTATACTTCAACAAGGAACTTTCCAGTGCTGATGTTGCCACTTCCTGATAGATCTGTATCGCCTTTTCGTAGTTTTCCAACTGGGCGGCGTACTGGGCCACCTTTAAAAGACACTTGTTGGCTGATGAATTGCTCTCTTCGCCACGGAAATAATCGGCCGCTTGCTCGTAATGTTGCATTGATCGCTCTAGATCTACATTTTCCGATTCGTACCATTCAGCGATTGTTTGATGATGTTTAGCGGCCATGGTGAATCGACCCATTTCTGTGTAAATTTCTATCGCCTTCATTAAGCAACCAACAGCCTCTATAAATATTAAAGAAAGTTTTGTTACATATTATGTTGAAAAATAAATCAAAACAACAATCAGTTCCTAAATAACTTTAAGTAATATAAAACACCGAAGTCAGGTGTGAAAATAACTTTGAAACAAAACAATGGAGATTGTTTTCAAAACCGAAAGTATTACAAATTTATTTCAAACATTGTGAAAGATTCTTTCGAACATGCAAATTTCTTTTGAATTTTATGAATTCTTGGATTATTTTCATGTTGTTAAACCGTTTATAGATTTCAATCATTCATCCAAATGCCATTGAATTGAATTATTCAAAAACATATGTTTCCTTTGAATGTTACAGAATTTTGAAAGTTTTCCACTTGCTCAAAAGTCATCTAACAATGCTAACGCATTTTCTCTTGTGACTATTAGATATTCCAGATAGGGTAAGCCCAACTAATTATTGCCACCAACATTTACTGTCGAGGTATGATAACTGAAAAGTCTCTGGAACAAAGTGTGCATGGGCTCAACCTCACGTTTGTTGCTAAGCGAGGTCATTATTATGGCTTCAATGTTGCTATTTAAATCTAAGTAATAATTACTGACACTATCACCCTCATGAAATTAGAGCAAACCCCAAACCTACTAAAAATCTCTTGATTTTGAGGGACATTGTTTGAAAATGTCCAAATGAATGTTATTCTCACACATATTTAAAGTGAGAATCTAACAGATGTGGAATCTCTGAAAGCAAACGTTTAAACTCTTAACCACAATCATTCTAAGTTGACAACAACAACAATCACAAAGGATCCGTTGTAAGTGAAGGTATTTCAATTGTCAAAGAAGAGATACCTTTCAAGTGAAACAAATTTTTTTGTACAGTGGAACCAACCTTTGATATCAGACTTTTTGTAGCAATTAGCAGCGTCGACGAAATTGGTAGCTGCATCATGTCGAGCGCCACTCCTCGAATTCAAATTGGCAGCTTGGTTAAAGGCATTACCAGCTTCGTGCCAGTTTTTGTCCATCTTGAATAGATTTCCAGCTCTCTGGTAACATTCGACAGCATCTTCGACACCCTTGTTACCACTTTCGAAAACAAATTGCAATGAATAAGTAGCAAAACACTTCACTAAGCATTTACCCAAAAAACGAACCGAAGAATCCTTTACGATTGTATAATTTTTTCTCTGCTTCGGCAATTAACTGTTGGGCTTTTTGTTCATTATTAGCCATTCTGTTATTTATAGTTGACAAATATATTTACATAAAATCTTCGACGATAACAGTTCAGATATTGACGTAATGATTATTCGATAGGTGGGTAGATAGAGCTACAGTCGAATTAAATGTCATATATAAACCACTGAACTGTAAGATTCTTCTTGCTTTCACAGCCGGAAAAGTTATAAATTTATTAGTCTTATAAATCTGATGTACTTATCCAGGGTTCTTCAGAAAAAACTTCTATTTCATTTTCAATTTTAGATGTAAATTACGTTTGTAAAAAAAATAAATTCATTATATTTAAAATAGAATTTTTTTCAGCAAGTCGATCTCACTTGGTGATGTCATGTATACCTGCATTCAAGGATAAAAAGATTGTTTTGTGATTAGTCACTCAAAATATTCTTCACTGATTCAAATATTTCCTTCATTTATTAAAATAATCACCCTTTTCAATAGAGAAAAAATCTGAACATTGTATCAAGATATTTCCAGGAAGAATGAATTTCCAGCATTTTCATTCATTTCTACTCGATTGACGACGATGGTAACCGAGCGTTACCGATGAATGTAGCGATTTTTCATGCTTTCATGGTGTAAAAACACAGGTGTGCAACACAGACACCTTCATTTCGTCCCAGTTTGCGCATGCACTATCTGTGACGTCATGACGACTGTAAGCACTAAATAAACTTTACTTCCTTTGTTGTAAAAAATGGAATGTGCACATGGAAATAATACTCACGCTTGGAAAACAAAAGAAACGTATATTCGCAAAAGAAATTATATTCTAATAACTAGAATTGATTCTGTGAAAAATAATCAATAATTTGCAATGTACATTTCGTAAACAACTGGAAAAAGTGTAAATTTGCTGATAAGCATCTTTGGGAATTGTTGTTTGCACACAAATCTTTTTGAAATTCCGAAGTGGATTCATGTAAAATTTGTTAGAAAATTGTTCATATTCTTGAAATTTTAAAGGTACTCATAAAAATTCGGTTGTTTAATGATTGTGTGTATGCACCTTTAGAATGTTTAATAGTGTAAGCAACACCTAACGAATTATACTGACACCCGCTCGCTATTTACAATTCCTGTTACGTCATTTCGTAGACATGAAGAGACGCGCACGAATGCACCTGTATTTATGCACCATGTTCTTTACTACTGGCAACACTGGGTGGAGGGAGGTTATTTTATGTCTGCGTTCTGTGGGTGTCCATTGAATAAATGTTGCGATATATATTTAATAAAAAAATTAGTTAATCCCCATGAGAAAAATCGTCATCTCTAATTACCGAACGTTCGACCGATGTCAAATTCATAATGATTATCTTCTACGAAATGCATTTCGTACCATATGATATGGAAATGTTTATTTACTACGAAAAGGTACTGTACTATAATAACATTCCATTCATAAAGTCGAATTTGTTTATTGAACATAATGAAGGCGATTCACTGAGAACTCTAACAGATAACTGTGCTCTTTAATTTTCGTTGCAGATTGTTGCAATGTGAATTATGAATCAGAAAGTCCAAGTGTACTTAGGAACATATAGTCACAGATGATAATTCATAGAGATGTCACAGTTTGATGCTTTTGTCATGAAAAGGGTCCCAAATTGGACGAAACATATATCAGTTGGAGTCAATGTTTGAATATGCCAAATATGGATATGTGTGTGCGAAAACTTCCAAAGAAAAGAAAATTTGATCCGTCGGAGCTGGAAGACAACAATGTGCAACTTCAGAGCTTAACTGCTCCGTGCATCCCAGTGTCGGTAGTGCAAAGCGTGATTACTATACCCCAGTCTGCTGCCGTCGATTATTCTTGTCCTGCCAGATTGAATGTTGAAAGCAATTATGAAAAACCCGCAGTGGATTTAAGTGAATGGTGTGATCATCGAGTGCTTGCAAAACAAGGTGACTGGTACTATCCCGGTGTGATCAGGAGTGCTAATCTATCAAACGTGAGTTGTTTTCCATATCCTTTTGCAAACTTAGACTTTTGTGAATTTATTGCTATTATCAACGCAATTTTTCATTTGAGTAGGCTAAAATTTAGTACAAACATTCAGTCAATGCTGTGTTATTAACAATCTTCCAATGTTCCTAACAATTTTAAGGTGTTATGTATGAGTGATTATTTGAAATACTTCATATAATGTATTTGAAGATTGATACAATACCTTGTTCTAAGAGTTGCTCGATTGAAAGTCGTACGGATCAGATACATGGATAATATGTTTTCAGCGTCTAGTACTTACCTCGATCTATAAGAGGTCTTGTATGAAATTACCTAATTTTGACACTTAGATTGAAAGGATCTTTTTCAAAAGATTTTTGAAGTCATCTGATATGTTAAAATTTCACAAAAGGAAAAAACTTCATACTTTTCTAACCCCTCAAATTTTATGTTAGTTTCAAAATATACTAAAAGTTTATGAAGAAAATGGGGGACAAAATTCGAAAATGTTTTTCTTTGCTTTATTCAGTGAAATTATTATTCGAAACTCGATTTTAAATAAATTTCTGAAATATTGCAAGTAATTAGAATGGTGAAGGAATTTCAACCATCTGTGGCCAAAAAATTTCATAAATTCGTTCACATTGAATAATTTGTTTTGAAACGTGATTGTTTGTTGAGAACACGTAATTATTCAATGTTCTAATTTTTTTGAAATAGCTAATTGAAATATTTATTCAAAATGTTCACAGATAACCGTGGCTCTCGATGGCAAAGATGAACGATTAGTGCATTACAACAACGTGTTGGACAAAAAATGTTACGATGTGATAGGTGATGCCAGTCCGTCCGTCAATCAGATCACCCTGGGTGCGAGAGTTTGTGTCCGACACAATCAATCGATGTTCGTTGAAGGTGTGGTATGCAAAATAATCGAGCCGCAACCGCCAAAATTTCTTGTTGCCAAACTCGGCGAACAACAATGCTATATCACAGTGAAACGGTCCGAACTGCGTCTCCTACGGCCGCCTTGGTACGACGAATTGGAAAACTCGGAGGATCCGATTCAAGAAGCCCACCAAGCCGCGACACCTCAACAGCAACAACAGCAACAGAACGAGTATTATCCCAATACATCGTCATCGCCTCCAAACCACACTCCTGTTTCCACAACCACGACGCCAATATCAGCAACGATGAAATCAAATAATTACGAAGATTTTAACGATAGTGAAGATGAGCTGCGCAGTGAAGACATTATTTTTCCTACAGACGGCAACGACAAACTGTCTGGGGGCGGCAGTAGCAAGCGTAGCAGCATGCACAGTCGCGGCAGTTCGTCAAGCAGCGTAACGCCCAGGTCGCAACCGACGACCCCGCGCAGCCAAGCAGCCACTCCGCACAAGTACAAAAAGGGCGATATCGTTTCCAACCCGAACGGTATACGAAAAAAATTCAACGGCAAACAATGGAGAAGGCTCTGCTCTAAGGACGGCACATGTAATAAGGAATCTCAAAGGAGGGGCTACTGCTCCAGACATCTAAGTCTGAAAGGAAGCAGTTTGCGCAGCAGCAACTCATCGTATCCGAGGTCGAACAGCAAGGGCGATGGCGAGGATACATCTAGAGACTCCGAAACCTCTCCCAATTGTACTGAACGGCGTATCACTGGACGGTTTGATCAGGATGAAACCGATGTCGCCAATATGCTAGGTATAATTCATTGCACTTTTCGACTGACAAAAAAATTATTTTGTGAGTTGGTGTTTTGCTAGGGTGACGTGAAGTTAGCGAAACCTTGGTTTAAAAAAACACTCTCGACACAATTAATTTTCTTTTTTCTCGATTAATTTACGGATAATTGGCAACAAATTATGAGATCAATTTCAGCAGATATTTCCATAGTTGTTTCGATAAATAATCGAAGTTGACGCTTAATAAATGTCGGTCTTAGGCAAACGTACGCACTATTTTATTAAGTAATGTACTTAGCTTTTACTTAAGTAGAGTGCATGATTCATCAAATGTTGTAAACGAATTATGTTTCTCCTAAGTTTCGTTAGGAAGCTCACGATCAGCCACACCAGTTTTCTCACCAAATGGCCAAACGACATCTCCACATCATCTTCAATCGCCAATCACAGTTGGCTCCCGGCAGAATGTCTTTATGCCAATCAACAGTCACGCGTTACAAAAGAGGACATCTCCCATTCCAACAAATTATAATGCACCATACCATCAACCTGTAATAAGGTTAGTTTTTGATAAAATCGTGTCTAAGTGATTGTTGCAAAGTATTTGGTTTCTATGGTAGACCCAATAGAATTAAAAAATATCTTTAAATTAAAAATATATTTGACTTTGCGTAATGCTTGCTTTTAGACCTGAACTGGTGAGGCCTGTACAAGGGACAACAAGTGTAATCAGGGTTTCTCCGAACCCGCGACAGTGGAACGCGGGGTTGAATGAACAACAACACAACGTGATCTTACAACAAGCTTTAACAAATACACTCGAAATTGAGCAACAGCGTCAGTCAGCAGGTAAGTGTCCAACATCGTTCACACTCGAGGTTATTAATTTTTTTCCGTTGTTTTCAGTGCCGAATAATACCGTATACAGAGTTGCGCCCCAGCAAGTTGATAGAAATATTTTAATAATCAAAAATGACGATAAGGACCTAAAAGAAATAAAATCTTTTCCGCGACAGGTAAGAATATCTCAATAGTGTAAATCTATCTGAAAAATTTTAATTGAATAACGTAAATCATCTATAACTTGAAATAGTGGATTATCCTAAAACGAAGTGAATTAAAGTTATGATTAGCAAATTACGAATTGGAAAATCAGTTTACCTTATCACTGCTTTTTTCGTTGTGTGAAATGTTTAAAAAACGCCTTTTGCATATTTTATTGTGGTTTTTTTTTTCAGAAAAAACAATATTTAAACAGACCATAAGGACAATCTAGCAAAACTATGAATTTTTAATGAAAACGATTTTTGAATAGAAATAATCGGAAAATGTCGAAAATTATAAATCCTACTTATGACATTTTCATTATGTTTACAGGTGATTCAAAGTGATCATATACAGGGCGGAACTGCTGTCAGGATGGCACCCAATCATACTAACAACCTGGCGAACCATTCAAACAACGCAAATGTACTTCAAACAAATTCAATTGGAAACAATTTATTACCGACCCAGTTAGTTCCCGTTTTGCCTGCCGCTTCTCAATCGGTTGTGAAAAGAGTTTCCACTGCCACCATTCAACAAACTTCATCTCCACCAATAATAGTCAAACAAGAACAAGGTGAGATATTAATCAGTATGTCTCATTTATTCGTTCTTTTTTAAAACTCAGAACATTTTAATTTTCAAATTTTAAAAGTGAACAAATTTCATCCCTACATAATGAAACTTGCTGAATGAGGATTCGACTGAAAACTATTTGAAGTAATACAGGCATACACTTTGACTTATTAAGTAATTAAAATGACAGGTTCTCCTGAAAAAGCAAATATTTCCATAGGGTATGATTTCCAGTAAAAATATACCAAACACTCTTAGGAATATATTCGATATTGCTGGTGTCGTTTTCAGTTGTGACGAACGTGAATAATCATAAACAACACTTAACGGCACCATCTCATCAGCCACCGCAACAGCACAAGGCGTTGCAAGTTCAAACTCAAACACGCGTTCCAATGTCTCAACATCAAATATCGATGGCATCGGTACCGTCCAGCCGTTTCGTCATGTCACAGTCGAAGATCGCAACGTCAAACAACAACAATTGTAGCAATAACGGTCAGCTTCCCCATTCAGCGTTTGTAATACCATGGCACAACTTGGTCCCGGTTTTGAATACAACCGAACCGATTTCACCACCATCGTCAGAACTTTCGCCACCACTTTCTGTGCCGCCCTTTCCTTTGACCAAGACAGTTCTCGAATTGAATGATGATGAGCCGGAGATCGATTCGTTGCCAGTAACGATAGAGGAGGACGACGACGTATTTGAGGCCGAATCAACAGATTCAATAGATGTGAACATAAGCGGTAATAAAAGGAGAAGTCAGAGTCTGAGCGCCTTACCAAGCAACAAAGATGGTAGCAGTATTTCCAAAGTGAGAAAATTTTTTTTTCTAATTTAATGCCGTTACTAATTCCCTTTTCATTCTTTCAGACCAAAGATCGAATAAGACGGCCTATGAACGCGTTCATGATCTTCTCGAAAAGACATAGGGCGCTTGTTCATCAAAGACATCCAAATCAAGATAATAGGACAGTGTCCAAAATTCTAGGGGAATGGTGGTATGCTTTGGCACCAGAACGAAAGAAGAAATATCACGAGTTAGCTTCGGAGGTGAAAGAGGCCCATTTCAAAGCTCATCCGGAATGGAAATGGTGAGTTAAATGAAACGTATATTATTTTTTTTTCGAGCAGGAATATTGTATTTACTCGAAAACAACGAATCATACAAGAAAATATATTTAGACAATAGCATAGTACAATATTCTACTGTGTCGTTATTTGCCTTGGTACTACTTAACATAATCAAGACAAGGTTTTCGGTAAACCATAGTACGCCCGCAATAAAAACCGATAGCAAATGGATCAAAGCGAGCACCGGCAGGCCTTCCATGCTTGTAATTGGTATTACGAACGCGATAAATTATTTTACACCAATATACACCAAATATAATGCAATTGTCCATTTCAATTTTTCCAGGTGCAATAAGGATAGGCGAAAATCATCAACTGGTTCCGGAAGAGGAAAACTGCATTCTACCGGCGATGTTGGTGAAGTAGGTGACTTATTGGCGAGTCCTCGTGCTTTACACTCCCCAATTCCTACGTCAGAACCCCATCGACCGATTCTTCAAGAGCAAGAAAACGTGGCTGACGCGTCAGACGACGATCAAATGGTGATATGCGAGGACCCGGGTCCCGAAATCGATCTCAAATGTAAAGAAAAAGTAACTGATTCGGATTCAGAATCTCATAGCGATAGTGAGGCGAATATTGAAAGTAGAAATTACACACTGCAGCAACAGCAGCAGCAGCAACAACAACAACAACAACAGCAGCCCTATAGCCCTATCGCAAATAATAGTTGTACTGAGGTTACGTGTAGGCCTACCCCAATTAAGGCGAGATTGTCTTCATCTGACTGTCCCAAGTATAGCCCTGTACCAACCTCGAATAATATCAGTCTGCACTACCAAATGCCACTGACTCCATCGGGCGTTTCGAATTTCCAACCAACGGGCGGTGCTTTTCAAAAGATGCCAATATCCCCTAAGATTAAAATGGAAAAACCTCCACAAGGCAATAATTCTGACATTGACACGTCTTGGTCGGTCGACAATTACAAAACAGATCAAAGTAAAACTATAGATAATCTTCCCTCTGTTTCGCAATGGAACAACAATATACCAATAAGCCAAACTTCAACGAACACGAGTAGAATGAACAATAATTCAACGTTGATATTGAAGCAGCAAATGAAACAAAGTCCTATTATTCACGTGAACGACCTACAAAACAATCAGTTTCAAAATCAACCAGTGGTGGCCATTTTCAATTCAACTACTATTGGCGCTCGTCAGCCGAATCTATGCCTAACTAATGATTCCGAGCGATCGCAGCCTGTGGTAATGGTGTCGTCGGCGGCGTCCGACCATCCCGTGCAATATTTGATGTTGCAGAATTCGTATGCCATTTCAATGGCTGACGCAGGTGTCAGAAGTTTATCCATACCAACTTTACAACTTCTGCCAAAAGCTACATCAACGCAATCTGTTATCGTTAGTCAACCTCAAAGCAAAGTAGTTAGTAGTGTGCACAGTGATCTCCAGAACCAAAATACTCAAGTGACATCTAGCGTTGCGGGAACTTTCGCTAACAATACTGGTGAGTATTGGATATTTTACGGAATCGAATGGATAAAAACGCAATATATTTTTTTTTTGCTGAAAACGTGGAACCATCAATTTGAATCCTAGTTTGTTCACTTTCGGTGGTTAATTAATGAGGAAATTGTAAAAAAAAGTATGGAATCACCTAAACAATCAAGCGTTAAATTGAATTTTTAAAAAAATTATTTTCTAATGTGGATATGTCAAAAAAAATCCTCTACTCTCATCAGTACTACCGATTTTGTGAGATAACGGAAGTTTAAGGTTTGGAATTTTACTATTTTTATAGGCGTCATGGTTCGCATTGAGTCAAAAGATCTCGTGAAAATTGATGGTGATAACAAATCACTACAGTCTGACAATCTACAATCACCAAGAGTTGTCAATTCTGAGACTTCATTAAGTGCGGAGGAAAACAAAGAATTCAAACTGGCGCCAACCCCTGCTCAGCTTGGTAAGGCACCCCTACAAAGGCGACAATCTTTAGGTAAGATCATCTCTCTACATTATCTTCCAATATATTGTGAAACATTATGTGTAAAAAAACGAAGAACTTCACATTCAAAGTATCAGTGTGGCGTTAGATGAAAGTGGAGATTTCATGACAATATCAAATAATACTATTTCGAAATGAAAAAGAGAGATTGTATCATTAGCGTCAAAATTATAAAACAAATTATTTCTCAGGATACAATTCTGAGGTATAA